>JAQSUU010000056.1:0-625000 GCA_038087645.1 Saccharum hybrid cultivar R570 | reverse complement strand
AGGCAAGTATAGCATGGGATTATCCTTGTTGTCCTATCCACCTTATACAATTAATGTCATTATGCATTTATTCCTTGTTAAGGATGACTTAGTGATTGATCCTATACCTTGGTACCCATTATGATGCATTGATTAGTATGGCTAGTGCTTAAACATGGACTATGATCATGTCAATTGATTAGAGGAATATGCAATAAACATTAAAATATGATTTTGATTCTTGTATAAAGGGGATTAGAGCATGTGTGTTGTTTTGATGCTCTAATTGCTCTCCATAAGGACTCATCTATAAGCGACAATCCGGGACTTACAGTACAACTGTGAGGGCTATATGGCTCTGGCTTTAGTCATATAGAAGGACCTTTTCTAGCTTGTTAGAGGTAACCTTTTTGGCGTAAGAATGGCTTGACGAATCGGGTATAGTGCGGCCTCTGTCCTTATGTGTATAGGCTGCGGGTTATTGTGCCATTTGGAAGGGGGGCTCTACATCTGTTTGCCGAGTGAATCTAATGGCCCTAACTTGTTAGACGAACCTTCGAAAGACTTCATAGTGTTTACCCTGCCTGCTCACCTTGGTAGTGTTTTGGGAGTAATTAACCCGGGCATTTGGGTAACACGACTCACAGTGAAAGTGTACAACCTCTGCAGAGTGTAGAACTGTTATAACAGCCGTGCTCACGGTCACGAGTGGCCTTGGACCCTTATGGAATAGTTGAATAATTGTTTATGTTTATGTTTTTGCTATTCATTAATCATTTCACATGGATCATATGTTTATTGTTTACATTGAGACCTATTGATGCTATTGATATGCTAAAATCATGTTAACTAAAAGCTACATGCTGATAAACCCATGATTATGCCTATTTGAGCCTCATGAACCCCATGTTACACTTGTTGAGTACGAGATGTACTTACGCTTGTTTATTCTTCGTATTTGGATAAAAATCCCGGATGGGTAACAGATGGAGGTAATAGCGACTACTACGCCTACTTCCCTGAGGATTACTAGTCTTGCTGTCAACCAGTCAATGTACCTGTGACTGGAGCTACCACGAGAGAGATTTTTATTTATACTTCCGCTACATTTGTGTTAAGACTATGTGTTTAAATATCGTGATGTAATAACATTTGCCATGATACTTCTGTTATAATTTGTGAACTTATGTGTGATTGATCTCTGGGCGCACATAAGGGTAAGCATTCCATTTGGTCGATAAATGGGTGTGACAAATTGGTATCAGAGCTCTTGTTGACTGTAGGACGCAAGCCTAGCTAGCAATGGTCGAAGTAGTGTCATCTTTACACTATTTTTATGCTCACTATCTTGCTCTTGTTATTTGATAAATTTTTATGCTTCTTATGTCTCATTCTATTACAAAATTTTGCCTCTATTCTAACTTCATCTAAAAATTCTGTAGATGACTCGTGACCGTAAGACTGCCCGCATCAGCTTTGGAGGATACTACCCACCTCGTGCCCTGCTTGCAACTGAAGAGCCACAAGAGCCAGAACCTCAGGAACAAGAGAAGACCCCTGTAGCACCAGTCCAAGCACCAGCACCTCCCCAGGAAGAGATTGAGCCTGAAGAAGATCCAGAAATCGTTGAGATTGAAGATGGTGAGGAGGAAGATAATGGAGGAGAACAACCCCCGTCTCCACCACATGAAGCTCCTGAAGATATGCCACCTCCTCCAATGGGGTGGACTGTGAGGATCTACCACAGGAATGGAGGGGATGCTGTCTCTCATATTCGCCTAGTGGGGATGCTCACTGCTTACTTCGCGGATTGGCATCCAGCTGTGGAGTACGTCTGCTGGGAGTACACTCATCCACTAGAGAGCACGTACTGGAAGGCAAGGGCAAGCATCTTTGCACACAAGCAAGACAAGGGGGCATACCAGCTGGACAGGATGTTCTCTCATGTGGGACATCGAGCCACCATAGAGGATAGCATTGGAGATGCTGCTTTTGAAGCATGTATGGGTCTTCGCTATCTTCGCTTTAACCTCATGAAGCATGACATCCATCGCTTCCTTCCTCGTGCACACCCCGAGCTTGGTTGGGCTATGACAGATCTAGTGCAGCTAGAGCCACTACCTCGGGTGATGGTGAACTTTGTCTATGACATGATGGACAGGAAGCTGCAACTAGAAGAGATGGTGAGGACACAAGGGAAGACTATCAAGAGATGCCAAGCAACCATTGATGAGCTCCGAGCAAACTAAGGCTTGCCCAAGATCTACGAGAAGTTAGAGCATGAGCCACTTCCTTAGGAAGTAGGAGTCCTTTTATGTAATAAGAACATTCTTAGTAACGTCAGTTGAGTCAGTCGAGTCTGTCGTGTGGTTTGAACCTTGGTGTGCTAGTTGCTTTATTATTATGCTTATGTGTGAGTTGGATCTTTGTTTGAGTGTCTGGACTTGTAGGCATGTCTACAAGTTCCATTATTAAGAATAATAAGTTTATTAGTCAAGGAATAATAGTTGGGTTTGATATTATCTCGTTTCTGTCCCTGCTGTTTTCTGGAGCAGTCTCTGATGTTTCTGTTATAGTTTAAAAACGGTTCGTGCAACATTTATGAAATTTTTATGAGAGAAACTAGACTCAAGCATCTTTCAAATGCCACTGGAATCACCTTTTTATCTAATCTGGTTCAAGAGATATAATTTTCACAAGTTAAAGTTTCTGCACAGTCTGGAATCTGGAACAGTTTCTGTTACGCCTTATTTTTCATAGACTTAACGACAGAATCTGGTCTTGAGGTCTGAATAGAAATTGTGTATAATTTCATAAGCTTTCCAACCATATAAAGCACGCCTCTTTTGGACTTCTGTAGCCCGAGATATGATTGAAATACTGAACTGTCAATATTGCTACTCGTCCAGAAAACTTCCAGATCTCATTCTTAATCTTATAAGTGATTGATAACCTGGATTTCTTAAAGTTTGCATGTTTATGGGTGGCAGATGGCCGGAAGAGGAAGAGGCAGAGGTCGTGGCAACATTCCCCCGAATCCACCACCACCACCGCCACCAACTATCGAGCAGTTGCTGGCAGTACAGACGCAGTTGATGCAACAACTGGTGCAGAATCAGCAGAATCAGCCAGTTGCTGGAGTTCAACCACGTGATAAGCGTGGTGAATTTTTGAAGGGTCGTCCCCCAGTGTTCACACATGCTGCTGATCCTTTGGAGGCTGATGATTGGCTTCGTGCTGTAGAGAAACAACTCACCATTGCACAATGTGATGACCGACAGAAGGTGTTGTTCGCTTCTGGGCAACTTCAGGGAGAAGCTCAAGATTGGTGGAAGTCATATGAGTATGGTCGTCCTGCTAATGCTCCTGCAGTCACCTGGCAGGAGTTTAGAGAGAACTTCAGGGCTTACCATATACCTGAAGGGATGATAGAATTGAAGGCGGAGGAATTCAGGAACCTGACCCAAGGGTCAATGTCTGTAGCTGAGTACCGTGACAAGTTTGCTCAATTGTCACGATATGCTCCACATGAGGTGGCCAATGACAATGATAAGCAGCGCCGCTTCTTGAAGGGATTATATGATGGACTACAGTTGTAGTTGATGTCCAATACCTATCCCAACTTCCAGACGCTTGTGAACCGCGCTATTGTGGTGGATAACAAGCGTAAAGAAATGGATGCTAAGAGGAAGAGGTTACAGGGACAAGCCTCCAATAGCAACACCCGTCCACGCACTGGCTTCCAACAGAATACTCAGCAGAGACCTCCTACTGGACAGTGGAACCCTTCCAACAACACCCCTACAAAGACCAGTGCTCCCAACACTCCCAACAGGTGTTTCCGTTGTGGAAAAGAAGGTCACCTGTCTTACAACTGCCCGGAGAAGCCTAACCAGCAGACTCCCCAGAGACAGAGCAGCCACCAGAAGCCCGCACTTAACTCGGGAAGGGTGAATCACTTGTCCCAGGAGACTGCAGTGGAGGAGCCAGAAGTTATGCTTGGTACGTTCGATGTCCACTCTACTCCCGCCACTGTTCTTTTTGATTCTGGAGCATCACATTCTTTCATATCACAATCATTTGTTAGAATACATAGAATCCATTTGTGTGCCATGAAGAACCCTATCTTAGTAAACTCACCTGGTGGAAGCATGCCAGTATCTTATCGCTGTCTTCCCATTAGTCTCAACTTAAGGGGGGTAGAGTTTTCAGTTAGCCCTATAGTATTGAGGACAGCCGGGATTGATCTTATACTGGGAATGGATTGGATGATGCAACAACAAGCAGAGATTCAGTGTAAGGATAAATCAGTTGTGCTGACTACACCAAAGGGGGATAGGATCAGGGTTGAAGTCAAAGTGCAAAAACAAGCGACCGCTACAGTGAACCAGCTCAATGATGGTGCCAATCAGAAGGATCCAGTTGTGGAGGAGTTCCCAGATGTGTTTCCGGAGGATTTGCCAGGTATGCCACCAGACCGTGACATTGAATTTATTATTGAATTATTACCTGGAACTGCACCTATAGCTAAGCGTCCATATAGAATGGGAATAAATGAACTAGAAGAACTTAAGAAACAAATTAAGGAGTTACAGGATAAGGGTTTTATTCATCCTAGTTCTTCACCATGGGGTGCACCAGTGATTTTTGTGGATAAGAAAGATGGAACTCAGAGGATGTGTGTAGATTATCGGTCTCTTAATGAGGTTACCATTAAGAACAAGTACCCATTGCCTAGAATTGATGACCTGTTTGATCAGTTGAGAGGAGCTTGTGTATTTTCCAAGATTGACCTTCGCTCTGGATATCATCAATTGAAGATTCGTGCCAGAGATATACCCAAGACAGCATTTACTACACGTTATGGGTTATATGAGTATACAGTGATGTCATTTGGTTTGACTAATGCTCCTGCATACTTCATGTATTTAATGAATAAAGTGTTCATGGAATATCTGGACAAGTTTGTAGTGGTATTCATTGATGATATACTAGTGTTTTCCAAGACGAAAGAAGAACATGCTGAACATTTGAGGTTGGTCTTGCAGAAGCTCAGAGAACACCAACTATATGCAAAAAGGAGTAAATGTGAGTTTTGGCTTAAGGAAGTTTCTTTTCTGGGTCACATCGTTTCAAATGGAGGAATATCAGTAGATCCTGGCAAGGTGAAAGATGTATTGAACTGGAAACCACCTATCAATGCAAGTGAGATCCGTAGCTTTTTGGGATTGGCTGGTTATTATAGAAGATTTATAGAGGGATTTTCTAAGCTTGCAAAACCAATGACTGCATTGTTGGAGAAGAATGCCAAGTTTGTGTGGTCCGAGAAGTGTCAGGCTAATTTTGAGGAATTAAAGAAAAGATTGACTACTGCACCTGTCTTAGTTTTGCCAGACCTGAATAAACCTTTCTCTATCTATTGTGATGCATCTCGATTGGGATTGGGATGTGTTCTGATGCAAGAAGGTAGAGTTGTGGCATATGCATCAAGGCAGTTAAGAAAGCATGAGTTAAATTACCCTACTCATGATTTGGAATTAGCTGCAGTAGTTCATGCATTAAAGATATGGAGACATTATTTGATTGGACACAAGAGTGATATATACACTGATCACAAGAGTCTCAAGTATATTTTCACTCAAACAGATCTGAACTTGAGGCAGCGTAGATGGTTGGAGTTAATAAAAGACTATGATCTGGAGGTGCATTATCATCCCGGAAAGGCCAACGTTGTTGCTGATGCCCTTAGTAGGAAGAGTTATGCAAATGAAATACAAGTAATGCCTATGCCTAAGGAATTGTGTGCTGAGTGTAAGCATCTGAACTTAGGATTTACTACTAATGCAGTGGAACTAGTATTGGAGCCTACTCTGGAGCAAGAAATCCGTAAAGGACAACAGAAGGATGAAAAGTTGAGAGAGATAGCTGAAAACATAGCGAAAGGAAAATCTCCAGGATTTCGTAAGGATGAGAATGGTACGCTATGGTTTGGGAAAAGGTTGTGTGTGCCCGAAGATAGGGAAATCCGAATGGCAATTCTGCGTGAAGCTCATGAGTCAGCTTATTCCATACATCCGGGTAGTACTAAGATGTATTTAGATCTGAAAGAGAAATATTGGTGGTATGGTTTAAAGAGAGACGTAGCTGAGTATGTTGCTTTGTGTGACACATGCCAAAGGGTGAAAGCGGAACATCAAAGGCCTGCAGGACTGTTACAACCTATGCAGATACCCGAGTGGAAATGGGAAGAGGTCGGTATGGATTTTATAGTTGGGTTACCACGGACTCAACGAGGATATGATTCAATTTGGGTAATAGTGGATCGTCTGACTAAGGTTGCTCATTTTCTGCCTGTGAAGACTACGTATAGCAGTGCGAAACTGGCAGAGTTGTATATGGAAAGAATAGTGAGTCTACATGGAGTTCCTAAGAAGATTGTGTCTGATCGAGGTACTCAGTTTACATCTCATTATTGGCAAAAGATACATGAATCATTGGGGACCAAACTAAATTTCAGTACAGCTTATCATCCTCAGACAGATGGTCAAACAGAGAGAATTAATCAGATATTGGAAGATATGTTGAGAGCTTGTGCTCTACAATATGGTACTAGCTGGGATAAGAGTTTGCCATACGCAGAGTTCTCTTATAACAATAGTTATCAGAAGAGTCTTCAAATGACACCGTTTGAGGCTCTGTATGGAAGAAAGTGTAGGACCCCGTTGTTCTGGAATCAGACAGGGGAGAGTCAAGTGTTTGGACCTGATGTATTAAAGGATGCTGAAAAGAAAGTAAGAATGATTAGAGATAATCTAAAAATAGCCCAGTCTAGACAGAAAAGTTATGCTGATACCCGCAGAAGAGAGTTGACATTTGAGGTAGGAGATTATGTTTACTTGAAAGTGTCACCCATGAGAAGTGTGAAGAGATTTAACATGAAGGGTAAATTAGCACCAAGATATATTGGACCTTTCAAGATTATAGAGCGACGTGGTGAAGTGGCATATCAATTGGAATTACCCGAGAGTCTGGCAGGTGTACATGATGTGTTCCATGTGTCACAATTGAAGAAATGTTTACGAGTACCAGAAGAGCAGATTCCGATAGAGGAACTCACTGTTAAGGAGGATCTTACATATGAGGAGTTTCCGGTTAAGATTTTGGAGACTGCGGACAGAGTCACGAGAAGTAGAACAATCAAAATGTGTAAAGTACAGTGGAATCGGTATACCGCAGAAGAGGCTACTTGGGAACGAGAAGAGGATCTGAGAAAAACCTACCCGCAACTGTTTGAGTAAGCACCGGTCGAATCTCGGGGCGAGATTCATTTTAAGGGGGGTAGAATTGTAACACCCTAAAATTTGAAGAAAAGAAAAATAGGGAAAATATGGTTTTTATATTTATTTTTGTGAAGCATGCAAATTTAGAATAAGAATAATTTTTTTATAAATTTAAAATCAAATATAAGGGTAGAAACATGATTGAGCATTCATGCTGCTGCATTTGGAGTTTTGTGTTGAGTGGTTTGAATCAAATTCAAATTTGATTTGAAAATCATTTGAAAAATGGATTTGAAAATTCTGAAAAGAAAAAGAAAACGAATTCTATTTTTCCCGGGCCGCTTCTTCATCCACAGCTGCAGCCGGCCCGTGTTCTCCGCGCGGCCCATCTCCTCTCCCGCGCCGCCTTCGTCTCCTCTTGGGCCGAGCCGAGCCCGGCAAGCCGGCCCGTCTCGCGCGCTGCCGATTCCCCCGCTCTGTGTCGCCGACAGGTGGGACCCGTTTGCCAGCGTCACCTTCCACTTTCCTTTCTTCTTCCTCCAGCTTCCCAACCGCGAGCTCATCTTTCCCTCCTCTTCCGATTCGATTTGGCGGCTCAATCTCCCTCCCTTCCATAGATAGCGACGCCTTCGGGCTATAAAAACGCGACCCCCGCGTCATACCGCACGCATCCCATCCGTTTGGAGCTGTTCTAGTCGTCCCGTCGAGCCACCGCAAGAGCCACCGCCGCCATCGCCGCCACCGCGAGCTAGCCGCCGCCTTCCGATCATCCCCCGGCCCTATCTTCACGCGGGGTGAGTTCGCCGTGAGTTTCTCGACCTCCCGGTGTTCTCCTTTCTTTGTTTGGTGGCCGGAGCCGTGTTCTAGCGTTCTCCGACGATGGCGCCGCCGTGGGAGCTCGCCGTCGGCCGAAGCCCGGCCGGAGCGCCGCCCGTTTCCTCCACCGACTGATCTGGACGTCGGATCTAGATCGGATGGCGGAGATTAGAACGTACCGGTTCGGCTGACAGTTTTGCTAAAGAGCCCCTGCGATTTTGTCTTTTTGAACCCGCGGTCCAAAGCGTATTCTGGAAAATACGTTTTTAATAAATGAAAGCGTAATTCGTTTCGGAAAAAGAAAAATACGCTTTCACATATTTACAGTTTTGCCACTCAGATTGATTTAGCCGTAGAATCTTCGTTTTAACTCCGATTTGATCCATTCAAATTGCGTTAGATTCATATTTGTGAGCTCTATCTAATGGTGTAACTGTACAGTAGGTTTAGATTAATTTATTTTCGAGTTTTAATTAAAGTATTTATTTCTCTATAGGAAATCTTCGGAAATTCATAACTTTGTCGTTTTAGATCCGTTTTTCGTGATCTTCGCGTCTGTGTGATCCTAGCGAGTTGTAGATTCATTTTAAAGACTTTTTATTTTATTTTCTTACTGTTGGTGTATTGTTCTAATTATAGCCTTGTTTGTCTATGCATGATTGCCTCTGGATGTGTGTTGTTGATAATGGTTGATCGAGTATAGACGGTGAGCAATTCGTTGGAGATCAAGAGCCTTACTACGAGCAAGATCTTCAGGACCAGTTTGAGCAAGGCAAGTATAGCATGGGATTATCCTTGTTGTCCTATCCACCTTATACAATTAATGTCATTATGCATTTATTCCTTGTTAAGGATGACTTAGTGATTGATCCTATACCTTGGTACCCATTATGATGCATTGATTAGTATGGCTAGTGCTTAAACATGGACTATGATCATGTCAATTGATTAGAGGAATATGCAATAAACATTAAAATATGATTTTGATTCTTGTATAAAGGGGATTAGAGCATGTGTGTTGTTTTGATGCTCTAATTGCTCTCCATAAGGACTCATCTATAAGCGACAATCCGGGACTTACAGTACAACTGTGAGAGCTATATGGCTCTGGCTTTAGTCATATAGAAGGACCTTTTCTAGCTTGTTAGAGGTAACCTTTTTGGCGTAAGAATGGCTTGACGAATCGGGTATAGTGCGGCCTCTGTCCTTATGTGTATAGGCTGCGGGTTATTGTGCCATTTGGAAGGGGGGCTCTACATCTGTTTGCCGAGTGAATCTAATGGCCCTAACTTGTTAGACGAACCTTCGAAAGACTTCATAGTGTTTACCCTGCCTGCTCACCTTGGTAGTGTTTTGGGAGTAATTAACCCGGGCATTTGGGTAACACGACTCACAGTGAAAGTGTACAACCTCTGCAGAGTGTAGAACTGTTATAACAGCCGTGCTCACGGTCACGAGTGGCCTTGGACCCTTATGGAATAGTTGAATAATTGTTTATGTTTATGTTTTTGCTATTCATTAATCATTTCACATGGATCATATGTTTATTGTTTACATTGAGACCTATTGATGCTATTGATATGCTAAAATCATGTTAACTAAAAGCTACATGCTGATAAACCCATGATTATGCCTATTTGAGCCTCATGAACCCCATGTTACACTTGTTGAGTACGAGATGTACTTACGCTTGTTTATTCTTCTTATTTGGATAAAAATCCCGGATGGGTAACAGATGGAGGTAATAGCGACTACTACGCCTACTTCCCTGAGGATTACTAGTCTTGCTGTCAACCAGTCAATGTACCTGTGACTGGAGCTACCACGAGAGAGATTTTTATTTATACTTCCGCTACATTTGTGTTAAGACTATGTGTTTAAATATCGTGATGTAATAACATTTGCCATGATACTTCTGTTATAATTTGTGAACTTATGTGTGATTGATCTCTGGGCGCACATAAGGGTAAGCATTCCATTTGGTCGATAAATGGGTGTGACATTCTAGTTCTATAATTGATATAGTTATGATTGATAATGAGTTTATGTATGAGTTTGCAAAGCGCTTAGCTCTTACCTCGAGGGAGTTAAGTGGTAGATCATATGTGGGCGTGGTGCTTAGATATTATTTACCTGCAAATGTATCCTATTGGCCGGGTTGTGTGGTAGTTCGCGATAGTGATAGCTTCGTTGATTCTTATATAGTCCACCCTCCGTTGATAGGACAGGCAGAATTTGTATTGCGGAGTAAGTCTTACTATGTTCTGATTTACTTTAGCAATGTTCCTTATACATAAATAAAGAGTCTTTTATGCTATATATGATCTTGTAGAATGTTTAGAGTAGATTGTGACTTAGTAGATAGTAGATACTTAGAATCCATTCTCTAGCTAATCCGACGTCACCTTATATCAATATGGAGTAGTCTATTTCTAATCGCTGTGTTATTTACCCATGAGCTTATAATTCATTATCTTTATTTATGGCTTACCCCCTGCCAAAGCAAGTGACTGTGTGACGAGTTTCTCATTAGTAATCATGTTTAGCAAAGTTGATCTCTAGTCTATGTCATTCTACACCTGCTTTCACCGTTCTCTTAAGCAAAATATAAATAACGATACCCGGAATACTTTTCCTGGTGAAATGCTACAATGAGGTATTTTATCTGTGCGCTTGCGGATAGAATAGATTATCTTCTAAAGAGCCCTTTACATTTATAAATACCTATGTACACTCTGGCACCATGCTGGGGATGACAACCTAGTATTTAAGTAGTGTTAGTAAGTGTCAACAAGCATTTCTGGCGCCGTTGCCGGGGATCGGTAATGAAAGTCAGGAAGTCATCAAGGTTATTCACATAAAATTTTTTTAAACTAGACTATTGAGAAAAATTGCAAAAACAGCTACTAAGTGAGAAATCATAACAAGGCACCTCTACTTTGGCAGGATTCACCCTGTTGTTTTTCTATGTTTATATTTTTATACAAGGTATATCAGGATTGACTTTGGTACATTCAACTCTTCATCATCAGAACCAAAGCAATCAAAAAGAAGAAGCTAGTCACCATTTGTTGAAGCTATGGCACAAAAGACGTTACAAGAATTCTCTGCTCCAACTCTTGAGAACATTCCAACTGGTCCAAGAATTGAAGCAGAAGAAGAAGAAGAAGAAGAAGAAGAAGCACCCGAGTTTGAGCTCAAGTCAAGCCTCATCAATTTGGTGCAAGCTACACAATTCACTGGAAAGGTACACGAAGATGCAAATGCACATCTGCAGAATTTCCTGGAGATTGGAAGCACAATCCGCATCAACGGTGTTCACAAGGACGGCATACTACTTCGCCTCTTTCCATTCTCATTAGAAGGAAAAGCGAGGAAGTGGTTTTACACTCATAAAGACAACATCAATAACTGGACGGACCTGTCAGATGCCTTTCTAGCAAAGTTTTTCCCTATAGGCAAAACAGCTGCCTTAAGAGGAAATATTGTCAATTTCCAGCAGCAGAAGATAGAAGCCATTTCAGAAGCATGGGAGCGTTTTCAAGGATACATATCTGATTGTCCTCACCATGGAATGGCTAGATGGTTACTTATGTAGACTTTCTACCATGGATTAACCCAGAAGGCTCGTGAGTGCCTAGATGCATCTGCTAAAGGATCATTCTTGGAGCTTACAATTGGACAAGCTGAGACACTTTTGGAGAAGATATCAGAAAATCAAGGCTGGTTCCAAGACAAAGCTCAACAATGTCATCAAACTGAAGAAATACTAGAAGAAGTACATGCAATATCAACCAAGATGGAGAATTTGCTCCATTGGATTGATCAGAGGGCCAAGTTCAAAGAAGATCAAAGAGTCATTGAAACAGCACATAAACCCACTGTAAAGAACATAATTACCAGAGGAGGGAAGGCCACTAAGGATCCTCCTTTCCCAAAAGAGAGGCAAAGAAAACCAGCATCAGTGCAACCAGCAGTGATAGAAGAAAACCCTGTTGAAGCAGAAGAGCTGCTACGATCACCAAGAACTAGAGAAATGATGAAAGATTTTTACGACACCAACTATTTGCCATTCCCTAGAAGAAACAGAGGACCACAGTTGGATGAGCAGTTTGGTAAGTTTGTGGAGGTAATTCAGAAATTATATGTCAACATACCTCTACTTGATGTCATACAGGTACCCACATATGCAAAGTACATTAGAGATATTCTTAACAAGAAGAGGCCACTGCCCACCACTGAGGTGATCAAGCTGACAGAAGAGTGTAGTGAGGCCATCCTCAACATACCATTAAGAAAGAAGAAAGACCCAGGATGTCCCACCATTGATTGCTCGATCGGAGACCAACACTTCAACAATGCACTTTGTGATCTCGGAGCAAGCGTCAGCGTGATGCCAGCATCAGTCTACAAGAAGCTCAAGCATACAACCCTTGAACCAACATCAATGTGTCTACAACTAGCAGATCAATCAATTCGACACCCGATGGGCATCGCCGAAAACATCCCAGTCAAGATAAGAGACTTCATTATACCAGTAGACTTTGTGGTACTGGACATGAGTCCCAACTCAAAAGTGTCCATTATCCTTGGGAGGCCATTTCTGAGTACCGCCAACACCCACATTGATGTCGGAAAGGGAGAAATCAAGTTCAACATAAACGGACAAGAAGAACACTTCACATTCAAACCCAGACCAGAGAGAGACTCCACAGTGAAGGAAGTTCATGAAGAAGAACCACTGGAGGCACCATCTCCGGAGGAAGGTAAATTAGAAGATTGAAAGATTTGGAGGTCCAGCTTGGGGGACCTAAAATTCCCAAACCCTCGCCGGGAGGATATTGAGGAAGATCAAGAAGGCTAGCAAGGCCATCAAGAATATCGGGACAAGGAGTTCGTCCCGACACTCCTCCCGCCACTCGGAATTGAGCGTCGATCCGGCACCCCAGCAAGCTCCATCATCCTCCTCCGCTCCTAGGATCAAAGTGCTCCTCAAGCCAGGAGACCTTGATCTCAAGAGCCGTAGAGAGAAAGACATCTACCAGCAGTTAAAAGGCGAGGATGTTAAAAAGGAAAATTGGAATTATGTATATGTTGTACGACAATGATGTCAAGCAGAGCCAGTGAACCAGCGTGTACCACAACGCGTGGCATCCGAAAGGATTACCACTCATCAAAGACACGACTGGTCTGGAGCTGATCCTGGACCGGAGGAAGCAGCACATCTTCACTATCGTGATTACAACCCCCGAGTCCTTAGGGACCCATGGGTTCAATCCACGCAGCCGCCTGAACCAACACCGGAGGAATGGCCGGAGGGCCAAGACCATCAGTGGGCTAACCCACCATACACTGCAGGCAGATTTTCTGCTGATCCCTATGGAGCCTCAACCTCCAGGACCCAGCCCCACTTTGATGCAGGACGCTACTCCGATGCCTCCTATGTGTTCATGGGTGATTATTACTATGATACCCGTGCATTCCACAACCGCACCGACAACGCCCTGCTCAACATCCAGAATCAACAAGCGGAACAAATGCGCCGCTGGGAAGCCCAAGAGAAGTGGAACCAAGAGCAAGCTGCCCAGATACAAGGCCTAAGGGAGGATACGGCTACGATAGAAAATAACATTGCCAGCATGATGAGTTTCTTCAACATTGAATAAAGACGTCGCCAACATCTAGCTTGGGGGAGTTTCCTCCCCATTTTACCAAGTAAGTTGTTAGTTGTTTTTGTTATTTATTTTCTGCTTTAGTATTTCATATTAAAAAAAATCCCTATAAATACTTTCTTTCTTGCTTTAATTTAATTTACTGCTTTCCATAAAACATGAAAACAAAATAAAAAGAGTGTGTAGATAAGTGTGCTTTAATTTATCTGCTAAGTTTTCATCTCTAGAAAAATAAAAAGACCAAAAAGATGTTTGATGGAAATGATGAATAGTTGCTCTGTTTGCTTACTTTCAAGTACCTAACTTTCATATTAAGTTCTCCCATGAATTGCTAAAACTAATAAATCTTTATTCTGTGGGAAGCATGAACCTAAAACTAAAGTCTAGGTAAAAGAAAGACATGATATAAAGTTTTGAGCTGCTGTTTATCTTGTTTCTACTACACTAAGTTCTGGAGATTTATTTTGAAAATTTACAAAATCACATGATGAGTTCCTAGCATGATTGGAAAAAATTCCTACCACAGCCATACTTGCTATAATTGCTATATCTTTTACTACTCATTCGCCACATTGAGTTTGATCGAGCTGTGTAGACCCTTAGGAGCTTTTCATGTGGTTAAATCAAGATATTCACTTGCACACATATATTACACCATTCATCACCATTCATCAAAAACCTGTTAAAAATATTGTTACTACTTGTTGTCCCAAGTATTGTTATTTTCTCTCTTCAAAAAGATTCGATGCAGAAGAGGCATGGGTTATGCAAAAATTTATATATGAGGAAATAAAAAGGGGCAAGTGCCCGGAACCTCAGAAAAAAACGAGGAAATAAAAAGGAGCAAGTGCTCGGAACCTCGAAAGAAAAAGAAAAAGCGTGAGACGAGAGGTAAAAATGGACAAGTGTCCGACAGTAGAATTAGGGGTACAAAGATACCCACCTAGGGGAAAAAAAGAAAAAGAAGATAGCCCATGTTCTTAAAAGCAAAGATCAAGAAGGAGGAGAGATAGCAATATGAGGAGCAATGAGAAGTAAGTTTATTATTTATACATTATCACCGTCATTATCATTTATTCCACCACACATGCACATCTTGATTTAATTATATGCTGAGTTCCTTTGGATCCATGGCTCGATTAGACAATATATGAACCATTTTTCACTCTTATGAGCTCCACATAAATATTTCATCAGTCATAAGAAAGTGATCTCTTTGGTAAGGATCCACAAATACCACATATAGAGAGACTTGAGAGAATCATGTCTAGGAACTCTGAGCTTTATTTTTTTGAAAACTTATGCAAAACTCCAGAATAAGGTGAAGTATAGACAGGAGGAATAGTGCTTGACTTAATTACTTTGTCTTTTCGATTACTCAAGATTTAAGTGCAGGTACTAAGCCCCATGAACACTTCACTCTAATCTGGGAGAATTTTATATGAAAGTATGTGTGCCTGATAGAAAAGTAAACATCGAAGCAACTCCTGATCCATCTGAGTTTGTCTGTTTGCTCAGGGACGAGCAAAGGTTAAGCTTGGGGGAGTTTGTTGACGGTCCTTAAGTATCAAATACAATTGTCAACTAAACATGGAAAAGGATCAATATGCACCAAACATCTAGAATTAGGGTTTTATCTGACAGAATTCCACGAGTTTTGGTGTTTATCTATTTCTGCAGGGAGTTATCAGATAATATGGAAAAGAGGTCCACATGTCGGGTTAATGACGGGAAAATTACTTGGCACGCAATTATCTTACATCTAGAAGACTCCAGAAGCCACGGGAACGAACGGAAGCCGTAACGGGCCAGGACATAGGGCGCCCGCCCTGTGCCCTAGGGCGCTCGCCCTACCCCTCGGGCCAATCAGCTTCTGCCTCGCGGATTATGCTCCACCGCCTCTCTAGATCAAGGAAAACCGTCCGTTCTAAGTCGGTTTGATCCGACGGTCCAGATTCATTTGAAAGGGCTATATAAGCAAGGCACCACCACCCCAGGGGAGAGGAGAAATCATTATCAGAGGAAGCCAGAAAAGTTAGGGTTTAGGAAGTTCTCTCCCGCTGAGAATTAGAAGTAGCTACTCCATTGTTCTTCAAGTCTTATAGGTTTGATTAGATAGAATTAGAGAAGTAGAGCATTCAAGCTCTGGATTTCGGATCTTCATCAATAAAGATTGGTATTATTTCATATCATTCTCTACTACTTTATTCTAATTGCATTATGTCTCTGTTTATTATGTTCTTAGTTTACTCTAGTTCTATAATTGATATAGTTATGATTGATAATGAGTTTATGTATGAGTTTGCAAAGCGCTTAGCTCTTACCTCGAGGGAGTTAAGTGGTAGATCATATGTGGGCGTGGTGCTTAGATATTATTTACCTGCAAATGTATCCTATTGACCGGGTTGTGTGGTAGTTCGCGATAGTGACAGCTTCGTTGATTCTTATATAGTCCACCCTCCGTTGATAGGACAGGCAGAATTTGTATTGCGGAGTAAGTCTTACTATGTTCTGATTTACTTTAGCAATGTTCCTTATACATAAATAAAGAGTCTTTTATGCTATATATGATCTTGTAGAATGTTTAGAGTAGATTGTGACTTAGTAGATAGTAGATACTTAGAATCCATTCTCTAACTAATCCGACGTCACCTTATATCAATATGGAGTAGTCTATTTCTAATCGCTGTGTTATTTACCCATGAGCTTATAATTCATTATCTTTATTTATGGCTTACCCCCTGCCAAAGCAAGTGACTGTGTGACGAGTTTCTCATTAGTAATCATGTTTAGCAAAGTTGATCTCTAGTCTATGTCATTCTACACCTGCTTTCACCGTTCTCTTAAGCAAAATATAAATAACGATACCCGGAATACTTTTCCTGGTGAAATGCTACAATGAGGTATTTTATCTGTGCGCTTGCGGATAGAATAGATTATCTTCTAAAGAGCCCTTTACATTTATAAATACCTATGTACACTCTGGCACCATGCTGGGGATGACAACCTAGTATTTAAGTGGTGTTAGTAAGTGTCAACAGAGGGCCATGGTTTCATCATCGAACGGATCATCATCATCACTCTCCACCTTGTTCTTGCCCTTAGAAGATGAAGCCTTGAATGCAATGGGCTTCTCTTGCTTGACCTTGGTCTCCTTCTTCTCTTCTACCTCATCTTCATCATCATTGTATTGGGCATCGGTCATTATATCTCCAAGCACATTGGTTGGTTTGACCTTGTCCAATCCCTCTCTAAAGATCATTCTTCTCAAGGTGGCAAACTTCTTGGGTAAGCACATCAAGAACTTGTGTGAGAAGTCCTTGTCCTCAACCTTCCCTCCAAGCCCCTTGAGATCATTGACAATGACTTGGAGCCAATAGAACATCTCCGGGATGGATTCATCATCCTTCATCTTGAACGTGGAGAACTTGTCCTTGAGCATATATAGCTTGGCACTTTTTACCGTTGAAGTGCCTTCATATGTTTCTTCAAGCCTTATCCAAAGCTCATTTGCCTTTTCAAGATCTTTGATTTGCTCAAATACTTTGTCATCAATGGCACGGTAGATTGTGTCAAGTGCCGCCGTGTTGCATTGTTTGTTGATGCGGTCATTTGGAGTGAGATTTTCTTCATCAAGGATGATGTATCCTTCATTAGTCAAATCCCAAACCTTCTCATGTATATTGCCTAGATATTGCTTCATCTTCCTTTTCCAATGATCAAAGGAAGAGACGCCATCAAAGAATGGAGGCTTGCCATTAACATGGTTGAACATAACTTGAGCCATCTTGCACCGAGATTGTTAAGCCTTGCAAACGGTGACCACGGCTCCGATACCACTTGAAAGGTCTTGATGGCTAGACGGGGGGTGAATAGCCTTTTAAAAATTTCTACAAAGACAAGCTAAACAAGTTTATCAATATAACAAATAGCGAGATGCGTGTTTTGCTTAGCCTATGGGGTGTTTGCAAGCCACCTATCCAATTCACAATTCTAGTATATTTGCACTCAACCGCACAAGTCAAACCGAGAAGGAAACTACAACTACAACTAGCAAGCTACACAAAAGAGCTACTCTAGCAAAGCAAACTAGCTAGCAAAGATAACTAAGAAAGTAATACGGAGTTGAGTTAGGAGAGTTTCACCGAGGGGCAAAGTATTGAGCCAACCAATATGATCAACAATGAATACCAAGACAATCGAACACCAGGATCAATCAATCACAATATGAAAGTGATGACACGAAGATTTATCCCGAGGTTCACGTGCTTGCCGGCACGCTAGTCCCCGTTGTGTCCCTCTTCACCACGTGGTTCGGTGGCTAATCGGTCTCACACCGAGCCTCTCAAAAGGCGCCACAAGAACCTACCAAATGGAAAAAGGTTGCAATGACACGAGCAATTTACTAATGTTGTCTTTGGCGCTTCACCGAGGTAGGCACAAACCCCTTACAAACACCGGAGGTGGCCAAGAACAATCACCAACTCTTGCCAACGCCTCCAAGCTGATCCAAGCCGTCTAGGTGGCGGCAACCACCAAGAGAAACAAGAATCCCGCAGCAAATCAACCACCAAGTGCCAACTAGATGCAATCTCACAATGCAAATGCACTTGGATCACTCAATCTCACTTCGAATATGCAAAGAAGCAAGAGAGATGAGTGGGAGGGGAGTTGCTTAGCTCAAAGTGCTCACAAGTATGCCAAAATGTCCAAGAGTGAGAGCCTTGAGCCGGCCAACGAGTATTTATAGACGTACCCCTTCGAATATAGCCGTTAGAAACTTGATTCAGCAGCAGTTGCGCTGACCGGACGCGCTGGTCCAACTGACCGGACGCGCCGGTCATGCAACGGCTCTTTTTTGAAACGCCGACCGGACGCGCTGGTCGCAACGACCGGACGCGCTGGTCACGACCGGACGCGCTGGTCAAGCCAGAGCAGCGCACAACGAAACAGTGACCGGACGCGCTGGTGAACCGACCGGACGCCACAGTGCCCGCGTCCGGTTGGAGTCCAGTAAGCTCCCTAAACGACCGGACGCGTCCGGTCGACAGTGACCGGACGCGCTGAGCGTCCGATCAGATAACCGAGAAAAACGCAAGAGCTAAACACTGACCGGACGCGTCCGGTCACACAGTGACCGCGTCCGGTCCAGCGTCCGATCACCACTGTGACCTCCGTTCGTCTCCGTTTCTTTTTCCGACTTCCGGCGTAGTGGAAAATAGGCATTTCAACTCCTCGAAAACGCCTGAATCCCGCCGAGCAAGCTCGGCGGGAGGGAGAGAGAGCCCCAAACCCTCTCTACCGCTCCAACTCCACCGCCTTCGCAAATGTGCTAACATCACCAAGTGATCAACACCATGTGCATGTGTGTTAGCATTTTCACAATCATTTTTCGAGGCGTTATTAGTTCTATCCAAATGCATATGACATGAAATGCACACCTAGAGGCACTTAGGAGTTCAATAGCCGCGTCATTCCCCTCTTTATAGTACGGCTATCTATCCTATAATGTAACCACACCCACTAGGTGTCTTGGTTACTAAAACACAACCCTTAAGCATATACCTTTGCCTTGATCACGTAGGGTTGCGTCCAAATCCAAGTGTGGCCATCATGATCACCATGTCCATCTTGCCACCAACCTTGGAATGTACTAATCCTCATATGCTACAAACAATTTAGGCATAGGATTAGTACTTAGGCATTGTCACTAATTACCAACACCAAACATAGAGCTTTCAGCTAGCCACCGCTATTGCAACATGTGCAACATCAGATCTACTTTTGAAACATCTAAATAAAATATTTACAACATATATCTGAAGACAATGAAACACTTGAAACATGCATCTGAAACACTTGAAAAACACATGAAAACACTTGAAAATTCATTGCAAAATATATGCAACATCCAGATAAAAACGCTTGCAACATATGTGTGAAACGTAAGCAACATCTAAATGAAACACTTACAAACATATGTCTGAAAAACATATGGAACATTTGAAACATATATTTGCAACAAACATGTATAGCGATTGTAACATGTGCAACATCTCGATCTACTTTTGCAACATCCATATAAAACACTTGCAACATACCTCTAAAACATCTGAAACACGTGAAACATACGCTTGCAAACATGCGTTTTCAGCACAATGTCACCTTGCAGCTTGGACGAATGGAGGACTGTGCATGGAGTTCGCCAGTGCGGCAACGACACGGGCGACTTGCCGGCGGGGCGGCGTCAAACAAAACTCCTCCCCTCGCCTGCATGCTGGAGCATTCGTCGCGGAGACTTGGTGAAGGCGGTCGCGGCGAGCTGGCAGCACGGTCGAGGCAGCACGGACACGTGGGTGCGCGGTGTAGGCGAGCGGCGTGGTGGAGAAGAAGCACGGTAGAGATTTTTTTTTTGTAAGAGGCGCGGATGGGAGCGAGTGGATAGGCGGTAGCCAGTGGCGAAGCC
Organism: Saccharum hybrid cultivar R570; assembly: GCA_038087645.1. NCBI lineage: Eukaryota > Viridiplantae > Streptophyta > Magnoliopsida > Poales > Poaceae > Saccharum > Saccharum hybrid cultivar. Next base: position 604,787 of record JAQSUU010000056.1, on the reverse strand, counting down.
ACGTCTGTCCCCCCGGACGCTGTCACAAGAGCATTAGCGTTCGGGCAAGCGCGGTGCACGCGCGCGTCTCCTATAGCAGGATCTCATCGTGCGGGGACCGGGTGCCCTGCGTGATAGAGTGACGCGGGTACAGGGAGGTCGGTTGCTGGGTCTGGGTCTTGCCTCGCACGAGCTCCCTGCGGTTGAAGGTCCGATTCCACGTCAAGTTCAACATCGGATCTGGTTATTGCCCCATCGGCACGACAACATTGTTTTTAATTGAAAACATTGTGATGCCACTGCTATTCAGTTGATGTGATATATCAATTCCTCGCGAGCGGTTCAAGTGATGTGTCGTTTCTTTTGGAGGAAGCACCCTTAGCACCGAACCAGCTCTGCTTGACTGTTTTTCGTCTTACAACCCGTTTGGATCCTTTTATTTGGTTAGATTAGAATTGGAATCTACACTTCATGAACTGGACTATGTTTCGTTAAAATTTGATATTCCACATTTTCCAAATATTAAGCATAGACCTATGTCAAATTCAGAAGGTAAAAAATAGAAATAAAATAGTAAGAAACAGAATATGAGATTCATCACCACCTCCACGGCGTGATCTCCTTCCCTCGTCTCTTGTGAAACTCCTTGTGGGGGACTTTCATCATTGCCGTCAAACTCTCATCGACGGCAACATCTCAATTAAGATGTGAAATGAAATGTGATTCTTGATTCTTGAAATAAGATTCAATTGCATAGAAACAAACCGGCTCTATTCTTGCATGCTGCAGACTGCAGTCCTAAGTAGATATTGCCGGCCCCTATTACTCTCTCATGTAGTGGCATCTTTATATTTTAAAGATATTGGATTCTTGATGCATTGTAAATTTTCTCTACAGAATTGTTTAATTATGAATACATGTGGAGACTTTATATCTCTTTTTCAGTAACACGCAACAAAGAAAGCTATTGCTGCTTCAAATACTTCCATGTCTCAAGTTGCAACTGAGAAACTACAGGAACTATGGATGGATTTGGCTCCCCCGACCACAGCCAGCCACGCCGCTGATGCGCCGCCGCCGCAGCTGTGGCGTCCTAAATCAGCGCCTAGGCTTTGGCGCAAAATGACTTAGAAAAGTTATGGCTGCCGCACCTCTATTTGCAAACCAAACAATGCTAATATTTTTTTTGTGGTCGCTTTCAATTGTGGCGTGGCTAACTGTGGCATGCAACCAAACACGCTTCTATCTTGCCATCAATAATGTTCCATATGATTCATGTGAAACACAGCCCATTCAAAGTTATTTTATTAATAATTAAGATGTAATTTGAAGAGTATATATTTTGAAAAAGGCATAATAAAGATAGAGATGTCAATCCAACTTTGTATTATTTCATAAGCACAAGTGCCCTAAGCATAGTATAAAGAAGGATTATGAATTTTACATAATTTTATATTTTCATATGACATATGTCCCGTCTGCGCTTGAACTTCTAGGATTGGCAGAAAGGTGGATTTTTAACCTGGTTAGGCCTTGTCCGGCTGCATATATATTCACATCATTCCACGTGTATTAGGGCAGATTAAGGTGGAAAGTTAATTAATTCTCATATAAATTTATTTCAACACGTGTGGATTGAGATGGATACAGGTAGAGCCCTTGAGCATCTCTAAGAGTTTCCAAAACCCACTCTTAATTTTGATCTTTTTTGGTAAGATTCGAAAAAAAAATATCTCTTCAACAACTTTTTATCTTAACTCCCAATCTTTGTGCAATTAGGAGTGTATCCAATCGACTGATTTGAAGGTGAAAGGATGTGTGCCCAACAGATACAAATGTATAAAAGAGAAAGAAAAAATGTAAAGTGGCTATGGTAATTTAAAAATAGTTTGAGATTCCTGACGTAAAATTTCCTTTTAGCCTGTAAGAATGAGACAGTGGAAATGGTTGGAGACTTTCTACTTTTTAGTGAATTGGAAAACTCATTTTACTAATTATTTTTTAACCATTGGAGATGCTCTTGTGTTTAGAGTGTGTTGTGGGCCTTGTTTAGTTCCCCAAGTTGGGGTTTGCTAAATTACTGTTTAGCACTGTAGCATTTTATTTTTATTTGCTAATAATTGTCCAAACAATGATTAATTAGACTTAAAATGTTTGTCTCGCAAAGTATAACAAAACTGTGTAATTACTTTTTGATTTTATCTACATTTAGTACTCCATGTATGCGCCGGCATTTTGATGTGACGTCTTCTTTTTACATAGTGAATTTTGGACTCAAATTTGAGAAACTAAACATGGCCGTGGCTTATAAAAAAACTCGCCTACAATATAAAAGGTAATATAAAAGGTACAATCCACAATCTACAATAAAAGCTTCTTATAATCCTATTTATACACTACCCGACTGGTTTCAGACGTTCGATTAAGTTTTGAACGGCCTACCGTTTAAAGTGGCATCCACACCAGTGACAGACTGACGGCCCTGGACCCTGGTCCCAGCCTTCCCTCGCACTCCTCTCCTATGGTATGGCGATCCCTTCCCGGATCACGGCGGCCGGTGGCGGCGGCCGCAAGCCGAGGGTGCCGCCGCTCCCACCGGCGAGAACTCTCCTGACCGCCTTTGCCGCGGCGGCGGCGCTGGCTGTCCTTTGCCTCGTCTCCTCGTCCCCCGCCGCCTCGCTGTCGGGTTTTTGGAGATCCGGGAATAGGAGTGGCGACAAGTACCTTTACTGGGGCAGCCGCGTGGATTGCCCCGGCAAACACTGCGGCTCCTGCGCGGGGCTCGGGCACCAGGAGTCCAGCCTCCGCTGTGCTCTCGAGGAGGCCCTTTTCCTTGGCAGGTAATAAGAACTACCTTACCGTGCTTATGCTCACTAGGTTTTTTTTGGATTAGCTAAATTTTCATCTCGTTGAAATTCGGAATGTGGAGACTAGAATACCGATGCTAGAAGGAAGATGGGCCATGCTAATGCCACCGGCTAATGTGCTGCTGGTTTGTGAGTACACAAGAGAAAAAAAGGCATCACTACTTATTTTTGTTTCTTTGCAGAACATTTGTGATGCCCTCAAGAATGTGCCTAAGTTCACTGCATAACACCAAGGGAGTTCTCCAAAGTGGTGCAACGACAAAACAGAGGTTTTTGCTTCTTAGCCGCATCTATCTCTCTGTTGTTTTACCACAATGAAGTTTGCATATTTTACTATCTAAAGCAAGTATTTTGTAGATGGGAAGAAAGTTCTTGTGCAATGGAATCTTTGTATGATGTAGATCAAATCTCAAGAACAGTACCAGTTATTCTGGACAACTCAAAAAAATGGCATGATATAGTATCAAGAAGCATGAAACTGGAAGTGGGAGGTGTGGCACATGTGCAAGGAATTAGCAGAGGTGAACTTAAACAAAATCCCCTATACTCAACAGCTCTCGTAATAAACCGCACTGCAAGTCCCCTTGCTTGGTAAGCACACAGGTTCTTGTAGTGCCTTTGTTTTTACTTCCTTCACCCGGACTTAATATCTTGTTCAGCAATGCCTATGCTAATTTTAATCAATTGTTGTGTTCGAACATTAAGCTCATATCTGAAATTCAGGTTTATGGAGTGTAAGGATCGCAAGAACCGCAGCTCAGTGATGTTATCCTACAACTTTTTGCCAAGTATGCCAGCACAAAAATTGAGGGATGCAGCAAATAAGGTTTTTTTTTTCTCGCCTGTCTTATTTATGCAGTCTCAAGTACTTGAGAAATGGACTGGTAGTATGTTTCTGTTTCTTTTCCTCAATCTTTTGGTTATGTTCATATTATTGTTTCTTGTTAGAATGATTTGACCCAGTTGTTTCATACAATCCTTAAGCTGCTTTGACCTTAAATTACAATTTGATGATGTACCTAAAGTGGGGAATTACTGCTGCTAACTAAGCCCTGACATTGGATAAATGTCTGACGACTTCCATTTATCCATTCAAAACACAGTGTAAGTTCTGCAATTGCTGTTGTTTTGGTGTTGCATTCATAAAGCAAAGTAATCAGCACCCTGCAGGTATAGATACCAGTTTATCTACTTCTGTTGCACTTTCTTATGCCAAGTCATTAATACGATATGCCAAGGCTGCACAGACTTCTGACTGGGCGAAAGCAGAACTTAGTGAAGCCTCATACCCTGAAACATCTATAGATTTGTAGCTTGTCAAGCATAATCAGATTTGGAAGTATGGTTTTGGGTACTTGTTAATTCTCCTTTACATGAGTTCTTAAATCAAGTTATTCCCTCTATTGTCATCTTCAGTAATATTCATTGCAGGCTATGATGCATCCCCTAAATCAGTTCCTTGGTTTCAGATGAAGGAAATACTTGGTGATTATGATGCTATTCATGTGAGACGTGGCGATCTATTGAAAAATAGGAAAGATAGATTTGGTGTGGAACGGAGCCTTCATCCTCATCTAGACAGAGACACCCACCCTGAGTACATCAGAAAAAGAATTGCAAAATGGATTCCACCAGGTCGAACTCTGTACATTGCATCAAATGAAAGAACTCCAGGCTTCTTTTCCCCTCTGTCAGACAGGTACTATCCGTGCTGTTTTTCCATTTCTCTTGTCCAACCAGGATCTCTGGCATTGTTTAAATTAGCATTTATCTTCCTCCTGCATCCTAATGCATTGCATAGCACTTCTTGGTAAGTGCAGTTGGAAAGCTGTCCTCATTCTTGGTATTCAGGATTACTTAAGGCAGTTAAATTTATTTTTCTGTTCACTTTCCATTTAGCCATGGTTAAGCATTTTTTAGCTATAAGATGTTTTCATGTGCCTGGTCATGTCAGTTCTTCAATCTGGTATACTGGTTAAATCCTATTCAGGTTTCTACATCCATTTGTGCTATTATATCATGAAAATCACCTTGTGCTTACTCGTTCTTTGGAAACTTTTCAGGTACAAGTTAGCATACTCGTCCAACTTCAGTAGCATATTGGACCCAATAATTGAGAATAACTATCAGCTATTCATGGTAGAGAGGCTAATGATGCAAGGAGCAAAGACATTTGTCAAGACAATGAGAGAATTTGACAGTGATTTGACTCTCTGTGATGATCCCAAAAAGAACACCAAAGTCTGGCAAAAGCCAGTATATACAGATGATTGACGCTAGCTGGCCATCGAATGTGATGCAGAGCTCCCTCTTTCAGAAACTTGACGGTCTGACATGGATAGCTGATTAAACCTGAAGCTGGCATGGTAGTGTTTGCTGTTATTGCAGAAGCCAACTAAAATCAACCTGCAGCAGTGGAAATTCCACCCATGATTCACTTCCAGCACATTTGTTCATATTACCACGTGTACTTATAATCTGGAAAAAGCTCAAAGTGTTGACTTTTTTCCCATTACTTTACAATTAGGAAGTATAGGTTACAAGAGAAGATTTGTTTGCAGATTTAGGATGCATACATGTTACACCCTTCTGTACAGTATGTGTAAGAATGAACCGGCACCGTGAGGCTTCTGTGTGGAGAATATCATTAATTGGTTGTTCTCTTCTTTGAGCATTCTTGTTACACCTGCCGACCTGCCGTCCTTCCAATCGACCAAAAAAAAAACTACTTTGACTGCGACATGGTTTCTATTGTGTAGCTGTAGGGACAGTGACGCCTAGGCGGTGAATTAGGCCTTAAAGACTATTTCTAACTATGACTTCTAATTTTTTTCTAGTCAAAACCTATGCAAGAAATAAACTATCTAATGCGCAACTATGGTTTTTCTAGGCATGTTGCTATCTCTACCGTAAAAGAGTTATGCAACCTAGGTTCTAATTCTATCAACTAGCCTATTAACTGAGATAAGAAGGTAAAACACACCACCTAAGTACACAACCTAATTTTTGAGCTTCATTTCTTGATTCTAGTGGGGAGCAGGTGAGTAGTGGTTCTAGTGATTCTAGTTGTGATCGAACAAGGAGATTTGTGATTGAACAAGGAGCTATAGAATATACTCTGAAGAAGAGAATTTTTTTATTTTTAGCCCAAATTTGAAACAAATTTTAAATTTAACCCGTGTTTGAAATTTTTTTTAATTCTAACCCGTTTGGCCCCGCCACCATGCATGGCGGGGCAAATGCACTGAACCCCGCCATGCATGGTGGCGGGGTACACTTCCCGCGTGGCAGGCTGACGTGGCAGCCACCCGGGGCGTACCCCGCCATGATCGGTGGCGGGGTAGGCCAAACCCGCCACCCATCATGGCGGGGTGTACCCCGCCACCCGTCATGGCGGGGCGCGGCGTAAATATAAGCCGCGCCCCGCCACGCCCGCTCGGCCTCCGCTCACTCCAACCGCCGCCTCCGCCGTCGCCCGCGCCGTGCCGCCGCCGTAGCCGCCGCTGGAGCTGCCGCGCTCGCCCGGAGGTCCTCCCCCGCGCCCCGGCCGCCCCGGCTGCGCCCCGCCGCGCCCCGCATCGCCCGGCCTCTCCCCGCACTTTGGTCATGGATAACCCAGCACTTTGGTGCAGGGCCTCCGTTCGGTGCTCCAGATCACGAGGTCGAGGTGTATGCAAAGGTGTGGTTGTGGCACTTCTTGGGCGCTTTCTTGTTCCCCGACTCCTCAGGCGACAGCATCAGCTGGATTTTCTTGAGGATCCTAATCCAGCCACTTGAGAATATTGCAACGTATAGCTGGGGTACCGCGGTCCTTGCTTGAACATACCGTCAGCTTTGTACCGCCTGTCGTCGTCAGTCGAACAATGCTAACCTAGGTGGCTGCTCATACCTACTTCAAGTATGGATTTGGGAGCGGTTTCCGGTTGGGAGGCCTACTAAACCTCCGCATTTGCCTGTGAGTACATTGACAACTTTGATATCTTCATACGACTAAAGAGATTAGTGACACCTTGTTTGTGTAAACTTGCAGGAATGGCAGCATCAAGACGTTCGACCCACCGCCCTTTTCATCTGGAAAGACGCTAAGGTAGTGAGGGGCGAGTTGGAAAGGAGGTACAAGCAGTACACGGATGCGATAGACGTGTTGACACACAACTACGTAAGTTATATCCACATTTCCTACTAAAGGCACTATCAATGAGATTGATACTAAATTAAGTTTCTTTACTTTGCAGGTAACATGGACACCGTGGTCTAGGTGGGAGCTAGAGGACTACCTTAGTCCGCGCTGCGAGGAGGAAGCGGACGAGTGGCTTTACGAAGGGCCACTTATCTTCTTCCATATCGTCGAGATGCACTACCCTTTTAGGGTTTACAGACAGTTCGGGAGGTTGCAAGGAATTCCACCGCTGTACTCCACCAACGCTCAGCTGCATGGGTACGATGCCAATATGTTTATTCTACTTAAGCGCCTCATTTCTAATGCAATATGGCAATGCAGGATCGATCGGAGGCTTCGGACTACGCAAAAAGATTGGGCGTTGACGCACGAACCACATTTGAACATATGGTATAACAGGCATCGTCGTCACATCAACAAAATTCCGCCACACCACCCGACAAGATGGATGGAGTACCTGCAATGGCTGCAGCGAAGTACGAGGACTCATCTCATGGTCCCATACACGAACATGCCTGCAGATGCGGCCGATGAGGATGACATCGCCGATGCGTTCGACGATGCGCAAAGGGGGCAAACACAACTTCTTAGGGCCCCTCTTAATAGATACGTGGTAAGTACTTTGCACTTACATTCTCAAATGAGGTAAGGGTTTTAAAATTCAATTGAAATGATCGAGTTAACGTTGTGTGATGTTGTAGGCACAACAGTTGTCAAACTACTCCGAGGAAGCTTCCAGGCAACTTTTTCGGACTAGGGACGACAAGACCAACCCTCTTCGCGCCTTTGTCAAGGTACTTTTGATAGTAACATTCGTGACTACAACTCAATTACCTTTAAAATTCACGCTTAATAATGCTTGTTATCATCTAAACCTGTAGAGAATGAAAAAAGGCTGCAAAAAGTTGGCTCAAAAGCTGAGCTGTGCGGATACGACTTTGGACGTACCGTACAACCCCACGTGGTCCAGGAGCCAGACGATGTCCACCACAGCTGCTTCTGCTAGCGACACCAGGGCTGCGTCCTCGTCTATTCGTACTCCGCAGGATAGAGGGAAGGGTCCAGCGGCTCCGGACGATTTGGATGAGGCACTTCAGTATGACACGACGAGTGGCGACGACGATGACGACGAAGAGGACGTTCCCCAGTGGGATTACACCGGTCACGAGGAGATGGGTGCCTCACAGCTGTACGGTGCTCCTTTTGGTACACAGGGGGTCGACTACACACAGCAGGAGAACTACACACCAGCCGAGCAACAGGTCTGTATGCTTTGCTTTCTCTTTAATTGTACTGTTCTTAGCTCAACATTTAGAATAGCTCATCAAGTTGCTTGCTTGCAGGGGCCGTCGTCGACGCAGCAGCTCGATCGTGGACATAGGCGGCAACGCGAGAGGCAGCAGCAGGACCGCACAGACGTTGGCTGGAGAAGCAACGTGGTCCCTACGAATCCAAGAAGGCGACGGAGACCGCGAGACCCCTACACCCCTGGCGATTAGTAGAGTAGTCATATTTAGCAGACGCCGGACACATGTTATCATAGTTATGTAGTGCTAGAACAATTAAATTATATGTAGGTGTAGCAGCAGTACTCTACTTGGTTATTTCGATTCGACTAATGTAGTTGGTAACACTCGTTTAATCTTTGCCGTAAACGCAATTATTTCTGCCATAGCTTCCGTAAACTTGCTGTAAATCACTCAACATGGCATTCTGCATTTGTGACGATCAGTTGATGCAAAACGAAAGCATAGTTCCTGCGCGGTCGTAGTTTCAGGGCAACCCCGCCATGGGTGGGGGCGGGTTAGGGGTTGCCCTGAAACTACGACTGCGCAGGAACTGCACTAAGAAACTGTATTTATAAACTGCATCGATAAACCACACAACAATCTTAGTGAGTGGACCAACAAATGAAACGAATGAAGATGTGATAATGAAAATTATTACAATGACATGTTTCAAAGTACAACACTGACAAACTACACGACACAAAGTTTCCAAGCCACTAGAAACGACATACACTAACAACGACAACGTGAAGACGTGACAATACAAATTATTACAATGACACTTATACGTCAATCAAATTGCGTGCACCACTGCATAAGCAACTCGTCTTCGGACTCTGAATCCTCCACTACCACCTCCTTACCCTTGCTAGCCTCGACTGTATTGGCTTGGGAGGCCTCACGCCGGTAGTAAGCCGCCTCCGCCTCGTCCGCGGCCTGAGAGTACAACTCGGCCTCTTCTTCGGTAATGTCTGTTGGCCCCCATGCGTCGAACAGCGGTGTCTTATGGCTGTGGTACGCTGCCTGACCCTCCTGTACTTCAACGTCCTGAGGGTAGCCCAATTCTTCGGCTAGACGAATGAGCTCGCCTATCCTCCCGGTGTCGTCGTCTTCCTCCGGCTCGGCCTCCTCTTCAACCACAATCGGACGGCTTGCGGTGGCATCAACTCCTGCGTGCCGCTTTACTGTCCTATTCTCCGTGTACCTAGCACGAGCTATATCTGCTTGCCAGCCGCCGGTGCATCCAATCTCTGCAAGTACAAAATACAAACAATTAACAGGATCTTTGCATTGACTTTATTGACAGTAAAACAAAGAAGATCGAATTTCCAAAAATGCAATGACTCACTCGCACATAATGAGTCAATAGTATCGTTCAAGCCTTGCATCTCTGCTCTCGCAGCCTCTTCTGCAGCCTTCCTTGCATCCTCTTCAGCCTTCCGTGCCTGGTACTCCTCTACATCCTTCTTCTTTTGCTCGTACCACTTCTTCCACGCAATACTCTCCGGGTTACGAACACGTAGGTCTTGGGCCCGTCGTAGCATTTTCTTCTTATGGTTCTTAACGAAATCAGTGACGTAGCTTGCAGGATATCCTCTGGTATTGTGAAGTGCTACCATTGTCTTATACTCATTCTTGAAATTATACACATCATCATATGATTCCCAGTTGCATTTCTGAGTGCTCTGTTGCAACAAATAGATGAATACAAAGTTAGCGTACCAGAGTTAACAAAATAAAACATTAGCACTAAGTGTCAACAGTCCTAGCAAACCTCGTCATAATCGATCATGTGGCCACAGAAGTGTCCAATACCAAGACCTGAAGGGACAAGGCCGTAGCTACCTTCAACACCACATTTGCACATCACAGGAGGCGCAATAGACCTCCTCTTCTTCTTTCAGTCTGGCACCTCCTCATTCTTCTCTGGCTCCGGCCAATGGCTCTTTGGATCATAGATCCATTCCTTGAAATGGCACTTTGGAAAATCATGATCCTACAAAATCAAAACAGTAAAACACACATATAGGACATGACATTCCAAGGTTCACTCAAACCTTACCTCATGTCGTAGAGGACAAATGAACTCTTGTTCATTGCGTGGGTTTATCACGGCTTGCTCTCCGCAAAGGCACTTTGGAGGATCCTCGAGCCGCCGTGCCGATGCTACGGCCTTCTCTTCGTCCGTCATAGGAGGAGGGTTTGGAGAGGGCGGAACCCAGCGAGTAAACACCTCACGCTTGCAATGATCAATGTCGGGGTAGAAAAGGAGAATCCTTGGCTCAAACTTGTCCGGGCCGTCGATCCATTGGAAGAAAAGGCACCGGAAGTAGGGCTATACAAAAGTTTCAATTATCTCATCGCGAATACAACATCAAAAAACAATAAGAACAACAAAGGGCACAATTACTTACGCTACAACTATAACATGTGTAGAAGCAACGAGCCGCAGTATCCGGATGTCTCGACTGGCCCACGTGTGCCGGATGACCACAGTCACAATTAGGTATAGGTTCCTCGGGAGGAACGGGCGCATCCTTGCAAGACACGTCGGGGTACATCTCTCTAGGACGACCCTTTTTCCTCCAAATCGACTCACGATACGAGTCCTCCATCTAATAACACGAAACGATTTCAACACAAAACACTTTACTAACTACATTAACCAAACATACTGCAACGATGCACGCAGAGAAGGGGTGACCGAAACAAGGACCGACGATGGGCCGATACCTGACGGGGAGGAGGGAGGGACGCCGGAGAAGGCCGCTGAGGGGAGGGGAGCTCGGTCCTGGGGCGGAGAGGGACGCTGCGGGAAATGGAATGGATGAATGACCCTTGTGGCCTTACTTGTTTGTGTGCAGGTTTTTCGGAGTGACAGCTAGGATTGTATGATAGAGTGCTTAACATAGGTTTAATTCTTGCTCTTGAGGACCTATATTTTAGTGTGATCTGGTGCTAAGGACTTGATTAGGTCTGATGGCTCTAAGGACTTATTAGATTATTTTTCAAGAAGAACTTAGGTGTCAAGGTGCTAACGAGGTTTATAATTTGCATAGGCTAAGGTTATCGATTTAATTTTGAAAGCCCAATTCAACCCCCTATTAGGACATTCGGTCCTTGTCATGACAAGTTCTAAGATCCGTCTGAATTTGTTACAGCAATACCGAAACCATTCCTTTGAGAAAAGCTTAGTGACGACGGCATGCAGATCGAGACCATAGTAATAACAGGTAAAAAGGGCAAAGAAAATCAAAAGTAGGGGTTCTAATCAAGAGAGAAATTCACCAGCGGTCCCTGAAGTTGGCAGCAGGTGTCATTTAGGTCCCCGAACTTTGAACAGTGTATTTCTAGGTCCCTGAACTTGGCTTCAGGTGTCATCTAGGTCCCTGAACTTGGCTTTAGGTGTCACTTAGGTCCCCGAACTTTGAACAGTGTATTCTGGGTCCCTGAACTTGGCTTTGGGTGTCATCTGGGTCCCTAAACTTGGCTTTGGGTGTCATCTAGGTCCCAATGCTGACGTGGCGCGGTCCTACATGTGGGGCCCACATGTCAGTCGGTTATATTTCTATTTCGAGGGTACTGTAGCTATAATTTCTAAAATATTCCAAAAATTGTATCTTTTTCATATGATCTCGGATGAAGATGATTTTTATATGAAAAATGTAGCTCTCGACGAGATCTACAACTTTCTAGTTTTGAGTTTTTTTAATTTGAGATCATTAAAATTTTTAAAAAAATTAAACAAATTTTCAGCAGTATATTAATCGTGTACCAACGCTTGTCGCATTGGAAAAATCATATCTTTTTTATATGCTGTCAAATGGAGATGATTTCTATATGAAAGTTGTAGTTTTGAGTTTTTTAATTTGAGGTCGCTAAAATACTCAAAAAAATTAAACCAATTTTCAGGAATTAATATACTGTTGAAAATTTGTTTAATTTTTTTGAGCATTTTAGCGACCTCAAATTAAAAAACTCAAAACTAGAAAGTTGTAGACCTCGTCGAGAGCTACATTTTTCATATAAAAATCATCTTCATCCGAGATCATATTAAACCAATTTGAGATCTGTTGAAAAAATTAAACTAATTTTCAACAGTATATTAATTCCTGAAAATTGGTTTAATTTTTTTGAGCATTTTAGCCACCTCAAATTAAAAAACTTAAAACTAGAAAGTCGCAGATCTCATCGAGAGCTACAACTTTCATATAGAAATCATCTCCATTTTACAGCATATAAAAAGATATGATTTTTCCAATGCGACAAGCGCGTGTACGCGATTAATATACTGCTGAAAATTTGTTTAATTTTTTAAAACATTTTAATGATCTCAAATTAAAAAACTCAAAACTAGAAAGTTGTAGATCTCGTCGAGAGCTACATTTTTCATATAAAAATCATCTTCATCCGAGATCATATGAAAAAGATACAATTTTTGGAATATTTTAGAAATTATAGCTACAGTACCCCCGAAATAGAAATATAACCGACTGACATGTGGGCCCCACATGTAGGACCGCGCCACGTCAGCATTGGGATCTAGATGACACCCGAAGCCAAGTTCAGGGACCCAGATGACACCCAAAGCCAAGTTCAGGGACCCAGAATACACTGTTCAAAGTTCGGGGACATAAGTGACACCTAAAGCCAAGTTCAGGGACCTAGATGACACCTGAAGCCAAGTTCAGGGACCTAGAAATACACTGTTCAAAGTTCGGGGACCTAAGTGACACGTGCTGCCAACTTCAGGGACCGCTGGTGAATTTCTCTCTCTAATCAACTTACATCAAAACGTAGCCTACCGAGCTAGCTTCCTGCAGCAACATGCGACATACGTACCTCTCCTTCTCTATCTACCAAATTAGTCTACGTGACACGCAACACAGTCACCTACGTCTCACTTCGCCGATCATCGTCACTAACGCCATGGCCATTGTGGTCACCATCGCCAAGGCTTTCACCTTGCTCACCATCGCCTTTTTCTTCCAGCGGCACGACCTGCTGTGCCCTCCTCTTCTTGCCGTCGTTCAGGCGCACGCCAAACAGCTTCACCGGCGCCTCATCGTCGCCGCGTGGCCTCCACGTCGGTGCCGAGGTGTCACTGTCGGTAGAACCGAGCTCCACCAGCCTGCAGCTGGCGGTCGTCGTCGCCACCGGTGGTGGTACCGGCTCCACGTGGTTCTGCAGGAAGTATATGATATCGTTGTAGAGCCTCCTCATGTGGGCCAGCTCCGACAGCAGCAGCGAGTTGCGCCGCCGGAGCTCCCGGTTGTCCTCCGCCAGGGTCGCCAGGAAGTCCTTGCCACCGTGGTCCTCCTCCTGGACGTGGTAGCCCGATGGATGCCGAGGCGGCTGCGGCGGCGAGAAGAGGCCAAGGTAAGGCTGGTGCTGAGGGAGCGGCGGCTGCAGCTTCTGCGGCGGTTGCAAGCACGACGAAGACTTCCTCCGGTGGATCTCCGAGAGGAGGTGCTTAGCGCCCTTCCTGAAGAACTCGTTGGCGAACTCCCACCTGTCTGCCACGATCTTCCTGAAACCCTGCAAAAAGCCAAAAGCCATGCTAATTAGCTAGAAGGACGGTGCAAGTTCTAATGCTTAGTTGTGGCTACTCGCAGCTAAGCTAGTATGTACAAATGTTTTAAATCTTAGGCTATGACATTAAGCGGCGAGGTTAATAGCAGAGCTAAACGAGGCTATAGTGGCCAGGTTATAGCCTGCTAAATTGTATATGGACACAAATAAATTGAAATAACTGTAGCGGGGATTTAAATAAACCTTGGAAAAAATCGGTGCTACATGAAGTCATGAACACAATATACACAATGATGCCACAGGATGGAGTTTGTCTACTGTACTTGCACTTTGAGTGCTCATGTCAATCTCTTCTCTGACAATGATTGGGAGACAAATATCAGTATATCACTGCAAAAATGTACTCTTTATTTACTGGTGCATGAGAAGCATGAATGCATGGTGTGCTTGTTGTAGATGAGAGGAGGGTAAAGAGAAGATGGATGTTGTAAATGTAATGCAACTACTTTTATTGTTGTGACTCGCCTTGTGAAAAGTTTTGGTCTGCAAACCATGAACTCTGCAGGTGGTAGAGAAAGCAATATCGCCAGAACTGAGGTTTCAAATTCAAAAGAACGTGACCAAGCTGAGTCCTCAACAAAGAACCAATGAAAGTGGCAAAAGATAAAAGATAATATTTATGTTCTTTTATGGAGTCTAGGAAATAAAAAAAAAGGGCAGGTAGGAACCACACTAGCTAGCAGTGGCCTTCAAATCTAGTAACAAGATGGTACATGTCCTCTATATCTAACCCATACTTCAGTCCACAGCGTGGCCCAGAAACAAACATCTCTTGTCACGTTCTAGGAAACACGAAATGGAAATGATGAAACGTCACCAGTCACCACCAACCAACAGCTAGTCTTAAAATCTTCAGACATGCATATGCATATGAGCCCTTGTTTAGTTCCTTAAAAACTTTCTCAAAAAGTGTTACAGTAATCGTCACGTCGAATTTTTGGACGCATGCATAGAGTATTAAATGTATGTAAAAAATAACTAATTATACAATTTGTCTGTAAATATCGAGACGAATCTTTTAAGCTTAGTCCATGATTAGATAAATTTTGTCAAATAACAACGAAAGTGTTACAAGAATTTTTCCAAAAACTTTTCACAATCTAAACACGGGCTGACACTCATCTTTTCGCCCCTACTGATGACCGACCACAGCCACACACTAATATCTCGGCAATCTGCTGTACATGTGGGTTCAAATTAAAAGCCTATCTACCAAAGCCCAAAACTATAGCTTCAGAACACGTCAGAGCGCCATTTGGGTTGTACAGGTCGAAAACAAGAGCTTCCAAATCAAACCAAGCAAAATTAAATCCAAATGATGGAGATAAGCACACACTGACACGCAGGCAGATAAACATACACTCACAATCTGAGGATGCGCGGCTAATATGTGTATGTATATCATCACTACTCACATAGGTGTTGAGCTGCCTGACGAAGCTGGAGAAGTTGTTGTGCTTGAAGTAGTTGGGGAGGAGGTCCCTGGCGAACTCCGGCGGCCGCCACACCACGAAGGTGGCGCCGTCCTCGCCCCACGACACGATGTGGTCGGTGCGGTGATCGTCCACGAACTGGAAGGTCTTGGTAAGGAAGGGGGCCGGCCCGGCAGGCTTAGCAGCGTGCGAGCTCATATCCATGTCATCCATGGACGACACCACCGTCGTCGTCGTCTCACCGCCACCACCACCGCACCGCCTCTCCACGAGGAATGCCGCCATCGACTAGTGGAGGAGGAGGCAACAAGGAGCAAGGCAACACTGCCGCTCTACGCTAGATTGCTAGTGCGAGAGTGAGGAGACGACTGGAGAAAGCTACGAAGGCCTCTACCTCTCCCTAAAGCTAACTCTCACACGCAGTCTCAGACTGGAGCTAGCGCACACATGCACACACACAGGGCACCCCCACCTTCAAATATTCTTGCTGGGTACCGGCGGTGGGTCACTGTCCGGCCCTCTAGCTCGAGCAGTCGAGCTAGTCTCCTCCAATCTCTGTCCCCATCTCTCTCTCTCATCATTATACATGCGTATGCTGGATATCTGTGCGTGCGTGCCTTCCACTTGGTTTTTAGGAGGGGCTGCTCAGTGGTCACGAGGAATTCCATGGCGTTACTCCGTACTCCCTCCGTCTTAAAAAAAAAAAGTCATTCTCACTTTCAAAAAATCAACAATGATTGACTAAATATATTTAACAAAATATTAATATTTATGATACATAATTAGTATTATTAGATAGATCTTTGAATATGCTTTCTTAATAAACTTATTTAGAGATATAAATGTTACACATATTTTCTATAAATCTAGTCAAATTGAGAAAGTTTAACCAGCACGCATCCCATACACGCTCTTTTAAAAGGTCGGAGGGAGTATATGCATATATATACCTGCTGCCGCTGTGCAACTGTTTATGACTTGTACATTGAGTGCATGATTGTATATGTACAGTATGGGCCTGATTGGTTCTCGGACGAGCGGAGCCCGCTAGATGCAAGCTCCCTCTAGCCATGCTCACCAGATGCCGTAGCTTGTTGTTTGGTTCATGTATGTGCACAGGCAAGCCAGCAGGGGATTGTGTTTGGTTGCCTGTTCATTCAAGTGCTCACTCCTTTTCTTGTCTGTGCTGCTTGCTCACATGCACGCGCCTGCACCGCACGGGACAGGCTCCGGAGAAACGCCCAAAAATCTCGCACCACGGAAGCAGGCTGACGGACTGAATTTGCACCGCGCTAGCCTGACCCAACGTCTGCTGCAGCCACCCAATCAGCGAGCTGTTGCATCCGGCGAGCCTGGATGAGGCGCATTCAGGCAACCAATCGCCCCCATACCCCATATATGTATGAACAATGCCTCGCTAGATAATACTAGACACAATGTATATAAAACTATATATGTACGTGAATTATATATATATATATATATATATATATATATATATATATATATATATATATATATATATATATATGAGAGTATACTTTATAGCTAGCTATAAAATATAAAATAAGTTATTTTGTAGCCAACTCTCTTTACGATAATTTTATATACTAATTTACGACAATGTCAGTATATATTTACGATAGTTGAATTACTATAGCACATGGGGATATTTACCATAATGTTATAGTAAATCACATAGAAAGGAGTTAATATAATCTCATAAATTAGCATAGCAATTATCGTAAATCAAAGTGGATACATAATAAGTTATTACCCTGCAGCTGGCTACAAAATAACTTATTATGTATCCACTTTGATTTACGATAATTGCTATGCTAATTTATGAGATTATATTAACTCCTTTCTATGTGATTTACTATAACATATATATATATATATATATATATATATATATATATATATATATATATAGCTATTACCCTGCAGCTGGCTACAAAATAACTTATTCTGTATCCACTTTGATTTACGATAATTGCTATGCTAATTTATGAGATTATAGTAACTCCTTTCTATGTGATTTACTATAACATTATGGTAAATATCCCCATGTGCTATAGTAATTCAACTATTGTAAATATATACTAACATTGTCGTAAATTAGTATATAAAATTATCGTAAATAGAGGTGGCTACAGAATAACTTATTTTGTAGCTAGCTATAGAGTATACTCTCTATATATATATATATACACACGCATGCAAACGTACAGGGGTTGATTAATTGATCGATACTTTCTCGTCATCGGTCATGCATGAACATAATTGAACTTTTAATTATAGAATAACCGTACATATGGATCAATGCCTTAACTACAAACACTAGTACAATTGAAGCAGCAGCCGGCCAGCAGAACCTTAACGTTTCAAACCAAGTTGTTCTTCTCCTCGAACACTAGCAGTGAACACTGAATAAGTGATTGATAACTGACAGAAGCAGCAGCCGGCCAGCAGAACCTTAACGTTTCAAACCAAGTTGTTCTTCTCCTCAAACACTTGCATTGCAGTGAACACTGAATAAGTGATTGATAACTGACAGACTATCTGCACTGGGAGCCTCTATACCTCTCGGTAAAACATTTGGCGTACGAAAACGGCTGCAGCGCTGAACGCTAAACTGCCACAGCGGCCGGTATCGCACGCGACCTCCGCCAAATTTGGGGGCATAGCGGGCCTCCGCTACCGCCCGCGCCGGCCCCACCTCGCAACCGCCGAGGAGGAGAGAGAGACCGGAAGCCGCCGTCAACGACGATGCGTGGCGCTCGGTCTCGAGGATGATGCGCGAACTCGACGAGGACCGCGGCATCTCCTCCATGGACTGCTCTTGGCCGGCGGCCTCCATCCTGGAGGGATGCTGGCCGGGCTGGCGGCCGCTGGAGGGTGCCGTCCTGGCCACGCACGCGCCACGAGGAGGGCCACACGGCGGCGCCGGAGGGGGAGAAGAGGGCCCCGGCTCCGCGCCACCCGCCGCGCCCGGAGCAAAGGAGGGCTTTGGTGGTCGTCTGGTGACCGTGCTGTGGCCGCGGAGGTCGATGCGCCGGCGCGGGCAGTCCGGCGGGGGAGGAGGAGGCGGCGAGGAGGGCGGCCGGGCGGGCGGCGCTCGCGAGGACGGCACGGATTCACGTGGAGAAGAAAGGGAGCAACAGGGGATGGGGAGGAGAGAGAATAGGGAGTCCGGTGGGGAAAAAGGAAATGAGACTGACGTGTGGGGTACCACTGATATAGAGTAGACTTATATAGGATGGATGAATGTGGGAGAAAGTAGTATGGAGGAGAAAATATTGATGACCAGGATGAAATATTCCTTTTAGAGGATGAATTTAGAGTACGACAAGTGCGTATAGTCATACGATCATCTGACACCGCTATATATGTATGACGTACTAGCAATCACCTAACTCTAATTAATGTCAGCAATGAATATATTTCCACACACATACACTACGTGGCCTTGTTTAGTTCCTATTCCTAAAGTTTACTCTCTATCGCATCAGATATTTGGACATATGCATGGAGTATTAAATATAGACTAAAATAATAACTAATTTTACATATTGCGACTAATTTGCGAGATGAATTTTTTAAGCCTAATTAGTACATGATTTGACAATGTGGTGCTATAGTAAACATGTGCTAATGACGGATTAATTAGGCTTAATAAATTCGTCTCGTGGATTACTGAGGACTTCTGTAATTTGTTTTATTATTACTATCCGAATACTCGATGTGACACCCGATGTGACATCTTAAAATTTTACTCCCTGAATTTAAACACCACCGAAACTGATTTTAGTAGACAACTTAATTTTATTTATACAGACCTCATCGTGCGGCATTCGACATGTGCTGACCTGGATAAGACCCGTTTAGCACATCTCTCGGTCAACATGCTGTGGTCAAATTTAATAAAGGCCGACTTAGTCCAAACCTGTATTGACATTCTTCTTGTGACAAAGGGAATAGTGTCTATCAAGTAGTTCCTCCATCTCAAAATAAGTGAATATCTTCATTTTCGAGGAGTTAACTAATTTTTTAATTTAAATAGATTTATAGAACTAGTATTAACATTTGTATATCAAAATAGGTTTACTATAAAAATATATGTCCTGATAAACATGATGATGCTTATTTGGTATCATGAATATTAGCATTTTTAATTTTTCCTATATTCAGTCAAATTTGAGATTAGTTGATTATCTGAAATGGGATATATGTATTTATTTTGATATAGAAATAGCAAGGAGACTACTGAAGTCCAATTTACTAATTTAAGTTCCACCGACTTCTTATTAACTAATTCCTGGTTTTGTCTCTGCATGGACCAGACTATCACTGGACCGTGTTATGAGGTCATGAGGAAGATGATAGGGGGGTTTGATAGGCTGTTTCTATTCAATTTTGGATAGTAGTGGACGCAGGCTGTTCAATGACATTCTCCTTCATCTTACTTGTGTCCGTCTTACTTGAGGAGACAAACATTAACTTTACGGAGGAGCTGATCAGTATTGGAGAAGGGAAAATGTGAGTTGGATGGCAAATGTGTGGGCAGGATCAAATGTGTGAGTTGGATGGCACTGTTTTGTAGGTGACGTGGCGCAGTGTGAAGCCTCTATCTATATAGGTATATTATATATATAGAATAAATAAATAGGATAGGATTTACCTTTTGTGCAAAGGAGATGCAGAAGGTTCTGGAGTGCAATAACTGGAATTGCAGTCCCAACCCTTTCCCCCATTCCTTTATCTGATGCTTTTCCAAGCAGCAGTTTGTCTCGGTCTGTGTCAAGTTTGGGTGTGTTTACTCGGTGAAAAGTGGGTGAAAAGTTACTATAGCACTTTTCGTTGTTATTTGGTAAAATTTGTTCAACCATGGACAAACTAGGCTCAAAAGATTCGTATCGACATTTACAGACAAACTATGCAATTAGTTATATTTTTTACCTATATTTAATGCTCTATACATACGTCTAAAGATTCGATGTGATGGATGGAAGAAGAAATATTTTGAATTTGTATGGGAAGTGAACACACCCTTTGTCCCAAAGCCGGGATATACTACCGCTGTACTCCGTGCACACATCAAATTCTGGGCAGGCATGGACCATGGTGATGCATCTCAAATACCACATATACCCTGCAAATAACATACGTATATTCAGAAGCATCAGTGCGCGTTGCCTTGTTCGCCTGGCTGATAAGCCATCACTAAAAGTACTGTTAGCTGATTTGTTATGAGAGAAAAATATTGTACCATGACTAATAATCCAGAATGATATAAAAACATTGTACCTGCATTAGATACCTCACTGGCTGCAATCAGCTTTAGCAGCGAAGCATCAGATAAAGTCATAACCCACGGGGAGAGTGGAGGGCAGATATAAAACATGTTTTTTTTGTGAGAATATTGAACTACTTCAATAGTACTTTTTAGCGAACGAACAATATTTTCCTCTCACAGTAAATCAGCATAAGCTAAATTTCAGCGAAACGAACAGCATGTTACGTGGCAATCGGCTGTTGGAATTTGAATATCTTGGAAGACTCTGTGCTCCATACATGACAGCTGCTTCCATGATGTGTTCGGAGAGACATTTTATGAGTACTTCATTCGTCCTAGAAAGAACGCAACTATGAGATTCGTGCCGCTCAAATTTGCTAAAGTTTGACTAAGTTTATAGTGATTAGTATTCACAGTGATGTCTCAAACAAGATTTATTACGAAAATATATTTCATTATTAATCTATTGATAGTTATTTTGTATTATAAATGTTAGTACTTTTTTTTATAATTTTGGTCAAAGTTGAGATCAATTGACTTATCAGGAAACGAGATTTACATTTTTTTTTGACAGAGAGAGTACATCACATGACCTTTCCCCACCCCACGTGTGGCCCACTGCATTTGTGGCCTGGGCAGGTTAAGATCTGTCTTTGACTGGCTACATCAGATTAACACCCCAAAAAAACAAGAGAAATGATGAGATGTGTGGATCATCCTGTTACATATACGATATATATTAGATAACAGTGAAAGCATACTTTGTTCTCATAAGCAGATGGATTGAGGCCAGATTTTTTTTTGATGACATCATGTATGCCATATTACAAATAAATTAACAAGCTCTTTGGGCAAGAGTATCTGGCATGTTTGGTTGGTTCCCTTGAGACCCTTGGGCTCAATTATGTTGGATACCAGATTTTTTTGTTGAAATACATTTACACACCAGATAATCTAAGCATTTTTTCGCTTCATACAACTTCAATATAATATGAACCGGCAGCTGGCTACTTTTCATGGGAGAAAACCCTGCTGTCCTTCTGAATCTTCAGAATTTTAAAATTATTGGTTTTGCACATTTGAGGTAGGGTACAAACTAGAAACAGCAAGAACATTTGAACAGGGAGATCAGGGGGTGAGTCAAGAGTATTTTACCAACAAAAATGTTGGACGGCTGGTTCAAATATCTGTGGCATACACCAGGCTGATAGCTGACCGGTTTTGGAAAAATTGATAAATGACAGAATAGCCATCGACGATGAATATTAAATGAAAGATGCCAGAAGCAGCATAACTGCATAAGGACCTACTCCCTCCGTCCCTAAATAACTGTCATCGTTGTGTATGTACCGCAAGTTTAACTCGATTTATAGAAAATACGTGCAACATTTGTATCTCCAAACAAATTTATTAAAAAACTAGATTCAAATATCTTTTCAGTGATACTAATTATGTACCATAAATATTAATATTTTTATTATATATTTAGTCAAGTTGTTTATCGGGAAACGCAAACGACAGATATTTAGGGACGGAGGAAGTATGCAACTACAGTCTGAAACTAGATATATAGGCCTTGTTTAGATCCCAAATTTGAGATCCAAACTTTGCATAGTAGATGTCCCGTCATACTATAGCAATTTTGTTTTTATTTGGTAATAATTGTCTAAATATTAATTAATTAGGCTTAAAATATTCGTCTTGCAAAGTACAACAAAACTGTGCAATTAGTTTTTGATTTCATCTACATTTGGTACTCTATATATGTGCCGACATTTTGATGTGATGGAGAATCTTCTTTTTGCATAGTGGAATTTGGAGGTGAATTTGGGTATCTAAACAAGACCATAAGTAGACCAAGAATACAGCTCAGAGTACTGTTGATGCATGTTCCTTACTGCATATGCATAAAGATAGCTGCAGACACCGTATGATTTTAGCACGATTGGCACTCTTGTAGTGCCGCTGCAACCTAACCTCGTGACAGTAGGATGTGTACCTGGAAAGGAAAGCAATGGAAGTAGGGAAAATGGACTATTGCTGCCTCTCCTAGAGGTGTGTCCCTTAGGAAAAACAAAACTCCAATGAGAGAGAAAATATTCTCAGATATGACACATGTATATATATTACTTACCATTGCAGAAATATTTACTGTCACAAGATTCCTTAAAGGTTAATCTCATTTTGCCAAGAGGTTTTCCTGCAGGAAACACAAATAAAAAAAATAAAAAAATAGAGGAGAAAAGGTGCTCAGCTCAAAGGTGAGGAGGGTAACCCTAGCGAGCCAAGGGAAACTTTTCAGGGAACATTTCCTCTTTGTGAGCGACGTGGGTCAGGGTGCAGTACATTAAGGGAGACCTGATTAAAGTCAGTGCTCATAAAGGAGGAGTAAAGATGTGAATTTACCACCACCACTCTTTTTTCCAAACTCTTACACACACCACATGTCACATGTGCATGACCTCTCTGTGTCTCATGCTGCCATGATGCTGCTGTAGGGTAGATAAATACAGAGAGAACACAGGAATGCCTCTGGCATCTTATGTGTGAGGGCCATGTAGATGAACCAATAGTGCTGCCACACTGCAGCCAATCCATTCGTCTCAGCACAGATAGAGATTTGTGGAACCTCGGGCCTCCCTGTCAAGTGTCAACACACATCCAATGACCAAAGCCAGATCACCTATTGAAGACATCAACCACTACATGTATCATATCGATTCCAGTGAGGAACAATGGTTTAAAAACCAAATCCAGTGAGAAACTGAATGTGACCATATCCTGAAAAAATCTCTAAACAAAATAAGGGAACTAAGTGATTTATGCTGAATGACTGAATATGCTAGGAACAAAGGACAGAAACTATATGACTACTGCTTTAGAAAGGGTAGTAGAAAAGAACTATAATTTGCTGACTGGGCAGCTGCAGCCCAAGGGATTGAAGACTACCATATCTTCGAAAGCCTGCTGTAACCTGCAAGCAATAATTAACACTACTAGAAGTATGACATCACAGAAGAAAGCATTCCGAAATCAAACAAACGTAACAAATTAGCATTAGCAAATGATAAAACTGATATGCTGGCTGATAAACCGGTTGACGCTGTTTTGTTACGAGAGAAAAACACCGTATAGAGACAGAAAAGCAGCGAGTATTCTAGCGAACAGGGCGATATCAGTTTTCCAGTTCTAGATATACAGAGACAGAAATGCAGCGGGCGCACAGCTGAGCCTGAGCAGCAGAACAAGCGCATGCATGCGCCACTGCCGGCACACTAATTATTTCTGCCTACATATGGGTGCTGCTGGGGGCAGTCCACCAGGCATGAGTCCAAGCTCGTGCACTGCACACGTGAGTTGACAGTTGACACCAGCCTCATGAGTCATGAGCATGAAGCTTCCAACACACATGGCCCCGTTCGGCTGTGCTGATAAGCCGGCTGAAAAACACTGTTGCCTGATTTGTTGTGAGAGAAAAATACTGTTCCGGCTGAAAAAACAAGCTGAAAAAGACAGATTATAAGCCGGATGAACAGAGCCATATACACTCTGCCACACACCCTACTCTCTCTCTCTCACACACACAACTGCATTGCTGAGATTTCCAGTGGTAATCTGTCCGGTCTTCTTCTTTTACACCGGAGTCACATGCAACTTATATAGCCAGATATTCTCTTCCCTATTAATAATATAAGCCAAGCAGGCCTCCTAGCCTAGTCATTTCAAAAATATACAGCCACGATATTGCAAAGGAACAAATTTACATGTTTCTGGCCTCTGTGCTTGAAACCACTATTTCCCTTTTCTAATTTTATTACTGGCCAAGTGTGCGATACCGGCAGTTAGATATTCCTAGGGACTAGGATGAATGGAACATTTCACTAACATGGTTCCACTGAAGAAGATTAAGCAAGGTTACAAGTGAAAGAAACAACAAAATTATGTTTCATAGCTCATGAACTTAAATAGTTTCTCAACTATTTCAGAACAGAAGTTTCTCAACTGTAGTACATACTGAATACAAGGTAGACAGTAGGAGACCAAGAAAGACTCTGGATTCCACAATTTAGAATATAATAGAAGTACAAGGGAACACTTCAGGTTTTCCACCGCCTTTTTTTTTTGGAGGATTAGCAACAAAAACATAATTGTGAAAGTAAAACATCTTAATAGCACTTTTTAACAGGACAATTACTAGATTTAAACATGGTCACAAAAGGAAACTAAAGAACAAAGTTATCTGAACTTACTGTGATATATATGGATCCTATCTGGCAACCTCACCTTGAACATATTTCTCATTTAAGTTTTCAGGATTCCTGCTTATCCAAAGATCCAGGGATTTTATTGATCCCCTGGGTAAAAATAGTAGTGACATATAAAATGTGTACCCTTTGGAGCTTATTTCCAAACCTGAAATTACGTATAAAATGTAAACAAACATGGTATTGTTTATGGTACACCAAACACATTATTTAGCTCAACCTCCTCATTCATGCACATTCTACCAAGGGAAGGGTCAGGCGTACATATACAGACACAAATATCAAACAGAAAAATATTCTAATATTTATTTTGGGACTATATAATGAGAGAATTCCATTTGACATATGCGATTATAAGCATGCATGATGACAACCTAACATATTGCTGAACATAAAAGATCTGCCATCAATGTATCCAAAAGCATGTCAGCAACATACTGAAATGCAACAAAGGGCAGTGTAGAAGATTGGACAATTTACTAGTAGCACAATAACATGGGCTGTCTCCAGGGCGTGCTAGAAAGGAAGCCTGTAGGGAAGTGCATATGCAGGGAATCAACCAAGTGACTGAAGAATGTTGCCAGCAATGATTGTACTAGTGATCTCCTCTTTTGATATGCCTCCCTTGAGGTGGTCTCAGCAGATTCTGATGTATAGATTTAGATCTCCATGGATAAAGCAGCAGAGGAGGAGAAAAAGGCAAGTGGGAATCATCAGAAGGTGCCAACTTTCTGAACCCAATGGGTCCATTCTGGATTCCATGACCTCTAAAGACAACGAGTTTTCTTAAAGTTATGACTATACCTGTAACTTCTATCTACCAAAAAAAATGTTGTCCTTGCAGAATAAAAGAGAATGCTATGCTACAGAGGAGATGTTATAGCTAAAGATAAAATCTGTCTTTATAGGGAAGAACAATGCATTACAATGAGAAGGTAGCAAATGCTTTGAACAATGCAGGATTCTTCTTGCATTTGGGACAGAAATAAGAACTGAGTGCTCAAACTCAAACTCAGTGACAGATACTTTAAGGACGACATCACAATACCATGCTACTTTACATCTCTTGTTAAGTTGTGTGTGATGAAAAGGCAAGGATGTTTTAGAATTTAAACAGATTCCAACTCAGATGACATGGCATAAGTAAAGGTAGAGCCATAATTTCCACATGTCCATAGAGGATGTGTAGATTGCCTTAGTTTCTTCGTTTTGTCCAAGGGGTTTCCAGACCTGCAGAAAAGCAAAAGCCACTCTTAAAGTTTAACTTCAACATAAACACTGACATGGAATGGATTGTCAGTTTGTCACTGTTGGAAAGTGATTTCTCTCAATTAGGGCTAACCCTAGAAGGGTAGCTAAATAGGTTCCATACATGGGCCACATGGGCCTTAGCCTCATGGGCCTACATATACTCCAACACCCCCCCGCAGTCTGAACTACCGTCGCAGCGGAGTTCGAGGCTGAAACAAGAAAGAACACACACAACCCCCCCACAGACGCAACTAGCCACTGGTGATGTTGAGGCTGGAGCGAAACTCGGCGAAAGGCGAGGACGGGAGGCCTTTGGTGAAGATGTCCGCGAACTGGGAGGTCGTCGGGACATGAAGGACCCGCACCTCGCCCATGGCCACCCGATCACGGACAAAGTGGAGGTCGATCTCGACATGCTTCGTCCGCTGGTGCTGGATGGGGTTGGTGGAGAGGTAGACCGCACTGACGTTGTCGCAGTAGATCAGTGTGCTCCTGGAGGGTGGCGTGTGCAACTCAGTAAGCAGCTGCCGGAGCCAGGCGGCCTCCGCCACGCCGTTAGCCACGGCGCGGTACTCCGCCTCGGCACTGGACCGGGAGACCACCGGCTGGCGCTTGGACGACCAAGACACCAGATTGCCGCCCAGGAAGACGGCGTAGCCGGAGGTGGAGCGGCGAGTATCCGGGCACCCGGCCCAGTCAGCATCGGTGTAGACGACGAGGTCGGTGGAGGTGGCTCGGTGGAGGAGGAGGCCGTAGTCGAGTGTGCCCCGGAGGTAGCGGAGGAGACGCTTGAGAGCCGTGAGATGAGGCTCCCGGGGATCATGCATGTGGAGGCAGACCTGCTGAACGGCATAGGTGATGTCCGGCCGGGTGAAGGTGAGGTACTGGAGGGCCCCGGCAAGACTCCTGTACGCAGTGGGGTCGGCCACCGGTGGTCCCTCAGCCTCAGACAGCTTGCCCTGAATGTCGACCGGGGTGGAGCAGGGCTTGCAATCAGACATCCCAGCCCGCTCCAGGATATCCCGAGTGTACTGCCTCTGGTGAAGAAGGAGCCCAGCAGGACGGTGCTCAACAGTGACACCGAGAAAGTGATGGAGCTCACCAAGGTCCTTCATCGCAAACTCCTGCTGGAGGGCTGCAATGATCCGGCGGAGAAGATGCTCACTGGAGGCGGTGAGGACAATGTCATCAACATAGAGTAACAAGTATGCAGTGTCGGCCCCATGGTGGTAGACGAACAGGGACGTATCTGACTTGGCCTCCATGAACCCCAGGGTCAGCAAGAAAGCAGCAAACCGGTGGTTCCACGCCCGAGGTGCCTGCTTGAGGCCATAGAGTGACCGGTTGAGCCGGCAGACCATGTCAGGGCGGGTGTTGTCGACGAACCCCGCCGGCTGACTGCAGTACACCGTCTCGGTAAGAAGGCCGTGGAGGAAGGCGTTCTTGACGTCCAGCTGGTGGACGGGCCAAGACCGAGCAAGTGCCAGTGATAGTACGGTACGGACGGTGGCCGGCTTGACCACCGGGCTGAAAGTCTCATCGTAGTCGACGCCGGGGCGCTGAGTGAAACCCCGGAGGACCCATCGAGCCTTGTAGCGCTCGAGAGAGCCGTCCGCTCGGCGCTTGTGAGTCCAAATCCACTTGCCGGTGACGACATTGGCGCCTGGCGGCCGGGGCACCAACTCCCACGTCTGGTTGGCGAGTAGTGCGGCATACTCCTCTTCCATCGCGCGGCGCCAGTGAGGGTCCAACAGGGCGTCGCGGACGGAGGAGGGTACCGGAGAGACCACCGCGGCACCAGTCGACGCCTCGAGGGCACGAGGCGGCAGGGTGCCAGCCGCGTGCCGTGTCACCATCGGGTGAACATGCCGCGGGTGTCGGTGAAGAAGCGGCGGGTGGTAGACCGACGGGACACCACGGGCCGGCGGAGACAGGGGCGGTGGTGTCGGTGTTCCCGGCGGAGAAGGGACCGGAACCACGGGCGGCGGTGGCCGCGGCCTGCGCTGGTATACCCGTACCGGCGCGGCAAACCGCGACGGAGCCGCCGGGGCAGGTGCCGAGACAGGGTCCGGCGTCGGCAACCGGCACGACCCCCCCGGGGCAGAAGCGGGGGACGAAGGCCCCGGGTCTGCACCAACAGGAGAAGGCGGGGCCGCACCGGAGGACGAAGGGCCCGGACTAGCAGGGGAGCCAGGACCGGCGGCTGGCTCAGAACGCGTCGAGACGGTACCTGCAGGAGACCACAAAGAAGGTGGCTGGACCACCGGGTCAGTGGGAAACAGATCGGGTGGGTCAGTGACCGGAGGTGTAGTGGTGCTGGAAAAGGGAAAGACGGACTCATCGAAGACCACATGGCGCGAGATGAGAACACGTCTGGAGGTAAGGTCGAAGCACCGGTACCCCTTGTGATCAGGGGAGTACCCGAGGAAGACACAGAGCGTGGAGCGAGGGTCCAGCTTGTGAGAAGAAGTGGCAGCAGTGTTGGGGTAACAAGCACACCCAAACACGCGAAGGTGATCATACCGAGGCGGGGTACCAAAGAGGGCATGGTGAGGAGTGGGAGCGGGACAGGCAGCGGAAGGAAGGCGGTTAAGAAGATAGGTGGAGGTGTGCAGGCCCTCAGCCCAGAAACGAGCAGGAAGAGAAGCCTGAAACAGGAGAGTGCGCACGGTGTCGTTTGTGGTGCGAATCATCCGCTCGGCCTTGCCATTCTGCGAGGAGGTGTATGGGCAAGACATGCGGAGCTGAACACCGTGAGAGAGGAAGAAATCTCGGGCGGTGGAGTTATCAAACTCGCGACCATTGTCACACTGGACGGCCTTGATGGTGAGACCGAACTGAGTAGACACCCAAGTAAAGAAGTGGAGGAGCGTGGTAAACGTATCAGATTTCGCACGAAGAGGAAAAGTCCACGAATAATGCGAAAAATCATCAACAACCACAAGATAGTACTTATAACCAGAAATACTGATAACAGGAGAGGTCCATAGGTCGCAATGTACAAGATCAAAAATGCGGGCCGCATGAGAAGAAGAACTAGAAAAAGGAAGACGAACATGTCGGCCCAATTGGCACGCATGACACAGTTGCTCATCATGAGCTCGAGTACATGGAAGACCAGAGCTACGACTGAGCTGTATCAGGGCATCACGTCCAGGATGGCCGAGGCGCCGGTGCCAGGTAGTAGAGGAAGCAGAAGCGACGAAGGCAGCTGACAAAACGGACGGCGAAGAAGAAGGAGCCGCCGGAAAGCGAAGAGTGTAAAGGGGCCCGGTGCTGTCACATCGGAGCAGAGGACGCCGGGAAGCCAAATCCTTCACAGTAAGACCAGAAGAGTCAAATTCCACAGAACAAGAGTTGTCAGCTGTAAAACGTCGAATAGAAAGAAGATTATGAACCATGGAAGGAGCAACAAGAACATCAGGAAGACGAAAGGAGCCATGAGCACCGGCGGTACCCACAGAGGAGACAGGAATACAAGAACCATTTGCGACCATAATGGACGAAGGAAGAGATGAAGAGGGAGAGTGAACCGACGAAAGTATACCGGGGTCAGGAGTGGTGTGGTAGGTGGCCCCCGAATCGGCGATCCACTCGGGTCCGACCGGAGGTGTCAGGCCCATGGTGGCGAACGCGCGAGCCAGGGCCGCCTGATCCCAGCCCGCGACCCCCGGTGGAGCCCCGGATGGTCCGGAGGGAGGAACCCACGGCGTAGTAGGCGGCGTAGCAGGGAAGCCGCCGAGTGGAGGACCAGCAGGAGGTGCTCCGGTGAGCATGGCCACCGGTGGACGCGAGTCGGTCCCGGTGGCGTGGTAGGGCCACATGGAGATGCGCCCAGACCACGGGTTCTGGAAAGAGGGCCATGGTGCCCCCCCTGTGGTCCACCAGGTACCGGGGCCTGGGTAGGTGCACCCCGGCCGCCCCCGCGACCCCCACCGCGGCGACGACGACCACCACGACCCCCCCCACCTCCGCTCGGCCCGGAGGGAGGGGGACCCAGGAGAGACGACGGTGGTGGAGCAGGCGACCGTGGAGCAGACTGGCGCGGCGGAGTAGCAGCCAGAGCCGTCGAGGAGGCCCCCGGGGAAGCAGTGGAGCCCGGCTGGAGGCCCTGTGTGAGCTCCTCCATGACCAGATCGTCACGGACCTCCAGGAAGGTGGGAAAGGGCCTCTGGCGGGTGATCCACGTCCTGAGGTGGGCGTAGCGGTCACTGAGCCCCCGGAGAACGTTGAGGACCAAGATGCGATCCTCCACAGGCCAGCCGAGGTCTCCCAGGGAGTCAGCCATGGACTTCATCCGGCGGCAGAACTCACCGACGGAGAGGTCACCCTGGACGAAAGTGCGGAAGCTCGCGTCGAGGCGCAGAGCCCGGGCCTCAGCGTTGCCCAGAAACTGACCCTCAAGGGCCAGCCATGCCCGGCGCGCGTCAGGAGAAGTGCGGACGAGGTCGTGAAGGTCCAGGGAGATCGTCCCCAGAATCCAGGAGAGGACGATGCTGTCGAGCCGGATCCACGACGGCGTCTGGGCAGCGACCGGGGCGTCGAGGAGGACGTGGTCGTCGAGGGCGTAGCGGCGAAGAGTGAGAACCACCAGGTCCCGCCAACGGGCGTACGAGGGCGACTCCGGCTCGAGGACGACCGGAACGAGCAGGCGAATGTTCTGGACCCCCCCCGCCTGGTAGTGCAGCTGAGCCACGAGCGGGTCGGCCGGGTCGTGCCAGAGGACGGCGGTGTGAGACGCGCGGCGACCCGGCGAGGCGGAGGAGTGGGCCCCAACGTCCTGGCCCCCCGGGTAGGTGAGTAGCCGCTCAGCCTCGGCGATCTGGCGAGCCAGGGCATCGGCCGCTTCGCGCTCGTGCTCCCACACGAGGGCGGCCGCCCGCACGCGGGCCTGCCCCTCCGCGGCCGAGGCTCGGGCGGCGGCAAGGGCAGTGGCGAGGGACGAGGTGTCACGGCCGGCGTAGATCTGGGAAAGAAGGGGTGGCGGGGCCGGGAAGGCCTGGGCACCGGCAGCAGACATCGTGCCGGCGTCCAGCCCGGCGCCGGGAAGGTGGATCCGCGGCTGCTGGAGGGCAGGCTGGTCGCCATCGGCAGCCGGTAGGTGGGGTTGAGGGTCCCCATCAGCCGGGAGACCCCCATCAGCAGCCCCCGGGTGCTCCACTGCCGCCGAGGTGAGGATCTGGGCAGGGGCGGGTGCTCCAGGTGGGGCAGTGGAAGGAGGAAGGGTCTGGGGAGGTGGATGGCGCAGTTGTGGTTGAGGACTGACTGCGGCAGGGCAAGGGGAGACTTCCAGGCCGGCGCCCGCGCCAGGGATGGCCGCCCTGGGAGCAGGGGCGGCAGGGGCGGACGCGCCTGGGAGGAAGGCGCTGGGGAGGTAGGCGCTGGGGAGGGAGGAGCGAGGGAGGAAGGCGCCAGAGGAAAGGGAGGGCTGGAGGCCGGCCGCGCCTGGGAGAAGGCCGGCGGCGGCGGCGTCCGCCCCCTGGAGCAGTCCAGCGTCGGGCAGAGAGGGAGCAGCGGCTCCAGTGAGGACCTGGGCCCAGGTGGGTGGGGAAGAGAGGGAAGGGAAGGGAGAGTAAAGGGAGGGAGGGGGAGGAGGCCGGCCAGCCATGGCGCGCCGGCTCGCCGGCGATGGCCAGCAGGGGGCGGCGGCTGGCGGCTGGGTGGGGAAGAAAGAGTCAAACAAGGCTGGATACCATGTTGGAAAGTGATTTCTCTCAATTAGGGCTAACCCTAGAAGGGTAGCTAAATAGGTTCCATACATGGGCCACATGGGCCTTAGCCTCATGGGCCTACATATACTCCAACAGTCACCATCAGAAAATGTAAGGGTTTATGGTGAAAGATGGCACTTCTTTTGGCACACAATCAAAGAAAGGGAAAAGGGATCCAAAGGAGATTGTGATGGGAAATCTCGGTATTGTATAGTGCCAGAGGGGGAAATCTTGGTATTGTATAGTACCAGAATATCCCCTTTCTTCCATAACAAACAACATTCAAATACAGTAGCCTCTGAAAGGAAACATCGAAATATCATTCAGCAAATGTGAAGTAATCCAATATAGAACAGTAAGGGAGGGTACAAAATTATACTCGACTTGGGTTCGTTTAAGTTGTTGTGCCCTTGAAGATCACAACACGCAGATCCAGCAACCTATACATGATATATAAAACCAAGAACTAGAACACTGCCAACATTGGAAACCTCAGTAGAAAAAAGTGAAAAAAGCCTTTTCCTTACATGGATCAATCATAGTGTACATCATCTATTTCCACTTTCTTCATTGTTAACAGGAAGCTTGTTTCTTCTCTCTGTAAATACGCAAAAAAAAAGAAGAAAAAAAAAGAGATTTTGCTACTGCACACTTGGCTTAAGCCTTGCTAAGCTCCTCAGAAGCCATAATGATGCTAAGCTCCTCAGAAGCCATAATGATGTCAATTATATTCCTTGAGGTGCAGGTTGAATGTACCATTGCCAGAAAATATTGGCTAGGAGGAAGGAATAAAGAATCCTAAGAATAGGAGCCACTCTTTTCCTGTAAAGCATCCATACCGAGTACTGAAGCACATACTTCAATGAACAAAATCTGAAATGATATAGTAGTCATAGTGCCATTCAGAAAAATAAACACTTAAACTGATAAGTGAGAACAAACATAAACACATAACATAACCACCTCTGGGCACATGGATATTGTCTGGTCCCAAGTGTGGAACCTTACCACTAGGTGCCTCTGCACTAGACTTTTTAACACAATTGCAATTTGTAAATAGCCCTAGCTAGTACTAAATCAAAGTAAATCCCCTGGAACTAATTTTTTTCTTCTTCTCGAACACGCATGAGAGCTGTGAATCTTTGTATTAATAAAGAGAGAAAAAGGGAGGAGAATCAGTAACAAAACAACCTCCCTACCCCGCCTAGAGGGTATAAGGAGGTTACAAGCTAACACCAGAAAAAATCACCTGATATACATTGAGAAACGACCTGACCACCTGCAACCAATATAAATATTTATGTATTTCACTGACAAGGCTTATAATGCACAACTTGATCACATTAGAAGAGATTGTCTCCAGCAAGTGCAGAGATAAACTTGTTGTTGGAGTATATGTTTGAGGCCCATGTGGCTAGGCCCATGAGGCCCATGTATGCTACACTATACAGCTACCCTTCTATGGTTAGCCAAATCAATAGAGACCACACACTTAAACACTTGTACATAATACATATTACATTACACATGATAAACCTCATTCAAGTGCCACCTTGAGCAGAAGGTGGTGGCAGATCATAGCACTCCTTGGCCAAGCGGACACATTGTAACCAATGTAACATCTCCGAATTTGGGTCCCTCTCCACAACCACATCTCTAACGGTAATCTGGATCGCACCACGATATGTGGCAATCTTTCCTCGGACCCTCAAAAGAGTGCCTAGACGCACCTCTTCTGACATTTTCAACGCCATCTCCGCAGTAGGATCAAATTCTGATGGCCCAGAGGATGTGCTAGCATTCAAGTATTGGTGGTTTAACCACAGGATGCACGGTACACACCCAGTGCCATCATCGATCACGAAGCTGAGGAACTTCTCCCTGCGGTCACGCGAGACAACAATTCCAACAAGCTCCGCACGAGCAACCGTACGGCCACAGCGGAGAAACGCCGGTGGCGAAGTGTGCTGTATGGTTAAAGAGAGAAGGTCCGCAGCAAGAATCTTGACATGCACAAGATGAAGAAGATGGTCCATGCTGCGAATTTCAGGAAAGTGATGTTACAGGAGCTTCAAAGCTGTTCTAAAACAGAATGAAGATAAAAGTAAAATTCCACATGCCCTCAAGAATATCGGCCCCAACCTGAAATTGACTTGCTATCCTAGTCCCCATATTGACTGCTATCCTAATCCCCGGGAACAATCTGCATTCTTGACTCCCATTTTCCGTCGAATGCTAAAGTAGGTAGCTATCACCGGCCTGTATCAAACAACACGGCGGTTTCTGTTGATTCGGTTGGTCCTTCCATCGAACAGCTAAAGTGCAGTTCAAATTTTCCCCGAACCACAGTATATTTCCATAAACATAAAATAAACAGTCGCCTCGCGTCAATGTGATTCAGCAGACGTATATACATAAAAGATCAATTTAC
The DNA here is from genome assembly GCA_038087645.1 of Saccharum hybrid cultivar R570. NCBI lineage: Eukaryota > Viridiplantae > Streptophyta > Magnoliopsida > Poales > Poaceae > Saccharum > Saccharum hybrid cultivar. The sequence goes on along the minus strand of JAQSUU010000056.1, from coordinate 570,490 downwards.
TCAATGTATGCCCGATAATCAAAATAAAAAAACCTTCAAGACTAACTGAAGACATAAGAGAGTCAACGAAGAATAAAATCCTTACTTAGAATTACATGAGAGAGGTGCAAGCGATGGAGCCGGGAAGGTGCGCAGCTTAGACTCGAAGCCAAGCCACGTGGACCGCCGCCGCACGGCACAACGAGAGGCACGGTGGCGACTGGGAACCTGGTGAAGACGCAACACGCGGACGAGTTGGCGGCGCAAGGAGCGGGATAGGCCTGAGCGAGACGTGCAACGGCCCATCTTTTTTTTGAGAATCGTGCGACGGCCCATCTGAGATAACGGCCTGGGTATGTAGGCAGCCTGCAGCCCAATGGAGACAGGGCCCATTGAAGCACGAGACCCAAGTCAAAGGAAGGTTAGCAGCGACAGCGAGCGATGCTTCGTTGGACTCTCCGCCGGCGACCGGCGAGTCCACCACCATCCCACTCCCATCCACCCGCTTCTTCCAACTCCAAGGTGCTGGCTGCTGCTACCGCAACTGCTCCGCATCAAGCCCATACGCTCACGCACGGACAGCGGCCTTGATTAGCGAAGTATTCCCTTGTCCTACTCCTACCTCTCCCCCTCCCCCGTCCCGACGCGGCGGCCGGTGAGAACCTGCCCGGAAGCTAGCTTCGGCCATGGCTCACGACGCCGGCGACAGCGGCGGCGAACTCCCGCCGCCCGCGAAGAAGAAGTCGCCCGCCGAGGAGGAGGCCGAGAAGAGGTCAGTCCCAGTTCGCCCCCCTCGGGACTCTGAAGCATACGGGGTCGGTTGTAGAATTTTGCAATTCAGGCATTCCATTGGTTCGTTGAGCTGCTGCTGCTTGCTTGTGATCAGCTGATCACGCCATGTTTCTGTTGCACTGCAGGAGGAAGAAGCTTACACCTGGGAGCTTGATGAAGGGCATCATACGGTCTGGGAGCGGTGATGCGACCCCTGCAGAGGGCGATCAGGTTGCAACCACTGCCTGCCCTCTCCCCATTCTTATATCGCGCAATGAAATTGTGAAAGTACATATAAACAGGAACGTTTGTTTCTCTCTGCAGCTGAGCACTGTTTAATGTTGATGGTCAAAGATGTTTGGAACTTTAGTTATACTTGACTTGATTGAGTAAACATCTAACAATTTGTGCAATTGACTAGAATGACCCAATTTTTGGCGCAAGTTTTTGATGTAATGCCGAGACCCTCCATAACTGTCATTTTTCTACTATGTCCTGTAAATGCGCATTAACAGAACTTATCTTAATGGTTAAATGAAACTCTTCTGTTGGATTGTTCATACAGCCTACATAGCATAGATTCTTTTTTTTTCAGGACTAGGCATTTGTCATTGTTGATGACTTCACTTTTTGCCGACCCCCGTAATGGCACAGTCCTGTTTTTGTTACTGTGGGCATAAGGAATTTTAGGTGGTCAAATTAAATAATTTTCCTTGTAATAATTGTGCAGGTTATACTTCATTGCACTACTCGGACGATGGATGGTATTATTGTCAATTCTACAAGAAGGGAGCACGGAGGTGTTGCAATATCTCTGAGCACATTTCACCACTATGTATACTGCAGTATCTTCAAATATTGTTGCTTCCATATCCTGTTTTCATATTAATTATAGTATGGTTTCCCCCTCTGTTCTGAGATGTGGTTTCCTGCTTGCATTTTCAGTTTTTCACAACTCACAATTTAAATTTTATGTTGCAAGCATCCTGTTTTGCTGTTTTTGTTGGCATATATACATATGTGTGCGATTTGGAAAACACCTGTCCTGTGCAGTGCTTCCTTACATCCTCTGGAACAATATATTAGATTAGAATACTTTGTCTTTTCTGTAATACTTTTTTTATCTGAATCTTTTCTGTAATATTTGTATCTTACAACAAACAGTCGCATGAATTTTGCACCCCAAATGTTTGTCCCATCTATATGCCTACTCAATTCAATTACTGATTCTTCGAATCACCTTCGTTACTATTGTCATAATTTACAGGTAAAGGAATCCCACTCAGATTTGTCTTAGGGAAGAGCAAGATGATCTTAGGCTTTGCTGAAGGCTTCCCAACAATGCTGAAGGGTGAAATTGCTATGGTATTTCTTATACAAAGATACTACTCAGTTTCATGGAGAATGCAGCAATTCGAAAATGCACATGTCAACAGTTAGGGGGTATTTGGCAGGACTCCTCTGGAGGAGCCGGAAAGGAGCCCTACCAAACATGCCCTAATACATGCGCATATTATTTAGTCATTCTCGTCTCCTTTTCTTTCTCTCTTACATTTTTTTTTCAGTTCAAAATGCAGCCTAAAATTCACTACGCTGAGGACGACTGTCCAGTTGCAGCTCCAGATGGCTTTCCGAAAGATGATGAACTTCAATTTGAGATTGAAATGTTGGATTTCTTTAAAGCCAAGGTTAATCTCTTTAAATGATGACTTGAGTATGCCTTCAACTGATGTATATTTCATTAATGTCAGAGAACTTCTGGCAAATAGTTTTCTTGTCTATTTTAAAAAAAATTATCTACAGCATGGTATGATTTCAAAAACATTATGCAATATACAAAAAGTAATACCGTTAATACAAGTAAGACTCAGTGCGCAAGATAGCAGGGTATCTAATTTGGTTATTTGCGTGCCGTATCATTTTTTGTTTTTACTTCTTACTAATTTAGTATATAGGTTTTTTTTGTCAGTGTCTAATTAAGTAGTACAACACAACTGTATTCATCACATAAGAAACGGTAACTATTTATCAATAGGAATGATTTGGTTTTCTATTTTATACCTGGATAATATCACATCTTATATGAAAGCTGTTGAGGTTAACTATTCCATTGAAACAAGCATTTTTAGTGCAATTCTGGTATTGATTCCCTTAAGCTCTGTTTGCCAAGGTTGTTGTCATAACTAAGAAACACATTTTCTCTCCTTCTGCCGTCTGGATGATTTCTTGATTCCATGGCCAATGTACAGCATGGCGTTCAAAGAATATGTTTGCTACTTTTGATTAATTACTCTGCTTATTTTCTTTGTCAGGTTGTGGCAGAGGATTTAGGGGTTGTAAAGAAGGTGAACAGCTTTCCTATCTCATTGCAGAAAAAATGCTTTTTTCTCGGTTTTCTTGGAGCACCTGTTAGATATTTCTTTTACTTCATAAAATTAGTACTGTCTCCGTTCCAAATTGTAAGTCATTTTGGATTTTCTAGATACATTGCTGTGTATCTAGACATAGCATATATCTAGGAGCCTATGTACCTAGAAAAGCCAAAACGACTTGCAATTCGGAACAGAGAGAGTACTGTTAATGGAATCATGCATAGTCTTTGTTTTCTTTAAACGTTATTGGTGCTCTTTTTAACTGCCATTGTAGATTCATTTTTGTATGTTTGTTCCATAAGTGGTCTAGTATGTGAGGCCATGCTTCAGCTATATGACAAACTATTTTTTCCTTTGAATGCGGCAGATAGCTGAAGAAGGCAACGGATGGGAAACACCTAGGGAGCCATATGAAATAACAGCACGGTACATATTTACGTTTCAAATTTGCAGAAAAGTACTCATCTAATCATCTATGTGTTGGCTGTATTGAGGTATTCAGGAATGTGTTTTCTTTTGTTGTGTTAGCTATTTAATCTCTGTGCTTAGAAATAGTCAACATGATAGCCCATATCGTGTATTTCTGGCAGATTGACATAGATAGGTTAGTACGTTTGATGATACAAACATCAAATGGTTAATTTGAATGGAAAGATAACTGGGGCGATTAATGCTGAGTTGCATTTGTTGTTGCACCAGCCTGCACAAAATGCTTTTATGGTCATGTAACTAGGGATTCAAGTTTTTCTTTCTTTGGATGAATTGGGTTGATCCTAAACTCATCCAATTGAACTAATACGGATCCTCAAAGCAAGAAGAAGAGGATGCAAATGAACTAAACTAATGAAGACCTAGAACGATCGCTAGGTATACATATGCATGATGCATCCTTACCTGTGACTAATGTAGTTATATATTCTTGGGCTTTAACAATTTGCTAGTATGAGCACTATTGGAAATTAAAGTATTTGAACAAACCAGTATAGATATCAGTCTTCCTGTACTTTACTGCATTGTTATCTTCATTGCCTGCTGCAATTGCCATTTCTGTTTAACTATTTATGTAAGACTAATGACTTCATACATATAACCTATAATCATAATATTTTTTTCAGCTGCCTGAATATTTTCTGAACTAACATGTCCAGGATAACTGCAAGAACAGCAGATGGAAAAGAAATTATTCCGAGTAAAGAAGAGGCATATTTCTTTACTATTGGTAAATCTGAGGTCAGTGATATATTTGTTGTATGAACAGGAACATAGGATATCTGCTTCTTAGCAGTATAAAGATACATAGTGTTTTCGTTCAGACTCTTATTGTAAAAATACTGTATACTTTGAGAACACATTGTGTTCATCATACGAGTTACTTCCTCCATTTCAATGTATAGTCGTTTTTGTTTTGTCCTATCCTGAACTGTTTTAATTTTGACTAAGTTTATAAAAAAATATATATATTGACATCTAAATACTAAACAAATGTACTATCAAGATACATTTCTTAGAGAATCATAGAAACTAATTTGATATTGGTGTGTTTTTCTATAACTTGATCAAAGTTAGAAAAGTTTGACTTAGGGAAAAACTAAAACAACCTAGTAACCTACATTTTGGAACGGAAGGAGTATAGTGTTATATTATCCCTTTAGGAGTACTTTACAATAATATGGAAATTTACTAGTTTGCTTGTAGCACATTGGATGATGTCTGTTTGGCTCGCAGGTTTTCCTTTCATATTCATGAACTGTGTGCCATCTAGCATTAAATTCAGTGGAACAATCACAGTGCTATCTTCTTGGTTCTAATATAATTCTATACTTGACCTGAATTGGTTTAGATGACAGTAAAAGCATATATGTTCATTTTGATTTAAGTTCCTTTTTCCCCTCTAACTACTATTTGTTGCAATATCCTTGTTACTGTTCTAGTTTAGGTACCTAAAGGGCTTGAGATGGGCATTGGAACAATGGCACGCAAGGAAAAGGCAATTATTTTTGTCAGCAGTACTTATTTGACAAAGTCCTCACTAATGCCACAGCTTGAAGGCCTTGAAGAAGTTCATTTTTACGTTGAACTGGTTCAGTTTATCCAGGTACAATCATAACTAACTATTCCTTTCAATTTGTTAGCCATCTTCATATTCATTCATCTCCATTAATTTTGAATTAGAATTATTGACCGCTGTATTTTGATGACATCCCATGATTGTCTTTGGCTGTTTCTTCAAAGAACAATAGACTATATTGGATAATAACGAAGTCAAATGGTTGTACTTTTTTTTTATTTCACCAGATGGTTATCCTTTGTCTACCAGAACACTGCATTGAAAATAATTTTGTGGTGTGTTATGCAGGGTTTTTTCTACCGGGCGGTAAGCCGCGGTTTACCGCGGTTACCGGACTTACCGGGCCGGACCGGTTCCGGTCCGGTCCGGTTAGGTATTCCCCAAATTCAAATTTAAAATTTGAAAAAAAAATGCTGAAAAAATTCCTAAAAATAGTTCATGATTTATAGAAGCCAATGGTGTAAAAATTTTTCAAATTCGAGTTCGTTTAGTATTTATTTATACGTATAGAAGTTTGAAAAAAAAAGAAAAAGAAAAATCCCGGTCCCGGCCCGTTAAGGCCCATGAGGCCCATTAGGCCGCCACGGGCACAAAACGCGGTAACCGCTACAAACCGCTCGGTAAGCCGGGCACAAACCGCTACAAACCGCCACAAACCGCCACGGGCAAAGAAAAAAGAAAATTCCAAACGGTTTGCAGCGGTTACCTCTCAAACCGAGCGGTAAACCGCTCAAACCGCCCGGTAAACCGGTCGCAAACCGAACCGTAGGCGAGTTTGGATTCAAATTCAAATTCGACCGGTTACCGACCGGTTACCGGCAAACCGGACCGGTAAACCGGAACCGGAGGCCGGCGGTTTGAGCCGTCCGGTCGGTAAAAAAAACCCTGGTGTTATGACTGGCAAGGCACCATGCATTTATTCTTTGAACGGTGTTTTAGAACAAGGTCCCTGAACCACACTTTCACCTTCTAAATCATTCATGATTCATGTAGCAGACCAATGTTCAAAAAAGCGCTAAGCGCTAAGCGAACGGTGACCCGCCGCTTAGAGCTTAATAGAGCTTAAGCAGGCTTAAGCGTACAAAGCGTCCGCTTAAGCTCCGAAGCGTACAAAGCGGCAGCCTCCCGCTTAGCGCTTTAGCGCGCTTAAGCGGCCCCTAAGCAACGCTTTTTGGAACATTGTAGCAGACAGTTCCATATCAAAGCCACTAACCAGCATGTCAGTATTCCTATTTAGACCGCCAAATTAGGCAAACAGAACCGAGTCACAGTGATCATTGACCCATCCTAGTTATCCTTTTTACTAACTTGACAACCAATTGAGAGGTGAACCAATTGACTGTTATATATGTTGTGGATCCACCTTCTTGCTTCCATTCACCAATCTGCATAAGTGTTTGAAGATAGGGTCTAGGGTGACCACCTGCCAACCACATCCACTAAGAAACTGTCATGCAGTCTTCTGTGGTCATGAATGGTGTTATTTGTAGGTCTCCTCAATTTTTTGGCTTCTTCATGGTTTTGTAGATACATTCAATAAGATGCATTTACCCAAGGAATTTTGGATCATATTGCTTGAGACTTAGAATTAGAGTGTATTTCAACTTTTGACTAGATAGATTAATATCAGCAGCAGAGAACTGGGTGCTAATACTGGAACAAGGTTATGGCCTCTAAATTTCCAGATATGCTTCATCAATACTTGAGTTACTAAAATCACTTGCTGTGATCACTGGTCAGGTATGGAGGGTTCATGACATATTAGATTACGCTGGTTCTCCTAGCTAAATATGTAGATGAAAGAGATTTGGGGATTCTAAGTATTTTGATTCATTTGAATTATCCGCTTAAGACCACAATCTTTCTTTTTGATGTACCTTTTATTCTGTTCTTAAGAAAGGTGTGACCTTTCCATGCTAAAGTACATAAAAAAGGTTGTGTGATGAATGCATTAACAGGTGAGAGACATGCTTGGTGATGGTCGCCTAATAAAACGACGTGTAGTTGATGGAAAAGGTAGATAATCTTACACTTCGTTTCACATTCATAATTCATAATTGTATGGATTTTGTGGGGATGCAAGTTTCTTTCCGTGTCTCCTATGACCTTCCATGTGCACACTTCCTGAGTACTCCCTCCGTCCCAAAAAGAGTGTCGTTTTTTACTTTCAGACATCTTATTTGACCTTCCGTCTTATTCAAAATTTTTTATAAATATCATCTATTTTGTTACGACTTATTTTATCATTAGAGATACTTTAATAATGATTTATTTATTTTATAATTTACACAAAATTTTTGAATAAGACGAATAGTCAAACACGATGTCAGAAAGTAAAAAACGTCACTCTTTTTGGGACGGAGGGAGTACAATTTATCATTCACAAAACATTGCTACCCATGGTCACTTTTTCTTTCCAAAATTCACCTACTGCCCAACTCGAACATTTTTATTTCCCAAAAGTTCACACTTCTGTCATTTGTGTGTGTGTGTGTGGGGGGGGGGGGGGGGGGGGGGGGTGCCAGATAACTTCTTTTAGTTTTATTGGCAGAAAGATTAACTCTTGTAGATAATTTAAAGACTAGGGAAGTAAATGAATTCTGAAGGATCCATCCTCAACAGCTTTTCTACTTTAACCAGAACAAATATAGCTGTCGGGTTTGTATCCAGGGGTTGTGGTAATCCCATTTGCGAATGCAGCATATTGCAATGTTTCAAAAAAACTCTTCAAAATATCATGTATGTACTACACATACAGTAAGCCAGCAATGAAACTCAGTCAAGAAACAATATAGAAGCAACCCATCCAGCATTATCCATCATGTGCTAATTTTGAGTCTATATCAAAGATGAATTTGATATTGAACTTTTTGCAGGTTTGGTTAGCTTGTACTACATACAAGATTTTTGTGGTTTTTTTTTTGAAACACTGCAACTTGTATTAATCACTTTTTTGCTAATATAGACGACAGAACTTCTGATCAGCAACCGGTTTCCCAATAATGGGCAATTTCTTTGTGTGTTATATTGTGTGTGTGTTCGTTTGGGGACTCTTCTCCCCTTGTACTCTATGTAATCTTTTCTTCTTAATGAAATGATGCGCAGTTCTCCTGCATGTTCGATAAAAAAGTTGATCTATCTATTGACCGTGCTGTCAATCTGAGTAATGGCGCTAAAAACAACCAAAATTCAGACGTGCTCTGTCAGTGATGACTTGAGATCAGGGAAGCATTAAGAATGTAATATTAGGCAAACTAGTCCATTATTTATTATTTCCTTTTACTAGAAATCTCCAAATTCTTCACTAAATAAAACTTGCAGATGGAATGTAAATCATTTAATGTTGATTGTGTATGTTCTTCGTTTTGATTATGTCATTTGATAGTTATACTTATTATGCTTCTTTGCCTTCATTACAAATATCAGGTGAATTTCCAATGGACTGTCCTCTTCATGATAGTTTATTAAGAGTGCATTATAAGGGCATGCTCCTTGATGAACCAAAGTCAGTGTTTTATGATACACGTGCCGATAATGATGGTGAACCATTGGAATTCTGTTCCGGAGAAGGCTTGGTAAATATTAGCACATTAATCTTTCAGATTATACAACGATTTTATTGAATGAAAATTTTCTGTTAAATTTACAAATCAGCAAAGCATTTTGTTAGGTTCCAGAGGGATTTGAAATGTGTGTTCGGCTAATGCTTCCTGGTGAAAAATCTATTGTCACCTGCCCACCAGATTTTGCATATGATAAGTTCCCAAGGTTGTACCAACCATTATATTAGAGTCCTTTTTTGTAATGGGGCTTTCAGAATAATATATTTTGGTTGCAACAGGCCAGCAAATGTTCCTGAAGGAGCTCATGTTCAGTGGGAAATTGAACTACTTGGATTCGAAATGCCCAAGGTAACAGACCTTATTTCACTTTGAGATGATAGCAATCATTACTCTGCATTCCTCCTGTGCAATGTTTGCCATTGATCAATAGTTTTTCCGACTTCGGTGAGTTCTGCAGTTTTTGGCACACATCCCATTTTGATTAGTGATGGTTTTGCCCCTTGTGTTACATGTATCCGTTTATATTGTGCTAAATAGCAAAAGAATGTATAGCTAGTGGCCTAGTGCTACTTGGAATAGACCACAAAGACACAGAGTACATGCCTTTCCCCTTTACCTTACCTTTAGTGTTTCTTTTTTGTTGGAAGCATTTCATAGCCTGGTACACTGAACTATACCTTTTTTAACATCTGCATTTACACCTAATGTTTATATTTTGTATTTTCCCACTCTGTTTTCCTTCTATAGTTTTAGCTATTGATTCTTTTTTCTTCTGACAACTGGTCCAATTGTACTGTAGGATTGGACTGGCTTAACTTTCAAAGAAATCATGGATGAGGCGGACAAAATAAAGGACACGGTAAACTGACTAAATTCATTTTTGCTCAACTTGTGCAAATTTGTATCCCAGTGAGTTTGTCATAAGTGCATTTTTGCTGAAATGTTTATACTTCAAAATGTCCATATGAATTATATAACTACTTTTGTTTTCATATGAACAAACTGTTAACTGCCTTTTGAATTGCTTGATAGAAATACAATGATGTTTCTGAAAATGGCCAATTTTGTTTAAGATGTCTCGGTCTGCTGAGTCTGAATTTGTTGGTGGTTTCGTCCTATGTTTCAACCAGTACTTAGTTAGATGACACATGTTGATTATGTATCTGCTGTCAAATACTTGTCCTTGATATGCACTGACCGGTTTGTTATTTTGAGTTGATTAACAACTAGTTCTAAACTGGAGGCCTTTTCTCAGGGTAACAGACTGTTTAAAGAAGGAAAGTTCGAACTTGCAAAGGCGAAATATGATAAGGTATGGCTTCCACTGGATCTACAATTTGTATTCCTTAAATTGGCGCTTATCATAATTGAATTATTGTTCTGTTATCATATATATATTGAGTGAAGCCACATTTTTTTTATTATAGTTCAGTTTTGCTCTGGTTTCATAATTGAATTGAATTGCTGTCCCAGTTTGCCCTCCACTAGGCTCCGCCCCGCTGTGTGCTTTGTGTCTTTGCATTAAGGAGAGAATATTTACAAGACAACTCACACCACACGTTACTTGTGCAAATAACATACACACCTAAAACTAAAACTAAAAAAAAAACTCATTACAGATGTCATATAGTAGTTGATCAAAGCAAAACTGTTAAAGAATATGACAAGCATGGCATCTATTTTATATTAAAGTAATATACATCTTAAAAGATGACAAACAAAAACTGATATGACAAACACATCCCATCTCTCTCCCTCTTCCTCTTCTCTCCTCTGAGCACTCTTTATCTCTGTCATGATTGAGCTGTGAACCATAGTGAATTAAAACCTAAATAGCGCCACTACATCTTGAAGGTTTTCCTTTACCGTCTTATTAATAGCATATTTCCTAATTCGGTAATTCCGCTCATCCTCTGTTTACTGGACAGCACAAGCTAGCATGCAATTCCTTGCAGTTGTTAGCTTGTTACGAGAAACCCACAAAACTCCATTTTTTGCCTAATACAAGAAGTTGCTGAGATGTTGAAATAGTTTAACATTTAAATGTAAAACTGTATTTTTTTTAATATTTTGCTAACATGGGCTCTTCTAACCTCTATGCATGCAGGTGCTTAGGGAATATAACCACGTGCATCCTCATGATGATGAAGAGGGAAAAATCTTTGCTAATTCAAGAGTATGATGATAATACTCGGTTCCAATTTTTCTCTTACCATAGGCATTTTGATGCACGGGTCACCTGACCATTTTCTTGCACATCCTTCTCCAGTAAGCAGTACTGAACGATTTATTCACTTTCTCTTCTGTTACATATGTAGAGTTCCCTACATCTAAATGTAGCTTTTTGCTACCAGAAGATGGGTGAATACAGAAAATCCATTGAAACATGCAATAAGGTGAGGTTTCTCTTGGAATATTGATTTTGTTCAAGAGATATATTTTCAACAAGTTTTGGTTTAGTGGTAAGAAATTTCTTGATGCTTGTAGCAAAAGTAGGATTGTGGTGTTGGGGTATGGAAACCTGGTGTCCATATGGATGTTTAGTTGTACTTAATCCTCTCTTGGAGTGAAATCACATGCCTGGAATTTAGCAGCAGTTGCATATGTGCATTTGCATGGTATTACCAATTCAGTAACACATACGTTTGTGAACTTGTTACCTGATTCTTTTTGTTTGCTTGGTGAAGCTTTTTTTGGTGTTTGAAAGCCAAGTTATGTGATACTAAAGCTGAATTAGCGACATATTTTCATGTACTCTGATCAGGTGCTGGACGCAAATCCTGTGCATGTGAAAGCTCTTTACCGCCGAGGAACGTCCTTCATGTTACTTGGGGAATTCGATGATGCAAGGAATGATTTTGAGAAGGTTCGTGACACCATACTTGAGTGCCATGTTTACATTTATGTCACTGCCCTAATTTGCATCTGATTGCATTCTCTTATTATAGATGATTACTGTTGACAAGTCATCAGAACCGGATGCCACAGCTGCCCTTCTTAAACTTAAGCAGAAGGAACAGGTATGCAACAGAACAACATTAAGCCAAACCGTTAAAGCTTTGGAGCTAACAACAAATGGACAATATGTAAATCAGGAAGCTGAAAAGAAGGCGAGGAAGCAGTTCAAAGGACTCTTTGACAAGAAGCCGGGAGAGATATCTGAAGTTGGTGTAGAATCCGAGGGCGGAAAGGATGCGGGTGGTGCAAGGGGCTCTGATGACGCAACAAGTGCTGATAGAGGCGCAAATACAATGGATAGTCCGACCAGAGAACCAGAGTACGCCTTCGAGGAAGAGAGGCCTGGGCTTCTTGGCCGCTTGTGGCCCTCTGCGAGGAGGATCTTCTCGTCTCTTGGCATGAACAGGTGCACAATACTCTGAGGTGCTTAGTTTCTACTGCAGCGACTTCCAAAATCATGGCAGTGAAGAGGAGCTGCCCCGAGGTTTCTGTCATTTATTAGAGTACCTGACGACGAAAAATTGACGAGGAAAGTTTGGATGTATGGTAAATGAACCGTGTGCATGATACAACCACCGATGTAAATGAGAAATAAAGTGCAGGGAATTTTATTCTCAGTTCCGATGGTGCATTTTGGTGATGGTGATGCCACGGCAACCGTTGGCTTTGAAGATGCCTGCTGTGTGCAGAGTGGGAACGTAGAGAACACTCGCACTGTTGGGTCAAATAACCGATCAGCTACCACCGATGGCGACGGCGATGCTCGCAGTGAGTTGCTGCTCGCTGCACGTCGGATGGTAACGGCACAGCTAACCATCCTGTCAGTGAATCTTGACGTCCTTTAGCCCCCTGTATTTGTGTCGATCGTGGGTAGGGTGTGCTTGTCAGGAGTCACAACGGGGGCATGAGCACGCATTAGGTACATTATCTTCCACGGCATGAAATAAGTATCCATGCTGCTTCTAGAATCTTTTGGTCGACGTGTCGCAGCTCGTAAAAGCTGCCCGGTGCTTTTCGCCTAGAAAGAGTTCCTAGCAGTGAAGTGGAGAGCGGTAGCGTTTGCTAGTCGCCGGTAGGCACGTAAATAAAAATTAGTATGTTTGTTTGCTTCATGGACTGAAAAATTACCTGGCCCAGTTGCTTTTAACATGGCCCCGTCTCCCGGTGCTGGGATGCAATTTTGTCACATACTAGTGGGAGTATATTATATACTGTATAAAATAAAATGTAGCTGTGGCATGATTCATTCCAGATTCCACGGCCGGTCGGCCTGGTGGTGAATAAGCCACACCAAAGTACCAAACCGCAACGGGGGCGTGCGTCCTGACCTCCGGGCTACCAACCCTACCTACACCACAACACCTCTCCGGCCCATAGATATCGTACATCCATCCACCCAATTTTGTTCATGCTTGAGCTTGACCCGGCCGTCGCTCTCTTTCACTTACTACTGACCTACCCCGGCGGAAGCGTCATTCCCTCGTCACTACTGCGTGTGCAAGGCTTCAGAGCTCAGAGCGCTCTGTCCTAATAGTAATTTGTTTTGTGTGTGATGTTAGTATATTAAGCTGGAGGCAAGAGCTTGGCTTGTAATTTCAGGAGGCTGGATTACTGTATTTTGGTCTGGTTGTTACTCCCTACAAGTGAATCGAACAAAGGCTCTAATTCCAGGCATGCAACCGATACGGCTCTCCTCCTAATTAATTACCCGTCATTTTTCACACGCAAAACCTGTACAATCAGTAGTAGATTTTTATTTGGTTTCTTCGTTGCTGCTTAACATACGTTAGCTTGTTCTAAATTATAGTTTACTCTAGTGTTATCCTAAATCATTTTTTTTAATTTTTACCAAGTTTATAGAAAAGTTTACTAATATCTATAATATTATTAAATTTGTTCTATTAAATTATTTATAAATATATATTGTAGAAGTGTACTTATTTAAATTTGTAGATGTTAATATATTTTTTAAAAAGAATTAGTCAAACTAGAGGGGTTTCACATAGGACAAAGTCAAAACGAGGTATAATTGCCAAAGAAAGGTCGATTGCGGATGCTTGGTGCTCCATTTTAGTTAACGCAATGTAAAACATAAATGTAGCTCTTGAGACTATGTTTTTCAAACATTAGGCCTTTGTGGCCAATCAATAAATATAATTCCAGGTGGGGGATCCTCTCCCCCCTCCGTCGACTTATAAAAAAAACAAGCTATAATTTCAGAGTATAAGCATTGCTGGTAGGTTAATAGGAATTACATTTTTTTTTCTAGATCGGGTTTTTAACCCGTTTTTCATTAAGAGGAAAGGCCGAAAGAAAGGTCCGAACACAAATACAAAGGACTCACAAGTAATCTAGGATTACCCGTGGAATCCCAGAGACACACGATATCGCGAGTTCTTGCTGTTCCACATCCGCTGGCAAGACTAGCGTACGGGACCAACCAAGAAACGTCGACAAGCTAGAGCAAGAGTTTAGCAATTACAACACATTCTAAGGACTATACGGCACTATAACTTGCGACCGCGGGTACAACAAGGCAAAGCGCTAGAAACGCTTGGTCTATTCGACGTCCATCACCGGACCACGAAGACGGCCTCTCACTGGCGAAGGCGTCAATGAAAGACACCATGGCATTATCTCGAGAGGAATCCGATGCAGGCCCATCCGTGTGCGGTGACCTATAGCTATGCACAGGCGAAGCATCGTGCACAGCGGGAGCAGCAAGCACAGGAGATGGTGGCCCCATTGTCGGTGCTTCAGCGGGCTGGATGACAGGGAGCGAGGCAACGACCTCCACCACCATCGGATCCTCCACCACATCACGACCAGCATGCCCAGCATCCGGGCACACAGACGTAGATGGCAGTTCCGGGGGCTCGCCCATTGCGGGGGTAGCAAGCCCGGGAGGTGGTGCTCCAGCTGTCTGAATAACAGAGAGCGAGGCGACGAGCTCCACCATTATTGGATTATCTGCCACGGCCTGACCAGCGTGCCCTGTATCCAGGTGCAGCGACAACGTCAAAGGGTCAAGTTCAGGGCAGACAGGAGACGCGACGGCAGTGACGGCTGGGCTCCTGCAACGGTCCGACTCTCGCTTCCATTGCCGCCGCCGCCGTCTGTGGGGAAGACCACAGACATTAAGATTGAACATGATGTACTATTTTGTTGTCCAAAACGCCACGTACAAGTGACGGATACAGCCATAACAGAGTCTCCGTCCTGGATTAGTTGCGGTATAGTCACCAGATTTTTCAGCCTCATATGACATTTCGTTTACTTGCACTCTGTTAGCCTACACGACTGTTTATGTCGCCGCCTGCGAGGACTTTACCTTAGCCATCAAGCTCGTACCACATGTCATCCACTCGAACATCGTAGTACTAATTTGAGGGTCGCACGAAGGCCTCTGGAGTCGCCATACACGGACTCCACTGAAGCAGCTAAACCGCAGGACCAAGTTGTAGGGTTACATGCCATGAAACAACCATAAAAAATTACGTAACTCGGGTATCATACAACACATTAGATCAAAAGGCAGATACACTTATAAAGATGAACTAATGAGCAAGATACCCAATCTTTCATGATACAAAATATCAAGAAAATGTAATCTAATTTTTCTCTAAATAAGATACTTTTTCAATGAATATATAAGCAAGGCCTTTTCAGTTCCAGACTTGCTAGTGTCTGGACGTCCGATCGGAGGCGCTAGCGCCAGACGGTGCTCCCGTGCCCGTGCCTGACACACCTAGCTCCCTCGAGCCTGCGCCCATCCTGTTTCGGAGACCGCACAGGACCACCCCGAGCCCGCTCCATTTCACACGCCCGCATGCTCGCAGTAACACCAGCACAAGCAAGTGAGCGAGGTGCATGGTGGCACGGTGACTCACGACGGCGCACTAGCAGCAGCAACATGTGCTTCCCCGAAATCTACCTTTGAAAACATCCAAATGAAACATTTGCAAGTGTTTTCAAATGAAAACATTTACGACATACGTCTGAAACAGATGAAACACTTGAAACATGTGCTTCAAACATGTGTGTATAGCCATTGCAACATGTGCAATACCATATCTACTTTTGAAACATCTAAAAGAAACATTTGCAACATACGTCTGAAATAGATAAAACACTTGAAACATGCGTGTGTAGCGATTGCAACATGTGTGTATAGTCATTGTAACATGTACAACACTAAGATCTACGTTTGAAACATCCAGATGAAACATTTGCAACGTACGTCTGAAACACCTGAAACACTTGAAACATATGCTTGCAACATGCATATTTGTCATTGCAACATATGCAACACCCCGACTACTTTTGCAACATCAATACAAAATATTTGCAACATACCTCTGAAAACACCTGAAACACTTGACACATACGGTTACAACATGCCATTTTAACGCAAACATCTCCTTACTGCTTCGCAAATAGAGGTTCATCGGCACATAGAGGGCGGGTGTGGAGGTAGCATGGGCAGCGGTGCACGTAGAGAGCGAGTGGGTGGCACGTGGAGGTCTCTGATGAGCTCGGCAGCGGCGCGGAGCTCGGTGGCGCAGAGGGCGGGGTGCGGACGGCGCATTGAAGCCGCAACAGACGAGGCGAAGTGGGAAGTCGCGGGGTGCAGACTCGTCCATACGTATGGACGTCTTCCATGGGAGGAAACGGAGGTTGGTGGGATCACCTGGGAGCAAAGCACGGCGGCGAGGAAGGCATGTGGGTGGATGCAGCGAGCGCAGGGAGCGAGCTCTTGCAGTGAAGAATGAGAGCGAGTCATGTAGGCCTGTGGGAAGAAGCCTGAAGCGGTGCGCCAACTTATTTTGGTCCGTGGCTTTAACTATGGATTCCGCGTCCGACGCAAAGAGAACCATCCAAATGCCCTAATCCAAGCATTTCCGTTTCAGTTCTCATCGCATACATGAAGTGCATAGTACATATATAGCTTGTCTGAAGATGACACTAGTTCCGAGTATCGCAGCCGTAGGAGCGCAGCGTGCTGCAGGGTGCAACGCCTCAGGAATATAAAGCCGTCGTGCACGGCGGAGACACCCTTAGCTTGGGCAGGTCCTCCTCCCTGGCACAGTAGCACGCCACCATGCAGCTCGCCGCGTTGTGCACCGACCCCGTCGTGGTCTCCTGCGCCTTCCTCTGCCTCCTCCTCCACGTCGCGCTCCGCTCCCTGCTGCACCCTTCTTCAGCCTCGTCCTCCAGCCGCAGCGGCCACCTCCCGCCGGGCCCAACGGGGCTACCGATCCTCGGCGCGCTGCCACTCGTCGGACCGGCACCGCACGCCGGCCTGGCCGCGCTGGCGCGTAAGTACGGGCCCATCATGTACCTGAAGATGGGCACGACCGGCGTGGTGGTGGCGTCGTCCCCGGGCGCGGCGAGGACATTTCTCAAGGCGCTGGACGCGAAGTATGCGAACCGGCCGGCGGTGGCGAGCGCCGCGGACATCACGTACGGATGCCAGAACATGGTGTTCGCGAACTACGGGCCCAAGTGGAAGCTGATGCGGAAGCTCGCCAGCGTGCACCTGCTCGGGGCGCGCGCGCTCGCGGACTGGGCGCACGTGCGACGCGACGAGGCCGGCCACCTGCTGCGTGGCGTGGCGGAGGCGGCCGCGGCCGGGCGGCCCGTCGTCGTGCCGGAGGTGCTGGTGTGCGCCCTCGCCAACATCGTCGGGCAGATCACCATGAGCAAGCGGGTGTTCGACGCCCAGGGGGACGAGTCAAACAGGTGAAGAGCCGCTTGAAAGTTGAAACCCAAGGACCATATATCTCCCTTATTTCAAAAAAGGAGCCATATATTTCCGGCTACTTATGGCACAATATCCGTGTTCTAAACAGCGGGCTAAGACATTTAGCGATCTTCCTAATAAAACAGCTAATAGCAAGTTAAATCAGCCTATAGCCGCTGTTAGCGACTAAATTATACATAGAGGTAAATAGCTTAACCCTCTACAAACAGCTATATCTAGAGATAGCGGCAGCTATAGTGCGAGATTTAGAACCTTACACACTTATAATGGCAGTCTTCACATTTTCCCTAGAATATACATCATCAAAAATTCTTCCTTTTACCAAGATAGTAATTTACTAAGGTAGAAAAAGGCAAAATAAATATTTTTGTGCAATATTCATATATCATCTACGGAGTATATGACTGTGCGTGCAGGTACAAGGACATGATCGTGTCGCTGCTTACTGGCGCGGGCCTGTTCAACATCAGCGACTTCGTGCCAGCGTTGGCGCGTCTGGACCTGCAGGGCGTGCAGGCCAAGCTGCGGCGGGTCCACCACCAGTTCGACGGCCTCATCACCAAGCTGCTGGCCGAGCACGCCGCGACAGCCGCGGACCGCGCGCGCGACGGCCGCCAGGACTTCGTCGACAGGCTCCGTGCCGCCATTGACGCCGGCGCCGACGACGAGAGCGGCGAGACCATCACCGAGGTCAACATCAAGGGCCTCATCTTCGTAAGCTCTCCCCTCACATCAGCTATATATATACATATATACATACAATATACTCCTTCCTTCCTTCCTTCACTTTGCTTACTTCCGTTGACATCCCTGTTCGTTTCACTAAAATTTGACTGCTGCTGATGTTAATGCAGATTTGTTATAAAAGAAAAATACTGTTTCTTCGCTAAAAAATACTGTGAAGTAACCTAATCCATTCCTCGTGATCGTAAATTCGTAACTGAGAATCTTGTGCTGAAATTAATAAAATGCATGCGTGTACGTCGGCTGTCACGTTGGTGCAATGAGTGAAGAGAGTTAGGTGGAGCTGGTGGGTTGTTGGAAAGTGACCATCGAAACGAAAGCACACTCGAGTTTGGTATCTGGTCTAATTCAGGCCTGCTGCAGGGGTCTTGGCCCTGTTTGATGACAAAAACGTTTCGGATTCTCGGGTGAATTACTAGAATCGTTACCAAACACCCAAATAGGTGATAGAGAAACGTTTCTTGTTTTTTACTAGAAATGAAAATCATCCAAATAGATGTTTCGCAGTGATTTAGTTCATTTAAGGAGAGTCTAGATCAATAGCCAAACGTTTCACCTATTCTTACCAAGTGATTCCTATTTCAATGAAGAAACGAATCTGGAGATAATCTGGATCTGGAATTTTCATGATCAGTCAGGCGATAGCTAGCTGATGGCTTGGTCCACACTTCTACAGACCTTAGAGAAAAAAAAAATGGTTCTAATGCTGATAACATTTGGTACGTACTGTGAATAGAATGCCTACCGGTTGTGCCATACTTTAATCGAAACATACTTGTCCCCAAAATTCATGGTTTTTAATATATAAAGGCAGGGAGTATTATCACACCATTAGATTTAACTAGACCATCAACTGGTGCTCTCAGTATGCGTTACAATTTTAGGAGACATATAAACATTAGCTACCTTTTAATACCTTTAGCTAATAAAATTACTTATAAATTATATGTTGTTCTCTTTGATCATTTTCTAAGATAATAGACATAATAAACATTGTGTAGTCTTTGTCTAGTTATGATACACTTATAAATTATTAATTTATCTGTTTCTTCATGTATATCCATAGTTTCTTTCCCCGTTTGTATGATATCTCGATGTATCTTTAATATGTATTTAGTTGAAACCTCAATTTAAACTATGGTGACTTGTGCTGTAACCCATATCTGATAACGTCATGCATGAATCTACATTATGCATGATTTTAAAATATTAGTCTTATTGATTGCTAAAAAATTTAATTCTTATTTAAATTGAAACATTTGTGCCTATTGTATCATTCTTTTTTATTCAAAGGGGTGACTCTATGGCCCTGATATTGAACTCACGACAAACTCGTGAGACACCAAACATCTTACAAATTCTGGGAGGAGGTTCGTCCAAACACATGACTTACTCAGGTCCCAACTCATACCCAATGTAGCTAGATTATGCGCTGCGGCATTACAATTTCTAGGAATTAAGAGGACATCATCAAGAACAAAGTGATCACGTAGCAACTCCCTTATGTCACTAATCAACATACCACATGCTGCTAAGTCCATGCCCGATGATGTAATTGCTTGCTTCAAGACTGAAGAATCAACTTCAATTTGGATACGAGATATTCCAAGTTTAGTTGCGGACAAGAGAACTTTGCTGCAAGCCACGGCTTCGGTCATTAGTAGATCAGATACCGCTGCAAGACGCCCTGCTCCCGCTGCCACAACATCTCCAAGATGATCTCTGATGATGAAACCCCACCCGCCACTCAATGTCTCCTTAATGAAAGCACCATCAGAATTTATCTTCAGCTTGCCCGGCGGTGGAGCCCTCCAGCCCTGCTGTCCTCTAATTCCCACTTCCGGGTTCACCTGCAGTTTTCTATTTTCGAGATCACCCATTAGATTCAGAACGGCATATGTGACTTCATCTCTTGACATTATTACACAAAATCTTTTGCACAGCATTTCCAAAATGGTCTCAAAGGCAGGCGGCCCGGTTGCCTGTTTTGGTTATTCGAGGTAGGGCAGCCGGGCCAGCAACCGCCTCGGTTAATGTCCTAACTCAACTGCCTCGGTAAATATATTAACCGAGGTGGGCATACTATAAGGCTCGCCTCCTAAAATACTGGTCCAATATCAGCCTTCTCAGCCAAATATTAGGCTCAAGGTATATATACGAACACTAGCTAGTTAGGGTTTCTCATTCTCATACCCCTCTCTCTCACACCCGCCGCTCTCTCTCTCTCTCTCTCCCTCTCTCTCCCACGCAACTCTCCCTCTCAGACCGGCCTGGCTCGGCACTCCCTCTCCCTCTCCCTCTCTCTCCCACGCTGCTCCCTCTCTCTAGGCTTCACCGGGTCCGCGCTCCACCGGAGCGAGGCCGCACTCTCCCGACGGCAGGTCCGCGCTCTCCCAGCGGTGGGTCCGCGCTCGCACGACGGCGATGGGTGCCCCACGCGACCATCGGCGCGTCCGCGCTCGCCTGGCCCGTCGTTGCCCCGGCAGCGGCCCCACTCGGCAACACCCGGTGGTGGCGGGCGTGCTGGATCCGGCGGCGGCGGCAGCGTGGATCCCCAGTGGCGACGCGTCCTCTAGGAGCGTCATGGTGGCGATGAGGACCACCAACACGCCTCCCTCTTTGGCGCGGAGGTGACGACGAGGCTGGTGGCACAACCCCCTTGGGCCCTCGATCCAGCTGTCCCGGCGGCGGCCACGTGCGCAGGCAAGCTTGGTCCCGACAGCGGCGGCTCCCCAGATCTGGTGCAGGAGCACAACACGGGGGACGGGGCCTCCACCCCCGGCCAGATCCGGCGGCGGCTAGGCACGGGGATGTGGCGGCAGTGGGGCCACGCGGAGTAGGCGAGCTCGCCGTGGGCTCTGAAACGGGCTCGCTGGTGGGCTCTGGGCTTTTTTTGTTTTTTAAATTCATTAACCGTGACGGGCATTTGCAAGGCGCCTTCCTCGGTTAATTGATTAACCGAGGCGGTTGGCCAACCGCCTCGGTTAAGGCCATGATTAACCGTGACCTTTGCACCGAGGCGGTTGGCTTGCCTGCCTCGGTTAAGCCATTTCGCCTGACTCGGTTAAGTTTCCTATAGTAGTGTGATAGCCCACGCTGTCCTTTGTTCAACTTATTTCAGACACTCCACCATTTATAAAGTAGAATCACAATTTTTAAACACACATCCTGCTATAAGAAGCAACACTTCTTTCAGCACATCACAAGCCAAGGCTTTTGATAGCAGTGACCGGTGAAATGGCTCAAGTTGGAGATCCAACCAACACTGCCTAACAAACTTGCATTTCAGGAAACAATGGCCACCATCCTCGTCCAGCCGATAGCAAACCGGGCATCTGGTATCAAGGATAATTCCTCTCCGCTGGATATTCATTTTAAGGGGTAGTCTATTTCTCGCTAATCGCCAAACAAAATGTTTAACCTTGGGAGGGCACGGTAGTTTCCATAATTTTCGCCAGACAAGATCCTTATGGTCAGTAGAGTAGGTCGAGCTACATTGTCCCCCTTGGCGAGTTCTGACCCTATTTTTTTCATCATCTAGGACATGGTAAACTGATTTCACAGAGAAAATACCGCGGCGATCATAATGCCAAGCAATGGCATCCTCATGTCTTGGGATCGTGGGTGTGGCCAGAATATGTTGCACGTCTTCCGCCCAAAAAAATATCACGGACAAGTTGTTCATCCCATGTACCAGTTCCTGGGTCTATGAGCTCTTCAACTCGTGACAATAGAATCTGCCCTTTTGGTGTTATTGGCCGCTGAGTGACACCTTTGGCTATCCAAGGATCATCCCAGATTTTAATATTACTTCCATCTCCTACTCGCCAAATAAGGCCCTTGTTTAGTGCTTTGAAACCTCTAATTATACTGCACCATGTGTAGGAAATGCCCACAAAGTGAGCCGTATTTAGCTCTTAAAATATGTCCACAAGGAGAGTCGGGGTCCTGAATTAGCCTCCAACCTTGTCGTGCAAGCATCGCCAAGTTGAACAAATGTAAATCTCGAAAACCAAGACCCCCCTTCTCCTTCCTTTTGCTCATCACATCCCAAGAAACCCAATGCATCTTCCTTTCCTTATCCTGCTACGACCACCAATATCTACAAATCATTCTGCTTATATCATCACAAAGGGATTTAGTGATATCAAAGCAGGACATGGCATACGATGGGATGGCTTGCGCTATGGCCTTAATAAGGGTCTCTTTCCCTGCCTTGGAAAGTAATTTCTCCTTCCATCCCTGGATCCTCTTCCATACTCTCTCCTTCATATAGCCAAAAAGTTGAGCCTTTAAATTCCCTACATAAACCGGCAAGTCCAAATATCTAGCCTTCATTGCCTCCTGAGATAAATCTAAAATCTCCATGAATTTAATCCTGTCTTGTGGTCCTGTATTTTTACTAAACAGAATAGAGGATTTCTCCTTATTTATCATTTGCCCCGAACAAGCCTCATACAGTTGTAGCACATGCCCCAAATGATTTGCATTCCTTCCATTAGCTTTCAGGAGTAGCAAAGAATCATCTGCGAACAATAAGTGAGATATGCTCGGAGCTGTTGCACATATAGAAACCCCTTGCAAGCGCCCCTCCTCTTCTGCTGCCTTCATCGGAGATGAAAAATCCTTCAGCACAAAGCAAGAACAGATAAGGAGACATGGGATCCCCGTGGCGCAGCCCCCTAGTAGGAATGATATGTTCTGTGAGTTCACCATTCACCTTCACTTGATACTTCACTATAGTAATACAATTCATAATAAGACAGATCCATCGGTCATTGAAACCCAATTTCCTCATCATATTCTCCACAAAGGTCCACTCCACACGATCATAAGCTTTACTCATATCCAATTTCAAAGCTGCAAACCCCTCATTGCCATGTCTCTTGGTCTGCATAAAGTGTGTCATCTCATATGCTATTAAGATATTGTTAGTGATAAGACGTCCGGGGACAAAAGCACTTTGATTCTGCGAGATGATGTGAGGCAATATATTTTTTAGACGATTTGAAAGAACCTTTGAGGCAATTTTGTATACCACATTACACAAGCTGATTGGTCTCAAATCTTTCAGCTTCTCTGGGTGCTGAACTTTAGGAATTAGAACAACGGTCGTATCATTCCATGCATCCGGCATTTATTGTTTGACCTCCCTAATAACATCTCCACCAACAATATTCCAATATTTCTTATAGAACAAGGATGGCATACCATCAATTCCAGGTGCTTTCAAATCTCCGAAGCTATCAAGGCCTTGATTAATCTCCTCTTCTGTGAATTCTTGTAGCAACATGTCGTTCATTTCAGCTGTAACTTTAGGTGCCACACAGTT
This sequence comes from Saccharum hybrid cultivar R570, assembly GCA_038087645.1. NCBI lineage: Eukaryota > Viridiplantae > Streptophyta > Magnoliopsida > Poales > Poaceae > Saccharum > Saccharum hybrid cultivar. The sequence continues at coordinate 546,939 of JAQSUU010000056.1, read as the reverse complement.
TATGAGAGCATCCATATTGGTATCTTTTTTTTTCCACAACGGTAATCCATATTGGTATCTGCATGGGAAACAAAAAGATCTCTATAAAAATTAGTCACCACCACCAAATCTCCCCCCATCTTCCATCACCCTCCCATCATCCAGCACAAGCCGTCTCACCCTGCTCCTCTTTCTTTCCGAAGCGAATTGGTGAAAAAATTTTGTATTTCGATCACCTTTCTCCAAACAATGCACTTTCGCCCTTTGTCTCCAATAAATATTTTTTCATTCCTCCAGCCTTTCCAACTTATACTTCAACAAATCAAGCCTACCCAGAGTAGTGCTAGTGACTAGTCCACGATGGCATTCCTCCAGCACCCTTCGTGCTTTCTTGATCCTCTTCTCAAGGTCTCCCAAAACATTCCGGCTCCAATCTGTCAAATCCAAGGCCACACTGTGTACAGCCTCCCAGACCTGACCCGCCCGCATGTCCATAGACAGTTTCCACGCATTCTCAACTATCACCCGACACTGCTCCTCCTGCATCCACTCTGCTTCAAAATGGAAACTCGGTGGAGAACGACGCAAGCATGGTCTATCCCGCCCCCACTCCGTGTCATTGATCACAGGACGATGATATGAGTGGCGTGGCTCACCGTTAGTGACCTTGACAGCTGGAAAATGCTCCCTCCAAACACCATCTGCAACTGCCCGGTCCAGTCTCTCCTGAATATAATGCTCCTTGGTATGGCTTTGATTCCTCCAGGTGAACAGATCGCCCGTAAACCCAAGATCGGTGAGGCCACACTCCTCCAACGCCTCCCGGAAGCGGTCCATGCATATTTGGGACCGTGGCTAGCCACCCTCCTTTTCACAGCTTAGCAGAATTTCATTAAAATCTCCCATACATAACCACGCGTGTCTTCTTGCTGCGTTCAGTGTCCGCAGCGCCTTCCATGACAAAGTCTTCCTCTCTAAACTCGGCTCCCCGTAAAAACCAGTGAATTGCCAGACAAACCCATCTCCCTATGTCACATCTGTATCGATGTAAAGTTTTCACATCATACGAACATGAACATTAATACCCCTTTTCCAAAACAAAGCCAAGCCCCCACTCCTCCCATCACAATCCTTCACCATCATATTACACACCCCCAATTTCCACCTAAAGCCTCGATTCTGCGCTCGTCCATTTTAGTTTCGGACAAGAACAGAATATCAAGGTCCTCCTCCTTCTGAACATTCAGAAGACCTTGAACTACCGCGCCATTCCCCAAATCGTGGCAGTTCCATGCTATAAGCTTCATTTTGACTCACAGAGTTGTTTTGACAGCCCCGCGATCAACTGATCATCACCACTGTTCTCCAGAAGCTCAACTCCCTTCTTCGCCTTCTTCAAACTCCCCCGAGTCTCAGACTCAAACTCCATCAGCTCCCTGTCACTTCTTTTTTTGCGACACTCTGCTAGAACACCTAACTTATCCCCCTTACCTTTCTCCCTTGGCGTTCTCTTAAACTTTTTCAAAATGTTCTATTTAGTCAAAAGGTCTTTCACTAGGATCGATGTTGGGACACTACCTTCACATTCTACGTGCATGGGCTGGACAGCCCTGTTTTCTTCTCCAACTTTCTTCAGGTCCTTGCTGGCATCCCCTTCCTCCACCGCAGATTTACTCACTGAGGGATCAAAGAGTTGATTTTTTGCATTCAGATCGGACGTCCTAAGGGATTCAGAGTCCTTGATGGCATTTGGAGGGTTCGGCACCCCAACATCCTCCCCCTTTTCCTCCCTACTCCAAGGAAGCTGCTCTGGCAACTTTCTCCAGCTTGATGCATCGCTCCTAGAGCGCCCCCACCACTCCAGCTGCCCAAACCTAAGCTTCCATTGCAGAGACCGGACCTGCCCCTAACACCAACAACCCAGGCCGATCATCTCCCCCTCTGCCACCATCACCCCCAGGACTCCTCTTTGGCGGGATGAAACACATTTCCTTTCAAAAGGCAACGCCTCCTCCTTTCCTAGCTTCCTATGGCATAATCTATCGGTGTGTCCGATGATGCCACAACAATAGCAGAAATTTAGGACGTAGTCATAGGACAGCGGACACCATCTTCCTTCCTCTCCTTCATCACATGAGATCGTTACACCTTGCATCAAGGGTTTACGGATATCCAACCTGACCTTCAAATGAAGATAGCGTCCAGCTGCACACTCGTCTTCTTCTGACTCCATCTCCATAAGCACTCCAACCTCATTCCCTATTGCCACAGCTGTGGACTGATTCATCAAGCCCATCGGGAGGTTGGCCACTTGAACCCAGATTGGGATGAATGAGAAGATGATCTCGTCCAAAGTTTTAGAGCCATCGAAGTCTGCCACAATCAACAACTCCCTAGAGATCATCCATGGACCCTCCTCTAAAGCTTTCCTCTTCCCTGCCACCTGACCGAAAGTGAAGAGAAAGAATTGTCTCCTAGGTCCTTGCACTCGATGCCCCGCACTGGACACCAAATCCAACCCACCGATTGCTCGATCACCTCCGGCCGAACCCTCCTCTCTGTAAGAAGCTTCCCAAACGCCTTCATTGGTTTAGCAACTGGCTTCCCCGTTGGAGTCAATCCAGAACCAACAAGCACAGTCTTCTTTTCTGCTGTCGACAACTGCAATCCCCTCATCATCCCCTCCATCTTCTCCATGGTTCACTGGTGATCACCGAAGGCGCCTCACGGTGGTTTGGAGAATACCAAAGGTGCACCTCGGTGGTTTTGGGGATCGAAGGCTAGCTGGTTTTTGTACGATGAAAGTGGACACAGGCTGCTAGATTATGAGAAGGACACAGAATCTGCTCCAAGACATTTGGAACAAATCAGGGACACAGGAACAGCAAGAGCAAACGAAGAAGATTGATCAGGAAGAAGGAAGATGGATACGCTGTTCGCCAGTTACTTTCTCGAGTCGCCTAAACAAGGTGAAACAACTAAAACATACGTTTGCAACATATGTGTATAACGACTGTAACATATACAACATCCAGATAAAACACTTGCACCATATGTGTGAAACAGGTGAAACATTTAGAATATACACTTGCAATATACATGTATAGCCACCGCAATATATGCAAGATCTAGATGAAACAACTGGAACATTTGGAAAACACACTTACAAGTGTATAGCCATTGCAACATATGCAACATCCAGATAGAACATGTGAAACATACAAATGAAACATATGAAACATACACACATGAAACACATACGCGTGGCGCGGAGCTCGATGTCCATGGTCACTTATCATGGGAGCAACAAATGGTGCATACAGATACGAGCCCGTGCTCCTGTCACGAACTCTCAGGGCTGGTTATTCTCTCTCTGGTCTCCACACACTCTATGGTCACACTGCGTATGCACGGACCCCGCGCACCGCATGCATTCCATGCCGAGCGAGTGACCGCACGTGCTTCAAAAAACAGACCCATGGAAAGGACATGTGCGGTCACTGTCTGACTGCAACTCCGCGTAACGTTTTTTTCTTGGGTATCACGCCGCGGGTCGAGGTTAGTCTGGATGGATGGACGTCCTCAACCAAGCATTACCGCTACAAGAAACAATTGAATTAATCGTGCTCATTTAATTTTTTTTCGTCCTATATAATGTTTTCATGCAACGCAGGACATGTTCACCGCGGGCACGGACACATCTTCTATCATTGTGGAGTGGGCGATGTCTGAAATGCTCAAGAACCCGCCCGTCATGGCACGAGCACAGGAGGAATTGGACTGCATGGTCGGCCGCGGCCGCCGCCTGGAAGAGTCGGACCTGCCCAACCTTTCTTACTTGCAGGCCGTCTGCAAGGAGGCCATGCGGCTGCACCCATCCACGCCGCTCAGCCTCCCGCACTTCTCCTTCGACGCCTGCGACGACGTCGACGGCTACCGCGTCCCAGCCAACACCCGGCTGCTCATCAACGTATGGGCCATCGGCCGGGACCCGGCGACGTGGGAGGCGCCCCTCGAGTTCCGGCCCGAGCGGTTCCTGCCGGGGGCCGCGGCGGAGAAGGTCGACCCGCTAGGGAACTACTTTGAGCTCATCCCCTTCGGCGCCGGCCGGAGGATCTGCGCCGGGAAGCTGGCTGGTATGGTGTTTGTGCAGTACTTCCTGGGCACGCTGCTGCACGCGTTCAACTGGCGCCTCCCCGACGGCGAGGTGCTGGACATGAGCGAGACGTTCGGGCTCACGCTGCCAAAGGCTATACCGCTCCGCGCCACTGTCACGCCGCGGCTCCTGCCGGAAGCCTATGCCTGAGTTAGTTGTCAGTCCGCTGTTGTCATGGCATGGAAGGATGATTAGAAGGTTTGTGCTCTATATTCATCCTCTAAAAAGAATATTTCGTCCTAGTCACCACAAAATATACAGTTTTTTCGCATCCATTCATCCTCTATATCATCCTCTATTCACTGTGGGACTCACTTGTCACTTTATCTAAATATATTCATGTGTGATCTAGTTTTGAAGAATTTATTGGGACGAATTTAATGGTGCAATCGGAATTTAATTTGAATTTTTGGTTTGTGAGTTATAGCATTTTTTCCCTTTGTTTAGCTAGTGAGGCCCGCCACTGCCTACTCTGACACTACGTCCAACGGCTCTCCCGCGCGTTGCGCGGCGGCCGTGCCCCCCCCCCCCCCCCCCCCCGCGATGGATAGAGTAAGCACCGTATCACGCCATATATAGAGTGAGACAAATGATAGAGTAGCGTTTTAGAGTACTCAGTGCAGCAGTTTTTACTCTATATTCACACTTTAAAGCTTTAGAGTATCTCTTTAGAGTACCCAGTGCGGGCCGCCTTACCACCTACATATACGTATTCTGTTTATGTTTTTTTATAGAAACAACATGGTATTCATATACACAACAAAATGCACATCCCTATGCTTAATTACCAGGCATTTGATATCCCTATGCTTAATTACCAGGCATTTGATAGGGAAAAGTCACCTTGGATTCAATAGTTTGACAACTACTTATACTACTGAACAAATGATTATTCCGGTCTATCAAAATGAATTTTTACTAGTGCCCGTCCGCCGCACGAGACGCCTCTGGACGCTTGCATCCCGCCCGCCCATTAAGTTTCGTCCCATCAATCAATTCGGCAGCTACTGGTCCGACTCCCATTGTTATTTCGCATGTTCGTAGGCTGCAGGGCTCTCTTGCTCGATCACTTGTATGCATGGTTGCATGCAGCTCCTGCCGCTCGCCTGCACGCTGCTGCTCCTGGTCGCGCGCTGCTGCCGCACCTGCTCGTGCGCTACTGTTGTTGTTGCCGGCGCGCACTGCTATGCTGCCACGCCCGTTGGCCCAGCTCCGTTTGCTGCTACGGTACGCATGCGCCTGCTGCCGTGTCCGCTTAGCTTCCCGCGCATGCGGTGCGCGGGGACTGTTGTGCCCGCGAGTCCATCTCTACCTGCACCCACTTACAACGCTGCCTCATGGAACACTTGCAAGCATTTTCTGTAACATGAAGTATTTTCTGCAACATACGTCTGAAACATAAAACATTTAGAACACACTATTGCAACATATTTGTATGACCACCGCAACATATGCAATATCCAGATAAAACACTTGCAGCATACATTTAAAACAGTTGAAACATTTGAAACATACACTTACAACATACGTGTATGGCTACTATAACATATGTAACATCCAGATAAAACACTTGCAACATATATTTAAAACAACTGAAACATTTGAAAACTTACACTTGCAGGGTACATGTATAGCCAGTGCAACATATGCAACATCTAGATAAACCACTTGCAATATCCGTTTGAGAATAGCTTAAACATTTGAAACATACAGTTGCAACATACATGTATAGACATTTTGCAACATATACCACGCCAGATCTACTTTTGCAACATCCAAATAAAACATATGCAATATACATCTAAAACGCATGAAATATACCGTTGTAAAACGTGTTCATCTACTTGTTGCCGCCCAATAGAGGCTCGTTGGCGTGGAGCTCGACGCTGGCGCAGAGCTTGATGCCACGGCTCGGAGGACGCTAATGGTCCACGGACCTCGGCTTTGCGCAGCACGAGTCCAGGCAGGAGGACGCAAGGTGCAGTGGAGCATAGCGTGAGGCACAAGGCGTAAGCGGCACGAGGCGCGGCCAACGCGAGGTGCGAGCAGCGCGAGGCACGGGGCGCACGAGGCACAGGGCCAGACATATGCTCGGTAGAGAGCATTACTGGTTGTAAAACCGTTCATGTGTGCCATCGATTATACAATAGAGAGCCACCTCCTGAAAATAGATTTCTAGAAAAATTACATTAATTATCATTTAGAGGCAGCCGTTCCCACTAACAAAGAAGGCGGTATTCATTAAATTTCGCATAGTCATGGTCCTTGTCAAAGAACTGGCTCCTTTTATGGCAAGTTTATCTAAGGATGAACCACTACCTTTAGTATGATCTTCTGGGTCAAGGCCGGAAGGCCCTAAAACCAAAAATATAGACGACAGTGCACACTATTGCCTAAAATATCATGGCACTTTTAGTATGATCTTCTGGGTCAAAGGCCCTAAAGCCTGCAACTACTACCTTTGGCTTTTACGCTTGAACCTTCGTCGCTGACTTGGATGGTTCAGTGCATGATCGATCATCTGTGGTCATTTGTATTAGCTATATGCCCAGAAGCACCAATTATTTACTTATTAGCTAGTGGGTGGCGTGCCTAGTGACGTTTGTGCTCCGATCCGTGTTTGATTTGGTTTTGCTTACACATTTCCCTGCTTTACTTATTAATAAGTAACCAGGCAAATTGCCAACGATGGGGATGCATGTTTCCAGGCCGTTAGTTGAGAGGTCGGCTACTGAGAACGCTTCCATCGACACGGATCAGTGCAAGACCTTGCCGGGTCAGACGAATCATAGGATTAGTAGTATCTTCTTCACGTAAGGCGCGCTCAACAACGAAAAGGTAGTTTCACAACAACCATACGTAATATATACCTGCTGCTTCCACCATATGTTTTAGCAGTAGTGATACTAAGTTCCAAGTCCGTTTTGACTAGGAACATATATATATATATATATATATATATATATATACATATATATATATATATATATATATATATATATATATATATATATATATCCTTTTTTTTTTGCCAAGATCAGTTGTGTATGTAGGGATCCGAGGCATATTAAAGGACATAAAAAATCAAGTTAGATATACATAGAGGATGCCAGTGATAACCACATACATATACAATGATACATGAGATACGAGACAATAGATCGACATATACATCTTTGCGGTTCGTTCAGTACTTCAGTTGATCCTACTCGTAGAGATAGTAACCATATAGAACACGCTTCCAAAAGATTTGATTACGGAACTTGAATTTCATAACATATAAATAATATGTGAAGAACAAGTCAGGGACAAAACGAGCGAAAAACGAGTCAAAATGGGCCAAAAACGGGCAGCAGGGTCTGGTCCCACTGGGGCACCCCGTGAGCTCCAGAGGACCCGCCCCATGAGGCTAGCACATGAAAAGTCCAAGGTAGTCCATCCGTGGCCATAGCAACTCCCGTTCGTTCTCGAAAACCCTAGTTTCTAAGAAAAATGTAGAAAACCCTCATATCACATGATTTCATGTGGTCTTCCAAAATTGTATGGTTTTGTGAAGGGAAAACTCCCACAACTTAGGGCTCGTTTGGATAACCCAAACCCCGCCGGTATCCATGTGTGTTCGACCGGTGTAAAGAGGCCCGTGGCTCTGCTCCCCTTCATGATCCACGAGTCCATTTGGATACCTATCAGGACGAAGAAAACACGTGCTTTTGGAGCCCCATCCTCGCCATTACCCGGGTAATAGAAAAATCGTCTCCAGACTCGTGATTATTTTCCCCCGGCCATCGCGGACTCTCGAGCGCATGCTCGCCGTCACCACCGTCCGCCGTCTGCCAATAGTTCCTGCCACGCTGCCATCTCATGCCTCACCATGATAGCTAGGCTTTGAGCGGAGCGCACCCTTCTCCAACTCGAAGCAGCGCCCTATTCGCCGCCACGCATGCTCAGGATCTCGCCTGCGGGAACGTCGATCCGCCCACCGCCGTCCGTTGCCCCGCTGTCGAGAAGACGAACTTGCTGCCGCTCTTCGCCTTGAGGTAAGGAAGTTGTAGGTTCCATCCTTGCCCTCTCCCTTGTATTCTACAGCACGCGCGTCGCCGCCGTTGTAACTCCGTTACGACTGAGCCGCCAAAACGCGAGGGCTGCCGTCTCCGGTCTCCGGGGCAGGATGAGGACCCCACATCCGAGTTCACCGTGGAGAGCTCCACCTTCCCTTGCCTTCTCGAAGCCAACCGAGATCTGTGTGCCCTTGTCCCTATAATTCCGGCGAGTTCATGTCCTCGGCAATGGTGTTCTTCTACGCGCAGTCTCCCAAATGGTTGTCGGGAATTTTCTCACAGCAGGGGAGAGGGTGTCATGTGCAGGGGAGAAAACCCCTTTAGTATTCAAATCCACGTGCATTTCGCTCCCTAGCATCCAAAGGAGCCCTTAGGGGAGCGGGGATCCACCTCAGGTATAGTGGGGGGGGGGGGGGGGGGGGGGGGGGGTGAGATGTTTGGGTGGCTGAGACAAGGGTAAATTGCTGGAAAACATTATTTTTTTGAGCTTTTTCACCAGGACTGCTCCAAAGGTCCTCGGCCACCCCTGTGGCCTCCGTGGCCGGCCCACAGCCTACTGTGGCTAGCTTCGACTGGCTGCTGCTGGTTGCCTAGGCGCCATGAGTGGCTAGCATGTGGCCATGAGCGGCTATGGCTAGCTCTGGTAGGCCAGATGGCTAGCACATTGTCCGCATGCTTTTGGCCCGTTGTTGGACAAGTTTCGGTCACCTCGCGGTCTCCCCGACCATTCGGCAGCCTACCATGCCTAGCTTCGGCGGCATAGGGTGGATACATCAGTTGGATGGCCCTGCGTGTATGTACGCACGGATGGTAGGCGTGACTAGGACTCGCAATGCGTGTGACGGATATGGCTCACGAGAGGCAGAAATGGGTCGTGTCGGGGCAGGAATGGCTCACATCGGGTCAAAAACGGGTCACTGCAGGCGAAAACGGCTCACATCAGGTCGAGAACAGGTAAAGGGAGATGAAACGCCAAGGTTGGGCAAAACCACAACTGAAAATTGCTAAGTTTCTCTGAAACTGACTAGGGACAAAACGAGCAGAAAATCGGCCAAAATGGGCAAGAACAGGTAGCAGGGTCCGATCCCACCGGGTGCCCTGTGGGCCCCAGGGAACCCACCCATGGGGCTGGCACACGAAAAGTCCATACTCACATGCGACCCGTTCTCCAAAACCCCACTCTGTGAGCAAAAATGTGAGAAAATTTCATATCACATGGATTTCATGTGGCCTTCCAAAACTGTGGTTTTGTGAAGGGAAAACTTCCAGAGTTCTGGAAGGGAGATGCACATCAGGTAGGGGTATGCAATCCCCAAACCCAAATTACCCAAACTCAGACCCGAAGTACCCGAACTTCAAATTCCCAATCACATTTTCGGATAGTAACCGTAAAAACCCGAATTTAGTTTGAGTAGTTCGGGTAACGTGTTTCCCGGTAGCCGAACTACCCGATTTACCCTAAATATCTCAAATATTTGCTCTTCTTTTCCTAATATGGAGACATGAAGTGGTTTAGTACAATATAATTTTTTATTTGGTATTTGCCCAATGTAGATCAGCCACGGTAGGCTGAGGTGAGCAAAACTTGACCAACAACGGGATAAAAGCATATATCAAGACACTTCAATATCTTCAGATAAACTCTACAGTAATGATAAAAAACAATGTGTTCTGATGAAAAGAAACACCCGGCTCAAAAATAAACATCCATGGTGAAAAAGAAACATGCAGAAGGAAAAAGAAACATCCAGAGAGAAAAAACATGTTGAATGGAATAAAAAGAAAACATCCATTGGAAAAGAAACACCGCGCTGGAAAATAAACATCCATGGTAAAAAAGAAACATGCAGAAGGAAAAAGAAGCATCCCTCTCTAAAATAAACATCCATGGTGAAAATGAAACATCCAGAGAGAAAAAGAAATAGGCCGAGAAAAACAAAAAGGAACTCAAGTGTCCTTGTAAAAGTCTTGAAACTCCAAGGAAAACTTTTAGTAAGAACTCAAGTCACCTAGTAAAATCCAAGTACCACGGTGGTAAAAACCAGCACTTGGATGCCAAGTACCAAGTCTCGTACAAAAAATACCCTAAAAAAGAACAAACTCTTGTGCATCTAATGCTTGTCCCTACTAACTCATAGTAGCATATGCAATGCATGCATTCATGCATGTAATCCTAGACTATGTCAACTAAGTAGTGTGAGCTGACTTTTTCAATGACAAGAGAAACACGTTGCAAAACCGCAAGCAAGGTCACAAGGGATAAAAAACAGATGCGATCCCCTTTTGGGTAAGATGCAACGGTAATGGTGAGCACAAGAAAATAGATCAATCAAAAATATGAATAGGGTAGAGAGATTCGTCTACAAAGTAGAGCCGAAGCAATAGTCCCTAGTGCAGTTGCTAAAAAGTGTGTCGACGCAAAGATCGATCACACACTAGCTAGGGCTAAATCGCCCAGGTCGCCTTGGACTGAAGATTGCAGCCAATAACTAAATGCCTTTGCGGTGAAGTGCGTTTAATTTTATAAGCAAACAAGCAAAGGATAAACAATTGACCTTACATGATGAAGAACAACTAGTTTCCAACCAAAGCAGCAAAGGGTTAATCATGCTTGTATGAGGAAGAACGGCTAGTTTCCAAGCAAACTGGCAAAGGAACCATCAACGCTCTTGCCCAGGAGGGACCCCATCGGAGCAAGACCATCGGCGGCTTGCCCTAAGTCGGCTGGCATGCCTAGGGCGCCATCCTTCACTACTACAAATTGATTTATCAATGTCACCACTTTCGCTGCCGTAGCGATAGAAGCGACGGTGTGATACCTCCACCGTCGATTGGACCGATAGGGAGGCCTCCTATGGAAGGAAACCAGCAGTTGAAACGTCTACCATCCACGGGTTAATAATAGATGCGGCAGTGGTATTTTCTCCATCGTATGAAAAGCCGAGCCGACTGGGATAGGCTTTATGGCTGCCGGCCCTACGCGACCGTTTAGTGTACCGGTGGTAGTAAATGTAGCATGAGTTATTTTCTCATTTTCCAACTACCCACAACATAGTTGCATCACCATTACTTTCCTACGGAGTATGCCTCATCTTCCCTGATGCGTATTAACTACTCCTCTCCGCTTCTCCATCTTCAAGGTTGCCCTATTTAAGCTAGCGCTGGATGCGCTTCTTGACAATCCACACACTCCTTCCTCCTTAGATATAGATATAGAGAAAGCTCTTTAGCCAACTATCTATATTTTCTTAATCGCCATGGCGCTCCTTCTCCAACTCCTCCAGCGGCAGCAGTGGCGTTGAGAGAAGGCCTTCAAGATTGGGTACTATCGGCATCTAGGCACTGCAGGGGCTGCTCGATCTAGGTGCTAGTGGAAGTTTTGCAATTAAGGGGGTTCGCTTATTTGGGCAAGCCAATGGGTACTGAATTCACTTTGGTATCCCTAGTTTGGTAACTGATATGCACAGGGCCGCTAGGAAGGTGATATGTCTATATGTATAGTTGCCACCTTTCTGCCCTGCGTATTTCTTGTACTGTCGCCGATTCATCAGTCTCGGCGCCTTGGTGATCCTCTCCTTCCTCTGGAGCAGCAGCAATGGCGGCGGTGCTTCCACGCCTTTGCCTCTCTCTCTCCTGACCGTGAGAGGTGCAGCAGGAAGGTAAAGCACCTCACTAAGATGCTAGTGGAAGTTTTGTGAGGTGCTGCCTCGTCCTTAGTTTGCACTGCCTGTCTCTAGACTCGACTATGGGATGTACCTATACTCGATAGGTCTGTGTTATTGTACACCTAGTAGTCTTCAATAGGTCTTTGTTATTGTACAACTATGGAATGTAACTAAAGTTATCAATGAAATTGCTATGATGCTTGTTACTATGTCATTTATATATAGTTTTTGCCTAAAAACCATTAATAACTGAATGACTATGATGCTTGTTACTCCATTTTTGTAAGTGTCGTAGTATTTGTCTTGGCTACACAGACATGAGATAAAGCACCTCACTGGAATGGTGCTAGGGTGGAAGTATTTGTCTTGGTTTATTTGCAAATTGGTTTGCTGTGTTTGCAAATTGTCACTATTGCAGCTCCCGTCACCGTTTCATATGGTGATTCAGCGTTAGTGTTAGATTGCAAAGTGCAAGGAATCAAATGGTCCGTGTCATCTTCACTGCTTCATCGCCCGCGACTCGCGTGGGTGGCTGTGGATGTCACGGATCTTGATTGTTGTCTTCCCCGCTCGTGTTTATTTGTGGAGATGACTAGAATAACTTGTATTAAGAAATTGGAAACATGTGCAAGGGAATCTGAACCACATCATACAAGAAGGAAGGTAACTGTAACGAGTTTAGAAACGAATTGTACTTGCATATCATTGTATTGAGGAGAATGAAGAGTTTATCATACACATCCCCGTCATCTAGATATATACATATCAACATTGATCTGCCAAGAATCTACCACATACTTGTGAAGAACCTATCACACTCATTGTGGATCCTACACTCCTCGCTGCAGAATATAGCTCACTCCTCCCAACCTTCCCATCCTGTGTGGTCGCCGCAGCCTTCGCCTCTGCACTGTCCATCCTAGCGACGCACCGGCATGGCTAGAGGAGGCAGAGGACTAGACTCAGCCAGCGTCGACCACCTAGCCAAGTCCTGCAACACCCACATGGCATGTTCGAGGTGCCATGTACATTTCTCGTTCTTCCACATCACATTCGTCGTCGGGCCCGCTTCATCAGCTTCGACCTTCCTCAACAACCGTCGGGCAATGTTGTCATTGCCGGCACCGCTATTGGACCTATGGAGCACAAGGGAGAGAACAAATGCAGTAACATCATGGCCTACCGTGGTGGAGATCTCAAGCATGTCGAGCCACATGAGTGTGCTGCGGTCTTCCACGAAGACGACATGCATCCCATCGTAGAAGCAGGCCTCCGAGTTTCTAACGCTAGCAATCCTAGTGATGAGCTTGGTGTGGTACTCGTGGTTGTAGAACCGCTTCTAGATCCTACGTTGCATCCCACGTAGCAGCACTTGTCGTAGTGGCATGCTCCATCCCACTACAGTGTCGCTGCACACCCTACGCATCTGTGAACAGGTTGCCCACGTGCTGCCAAGGTGTTCCATGGGTTCCGTTGCAGCCGCAGCGACACGACTAGCAATCTCAACAGCCATCTTCGTCAGGAGCTTCTCCATGGAACGAGGGCACGTGTGACGGCGGCAAAAGATGGATCCTCAAGTCAAGGAGTGATGTCATGGCAGAGTGGAGCACTGGGGAGGGGTCGAGGATTGGAGCAGAGCAAGGTGAGGTCCAAAAAACCCTCTTGGGATTTTATGATCACTCTGTTCTTGAAGGTTCCGTGGTACGGGGATGTCAAACGTCTCGGGGAAGTCAATCGTCATTCTTCGAACCGTGTGAATCACGTAAACCGTGTATGAAAATGCAACAAAAATTTAGAATGAAAGAATTTTATCTTACTATCTTACTATTTCCTAATTAGAGGCCCCAACGGTGTAAACCATGTGAACCGCATAAACCGTGTGAACCCCCTAATTTTGCATGTAAATTACCCACCTCTGCCATTACAAAAGATAATTCAAAGCAGTCGATAAGAATAAAATAGGCTAGCGGTTCATCACTTTGTCTCCCCCAAACCATGTGGTTAGCGCTAGAGGGGCCGAGCCACGTGGTCGAGTCAATTTTCTCCTTCCAATTTCCAACACTGTTCCATCATCATTACCTTCGCCAGGAGAAGCGTGCTCCACTAAGATCGTGCAAGACGTGGCCTCACCTTAAATCCTGCTCTCGCTTAGTGCAATCGAAGGGAACTCCAACGAGCGCCTATCTCACCCATCCTTCTATAAAAGCAGAAGCTCAGGCGGGGAAGCAAGTACATACAATTCCTTTTCTAAACTTGTTACACTTACCTGTCTTCTCATTCTATCTTCTTCGTTCGGCGCTCCGCCTCGACACCTCATCTTTCATATCTCATCCAATGGCGGATTAGGCAATGAAGCGCCCCATGGAAGAGTCGCTGGAGGTTGTCCCTGCTCGTCCCCGCATTCGTGCGATGCTACAACGGGACAGGGAGGGCAGCTTAGCGGCGCTGCCACCAGAGAGCTGATCCTCGCTTCTAGCTATCTCCTCCAACGACAACGTGGGTGGATGATGTCCTCGAGTTGGTGGAGCAGCTAGACGTGGCCACCTCCGCCATCCGCGAGGAGAGCCGGGAGGCAGATTGGCTGTGCCTCACCATTGCCACCGCGAAGTGTGAAACAACCATAGTGGAGCTTGCCGCCACTGAGGCCCAAGCGCGCCTTTCTGGTAAGGCATTTGGCACGATATGATCTTGCTCTTTCACTACGTGCGATGTCGTGTCTTCAGTGGTAGCATTTTCTTGTCTCCTTTTCAGCTGTCCAGGAGCAGCTGATTGCTGCATAAAGCGAGGCAGCGGAGGTGATCTGCCTTTGCGAGGTAGCCAAGGACAATGCCCATGTCTCCTCCCGAAGGCGACCGAGAGCAATAGGCGCTACCAGGACCTCTACGTGGCAGCAGGGAACTTCACGTCCGCATGCTTTCGCCTGTTGCGCCTATGGGGACAACCCTAGCAGACTGCCTCCACGTCGTACTGCCATGGGTCATCGAGGTGGCCATGTATTGCATTCGCCTAGGGGCCACTTCAGCCATGGGCACCGCCCAGCTTCGGCCGGGTGAGGACCTAACCGTGGTGGAGCCGGGGTTCCCGGGAGAGCGGGTTATCAGCAGCGCGAGAACCTGATCAGCAAGTTCTTCACCTTGGGTGATGGCGTCTTGGCTGCGGTGGATGTAGAGGACATCATTCGTAATGCTCCCCATGAGTAGTTTGATTGTAACATGCCTCTACATTCTGAATAAAAATTTTCATAATATTTAGTAGTTATTATTTTGAGTTCATCTCTGTTTGCTGTGACTTGAACGTTCCATTTGTGCGCCTTAGAGTTTGCAGACTGTATGACACATCCATCATTAGTTGGTGCTAACATCTCCCAATCACCATCGCCGGTAGCCTTCACCACCGCTTTCGTCAATTTCCAAACCTGCGCGTGAGTCCTACGCGTCACTCCCGCGCGTATTTGCAAAGTTTTGCAGAAATTTGCATTCCCACATCTAATATAGTTGCTTACAAAGGATGCTTCGCATCATATTTTTCTCCTCCTCAGTGCTGCTGTTCCTCATCACCCCCTGCTCCCCAGTGCCGAATTACGCGACCACCCCTACTTAGCGGCGTGCAAGCCGCTAGTCACAGCCGATAAGCTAGTGCTTCACGTCGGTACACCTCACCGTCAGGTAGACAGCACAGATCCACTAGTAACCAGGCTGGTACTCATCATTGCTGTCGCCGCTTGAGCTCAATGTCGCAAGATCCAAAGGCAATGGTAATGCTTTTGCAACTGCTTTATGCATTGTTCTTGGATTTTTACTCCATTCTTCACTCATCTAACTATGAATGAAGCTTCCATCTAATTATTAACGAGCTCACAAACACATCCCTGTAGTCGCTCCTTCTCTGATTTAGGTGACAACACTGCCGCTTCCATCGGCATCCCCGCTCCACCAAATCCTCATTAAGATGGAGGAGGAGGCCCCCAACAAGAGGAACGAAGTGGCCATTCTCACAGACCATGTCTTGGTCTTCATCCTCAGCCGCCTCACCGCTCGCTCCTTGTATAGCTACAAGTGTGTCTGTCGCTCCTGGATAGCCTCATCTTGGGATCCAAGTACCGTAAGCACCTGCACCAGATTCTCACCAGATTCTTTTACCGCTTCTTGTGGTTTAGCCCGCTTGGGGTTCGATCCGATAGTCTCCTCATACTTTCATGTGTTTAAATATGGGATCAACGATGATGACTCCTTAGGTGTCAACATCTAATCATCTAAAACTGAAGTATGGATCTTTAAAGAATCCGAATGGGGCGATAGTATTGTTGTATCCATATATGGGAAAGGTGTGTTTATTTATGGTTTTATGCACATGCTAGAGTTTACCCAGATAGTTGCTGTTGATATGGAGGGAAAGACATGGAGAAAATTTTGTAGGCCAACTAGTGTTGCAATCTCCATCCATGAAGCTCAGGGTCAGTTGTGTTTATGTATTGTTGATACTTTGAATAGGTGTGAGCTTTGAATCTGGATCCTTGAAGACTATGATACTAGTAAATGGACATTGAAGCATAAGGTGAGCACGCTGGAACTATTTGGAAAGAAGAATATTGAAATTGGTATCGAGGTTTGTGATGCGGTCTACAGAGTGATTGCAGTTCATCTAGAATAGAATTTGATTTTTCTTGTTGGGGAGGATAAAACACTGTTTGCATACAACATGAACCGCAGTAAAGTTCATGTCCTCCCTGCCCGGGCCATCGGCTATCCTAGAAGTACATGGAAACTATTATGTATGAGCGGCGGACCTCACCATCTTCCTTATGTTCCCTTGTAGAGTCATTAGTAGAGTAGTAAAGGTGCATATGTTGTATTTTGTTGTAGTCATGTCATGCCTTTGTTCAAGTAACTGTTTTGATTCTATATTTAGGCCAATTTGGGCTTCATAACTAAAGGAATAGTGTGTTAAATATTATTAATTCTACTACTTTGTACAGGTGGAGTCTGAGTGCTTTTGAATAATTTTCAAGCATTGGCTAGGAGGAAGAAGATAGATTCTATGGTGCATTGCCTACCAATTTGAAGGATGAACTAATTATATTCATTATTGCCTAGCAAGCAGGAGTGCCACATAGGAGGAGCACAGCTACATCATTTCATTATGTAAGTCTGTAGAGATCAATACCTTTAGTTTGCAATCTATGTACCGCTTGTGTTAGGACACCAGTTGAGAAGCGTCCATTGTTATTGGAAGAACATGGTTTTATGGATGCAATGATTATATTTGTATGCTTTGTGTTCAGTAAGCTATTAAGGGTTGTTTATTGTATTGTTATCACCACCGCCATTGGTGGTGCAAACGTCCAACACCATCGCTATACGTATTATGCGGCAAGGATAAAAGTGTATTACCGCCGAATCGTTTAGTAACTTGACATCGACTAAATGATCATCAAAGGCAGATCATGGTGAAAGACGATGGTGACCATGACCTTTGTACTAACGGTTCATACGCTGAAGCGACGGTGCTGTTTACCTCTACAAATGTCTCGGCCATCGAAGCGATAGCAAAGCTGCACCGTAGACAGTCGGGTCAAAGTAAAAGGCGATGGTGCTGGTGACTACTAGACAAGTAGTTGATGTGCCCACACGACGGTGATGATAGCCTCCACACAGGTGGATCATTTGCCAATGTGGAGGCGTTAATGTATACCCACAGATAGGTCATGCTCCAATGCGACGGAAGTAAGGACCTTATCATGGACGGATCATAAGCCAACACGACGGTGTAGTATACATCGCAGTCGGTCTCAAATTCTGATGATGAGGGCTATGACCATCACTGCTGAGGCCGAAATGCGGCTGCGATGGGAGTTACGACGTGGCTGTGAAAGGTCTGAGTGTAGTAGTGCTTGATCATCGGATCAAGAGATGAACATCAACATGGGTTTGGAAGAAGGATTAAGGAAAAAGATATTAAATGTAATTGTAGTGATTGGATGTTGTATATCTCAATTAGTCGTGTACCCCTTATTTCATAGGGAGTAGGGGTGGTCTATTTTTATGCCTCTCTATAGAGTTTCTCTTGCGTTAGGTCAGAACTAGCATGGGGCGATTCTAAAACTGGCTTGGGCCCCATTTGAGTGTCAACACCTACCATGGGATCTATCTAGGTTACCGCCATAATCGCACTCTTCCAAAGCAAGTGCTCATATTAACTCTGTCTCGATTAAACACTTGGGCTACCGGCCACGAAGTCCATGTGTCGTCTCGTTTTTGGTGCTAGACTGGTGGGACTTGTGATGCTTTGATGTTGTGCGAGTTTCCCGTTCCCGTGCTTGTTCCTTGGTAATATGCACATTCGGAAGGGTTTGTTTGTGGTTGTTAGTTCCCTTTAGAACGTGTTCATCGAATCGAAAACTATCCATCTTTAGTGTTGTCCTACCGGCATGGACAATCCATCCAGTTCCTGTATGAACTCCCGCTATGGCCACTAGCTATGACCTACCTAGCTTTCCTACTGTCCAGGCCCCCACATAGTGGCGGAACCAGCGAAATGATAAAGGGGGGCCAGACAACACTCAAACATACCTACTGATACTGACCCTGCAGCGCTTCCTCCGGCATGCCCGCATCGCCGGTGTTGACCTGGACGAACTCAGACTAGCCCCCAATCTTAGCTACAACTGATCTGCCTTTCTCCCTAGCAAAGTGGCAAATCAAATTAAAATGGGACAGTAGCACCTGTAAATGGCATCAATTTTTTTTCATCTGTAATAGAAAAGGCTGCTCTCTTGCGCACCTATGGTAGCTGCCTCCGACGAGGATGTCGAGGTCAGGATGGAGCCTGGAGAGTGAGGTGGTCGTGGATCCTCCGACGCGACCGGTGCCGCCGAGGCCGAGCATGACCACGCGGTCGATCCTCGAGGGCTTGCTCTCACGATGATGCCCACGGTGCCCATCTTGGTATGGTGCGAACACAATACGACGCGAGTCTCCTCTCGTCCGTGACGTTTCCTCTCCTAATTTGCTTTCAATTCTGATGGAAATCACAGGATGGAGATTTGGAGAAGCTTTCCACGCTGCATGCCTGCATGCTGGGCTTGGTCGCACAGGGGGCATCAAGAATTTTTTGGCCACATAGGGGGGCCACAGCCCCTGCTCGCCCCTGGTTCCGCCTCTGCCCCCACATCCATTCTAGCTATAGCTAGCAGCTATAGCCGTGTCATTGTTCCTCCATCGACTCCGGCTCCCGTAGCCACTCCCGCTATAGCCTCCGATGGCAAGCTCATGTCTGCTATCACAGGTTTGATGCTTATTCCAAGGCATTTTGATAAGCCATCATGACCCCCCTTGATATCTCCATAGCTGGGCCTAGGGTTAGCTCGCTCCCTCTTACCATCTCCACAGTCACCAGTAGGTCGATCCTCCTCACTCGGTCAACCTGTCGGTAGCCATGTAGATGGGAAGAGGGAGCAAGCCACCCCTAGGCCCAGCTGTGGAGATAGTGAGGAGGGTCGAGGTGGCTCGTTGTAATGCCTTGGAATAAGCAAGTCGTCGAACTCGTGGTAGGAGACACGAGCTTATGATTGGAGGCTATAGCGGGAGTGGGTATGGGAGCCAAAGTTGATGGCGGGAGGATGACGTGATCGTAGCTGCCAGCTATAGTTAGAATGGATGCGGGAACCGGGACAGCAGGAAAGATGGATAGGCCATAGCTGGTGGCCGTAGCAAGAGGGGCACGGGAGCTGGACTGACTGTCCATATCTATAGGACAGCAGTAATGATGGGTAGTACATAAATAGTGCTGGTTTTTTATTCGATGAACATGTTCTGAAGGGAACCCACATCCATAAGCAAATTGCGTTCCAATTTCCATATTCATTCATTACCTTTCGAACATGCATACTACTACCGAGGAGCAAGCATGGGAATGGGCAAATGGCCTAGGATTAGAGCATCGCAAGTCCCACTAGTCTAGCACCAAAAACGGGACGACGCATGAATTTAGTGGTCGGCGACTCGAACAATTAGTCGAGACGGACTTAATATGAGCACTTGCTTTGGAAGGGCATCATTAGGGCGATAACCTAGACAGATCCTACGGTAGGTATTGACACTCAAATTGGGCTCACACCAGTTTAGAATTGGCCCATGCTAGTTTTGGTCTAATCTAAGAAAAACTCTATAAAGCGATATAAAAATAGACCCCTCGTTGACGGTAGTTATCTATCATATTTAAAGGTCAATTAAACATAGAAAGGGCATGAATATGATTATCAATAGAGGTTTAGGGTTTAAACTGACAAGATTCCACGAGCTTTGGTGAATTATTATTTTGTAGGGATTAAACAGGGAAAACAGGGCTGAATACGGAGAGAATCCAACCACAACACGACTACCTGCGCAAACGGATCAGAAAGTGGCACTAGAAGGACGTGGAAGACTCCAGAAGACACCAGGACGAAGCGGGAGCTTGGTGGCTGCCAGGTGGGCCCGGTCGGCCCCACCCCTAGGCCGACCGGCCTGGGCCCACTTGCCATTGGCCCCTCCTTCGTATGGCGGTGCTCTACCGACCTAAGGATCGCATCTCAACCATTGTTCAATGTCGGTTTGATCCAAGGGCTGCAGTTCATCCCACCGGACTATATAACCAGACCCAGACCCCCCTTGGGGCATCAATTCAATCTCTCTTGAAGGCGAAGTTCCAGTCAGAAACCCTAATCTCTTTAGAGCTCCACCAATTCTAGGGCATAGCTAGATAGAACTAGCATTAGAGGAGACATGCATCGCTTGGATTCCGGATTGTGTCGCGAGGAGGCTTGGTAATAGCCTTGTACTTCTCTCTTATATCAACATTATTGATTATTTATTTCATCGTGTTCTTGTTCTAGTTCAACGTGTTCATCTTCTAGTTCATCTAGTTCTTGTTCTAGTTCATCTAGTTCTTATTGTTCTTGTCAATATTGTCTTTGATCTAGATATGATTTCGATCTTAATTATTTATGTGTTCTTAATTATAATGTTTATGGGCTACTTTGATTATATATTTAGCATAGCTAGATTATCTTTGTATTCAAGCACATGTTCGTATAGCGCTCATCCTAACGATTGAGGGGTGAGTGGCCGACAGTGTGTAAGCGTGGTGTTTATACTCTATTTACCTACAGATGCACCCTATATTCTGGGCCAGCAAGTGGTAGATCGCGGGAGTGACAGTCCTGTTGAGTCCTCTGTAGTCCACTCTCCGAATATAGGCCTAGTAGGACCCTGTTTCAAGGCTAGATCTTGCTCTGTTCCTGATCCGCCTTAGAAATGTCCCTTGTGTGTAGATATGGAGTAGTCTAACCATGATTGCTAGACGTAATTGCACTAATCACTGTATTCTATGACCTATAATTAGAATGACCTAGGAGTTGTTTCTCTATTTTCTCTTTGTAATCAATGCTAGTGATATAGATTTAGAATGCTCTAAAGACTATCATAGACTGAACTCTTATCAATTATCCTGTTACCTTTATCTTGAGAATTGATCCCTGTTATGAGTAAAGATAATGATCTAGTTACTCTCTTATCATATGTGTGTGTAAAAGTTATAGCTCTCATTATTTTCTCCCCATATCCTTCCCAGTGGTAAAGTATAAATAATGATACCTGAAACATTCCTGGGTGAAATGCTACAACGGGTGTATTTTATCTGTGCGCTTGCGAATAACCTATAGTATATTTTTTAGAGTAAGTGTCATGATCATAAGTACAACCACGCTCCTGGCGTCGTGTTAGGGATGACAACCTAGCTTAAGCGACACTAAGGAGTGCCAACACCCCTACACCCTATGAAATAAGGGGTACACGGCCAATTAAGACATACAACATCCAGTCATTACAATTACATTTAGTATCTTTTTCCTTAATTCTTTTTCCAACCCCATGTTGATGTTCATCTCTTGATCTGATGATCAAGAATGGTGCCATAGGCTTGCTAGCCGACTTAAGGCAACCCACCAATGGCCTTGCTCCCATGGGGTCCCTCCTGGGCGAGACCTTTGATGGTTCCTTTGCTAGTTTTGACCGGAAACCAGCCATTCTTCATCATGCAAGTACGATTGGTTATTCTTTGCTAGTTTGCCTAGAAACTAGTTGTTCTTCATCATGTAAGCGTGATTGGTTTCCTTTACTGGTTTGCTTATAAACCTGGTTGCTCTTCACCACAACAGCGTTATAGTTATCTGCTGCATTCTCTAGTACGTGGTGACCCGGATAATTTAGGCTTAGCTTGTGTGTGACCGATCTTTGCTTCAACACACTTTTTAGCGACTCCACCGTGCTTCAGCTCTACTTTGTAGACGAATCTCTCTGCCCTATCCATGTTCTTGATTTGTCTATCTTCTTGTGCTCGCCATTACCGTCGCATCTTGCCCAAAAGGCCGATCGTATCTAGTTCTGATCTCTTGTGATCTTACTTGTGGGTTTTTAATTTTCCTTAGCCTGTTTCTTTTCCTAACCGGATGTTTCATTTTCACCATGGATGTTTATTTTCGAGAGGGTTGCTTCTTTTCAACATGCATGTTTATTTTCCAGCGGGGTGTTTCTTTTTATTTCCCTCGGCATGTTTCTTTTTCCTCTCTAAATGTTTCTTTTCCCTTCTGCATGCTTCTTTTTCACCATGGAGGTTTATTTTTGAGCCGGGTGTTTCTTTTCATCAGAACACATATTGTTTTTATCATTAGTGTAGAATTTTACCAGAAGATATTGTTTTACACGGACTTGAAGTGTCTTGCTAAATGCTTTTATCCCATTGTTGGACAAGTTTCATTCACCTCGTGGCCTCTCCGGCCGGCCAACAGCCTACCATGGCTAGCTTTGGAAGGCTGCTGCTGGCTGGAAGCTGCCGTGGCTGGTCAGCATACGGCCATGACCAGCTATGTCTTGCTACCGCCCGCTGGACACCTTGCACGAGTGGCGACATGCTTTTGGCCCATTGTTGGATATGTTTGCTCCCACGCTCTGTGGACCTTCGGTTGTCATCCCCGCAAGCAGACTCGCTGTGCCTAGCATGTAGGGATGTTTTGGACGGCTTAACTATAGGGACGCTTTGGAGGGCCTAATTGTCGTGGCTATGCTGGCGCATAAGTTGTCTTGAACCTATGACTGCTTGGAGGACCCCCGCCAATGTGTGATCGGCTCCCAGCGCTTGTGCCCCTTCATTCATGCAGGCAACTTTTTCCTGCTGTAGTGACAAGTGCTTGCGTGCTACTACCTATCCCATGGGAAGTTAACTACTACATAAAGCTTAATGGAGGCGGGCAATTTAGATTAATGGAGGCCGGCATTGCAACAGCCTCCAATCAAAGGTCACCGTTAATGGTGACCAACGGAGGCGGTTGCTTTGCCCACCTCTGTAAATCAAACAGGACAAATAAAAAACCCGTGGGCAGACCCGCCAAGTCCATCCATGGGCCCGCCGAGCCCATCCACGGGCCGTGTCGCCGTAGCCACTCGCCGAAACCTAGACCGCGCGCACCGCTAGGATCTAGGGAGCCGCCGCCGGGATCTGGCCTCCCGCCTTCGGATCGAGCCACCCAAGGCTGGATCTAGGGAGCCGCCGCCGAGACTGGATCTGGGGAGCCGTCGGGCTGAGGGAGGAGGCCCCATCCGCTGTGCCCCATGCTCGCCCACCTGGGAGGGGCCCCGCACACGCGGCGGCCGCTGGGAGGGCCAAATTGAGCTGCCCACCGCCGGATCTAGGGAGCCGCCACCAGGACCGGATCTAGGGAGCCACCGGGCCGAGGGAGGAGGCCCCGTCTGCCACACCCTCGCTGGGCCACCTAGAAGGGGCCCATGCACGCGGCCGCTGCCGAGAGAGCTGGATCGAGCCGCCACGCTGCCGGAGGGAGGAGAGAGAGGGGGTGGAGAGGGAGGGGTGCTGCGCTACGAGGGAGAGGGGCGCCACGCTCATGTCGGGAGGGAAGGGGCGCGCTTTGCTTGTGTCAACCGAGAGGGGAGAGGCGTCGCACTCGATCGGGTCGGCAAGGGAGGAGGGGCACTAGGAGGGAAGGGGCGATGTGAGGCTAGGGTTAACAAGTGCTACTTATATATGAGCCCGGTAGAAAGGTTGAGATGGGCCTTTTCTGGGCTGGGAGCTGGGACGCTATTTTTGGAGGTGGGCCTTATGGAGTGCCCGCCTCCGAAAATAGATTTACAGAGGCGGGCTCCTTAAGACGACTGCCTCCGAAAATAGACTATTTTTGGAGGCAGTTGTCTTAAAATGCCCACCTCCGTAAATTGATTTTAGGAGGCGGTGGCGGTCATGCGGTCATTTTTTTGACCGCCTTTGTAAATCAATTTTACGAGACGGCAAAAAGTGACCACCTCCGTAAATCAAAATGCCCGCCTCCGTTAATCGTCTGGTATTTTTCGAGGCAGTTGGATTTTGTGACCGCCTTCGTTAATTAAAGTATAATGCCACACAAAATCAATCTTGTAGTAGTGGTTGCATTTGTGACTCGTTGCCTTGATCGAGTGCACCCCCAAACAAGCCATCTCTTTGGATACATTAGCATGGGATAACATCATATGATTCAGGTTCTATTGTGTTGGCCTTTCGGATCGGAGTGGTGAAACAATTGCAAAAGCATTTGCGATGGATGTTTCCTTAATCGGGCTTGACGACCAGATATCGTCCTAGTCTCAATCATAAATGATGCCAGCCATGGATCAGCGGATGTTGCATAAAGGACTCCATTGGCACCTTATGATAAATCAAAATCTTTATGTTTCGGGAGGAGTATAGTCGCAGGGCTGAAATTTAAAGGAATTGATGGAAGGGCACCACCAGGTGTGGAGCATGTGGCTTAATCTGACTCAACATGGGGAAACTATACATGACCATGCAGCCTGTGGCCCGTTGGCACGGCCCGAAGCACGGTATTTTAGCCCGGCACGAGCACGGCATGGCCCGGTGTTGTGCGGGCCCGGACCAGCATAGCCCGATGTATAGGGCCGTGCTTGGGCTGCACCCTAGGCACGTGGGCTGGCACGACACGACCTGTTAAAATCATCTAGGCCCGATAGAGGCCCGCAAGTATATATAAAAGTGCTTCTATGTTCTAACTAACCCTAATTCCTAATTCCACATCCAGCCACCCACACCCCCGACTTCCCTCGTGGACGCCCCCTCCCTTCCCTCTGCATCGCGCGAGACGCAGCGCGACGGCCACCCCTCCCTTCCCTGAGTTCCCTCGAGCCGTCGTGAGCTCTTCCCCGAGCCGGCGCCGTCGCGTGTTGCCGCTCGCCCGCTCCTCGTCTCCTTGCTCGCAGAGGAGCCCGGCAGCCGCGTTTGCCCCGAGCCGGTGCCGTCGCCGTTCGTCTTCCTCCGTGCTGGCTCGCGTCGCCACTCCTCTTCCTCCTTCCTTGCCCCACCGTCGCGCCCGAGCACGTCGGCGGCCGGCTCCACGACCCATTGCGCGGCCGGATTTGAGCGCGCCGACGGCTGCCCTCGAGCGTCCGCTTCCCCTCTCTCTGTCTCTCTGTTGGGCGCTAGAATTCTGTGGGCCGCGGGCCGGCACGGCCTGCTATTTTTGCCGTGCTTCACGGGCCGGCCCAGCACAAAATACGGCCTAGCAGGCCGTGCCTGGCCGTAGGCCAGGCATAGTGCCCGCCTCGGCACGGACCGGGAGGCACGACATGCCGTGCCGGGCTGGGCCATTGGACATCTATAGGGGAAACTCACTCTCATGGAATAACTCACTCTTTATTTTTAGTAGATAAAAAATAACTTATTACTACAGTATCCACATGTGCCGAAGTCAGAGCAGACCCGAGATCTCTACCATACGAAATGTAAAATGCAACTGGTGATATGATGTGAACGGGAAGTAGAAGGGAGCTGGGACCGACGGAGTAGCGGCTAAGTGTCGGAATAACTTTCACTTTTGGCAACGGTGATCGATGCCGGGGAAATCGTTAGTTCTGAAACGACATCGACCGGCACCACGAGCGACCCGCGCTAGCTATCGGCGGTTGAATACTCACTGCTTGACCTGGTGTGCCGCATGCTTGAATCTAGCCGTGTGGAACGCAGCTGCGAGCTGGTGGCGAGCTGCGTCGTCGCTCTATGTGTACAAGCCGCACTGCACGTCGGATGGTAACGGAAGAACAGCCATGATATTAATTGATTGATAGCGAACCTTGGCGGTTTACGCCCATCCAAGTTTGATGACCCCGTAGTTGTGCTCTCTTTCTCTTTCCCGTTTTCAACGAGGGCACGATCGATGTCAGGGCCGGCTCTCGGTACGGTGGTGCATGGGCAAAGCACTTTATAGCTAGCTCAGGTTCACTATCTTCTAGACTCGTACCGGTATGCAATGATTTTCCATGTTTGTTTGCATAGCCATGGTTTTTTATATTTTTATAATAAAGTTTAAAGAATCTTTTGGTTGACATGTCGTCAGCTCGGAAAGCTAGCTAGCCGATATCTTCCGCTCAGATCGCTCGATCTAACACAACCGTGAGGGAACTAGTTACTAATCATCCGATAAGTATGTTCTAGCGCACGACGATGGATGAGCGTCGCAATCCTACCATTGGAGGGTCAATGGAGGCAGCAGCCTGCTGCACCATTTTCTGCTCTCGCACTGCCATTTGTCGTAGCTGTGGCGATCGATGGATCGATCGGATGATTCGTTATTCCACGGCCAGCCGGGTGCAGGCCTCCCCGATCCCGTGTCGTCGCCTCGTCGGTAAGCCTCACCAAACCCTGCGATGGGGACGTGCACGTTCATGTCCGACCGTCCCACCCGCCCGTCGCTCTCCTTGCACCTACTCACGCGACGCGCGGAAGCTAGCGTCACTCCGTCGTCACTACTATGGTCGCGGCAATTTGTTCTATTGCTATTTGTTTATTAAATCAGTGATAAATAGAACAAAATGAGTGATTTAGATGTGATTATTATTCAGCGCGAGGAAAAATAGGGCATCCAGGAAAAATAGGGCATCCAAAAAACTCATAACAAAGCTTAACTCTCAGGCCATTAGTGATTACTCCTTGCTTAGCCAATTAGTTAGCCTTTTCTGTTCCAACTTTCTCTTTCAAAGCATAACATTAACTTAATTAGTTTATGTTTCACTAAGTGGTTCACAAAATGCAATTTTCACTTGCTGGCTTTGCTTGTTAGAGTAAGACACTTGTGCATTCGATAAGTGGCCATAGAGCAAGTGTGAGATATGAGACACTTTTGCATCTAAGCGTCTAATATCTCACACTTGCTTTATATTATCCAAAAAGGTCATAAAAGGATCACACTTGATATGTATACTTCATCGGTCCCGAAATAAATCAATCCTAGAATCATCTAAAGTTAAACTATCTTCAGTTTAACCAATTTTATAGAAAAATAATAACACCTAAGTTCATTATGAAAACAATATATATTTCATGATTCATGATATTCATTATGAAAAAAAAATATATATATATATTTCATGATTCATGATATATCTAGTGATGCTAATTTAGTGATTATTCAAAGTTTCGTGGGAGTGCACACTGCAACCTTCATTACACTAGGCGTCTAGGTGTAGGTCCCAAAAATATAATAGGTTTCCCGATATAGTATATATATTAACACATAATTAACTTCTGATCATCGATGCTTTCTTTAAACCTATTACCTATGTATTAGTACGACTATGACTAATATGTAGGAAACAATGAAAGTAGTTTGATGAAAAGAAAATATAGGTGATTAGTCAGAGTACGTAGGCGTAGGTCTAGAAATAGAATAGTTGTTGGTCCACAGATATAGTATATATTACAGCATAATTAACTTCTGATCATCATTGTTTTCTTTAAACCTATGTATTAGTAGGGACTATATGGCTAATATGTAGGAAATAAATCAAAGTAGTTTGATGAAAAGAAAATGTGCCGGTATCATGTATACTTTTTAATTAAGTGATGATGCACGCAAAAAAAAATTTGGCGATGAAAATATTATTTATATTATCCATCTGTCCTAAATTTTCAAAATTTTTGTCCAAACTGTAAGGGACTCTAGTCTCTAGGTGACTAATTCTCTAACTCAGTTCTAAAAAAACAAGATTCATGTGCATACTCATAATTAATTTCTGTTAATAACCCAAATATGGTAAAAAAAGGTTGCATGCACCATTTGGTTTATTACATATAATATGTCCTAGAATTTCTAGGATACCTTGTATTCTATGACAGAGGGAGTATACTATGGCCCTGTTTAGTTCCCAAAAAATTTTGCAAAATTTTTCAGATTCCTCATCACATCGAATCTTTGGACACATGCACGAAGCATTAAATATAGATAAAAATAAAACTAATTACACAGTTTAGAAGAAATGGACGAGACGAATCTTTTAAGCATAATTAAACCATGATTGGACACTAATTACCAAATAATAACGAAATTTGCTACAATATTGTTTTGCAAAAAATTTTGCAACTAAACAGGCCCTATGTGCCCTAAAGTTTTTTAAGTTTAGTTGTTTGACATGATTAAACAATTTCCACTTTAGAAACAAGAGGTCTATCATAACTATACCTTAATAATAGAGCGAAATACACTTGAGTCTCTAAACTTTTCTGTATCCTTATCTAGAGATCCATAAACTTTCAAAACTCCCATCTAGGTTCGTTCTTCAACTTTTTTAAACTAGAAAATGAGTGCGGCAGGGGGACCCGCTATCTCCAATCTTGTTTAATATAGTAGTTGATATGTTGGCTGTCCTCATTTTATGAGCTAAAGAAGTTGGACAAATCCAAGGAGTTGTTCCGTATTTGGTAGATGAGGGATTTTCGGTCCTTCAGTATGCAGATAACACTGTCATCTTTACGGATAATGATCTAGAGAGGCCAAAAACATGAAGCTTGTACTTTATGCTTTTGAGCAGCTGTCAAGACTCAAGATCAATTTTCATAAAAATGAAATGTTTTGTTACGGAGCAGCCCAAACCAGACAAAATGAGTATGCACACATTTTTGGGTGTGATATAGGGTCTTTCCCGTTTAGATATCTAGAAATTCCTATGCATCATAGAAAACTTATGAATAAGGATTGGAAACATGTTGAATAAAGATTTTAAAAAAAGGCTGAATTGCTGGAGAAGTAAGATGTTATCAATAGGAGGGATGTTTGTTTTGATTAATTCAGTTTTGAGTTGCCTCTCATGTTCATGTTTTCCTTTTCTGAGGTACCTCGAGGGGTTCTTAAAAAACTAGATTACTTCATGTCATGGTTTTTTCTGGCAGAGTGATCACCGCAAGAAGAAACATAGATTGACTAAATGGAAGGTACTATGTATGCTGAAGGACCAAGGAGGGTTAGGAGTCTTAAATTTAGATGTCCATAATAAGTGTCTTCTAAGCGAGTGGTTCTTTAAGTTGGTAAATAGAGATGGAGTTTGGCAACATATGCTTAGGAATAAATATCTAAGGGATAAAACTTTAACTTAGGTTCAATACATACCCGGAGATTCTCAGTTTTGGGCTGGCCTCGTGAAGGTCAAGGGGGAGTTTCTTTCGATGGGTAAGTTTGATCTAGGTGACGAGTTTCAAGTGCAATTTTGGGAGGATGTGTGAATAAGACCGTGTCCACTAAAATTTATCTTTCCGGCACTATATAATATTGTTAGGGAAAAAGTGCATCTGTAAGAACGGTGCTATCCATAGCACCTTTAAATGTAGCCTTCAGGAGATCGCTGGTAGGTGTTAATTTACAAGCATAGTACGACGTGGTTGTGATGGTTGCCAATGTACAATTAACAAACCAAAGAGATCGTTTTCTATGGGGCTACACCAGAATGGATTGTTTTTAATTAAATCCATGTACAGAGCATTATTGATAGCAAAAGATGTCCCTTATAACACTCTAATCTGGAAACTGAAACTACCTCTCAAAATTAAAGTTTTATGTGGTATCTTTATAAGGGAGTAGTTTTAACAAAGGATAATCTAGTACGACGGCAGTGGCAAAGAGATAAGAAGTGTTTTTTCTGTTCTTTAGATGAGTCTATACAACATTTACTCTTTAACTGCCATTTTGTGAAATTTATGTGGAGAATTATTCATATTTCCTTTAATTTAATACCTCCACCAAGCATACATAACATGTTTATAGGTTGGTTGCAAGGGTTAAATAGGAAACTGAAATATCAGATACTTGAGCTAGTGCTTTTTGTTGGGCGTTATGGCTAACTAGGAATAATATAGTGTTTGACAAGGCCCTAGCACCATCTTATTTGTAGGTTATCTTCAGGGGGAACCTACTGGATTAGGTCCTGGTCCCTATTGCAGAAGGAGGAGGATCGCTAGATGATGAAGATGAGTTACAGGAATATTGAAATAACCACGATGAAGGTGTTTTCAAGACATGGTTGGAGATTTAACAATATAATTGGTTTATAGATGTGGCTTTTAGAAGCTTTATTTTGGTTCTTTTTGGCTCAAAACATTGTTTTTGAGATCTTGGACAGCAGTACTCTTGTTTCTAATAAGGAACAACTATATGTATTGGTCGATGTAGAAGCTGGGATATTAATATATTTATTTTTTAAAAAACTTTTTATGTGGTTTAACGTGTGAATTTAGATCCATGATTGGGCATAGAGTTAACTTGTATGAATCACTTAAAAAGTTGAAAAAAACAGATAACCACTTTGAGAAATATTTATGTAGCTATAATTTCCCATCCCGATTAACACTGCACTCACATGTTAATTCTGAAATTTTCCTATCGGTTATTTGGTTTCCCTTTGTGTTTTTGGAAAACTGATAGATTAATTTTAATTATCCTGTAAGTTTAAGAGACCAGGGTCCATTATAAAAAAAAAAGCTCGCCACCTTCAGCTAAATAAGAATGTAGGTTAAGAGACCACGGTCCATTTTACTCTTAGGGCCTGTTTGGAACAAAGGATTATAAAACAGAGGAAAGAAAAAAAAAGTAAAGGAATAAAATAGGAGTGTTGTGAGAAAACAGAGGAATGGAAAAACGCAGAAAAATATAAATAGAGGCGTTTGGAACGCAGGAAGTTATAACACTAGATTTCCAAAATATGGTGTGATTAAAAGGATGAAACATTTGTTTTGTTATTTCTAATATTTATGATTACAATAAATAAACATACGTGATTGTTACTCTGACACGAGATATGCCTAAGAGAAAATCGTAACTGACGTGCATGATTATGATTATTAAGGAAAAAGAATCGTAACTGATTAATTCAAGGGAGCAGAAGGCCTGGAGGTCACCACGCCCGAGCCTTCTACGGCAACGCGATTTGTTTATTCTTTAAGATTGATTGTGCACTTGGATTGGCGGTGTAATGCCATGACGCCATAGTGCACCACCGCGGTGCAGTTCAACCGTCGAAGCCTGCACTTTCTCTCTCCGCAAGCGAGCCACGACGGAGATTTGCCTCGGTCTTCCGCGAAAACACGAGCTCAAACCAGATGTTTTATTTCCTGCGTTTCTGTGAGCGAACCGATCCTTTCCTCCGGAACCCAAAGTCTACTTTCCTCCGTTCCAAACACCAGATGACATCAGCAAACTTTAGAAATCGATTTCCTTCAAAATTCCTGCAGAAAGCCTCCATTCCAAACGGGGCTAATATTTGACTTCAGCAGTACCATATCCACAACAACTACCATGTACGGAGTATCTGTACGTGCTAGGCCTGGTTTAGATGACAAAAAATTTATCCGAAAAGAGCACTTTCGTTTATATTTGGTAATTATTGTCTTATCATAGTCTAAGTAGACTTAAAAAATTCGTCTCTCAAATTACAAATAAACTGTATAATTAATTGTTTTTTTACCAAATTTAATACTCCATATATACGTGTAAAAATTTAATGTGACGAGGAATCTTTGAAAAGTTTTCAACTTTTTCCCCAAGTGAACAAGACCCTAGTATAGAAGTATAGCTCGCCTGAAGATAAAGAACGGTCCCGAGATTTCGAGTACACAGTGCCTCATCACCAATATAAAAGCCGTCGTGCTCGCGGAGGCATCCTTAGCTTGGGCAGGTTCTCTCCTCCCTAGCTACCTTACACGCCACAATGCAGCTCGCCGCGGTGTGCACCGACCCCGTCGTCCTCTCCTGCGCCTTCCTCTGCCTCCTCCTCCACGTCGCGCTCCGCTCCCTGCTGCACCCTTCTTCTGCCGCCCCTTCCTCCGGGCGCCGCGGCGGCCAGCTCCCGCCGGGGCCACCGGGCCTGCCCATCATCGGCGCGCTTCCACTCGTCGGCCCAGCCCCGCACGCCGGCCTGGCCGCGCTGGCGCGCAAGTACGGGCCCATCATGTACCTGAAGATGGGCACGACGGGCGTGGTGGTGGCGTCGTCCCCGGGCGCGGCGCGGACGTTCCTCAAGGCGCTGGACGCGAAGTATGCGAACCGGCCGGCGGTGGCGAGCGCCGCGGACATCACGTACGGGTGCCAGAACATGGTGTTCGCGAACTACGGGCCCAGGTGGAAGCTGATGCGGAAGCTCGCCAGCGTGCACCTGCTCGGGGCGCGCGCGCTCGCGGACTGGGCGTGCGTGAGGCGCGACGAGGCCGGCCACCTGCTGCGCGGCGTGGCGGAGGCGGCCGCGGCCGGGCGGCCCGTCGTCGTGCCGGAGCTGCTCGTGTGCGCGCTCGCCAACATCGTCGGGCAGATCACCGTGAGCAAGCGGGTGTTCGACGCGCAGGGGGACGACTCGAACAGGTGAGGATCAGAGAGTCAGGAGCTGCATGAAATCCTATCAATGAGACAATGACCATAAGGCATAAAATTCAAGTTCATTTGGAAAGAAAAGCACATATTTTTCTTCCAATATCATGATTATGGGGGCGCCTTAAGTTTGGATGAAGTTTACAATATCTTTTAATCGAACTAGTGAGATTAGGTGAACTAGTTATGCTTAATTAATGCAATGCTCGACGGAACAGCAGCAGACCGTTTGTGAAAAGAAAAATTAAAAAGTTCAGGTAGGAAGCTGTTAGCGGTACGTATGTGAAGATTGAAGAATCGGCATGATGAGCACTGACTACTTAGCCGGAATGTCCTTGTCAGTGGAGAGAAAAAACTTGAAAGCGAAAAGAGCGATCGAAACGGCCCCTCGACAAATAATAAGGAGAATCTTGGGATTTTTCATGCGTGGAAAACAAAACTGACATTTTCAACTAAATATATAATGCTGATATCGTATATGCGTGCTGCGTGTGCAGGTACAAGGACATGATCGTGTCGCTGCTGACGGGCACGGGCATGTTCAACATCAGCGACTTCGTGCCGGCGCTGGCGCGTCTGGACCTGCAGGGCGTGCAGGCCAAGCTGAGGCGGGTCCACCACCAGTTCGACGGCCTCATCACCAAGCTGCTGGCCGAGCATGCCGCGACGGCCGCGGACCGCGCGCGCCGGGGCCGCCAGGACTTCGTCGACAGGCTCCGCGCCACGATGGACGCCGGCGCCGACGACGAGAGCGGCGAGACCATCACCGAGGTCAACATCAAGGGCCTCATCTTCGTAAGCTCGCTCTCTTTTTCCTCACCCCAACGTCATGCATTTATATTTTGGTTTAATTTCTTGCTTCCCTTAGTTGCTAACTAACCAACTAATCTGTCGTAGCTGCAAATATGTAATACTAGTACAACAATCGATCATGGTCATGGGTACTGAATCATATCTGTGCTGAAAACAAAAAGTGCACGGCATTTTGGTGTGACATGGGAGCTAAGACTGCCCGCAGTGGGATACTCTAAAGAATACTCTAAAGCTTTAGAGTATGAAACGATATTTTATCCTTTCTCTCACTCTATATTTAGGGTAGTACAGTGCTTAGTGGACAGTGGCGAGCCCCACTAGCTAAACAAAGGAAAAAATGCTATAACTCACAAACCAAAAATCTAAATTAAATTTCGATTGCACCATTAAATTCGTCTCAATAAATCTTTCAAAACTAGATCACACATGGATATATTTAGATAAAGTGAAAGTGGGTCCTACAGTGAATAGAATGCATAGAGGATGATATAGAGGATGGATGAGTGCGGGAGAATTAAGTATAGAGAAGAGAAGCTTGCTGACTAGAACGTATAGAGGATGAATATAGAGGTCCATGAGTGCGGATAGCCTTAAACATCCGGAAACGCAGGTTCGGAGCCAATAAAGTGCACATCGAGTCGTATGGAGCTATGGGCATATTTTACTTCCTAGCTATATAAATCATCTTTTCCTCAAAAAAAAGCTATATAAATCATCTATAAAATTTGCCATAACTAATTAAGGTTAGGTGTTCAAAATATTTGCCACGTAGGTTCAGGATAATTCTGCCATACTTTTTTAAACCGTGGACTTGTGGTGCCTCTCATTTTTAATTAAAACTAGAAGAATACATGCGCGTTGGTGTAGGGTTTTACTTGGGAATATTTTGGTTGCATCATTGCATCTAAGCTAGTAGCCACCTAACGGAGCACTGACACTGACCGAAAGCTCAGCGTGTTAGGTGAAGCTGCTAGTGGAGTTGTTGGAAAGACAATATCAAAATCACACTCTCGAACTGATGAGACGTGGGGCCTGCAGGGTTTTTTCAGTCCTCCATGATGGTGATAGCTCATGGCTTGTTTGGTTCAAACATTACATGCTAACCGTTGCGAAGAGTAGAATGCATATATACAGGTTATGCCTTGGTTTTATGGAAAGACGCTTATTTTTAGATAAAAATTGGGATCATGACCTATTAATTATCTACCGAGAGAACATACAAATTTAGCGCATGTTTAATACACATGGCACTAGTTGAGGCTAAAAATTAGCCTAAATTTGTTTCAATTGGCTAACAACCAGTTGAAGACTGACAAAAATTTAGCGTACCTATTAGCCCTCCTTTTTTGATGCACTAAAGATAATTTGAGCTAAAAATTAGCTTCCTAACAATTAACCCTTGTATCCAAACATGCTCTTAATCCAACCTATATTCAGCCCCATCTCCTTGGTGTCACGGTGGAAGAAGTGGGTAAACTGACACAAAAAAAAGCATTTGATTTCTCTACTTTGGAACATATTTTTGTTAGGCTATAAGTAACATACAGATCCAACAAATTTGAACCAAAAAAAATTCTATCAACACACAAAAAGTAGTTTAAAGAAATCTAGAAATATTGGAACCACTACTAGCTAGAATCTTCAGGTTTCCATAGGGTTTTAATTCCTATGAATAGAGCTAAAAACAGTCGGGAAAACATTTCCCTATCATATTTGGCACCCAAAAAATATGTCAATACATAAATACTAGTTTAAAGAAACCCAAAAATGTTGGCACGACATACCTAAGGCAGGGATTTCTTTTCTCCAACAGAATCAAAGCACCTAAAAATTATACCTTTTAAAAAGAAAATGTAAACATTATGAAAAAATATCTCTCGATGGATAAGTAATAGTTGTAAGGAAAACTAGAAAAGTGGTGGCCTAGATATGCTAGGGAATCCGAATGTATGAAAATTATACGATTTCAAAATAAGCTCTAAAGATAAACAAGTATTCTCTTTTTTGGAATAAACAATATGAAAGTGCCTCCAAAGATCTTATTGACTCGAATTTTATAGAATCATTGTTTTTATTATTTCTAAGATTGGCGTCCAAAAATCACACATAAATTATTCCGTGAAAGCCACGAAATTCTTTATCAGTTAACAATAAGTGAAGAAGCAGTTCAGATTTAATCAGGAAAAGAGATTGGACACCTGCGCTCCAACCACACTTGATTGTGACGTTTTAGCTTAATGTTCACTTTGTTGACGTCGAATATAGGGATGATGGTATATGCGAACCGAAAGGTATAGATGGGCAACGGGCTGGCCCGGCACGGCCCGATGGAGGTCGGGTCGTGCCTCCCTGGCCTTCGTGCCTCGCCGATGGCCCAAGCACGGCTTGCCGGGCCACTTTTCGTGCCGGGCTGGCCCGATGAGCCCGGCTTTTTTAGCAGGCCATGCCAGCCCGAGGCCCACTAAGAGAAGGAAAGGGGAGGCCGGGAGAGCAGGAGCCAGCAACAGCTCCGCGAGCCGCACTGGTGGCGTGAAGAAGGTGGAGGTGGCCAATGCATGCGGTGTGACCACGCGGGGCGTGGAGGAGGAGGTGGTCGGCTGGCCACCTGGCCGGCGCCTGCGGTGTGGCCGCCGCGGGTCATGGAGGAGGCGGCTGCCGCTCGAGTAGGAGGGCCGTGGAGGAGGAGGCCGGCTGCCGGCGCGCTCGAGCTGTGACCGGACGTGCGGAGGGAGCGACTAGCAAGAGCCGAGTGCGGGTGAGGACTGAGGAGTAGAGTGGGAAGTGCGGATTGCGGCGCCGCCCGGTGCGTGAGTCGCGGACTCGCGCTTGCGGTTTTGGGGGGAGTTGGAGCATGGGCCTTTAGCAGGCCAAGGCCGGCAGCGGGCCGACACCGGGCCTCCACCAAATTTCGGGATGTGCCGTACCAGCCTGCGTGCCTGGGTGCGGCCCAGGCACGGCTTGCTCCCTCGAGCCATGCTAGCCCGGCCCCGCTGGTCACCGGGCCGGGCTGTGTTTGGGCCAGGCCAAAAAAACGGGCCTCATGCCGAGCTGACGGGCTCGGGCTGCATGCCCGTCTATACCGAAAGGGTAAGACTGACGTTTTAACGAAGTGCATACATATGTTACCAGAACGCGAATGACAGCTTTGTAAGTCTCTAGAATGTTGGAGTAGTTAACAACGTGATAGATGTAACCCCTGGATCATGCTGTTATGTCATTTCCTAGAAGAATTGGTAGTCAAATCAATTAATTAATCAAGCAAAGGATATAATTGAAAGCTGTAAATGGCTTAAGGTAACATCTGGTTGTGAGTTGTGATTTATTGATGACTGTCAACACTAACACTATTGAATCTAGTCGGCACTATGACTCAAGCAACCAAACCACTAATGTTTTTCAGTATAAGGTTTGAAAAACAGTGCTCTCAACATATTTGGTGGGTCAGCTTGATTGGATCTCCTCAACATAACACTGTGCCTGCTGATGCTGAGGTTGTACTACCATCAAACACGCTAAAACAATGCACCACCCTTCAAGTCAAGTCAAACTATAACCAGCTTATATTATATACAATATTAAACTTAAAGCCAACCCAATGATAATTCACTTCTTATCCAGGTCCTCGCGGTGCAATTCATCCATGTTTGGTTACCTACACCGTACATATGTCCATATACAGGCTAGCACTGTACTAAAGCAGCCCAGCCTACATCCCCACTATTTGGTCAAATTCTGCGTATCCAGCTATGCACCGTTCCTTCTGCATCCGCTCTGCCGTCTAAGACACAGTTTGACCACTTACACAGGAAACTAATCACACACATAACACTGTACAACTTCCTATCCAGGTGAACCAAATAACAACAGATTGTATTGTCTTGTCCAGGTTAAAAGTATGTTGCATAACCTCTAATTCATTGCAATACTAATGCTGAGTAACCAATCGGACGACTTATACATACTTCAAAAATATGCATCTATTAAATCTAAAAAGACTCTAAAGTAATCATCTGGCCGGTGATAAAAAACCCGTATACTATCCGGTCACAGAGGACTACACTGTCAGGCCAAGTCCACAAACGTGTACAAAGTCTGTGCCGGTGCCAATTCTGAGCTCGCGTGGAAGAACGTCGGCAGCATCGTCGGGACTGGAAAAATCTCCGTAAAAAAAAGCGAACAATCACCGGTTCTCCCTGGCTCTCGCGCGCCGTCAGTCAGGCGGACGCAAAAGGCCGGGCATACTGCCATCCTGCAGTCTGCCACGGCGTTCAATGCATGCGGGCCACATCGACAAGGTCCAAATCACGATATCCCCGCCACATAGACCGAGCTCCTAGGCCTTTGCGTCGTGCCGTCGTCACCGAATCTATCGACGGACATGTGATGGTGAAGCTCGTGACTCCGGCGTCGGGGACGCAACACAATGGACCAATCGGGCGCGCTGGACTAGGACGTCGTCACGATCGACCACGCGCTGGAGGCTATGCATGGCCTGCTGGGAACAAGCCAGCGGATCAAGGTGATGCAGCGGTCGTCCAAATCGTCGAGATGTGCGCCACGGGTTCCAACTGTCCCAGAGGCATGGCGTGGTGAGCCAGGCAGCGGTTGATCAGAACGCCTCTGCAGCGCGAGACAAGGACAAGGTGAAGCTCTGGAACGTCCTCTCAGTGCGCTCTGCCCTGCTTTCTTGTTCCATGATTAGCACTTAGCAGCGGTTAATGCACCATCCTGCCAATTGTTTTTGCTTCGAATACAATGCTTCGCATATGTCTTAACAGGGCTGCACACAACTGTGTTCTTTTGTACAATAATTACTCATCAGTGCAAGAAAGATTGTTTAAAATAATCCAGCCATGCATTTTTTTTACAGTGTGTCAAACATGTGCACATTGTGTTTTATTATTTTCTGAAAATGTGTCTCTGCAGGTGTCAACAAAAATTATATGCTCCCGTACGACGCACGGGCATTTATCTATATCGTTAAAATATAAGAGTAATGTTTGCGTGCGACGCTTTGCTTTGCAGGACATGTTCACGGCGGGCACGGACACGTCGTCCATCATCGTGGAGTGGGCGATGGCGGAGATGCTCAAGAACCCGTCCATGATGGCGCGCGCGCAGGAGGAGCTGGACCGCGTGGTCGGCCGCGGCCGCCGCCTGGAAGAGTCGGACCTGCCCAGCCTCCCCTACCTGCAGGCCCTGTGCAAGGAGGCGATGCGGCTGCACCCTTCCACGCCGCTCAGCCTCCCGCACTTCTCCTTCGACGCCTGCGACGACGTCGACGGCTACCGCGTCCCGGCCAACACCCGGCTGCTCATCAACATCTGGGCCATCGGCCGCGATCCGGCGGCGTGGGAGAAGCCCCTCGAGTTCCGGCCCGAGCGGTTCCTGCCGGGCGGAGGGGCGGAGAAGGTCGACCCCATGGGGAACTGCTTCGAGCTCATCCCGTTCGGTGCCGGCAGGAGGATCTGCGCCGGGAAGCTGGCCGGCATGGTCTTCGTGCAGTACTTCCTGGGCACGCTGCTGCACGCGTTCGACTGGAGCTTGCCTGACGGCGAGGAGAAGCTGGACATGAGCGAGACGTTCGGCCTCGCGCTGCCTAAGGCTGTGCCGCTCCGCGCCGTCGTCACGCCACGGCTCGTGCCGGAAGCCTATGCTTGAGTTAGCTGTCAATTCTTCGCGTGTGTTGTTGGATGCTCTGTTGTTGCCTTCCTGCATACGTACATGTTTTGTTATGAATGAATCCTACACTTGGTTGCCTGGTACAGTATTTGAGATTATGGACCTTGCATAGTCCAAGCCACAACGCAGGTTCAGGACGAACGACAGGCGCTCTTCGGTCCCGACGCACGCGCCTCCTCCACGCCGTGCGCCCCGTGCAGCCGCGCCTGTCGATGCGGATGGCTTCACGCTCGTGCAAAGTCGTCGACGCGGGCGCCCCCAAGCCTCGTCTCACCCTCGTCGCCAGCGGCCCGTGCCGGCCTCACTTATCGGTCGTTGCTTCAACTGTTTGGCAGCTGACCACGTCGCGGCCAAGTGCACCTTCCCGTCCCGCTGCCTCTTCTGCCTCAGCACGAGACATCGGGCGAGGAACTGCAAACACGGTCGTCGTTCGCCTCGGCACCTCCCCTCGAACCAGGTGGGAGGCTCCCCAGGGCGTGGTCGTCCGGGATCGCTGCCGCACCCTCCCTGCAACGGCAGCGATTTGCGGGACCCTCCAAGGCGCGGCCCTCGCCGTCGTGCTCGTCATGCTCCTTATGGCAACCGTGGTCGCCCTCCTCATGGCAACCGTGGTCGCCCCAGTTCGCAGTCGTGTCGTATCCATCCTCGTGATGGGGACGTTGACGACAACGGTGGCAATGGGCAGGACGCCGCCGTCGCTCTGGAGTTGCGACCGGGCCTTGGGATGAGCTCAACGCTCCAGCATGCACCACCTGTCCTTGTGGGAGAGATTCTTTGTCCAACCCAACTGGGGTTCGGTCCCTCCTCATCCGGGCCACGCAGGCAGTGCCTTCTGCTGCTGGGGGCGCAACAGTCCGCATCGCTCGAGGCCTCCCAGGAGTTTGAATTTCAAATTCTGTCGCGGCCTCAACCACCGCCCCCTTGGATGGACCCGTTGCTTTGTGTCTCGGAGTTGGAGGCCACTGTTTGCCACCGCCCGAGGTCCGCGGCCTCGGAGCACCTGCCGCAGGTCCTCGAACCGGACATGGCGCCGCAAAGTAGCCCCCTGCTGGCGTCCTGGGCATCGGGGCTGGTGGCCGACGAGCATGAGCTTATGCTTTCTGTCGGAGCCGCTGGCCACGCCCACGAAGCGCGGCCTCACCAGCCCTCCGTCGGGGCTTACGACGACACCCACGTTGGGCAGCCGGATCAGCCTACCGACGACGGCCTATCTACGTCGGTTCACGGGACGGACTCTCCTCCTTTTGTCGAGGACTTCATCGCCGGTCTAACGCTACCGCTCGAGGTACCACTGATCCAATCGCCGCCGCGCCTTCCTGTCTCGCGCGTGCGGGATGAGGACCTGGTGCCGCGCCGCAGTGAGAGACTTGCTGCAAAATCCGTCTTCCGTGACCCGAACCCGGAGAAGCAGGCCAAGCGGGTATTACTCGGCAAGTGGCAGCCATCGGCGGGCGCCCCACGGTCAGCACCACTGACGCCTGACGCGACCATCGACGCTCGGTTCCGCGAGACGTTCCGTGAGCCGTTGTCGTCGTCCAAGCGCGAGGCAATGCTGGAGCTCTACCCCATGCTTGGTGCTCGCGGGCGGCGGCGCTTGCGCCTTGACTAGCCTGGCTATGTGCTTGCTTGCTCTCCCCTCGTCGCAAAATCTGTTCTTTATTTAGTACGCTGTTTTAGCTCCACCGTCAAGCCGGTGATTTGTGTAAGTGTGTGTCTGCGCGGTGCACTCGGCATCTTGCTGCTGTTCACTGCAGACTTGTGTTTGTATCAACTCTAACTTCTCTTAATGAGACACGTGCCAAGCACGCTTTCGAAAAAAAAGACCTTGCATAGTTTCAATAGTTTGACAATCGATGATGGTTTGATCAGAAGAGGATCTGTAGAGTTGTTTAACCATGCGCTAACCTGTATCAAGTAAACAAGATGGATATGCCCTAGTAAATAAGTTCTCAGTTCTCACATTTGACGGAAGGTAAGGGCAACAACTATTGTCAATTTTCAAACAAAATTCAGTAGCAGCAGTAGCAATAAGGCTAGTTAAGATAAATGTATAATATGCTCTTTTCTAAAATAAATGCATAATATGCTCAGATCACACTATTTTGAAGTGACCACATGAACAATTGACAAATGGAAATGCTACTGCAGGGTGTCCGTCCATCCAGACGGCCCTTCTAGCCTGCATACCAGCCCAATATATCTCTACCCTACACCTGCTCGATTTTTATTACAGTATATCCGCGTCCGTCTCTTCCGCTGCGCCCGTTGGATACGAAAGGAGAAGGAGGCGAGAGACCTACTCCACTCTGCTCCGCACCTCGACGGTCACCCCGCCCGCTCCTACTCCATCAGTCGCCCCGCTGCTCCTACTCTGCAACCTGCTCCGCCGTCAACGATCACCCCACGCTGCTCCTTCTCCTGCTCCACCGCGCTGCCCCACTGCTTCCTGTCGCTGCTTCTGCTCTATGCTCGCTTCGCCTGACGGCGCGGGCACTGCCTCACCCACATGTGGCGACCGCTCCCTCGGCCGCCAGCTAGCCACTAAGGCTGCCGCGCAAGGAGAAGCATCGGGCCCTGGCGTGGAAGCCCTCCGGCCTCGCCTCCTGCTACGGCTGTGGCACCTCGATGCAGACGACGGAGGAGGCCGCACCGACATACGATGCATGTTGCAAGCGTACATTCAAATGTTTAAGATGTTTTAGAGGTTTGTTGCAAGTGTTTCATAAAGATGTTGCAAAAGTAGATCAGGATGTTGCACATGTTGTAATGGGCTATACACGTATGTTTCAAGTGTATGTTCTCAATGTTTCATCTATTTCAGACGTATGTTGCAAGTGTTTCATTTGGATGTTGCAAACTAGATCGATATGTTGTATATATATGCAAGTGTTTCAGGTGTTTTTATGTGTATGTTGCAAGTGTTTCATCTTGATGTTTGCAATGGCTACGCACGTGTTTTCAAGTTTTTTTTATGTGTTTTGCAAGTGTTTCAGACGTATGTTGCAAGTGTTTCAACTGTTTTGAACGTATGTTGCAAGTGTTTTATCTGGATGTTGCAAAAGTAGATTAGGTGTTGCACATGTTGCAATGTGCGTGAGAAAGGGAGAGGGCACGAGCGGTCCCTACGCGCGGTCTAGCGGCGTGGGTGTCGTCTGGGCGGCGCGGGCCGTGCGTGATCGTGCGAAATGCAGGCCCGGACGGTGGCCTGTTGGCCTGAGCGCGGGAAACGGAGTGCAGCGCGGACGTCCGAACGCTAGCACTGCCCATTGACAAAGGAACACACTGCACATCAATTAATTGACAAATTCAACATATATCTTATATCCTCCTCAGTTCCTCATCAATGTAGTACATCCTTTGTCTCGGCTCCTCCCAAGGGCCTCCTCAAGAGGAGTCGGAGCCATTTTGGAGGAGCCACCTCTGTTTTTCACTGAAACAACTTCTCCTATAAAATGTTTGGTAGGGCTCTTTCGAAGAAGCCAGAGCTGGGGAGGAGCCCTAGCAGGCCTATGACTCGATGCTATTTTGACCGACGTTTTGCTG
The DNA here is from genome assembly GCA_038087645.1 of Saccharum hybrid cultivar R570. NCBI lineage: Eukaryota > Viridiplantae > Streptophyta > Magnoliopsida > Poales > Poaceae > Saccharum > Saccharum hybrid cultivar. The sequence goes on along the minus strand of JAQSUU010000056.1, from coordinate 504,324 downwards.
GACTCAGGCTCCTAGAATGAGAGTCCAGTGGGTAGCTGTGTGTACTACAAGGTGCTCGTGTTGGTCCCATGAAATGAGTATATGACATAGGAAAGTGATGTGTTTGGTAGGCAGGATGTTGTGGGCGCAAGGATGGTCCAAAGGGAAATGTTGCAGCACCATCTGCACCTTGAAGAAAGTTCCATGAAACCACCTCTTGGACCATACTCCATTGTGATTGAACAAAAAACAGCAGTACTACAAGGGAATCATTAGATTATAGGAAAGGAAAAATGGATGAATAATGTTAAAAGAATGCAACAATAATAATTTTGAAAGAAGCACCGGGCCTCAGCCTCTGCTCGTCCACGAGGCACTTTGGCGTCAAGGCGGTCCCGATGGCGCCAAGCTGCATGAAGATGCTTGACTTCTCTCATCCCGATGGGAATCATTAGATTGTAGGAAAGGAAAAATGGATAAATAATGTTAAAAGAATGCAACAATAATGATTTTGAAAGAAGCACCGGGCCTCAGCCTCTGCTCATCCACGAGGCACTTTGGCGTCAAGGTGGTCCCGATGGCACCAAGCTGCATGAAGATGCTTGACTTCTCTCATGGTGAGAAGTTTGAGCTGGAGGTGCTGCATCGTTTTGGCAAGTCAGTTCACCACCTTTCCTCTAAGCCGCGTGGTTCCTTCTTCCTTTTGGCCACTTTCCACCACTATCTGTTCAGGCTAACGGAGGAAAGTGTGGCTCTGGCTCCCCAATCTTGTCTTGGTGGTTCTGCTCCTGGCTTTCATGTGACTAAGCTCAGTCATAATCATTTTCGTTTCTCGGTTTCCTACAAATCTATTGGTTTCTTGGTCTATGGCTTAACAAGGTTCATTGGTTCTTCTTTTGACATTTATTTTCACCTTTGGAGCAAATGGGTTCCACATTGGGAATGAGAGAAAAAATTGTGGGACGCAGAAGAGGAAAAGAAATGGACAAAGATCCTCTTGAAAAGACAGACAAAATCTGCAAAGAAACAAGCTAAGAAAGTTCGTTTTGCTGAGACTCTAGTTCAAAGCTCTCCTAAGGTGAAAGCTAAACCCCTATGTTTGATTATGCCCCTATCAGATTTGCCTCTTTTCAAGTTTGCAAGAATGCTCCAATTTTTACTCAAGGCAGTCTGCTATTTGGTTCTTTGAACAATGGCATGAAACGGTTGCAAGGTGCTTCAGTAGATCTTTCTGCTAGATCCAATGATACAGATGCTTCAAGCTCCATGCTTCCAGTTTGTCTGGATTCAGACAAACTGACAAAGTCGCTCAGTTTGAATCCCACGCCTTCAAATTCAAATTCTCAAATTCTTAGATTTAATGAGTCTGCCGATGGACGCCCGGGGTTCTATTCACATTGCTTGGCGGTTGATCATCGCATCAATGCATGCAAATCAAAGGTCAGATGCTTTAGCTGTTTTAATTATGGGCACGTCTCGAGGTGGTGCCTCACGAAGCACCGACCTGCTATTTATTGGAGGCCCAAACTCCAACCCACTTTGACTATGTCGGCCTCGGAAGTAGAAGATACGTGCATTCAAAACAGTGTTCCTCCCTAGCTGTCAGCAGTGGAACTAGAAGCTTCTTCAGAGCCCAAGGCCCACCTATTACCTTGGAGTTGCCCATTAAGACGAAGGAGACAGCTAACCCAAGCCTGGAATTAGTAAGAAAGGAGTTCGACAGTGATTATGATATCAGGAAGCTTGCTGCCTCTCTTGGGCTGCATGACACTTTTGGCCCGGCTCCACCAATTCAAATGTTGCTTGAGGAAGTTAGTGAGCTTGCGATGGTGAACCAATTCCAGTTACCTCTCCCCAGCCCAATACCAAATTTCAGTTGGAACTTCAGGCCTATGGAAGGCTGCAAAAGAACTTGGCAGTTGGCTTTTGGAAATCCCAGGTGGGGTAACAACTCAGAGGTATCTTCATCCATCAGTTCTCCAGCTATCAGTTCTGTCAGGCATGAAGATGAAGATTTCAGTGTCAAAGGCAAGGAGCTGGTGGTTTTTTATCGGGCCTTTGCTATGAAACAAATTATCAATAAGCTAAATAGTCAAAGAATGGTAGGCTTGGCTGGAAATAATGTCGACACCTCTAACATGGAAGCTAGTTACTTGAATGAATTTTGAAAGGAGTTTGATGAGGATTCAACTCCAACCTATACTCTTACTCCAATGGTTGAGGAACTTGACATATGTATAGCTGAACGGAGAGCAATTTGCCACTCCTAAGAAAAGAAGGAGCTCAGAAGGGGCAATTTTTATATTTAACCCCTTTTTTAATAAATATTTCAATATTAACCGTCCCAGAAAATAATTTGCATCCGGTAGCCCTTTTTGGTCGCGCCATTCCCAATGGCGCGACTAAATAACATAGTCGCGCCACATGCGTTGGCGTGACAAGATACGACACATTCGACGGCGTTTTCGACATGGAAAAGTTTGTCGCGCCACCCCTGTTGGCGTGACAGTACAGTCTTGTCGCGCCACCGGGAATGGCGCGACGAGACTAAATTTTTGAAAAATCATAACTCTTCAATACGACGTCGGATGAAGATGATTTTTATATGAAAATTGTAGCTCTCGATGAGATCCACAACTTTGTATACCTCATGAAAATTGTAGCTCTCGATGAAAATTGTAGCTCTCGGATGAAGATGATTTTTATATAAATTTTCAGCACAAATATGCTTCGGAGGCTTTATATTATTTTCTCAAGCGTCTTAACGACCTTAAATGTAAAACCTCAAAACTACAACGTTGTATACCTCATTGAGAGCTACAATTTTTATATAAATTATATCTTTGTTTGAATCCATTCAAAAAAGATACGATTTTCATAATGCAACAATCACTAATACGTGATTATTTTGGTGCTGAAAGTTTATATAATTTTTTTGAGCATCTTAACGTCGTCAAACAAAAAAACTCAAAACTACAAAGTTGTAGATCTCATCGAGAGCTACAATTTTCATATAAAAATCATCTTCATCCGACGTCGTATTGAAGAGTTATGATTTTTTAAAAATTCAGTCTCGTCGCGCCATTCCCGATGGCGCGACAAGACTATACTATCACGCCAACAGGGGCGGCGCGACAAACTTTTTCATGTCGGAAACGCCATCGAATGTGCCGTATCTTGTCACGCCAACGCATGTGGCGCGACTATGTGGCCCCAGAAAATAATTTGCATCCGGTAGCCCTTTTTGGTCGCGCCATTCCCAATGGCGCGACCAAAAAGGACTACCGGATGCAAATTATTTTCTGGGGCGGTTAATATTGAAATATTTATTAAAAAAGGGGTTAAATATAAAAATCGCCCGCTCAGAAGGCAGAACGCCAATAGTGGATGATGAGGTGCGTAGGAGTTTCAGATTCAATAAGAACATTAAGGTCTCTTACATCCAACTTATCGCTGAACCAAGGAGGAAGAATTGACAGAGCAAGAAGACTGTGAGCATCTCCACTGTGGAAGACCTGAGAAAGGTAGTTATCAGTGTGGGAATCTAAGGAAATGAGGATCTGATGGATGTGGAAATCGAACCAATCCCAATTGCAGTCATGTAGAGCTTTGGGCAGAGCTTCTGTGGAGTACCTCCTGAGGAGCTTACTCAAGACATGTTAATCAACGGCAACAATCATTAATGATGAATCGAGATTGGATTGTTTTGTGCTGGAATGTGTACGGAATAAATGATGATACTAAATGGAAGTCCATTAGAAACAAAATTGAAGAAAGTGCTTGTAATATTATTTATTTACAAGAAACCAAGAGAGAGCAGTTTGACATTTCCTATGTTAGAAATTTTGCTCCCAAAAGATTTGATAAATTTGACTTTTGCCCCTCGGAAGGTGCTTCTGGAGGGATCATTGTGATATGGATGTGCTCTGCCTTTGTAGCTGTAACTCTAGAAAAACATTCTTTTGCCATTTGGATCCAGTTCACGTCTTTGATGAATTCTGATTCATGGACTTTGGTTAATGTCTATGGCCCTTCTCATTGGCCCGACAGAAATGCTTTCATTAACTGGCTTGATCTTGATATTGGAACTGATGATTGTTGGCTCATTCTGGGGGACTTCAACTTCTATAGGCATGAAGAGAATAGAAATAAATCTAGAGGCAATACTCATGATATGGCAGTTTTCAATAATATTATCAATCATCTGGGTGTGATAGAATTACCTTTGAAAGGTCGAAGCTACACTTAGGGTAATATGCAGATCTCCCCTCTTCTGGAACAGTTGGACTGGTTCTTTACTTTTGTTGCCTGGACCTCAAAATTTCCCAATACTATGGTTCTTCCCTTGGCAAGAATCACGTCTGATCATGTTCCATGCAAGGTTGCAATAGGCACATCCATCCCTAGATCTAATATATTTTGCTTTGAGAATTACTGGGCACAACTTCCTTCATGAATGTGGTGCAGAATACCTGGCAAACCCAGCAGAGAGTTAGTAATATGCTCATGTCATTACAACCAAGTTCAAGCTCATGAGAAGGACTTTGAAACATTGGGTTAAAAATGTGTCCAATCTAGCCAAGGTTATATCAAATTGCAATCTTACTATTGGATTTCTAGACAAGCTTTTTTTTGCAAATAGGATTTCTAGACAAGCTTGAAGAAAGTAGAATGTTGCTTCATGAAGAGTCATGCTTTAAAAATATTATCAAAAACCATCTTCTAACCCCCCTCCATTTTCAGCAAGTTTACTGGAAACAGAGGTACACACAAAGATTTGTTCGGTTTAGTGACGAAGACACAAATTTGTTTTCATGTTATGACTACTGAGAGGTACAGAAGTAATGCAATAATGCAAATCCAGGGTCCGGATGGCCGCCTGATTTTTTATCATAGAGAAAAAAGTGGTCTATTTTGGGAGGAATTCAAAGAAAGGCTTGGTGTCACTGTCAATCCCACCATGGTCTTCAACCTAGAAGAGTTTTTTGACCAAGATGAGGATCTATCTGATCTGATCAGCCCCTTTGATAAAGAGGAAATTGATGACATCATTGTAAACCTTCCTTGTGACAAAGCTCCGGGGCCTGATGGATTTAATTGATATTTTGTAAAGAAGACTTGGCACGCTCTCAGAGATGACTTTTACAACCATTCAGCAGACATGAAAAGTATCAATGCTTCGTACATCACCCTTGTGCCGAAGAAAGATAATCCTGAGGTTATCAATGACTTTAGGCCTATCTCCCTCCTGAATACTTCTTTCAAACTAATCACCAAGATTCTTAGTAATAGGCTACAGAAGAAAATTTTGAGACTGGTTCATGAGAACCAGTGTAGTTTCATTAAAACAAAGTCTATTCAAGATTGCCTTGGATGGGCCTTTGAGTATCTGTATCAATGTAAACATTCAAGAATAGAGATTGTGATTCTTAAACTTGACTTTGAGAAGGCTTTTGATGTTATTGAGCACTCTACCATCCTGAAGATAATGGAAGCAAATGGTTTTCCTTTAAAGTGGATTTACTGGGTGCAAGACATTTTATCTTCAGCTAAGTTCTCTGTGCTACTCAATGGTGTCCCAGGCAAGGAGTTTCTTTGCAAAAGAGGAGTGAGGCAGGGTGACCCTCTCTCTCCTCTATTATTTGTTCTTGCTGCTGATCTGTTACAAAGTGTCATCAACAAAGCTTACAAGGATGGTGCCCTTATCCCTCCTTTCCCACAGAATCAAAACCTTCCTTACCCAATTGTTTAGTATGCCGACGACACACCGATTGTTATGCAAGGCCGAGAGGACCAACTTCTTATTCTTAAAAATATCCTTTAGTCCTTTGCAGCTTCCACTGGGTTTAAAGTTAATTTCCTCAAGTCATGTCTAGTGCCCATCACCATGAGCAATCAAAGAGCTTCAGAGCTTGCAATGTCTTCGGTTGTTCCCTTGGTTCCTTTCCTTTTACTTACCTTGGTCTTCCTCTGGGAACTACCAAGCCCCTTGTCAAAGATTTTGCTCCTCTGATTTGTAGAATTGAGAGACGTCTCTCTGCCAGTTCACAGTTCTTAACATATACTGGCTGGCTACAGCTAGTCAATTCTGTCATCTCAACTCTTCCTACTTACTTTATGTGCTCAATGAAGCTGCCTGTTATTGTGATTGATGAGATTGACAAACTCATGAATTTATGGCGTGGGAATGATTTTGACAGGAAGGGTTATAACCTGGCTGCCTGGGACCTAGTTATGAAGCCTAAAAGTAAAGGTGGCCTCGGGGTAATAAACCTGACACTCCAAAATGAAGCTCTTCTCCTTAAGCAGCTTGATAAATTTTATAAGAAGAAGGACATACAGTGGGTTCAGTTGATCTGGAATGCATATTATGATAATGGCAATGAAGCTCCTCATCTAGTTAAGGAGAAAGGATCCTTCTGGTGGAAGGACCTCATGAGATTAAGTACTACATATAGAGGCATTGCACGCTGCACCCCTGCTGTTGGTGATAGTGTTAGCCTTTGAAATGATATCTTGCTAGATAGCATTTTCTCTATTAAGTTTGCTAACCTGTTTGAGTTTTCCAAGAATAAAAGTATCTCTCTTGCTTCAGCTAGGAGCCAGGATAATCAGGATTCCTATGATGAGAGATGCTTTTAATGAGCTTCAGGTCCTTCAGGGGGATCTATTATCTTTGTAGTCTAGTGCTACAGATCTGGAAGTGGATGTATGGGCTTTTATTTTGGGAACTAGCACCTACAACTCAAGGAGGTATTATCAGCATCAGTTTGCATGTCTTACTCCTCCCAAGCCTCTCAAATGGATTTGGAAATCCAAATGTGTTCCCAAAATAAAATTCTTTGGTTGGCTCCTGCTGGTATATAGACTAAACACAAGAAATGTCCTAAGAAGACGAAATAAATTTCTCGAAGAAGGATATAATTGTGTCATGTGTGATATTGAGGAAGAAGAAACAACCATGCACTTGTTCTTTCATTGTGAATCAGCAAGGGCTCGATGGGAAGTGCTTGGAATCAGATGGCCACGGGTGCCAAACTGTTTTCAGAAGCTGATCATTGCTAGAAGATCTTGGCCCACTCCTTTCTTTATGGAGATTTTTCTGATTGCAGCTCGGTGTATTTGGAAAGAGCGCAATGCTCTCATTTTTTAAGGGAAGCCTCTAAACTTGGCACATTGGAAAACATCTTTTGCTGAAGAAATCATCCGTCACCTTCATAGAGTCAAGCCTGGATTGCATGAAGACATTAGAGTGTGGCTGTCTAGTGTTGTTTAGCTCAGTTTTTGTCTTTCGGTCTTCGTCCGTTCAGTTTTTCTCTCTTTCTTTCTTTAGGTAAGTTTGTGCTGTGGTAACTGTGCCAGGTCAGCTTCCAGCTGGTTTTTTATTTTTTCTGTATTTTGTTGGAACTCGCTGGGGTTAGTTTGCCCCACAGCTTTAATTCAAAAAAAATTGAAAGATTATTTTTTTTTCCATAAGTTATGCTCAAGAGGAACCATGCATAATTGAGACTGAAGTAAAATCTACAATCGAGAAAGAAGTATCTACGCTTTGCTCTAATGCTATTTTGTATGATTCCGTCCAAATAGACGTTGTGTAATAATGGGAAAACCATGTCATATACTTAAAATAGGTATTTGCTTAAAATAGGTATTCGTGTTGTATGACTTTATCCTTGGCTCGTCTCAAAAAAAAAACTTTAGCATTGGCTGGACAATAAAGCGAGTGATAGTGTAATGTTGTCTAGGACCATCACAAATTGCTTTTATGCTGTGGATTTTCCTTCGAGAAAATTAGGGTTCGTTTCAGCTTCATAGTTGATAACCTTTGTATTTAAATCCATCTAATATCAAAATATTGTATCAATGAAAAGATGGCTTCAAATAAAATAATAAATTAAAATTTTTAGTTCACGTGGTTTATTATTATTTTATATAAACTAGCAAATATGTCCATGTATATCTCGTGTCATTTGTTTCCAATATAGTTTGAAATTGATCTTATATCCTGGCTATGCAGATGCTATTTTAACTCTATTGGTATGGGTCATGAGTTCAAATCACGGAAAGTAAACCAAGCAAGAATCTTATATCTATTTCATCACATACGACTGTACTCTTAAGAAAACTCGTCAGAACTCTTATACTCGTTGGTGTAGAGGGAGGATTGGATGGAGAAGAAAGTGAGGGACCGAGAAATGAAAAACATCTTGTTATGTTAAATATAGATATAGATATATAAGTCCTTGTTTTTGAAGAGCGGTTTTGAAGAATGCTGCATAGTCGGAGGATAAATTACTTAATCAGAGGCGCGATCCACGTAGATTGCTGAAATGCTGAGTCTAGCATCCTAAAAATTGGCTATTCATATACCTTGGACGTTGTAATGTCGACATGAAGTTATATTAGTAGATTTTTAAAAGCAGAGTAGTAATATACCATTCGGCCTAATAATAAATTAAAAGATGACAAAATTTTTGAGCTTGCAAAGGAACGTAAGTCAAGCAAGACCATAATATGGGCCGGCCTGCCTCTGCGTATTTAATAGCGTAATTTTTTTTTTGTGTATGGGCCGACCGTGGAGCTGGGCAGCGCAAGTAGCAAGATCGTCATCTAAATCTCAAGGAAAAAATTCCATTTGGGTTTCCTGAACTCTGTAGTGTGATTTTCATATCAAACTTTAAATTCAGATATCTTATCTCTAAACTCTTAAATCGTTTAAATTACTTCTCTGTACCAATCAAAGTTTATATTTTTAATTAAAAAATCGGGTAAATACCTGATTAAGACGTTTAAATGACAAAACATGTCACTAAGTCTCTAATAAAAATAAAAAACTAAGAAAAATATTAAAGTTAGATTAGGATGCGATAAACCAAAAACGTATTATTTAGAGCTCATGAAAGTATCTCAAAATCCTCCACAAATTATATTTAGCGATAGGAAGATGAGAAAGTATCCGAAAAAATCTAGAAAATTTCTAAAAGATTCCAATCGATGTCAAAAACACATTCTGAAAACTTTGTACAACAAAAACATGAGACACAATCAGCATGAATGAATTCAACATTAAATGTGTGTTGTACTCTTGCTTGTTTTATCTTATAACTTTACTCTATAAAGTTTTTAAAATGCTTTTAGACATTAATTAGAATGTTTTGGAAAGTTTTCAAATTTTTTCTAGATGTTTCTCTTTCCATTTTTCAAAAGCTAAATATAAATTTTGGAAGCTTCTAGAGAGATTTTCGTGCGCAATAATTATTTTATTTCAGTTTTTCTTGTTCCAATATATCTTTAAGATTTTCTCGAAAATTTGATAATCTTAGAGAGATTTTTCGTGGTTTATTAAAACTTGTCTGGTATTTGCTGGAACTTTTTAACTATAATAAGATAAGAAAATGGTTAAACCGTATTGGAAACCACGTTTAATCATAGGGAGGTAGTTTAAATGGTTTCAATCAATAACTAAGAGGATTGGGATTCATTTCAGCGCTCATCACCGCCGAGCAGCTGCAGGAGCAGCCGAGCAGAAACCGGCGGCGCCGCGGTGGAAAGCTGGAACCGCACGAGTGCCATGCGGTTTCGGCAAACCAACCAGCTGCGGCCGCGCCTGCCTGAACTGGAAAGCAGACCGGAGGCGGGCGCGGCGCCGCGGACTTGGGTTGACGTCCCGGTCCCGGCACGCAGCCCCAGCTGCCGACTGCCGTATTGTTGTGTTTCTCCTCCTCTCCTTCGTGTCAGCCATGCGTGTTTAGTTGGCAAAAATTTTTGAATTCGGGTACTGTAGTTTTTGTTTTATTTGGTAATTACTGTTTAATCATAGACTAATTAAGTTTAAAAGATTCGTCTCGTGATTTTACGGTGAACTATGTAATTAGTTTTTTTGTTTCGTCTACATTTAATACTCCATACATGTGCCCCAAGATTCGATGTGATATTTTAGGATGAAAATTTTTAGGAACTAAACACCCAAGGCGAAGCTGGCTGCCAGTGCCAGCCCCACCCCACCCGTCTGTGACGTGGACGCGCGCTTATTTTACGATCAATCAGTGACCGAGTCAGAAAGCCGCTCATCTTCCGTCCGTCCGCTTCTCTCCCTCCCTCCCCCCAACCCGGCCGGCAAATTGTTGCAGTGCACTGAAGCCAACAGCTGCAGACAGGAGGAGGCGGAGGAGGAGCTGCTTCAATTCGTCCCCACAAGCCCGCGCCCCCGCTCCCGAGGTGAGCAACGCCTTTCCTCCAGCAGGTGTCTGCTTAATTTGGGTCTGCTGTGGTCTCGTCTCGTCTGGGGAATTTTGATTTCAGTACACTTCAATTTGGACTTGGGCTCCTCCCTTGTGTTCTTCCAATCGCCTGCTTGCTAATGCTACAGTAGCAATTTTTAGCGAAGAATCCCAGCGTCGTGCTCTCTTGCGCGAGGTTTCTCGACGCCATATATGATGCTTGTCAATTGTCATAATCATGATGATGATGCATAGCAGCTGCCAACGCGTAGTAGAGCGCAATACTGACAAGCATACTACTAGCCGGCTCCTGTTCGGACTTGGCCTCCATGAGCTAGCTTTCCATTCTCTGATTCAGGCCACCAAGCTTTGCAATTGCTTACTTGTTCAACTTAATTTTGCGTCGTCTTCTTCTTCTTTTAATTCTATATTTTTCATACTAGCTTGTACAGTACAGTAATAATACTCTGGGACGGGACCGGGACCGGGAGACGTCTGCGTCAGTCGGTTTCAGGATGGTTTCGCCGCTCCGTGGCGTCCTTCCCATCACACATCTAGATATGTTTGCCATCTTCGTATACCGTTTGATCATATATATGCAAGTGGCTCAATTATAGGACCACATTACATTATATTTGAGATCGACCTCCGAGTTGCATAATTAAATTCCTTCTGGGCAACGATAAATATTGCTGAATGTCTTTATACGTGTATATGAATGCATTCGTGTTGGATAAGCCTTTGGTCTAGAAAAAATGCATTCGTGTTGGGCTGGGCAGTTGCCACAGTCTGCGCTCGGTGCCTTAACAAACATGCTTTCCCCACTGCACTACTTTTACTGATATTAGCAACCTCTATCCAGGATTCCAGGTTCTCAGGCAGAGGTCATCTTGCTGCTCAACACAGCACTGCATACATATAGATGGGTTCCGAGGGGGCTTCTTCTCCTGTCACCACCGTCCATGTCACTGGATTCAAGAAGTTCCATGGGGTCGCTGAGAACCCCACCGAGAAAATCGTACGCAACCTCCCATCATTCATGGAGACGAAAGGGTTGCCCAAAGGCCTTGTGCTTGGGAGCTGCACCGTCCTTGAGGCCGCCGGGCAGGGCGCACTTGGTCCGTTGTATGAATTGCTGGAGTCAACTGTCTCCGGCCGGGAATGTGGAATGCCAAGTCAGGAGCGAGTAATTCTGGTAGTTTCGTTCTCACCTTCACATATATCAGTACAGAAAGTAAATTGTCTGTGGAAGTATAAAATTCAGCTAGTTTGGAGAAGTGGTTTTATTAACTTCATGCGAAAAAGTTCCTAAGGTTTAGAAATTAAAGCACTTTAGGGTGATAACAGATTCTGAATTTGTGAACGCACACCCCATCTAGCATATTTTATAGTAGCCTTAACATTTTAGTTTGAAATCGATGCCATCTGTGAGCATTGCCTGCAGTCAAAGTTAACGCTATGCATATTATTATAGAATTTCATCAGTCGCACCTCTCATGGTTTGAATTTAACCATTTACATAGAGGTTGGTTGACTTGGTGCTGATTCCGCTCTAGAAGGATATAAAGGAACTTCTTTGTGATGATTAAAGTTATGCAAGTTTCATAGTATGGATTAATCTCACCTCTCATGGTTTGAGTTTAGCCATTTACATAGAGGTTGGTGACTTGGTGTTGATTCCGCTATAGAAGGATATAAAGGAACTTCTTTTCGATGATTAAAGTTATGCAAGTTTTATAGTTTGGTTATGCTATAGGGTTGCTATATACTTAATATTGTGAATAGACGACTGTGTTCTTCTTCTTCTTCTTTTTTGCATGGAACATATGCTAGTGTTTTTTTCTCCTGAAATTGTCATAACAAAACTCACTTTAGTTGCTCATATTTAGGAACTAGGTGATTCCCACTTTGAGAGTCATACAATTTTGATTGATTTCACATTTATTCTCCCAATGGAACACTGGGTGTAGACATTCTTGATTTTGCAGTAGGATATATTAAGAAATAAGAACTGTGGTATGGAGCATATACATCAAGTGAACTGACTCTAGAGCTTGAATGCTCAAATGAACTTATGCAGCAGCCAAGTTTGACCTTGACAAGTTATCATTCAACACTGTCATGCTTTAAATAAAAGATATAATGCTGCGATGTTTTCAAATTGCTAAATCTTTTTTTCTTTATCTTAATTGCGTTTAAACAAACTAATTTATGTTTACGCAACATTTTCAGCTCCATTTTGGCGCCAACAGTGGTTCACATAGGTTGGCTCTTGAGAATCAAGCTGTTAATGAAGCTACTTTCCGTTGCCCTGATGAACTTGGATGGAAACCACAGGTTGCTATCCTTCTACCTTCTGTTTTCATATACAAACATGTTCATTCTTTATTTCACTATATCTTCGTGACTTCTTTACATTCAATCATTTATTTTCTTTTACATTCCAGAGGATGCCTATCATATCATCTGATGGAAGCATATTACACACAAGACAGGTATATTTTAACCATTAGTACTTCTAAAAATTATTATGAGCGTCTCTAAACATCTCATTTGGAAAACTAGTATTTCACATTATGCTGTTAATTTACTGTCCTACATATCCTCTGTTTTAATAAACCTGCTGTCAGTTGATTGCGTTCTTTTCATTTTCAAGAGTACAAACAAAGTATTGAGTTTCCTTTGTTAAACTTACTGCTATCACTTCAATGCATCACTCTCGTTAACCACTGTACGTACTACTTCCTCCTTAAAAGGTCCCTAGGAAATTCTGTGATTGATCTCAAATGTTCTCCAGCTTCTACATCACTGATTATTTGCACAACTGTCTGTTTCCTGCTACCTGTTAGTTATCTTATCATGTGCGTCAGCTGAACTACTTTTGGCTTGATCAAGCAGACTACGCTGCCAGTGAACGAAATAAGCAAGTCTCTCCAACAAATGGGATATGATGTGATGCCTTCAGATGATGCTGGCCGATTTGTGTGCAACTATGTCTATTATCACTCGCTTAAGTTTGCAGAGAAACATGGCATCAGGTCTCTCTTCGTTCATTTCCCCCTCTTCTTGGCAATTGATGAGGAAGTTCAGATGCAATTTGTTGCTTCCCTTCTTGAAGTCCTCGCTTCTTTGAACATACAGTAATCTAATGGTAGATCTATCACTTCCAGTGGTGTATTGTTCCCAGTTTATTTGGAAGGGTTAAGTTGTTCCCAATTTACATGTGGAGTGAATAAGAATGATGAATCATTCATGGAATTATATGTGCTTCAAAATGTGTAAAAAAAGAACTCTTCTTAAAGCACATCTCCATGCAGTCCAGATGTACAAATATCCTAAGCGGTTTTATATGACAGGTGGTATTGTTCTCAGAGCTGCTGTTTTACAGTCTGATGCTATTCAACATTTTCGTAGCCATTTCACTCTGTTCTTTGACATTTAGAGAAACATTTTTCTGATTACCAGGTCATATATAATAAAGGGAGTACTCTTTATATGTCTATAAACATGGTGCAACACTCTCTGTTTTCCAACATTTTAAATCACTAAGTCAACTTAGCAAATCATTTCAAAATTTCTCAAATTTTATATCAAACCACAAAGTTTAGCCAATTAAGGCCTTTTGAAAACATACGTGCATGTTTGTTTGAGTGGTTGACATGTGTTTTAAATTGGTGGTACCCTTTAGAGTATAGCTGAAATTCACTTAGAGATCTATTCAAACACTAATGGAACCCACCAATGCACTCCTAGGCTCCATCTCCTGAACTCTCTTACTAGCCCAACTACAGCGGTCCAGTCCAACTTGTGCTCTGAACACCCTCCCCACTCTCACTCGCTGGCAATATGGCCCCCACATGCTATCCTCCTGTTGCGCGCCATTCTCTACCGCTATCTCTTTGATGAGCCTTGTCAACTCCCTCTTTACCTTCTTCTATCTATCCCTAGGAGCAAATGCAAAGTTGGAGTCTAGGAGGGCCATCTCTTCTTCTTCCTCTAGCCCCCCTCTTCTTATTCTCGTCCCTCTTCTACCCTCTTCTCCCACCTCCCTCTCTCTTCACTACATGGAGCCCCAGCTAGTAGGAGCTTAGAGCAAGCAAGGTGTTGGGTGAATGCATGAGGTCATGACATAGGAGGGGCGAGCTCGCTGCTACTTTGACCCAATTGCCGAAGGCCCTTCCCTGACAGCGAAGGCTTCCGGCGGCACAAGGCACATATACCAAGACAAAGTTACTAGGGTTTTGAGCCAAAAAGTGATCTCCTTGTTCTTGGGGTCTGAGCCCCCTTTTTATAGGGTACAGTTACACATTTTTTAGTACAAGAATTCCCCTATGTCAGCTAAGGCATATTCCTTCACACAGTGTACACCTCCTTTGGACCTTAGTGTCTTGTACACTCATAACCACCTTCTCTAATGGGTCATTGCCGAGTCAAACCTTCAGCCCATCAGGCCACTCGATTCAGCCTCTCTCATTAGGCTTGCGCTTGTCTTTGGTCGGCGTCCCAGCCGCCTATCCTTCGATCGTTTCGGCACGTCCCAAGCATTCGAAGGCTCCATCATCCATATCATCCTGATGGTGCCCCGAGGCTGCAGGATCTATGCAAAGGCTCCTCGCTCGGGAGCCTCCGTCGAAGGCTCTTCCGGGCCTTCACTGTTTTACTTCTCGGGATGATCCTCTGCCTTACTCAGACCTTCGCCTGTATACCTACGCTCATGAAGTCCACAAAACATTGGTTTTCAATTGGTGAACCTTCGTGCACAAGGCTTCACCCCCAACACAAGGCTACGATTGATGGACCGTGAAGGCCACGTGAAGCTATGAAGTGGATCATATTCATTCAAGCCAAGTGAAGATATGTGTTGATATCAAGTGGCTTTGATGAAGTGAAGATGGAGGATCTTCATGCTATGGACAATGATCAAGGTGGCGTGGTTGGCCACACTTGGAAGATGACGATTAATTATTGTTCATCATATGTTGATGAAAGATGGAGGTTGGATGCTCACAGGCATCACCGACATGGAGATGGAATGGAGTGTAGGTCAGTTCATTTCATTGGCTATTATTTTATAGACAAGTGCAAGACTGGGTTCAGGATAGATAGTCATACTACCAAGAAAGTCATTCTTGTTTGGTAATCGATTATCTAGTGCCACTATGTGAGATCTAACTTGGTGCATTTAGATTGAGTGGTGTGGAAGGGAAGCAAGAGAAAACCTTTGCAAAAATGATTTTGAAAAATGCTAACTCAGTGCTAAAGGAGTTGTTGTCATGTTGTACAACATTTGGGAGTTAGCCATTTGAAAAGATTTTGAGAGAGTGTTTGGTGGTCATTTTTTGTTCCCACCAGAGAAATCCGATGCCCTTGGTGGGGTTGGCACCAAAGCTTAGGCCGCATTGAGAAACAACCATACTATGACTTGTTAGATGTGTGCTTTAAAGCACCAAAAAAAAAACTCTGGTGCCCTTGGAGGGGGGACTAGAGGTTTGGGTGGCTAGAGGGGCCTTGTGGCGTTGATCTAGATGCGTAGGAGTTTTGAACCTCGGTGGCGCTTTTCTCTGGTGCTAACAGTGGGCTAGGACTAGAACTTTCCGGTGCCGCAAAAATGTTTATGTAGAGAGTTCCAGGGACCATCGGATTTCACCAGTGATTGCCCTGAGGGGTCATTGGAGAGTTTCTTTGAATATAGCTGTTGGATATCATATGGATGTCAGTGGGCATTCTCCAGTGGCTGATCTCTGATGACCACTAAAGCTTTCCCTTGGTCACGTAGAATATGCTTTTAGCTCCCAACGACTAGTTTGGCTTGGTGTCTTATATATAGGGCATGTGGCCGGCCATTTGAGTTTTGCTGGTGCCCAAGGATATGCCCACCTCTTTTAGAGCCAAAGTTAGCCCTCCACTCACATACACATAGTTGAGATTGTGATTCGTGATGTTGAGAGTGATAGCATCTAATGGCACGAGGGGCTAGTTCACAAGCTTGAGGGCTTGTTACTTTTGGAGGTTTCCACCTCCTAATGGCCTGGGCACTATGACTCCATTGAAGCACGTAAGGAGTTTGTGCAGTGCTACAGAGGTGCTTTGTTCAGGGCTCTTGTGCTCATCCTTGCCGAAGAAGGCGAAGACCAATTCTAGTAAAAGTGAGGCATGGAGAGTGTCAAGTTGATTGGCCGGATCAAAGACTAGTCCTCACATTGGAGCCTATCCCGAGGGCTTGCGAGCTTGGGAGCTAGCAAGAGGATCAACAATCCTTAAACTTGCCTCAACGAGGAGTAGGTGGTTGGCAAGACACTGAAGCTTGGGAGAAAAATTATCGTGTTAACCTTTTGTCTCTCGTGTGGTTCTCTCCCTAACACAATTACACTAGCTCTTATATTGTTATATCTTGTGCTAGTTGTGCTAGTGTAGCTTATAGCTGTTGTTTACCTTTTTGCTTACTAGTATGTGTAGGAGCTTCCTTATGCTTGCTTGAATTCTAGTTGCTTAGGTTCATGTAACCTTGCATACTAGACTTGTGTAAGTGAGCTCTTACTAGCTTGACACCCTAGTTGCTATCTTGTTTAGGATCTTTAAAGGGTGCTTGTGAATTTAGATAAAGGGTGAAGTCGTGGCCAGACCATTAGTTCAATTCCATATTTATAATGGCTAGACATAGCAAATAAGTTGTGGAAATGACTATTCACCCCCTCTTGTTGGCCATCTCAACCTAGCGACAGTGTGGGCGGGCTAACTACGTATGCACCCCAAGCCGCCATCTCCATGTCTCTTTTTTTGAGGGCTCAGTGGGGGAATTGCCCCACCTATTTTTTATATTAATATAAGTGTAAAGTAAAGTACAAACCATGAGTTGTGCATACAAAGAGCTTGCAAACCTCAAATACAGAAACGCAGAAGATACTAGGACAGATTCTCCAACCACAATTCTAAAGCACCCGCAAGGTGGGGTTTGGCCTTGATACAAACCAATCCAATTTGGGTCTTGAAGTCTTTCCATTTGGCTATAGTGCATAGAATTCCATCAAAGATCAGTCGATTCCTGGAAGTCCATATGATCCAGCAAGCAGTGATGGTTATTTCTCTGAAATAAGTACTGCCAAAAATAGACCTCGCCTCTATGATCATGTCCAAGGGAGGTAAGTCCAGATTCCAAGATATGCCAAATGTAGTTCCAGCAAGCTCTACTAAAAGGACATTTGAAAAATAAGTGCATGCATGCTTCGTCAATGTCGTCTCTGCATATGGCAAACTGTAGTCTTCCAGGGATTTATTTTTCCCTCTTCTCATTGCCCGTCTCAGTGCCCGTCCCCTCTTCTCAGACGCCTACAATGGCCATCTCCAATTTTTTATCCTTTCTATTATACAACCTGTTCGCTTGATCTTATCAGCCAGGATCAGCCAGCCATTCAACAGTGTTTTTCTCTCACAACAAATCAACATCAGCTAGAATCAGCCAGGCAGAAACTATCCAGCGAACAGGGCCATAATCTGGTACCCCCTAGTTATGTGCAACAGACCTCAGATCTTTGGAAAACATAATGCGAGTATAATGCAAGCTTGCACCGTATCAATTTTGAGGAGCTAATTAATCACCTTAGAGAAACTTCTACTCTCTCTCTCACACACAACCCTACTTGACCTTCTAGGGCCCATTGATTCTTGCCCTATACAAGAATCTATTGCAATACAACTTCTACCTAGCCTAATTCTCTTGAGCGCTCCCAATTGCTCCTTACAAAGTTTTTGTTGAGATCCTTGTGTTGGCTTGGTTGATGTCTATGGCCTCTGCTCCCTGTTTATATAGTCCCCTCCAAGGTCCTTATCGTGGGTTCGGAACCATGATGAGTAATTAGTGGATCAATCAATGGGTCGTTGTGTGGAACTTCGGTGGTTTAGCACTCAAGACCCAAAGGTTTATCCTGGTTCGAACATCTAAACCCTATGTCCAGCAGCGAGTTCTTCGTGTTAGAATTCTCAATGGAGTTCTTACAATGGGAGAGAAAGAGAGATGGTAGGAGAGAACTAGCTAGTAGTAATCTAGGGTTTTCTAGGATTTATCCCCCTCTAAGGGGGCCTCTGCCCTACCTTATATTCCAGAGGGCAAGAGGAGTACAAGGAGCATGGGTTCTGGAAGCTCCCTTGGCATGCAAGGGAGCACGAGGTTTTGCATACTAATCTTCAAGCTGTTGATGGCGTCCGACATCGTCCCTTTCTGTGGTGGTCGTGGTTGACAGTGATGAACCGTCCCTGACACCACCTGTAGGAGGCTAGAGCTAACAATCAAAGCCCAGAGATGTCGTTATGTCTCACCTGAGTTTTCCCTCCCCATAGCATCCCATTGTGCACCAAAGAGGTGGGCGCGTCCTTGGGAGAGATTGACTGAGGAGCCCACATGAAACGATCCTGCATTCCGCGAAGGGAATGCCACCGATTCGACATGTAATAGATGGACAAGTTCATGCCATTACCCAAATTTCAGTCGAATAACAGAGTCAGACATGGATATCAGAGTACAATAGAAGGTTTACATTAATTATTATCATCGCCACGCAGGGTGGGACATGCTCACACACAGCATCTGGAATAGCTTCTCGAAGACAGCAGCAGAAACTAGGACTTCTCGCACCAAGCTTGAGCGCAGGGCGAACCCCTACTCCTCCCAGTCGTCCTCCTCGTCGAACTCGGGCTCCGAGCCTGCCAAAAATCTATCAGTACACTTGGTACTGGCCACGCATCTCCCACCCTATGATGCATTCGCTTTGTGGAACTGGATGCAAAGGGGGTAAGAAAAGACCTATCTTTGACTGTGGTTTCCTATGCGAGTAATCAATATTTTAAAAGTATAAGTTTATCAAATTTTAACCCATCTCATTCACACACGTTATCCCATCCCATCACACATCTCATCACCACATCGCACCTCATCTCACTCTCTCATCGGCATGGACAACTCCCTCTCGTCCATGTCTCAACGGCCTCAGCCGGAACACTACTCTGGAACCCAAGGAAGGTAGAAGGACTCCTCTCACTAGTCAAGTGAAGCTGTACTTAGGAAAGGTCCATAGCCGAAAGGTTCGGCATATGTATTGATCGATCAACCAGAAACTCTACAGAGGTTTACACATCCCACAAGATAGCTATCCTCGACGATGCCTCGTCTAAGCTGATTCCGGGCCGCCTACCGACTAGAAACGGTACCACCCTATCACTCAGAACTGGGGCTGTGTCGGAGTACCACCGACACGCTAAGACTGTGAGACGTAGTACTTGGCCCCTGAGTACTACGCTGTCTTGGGAGGGTGTGGGTCCTCATGCCCGTACCTCCCTACACTATCTGCTAATCTCTCAATAGTAGTGGCACCGCGCTAGCAAGTTGAACGTCCTCTCCTCCCCACAAAAGTGAGTGGTGTGCAAGGATTTCTAAGACCCGGTCCACAGACATATCAGTCCTTAGGGTGACTAAGCAGGATATCTTCATAAGGGTAAACCGTTTTTCGCTCAACGAAACACCCGGCACCCCGTGCCATCACAGCACCTCCCATCCCAGGGCTTCATCCCACGAAGACACTCCACCCCGGGACCTCTCCCTGTCACATGTACCCACCACAGGCACCTCACATAGTGAACGTCCAGGTAGCATCCACCAGCAAGACTTGTCTTCCTGACTCGTCGTAGTTCCCGCTCGGTCGACTCGACCCTCACCACACACCCCAAGACTCACGCCAAGATCTCCCTAGGTTCATTATCAGGTTATTATCAGGTTAAAAGATCCTCGTGCCTTATCTCAAACGTCTCTCACTCACCAGCATCACATCATAGATATAATGCGAGTAAGAGTAAAGCAGTGGTAACAAGTAATATAGCAGCATCTAATCTAACAATAGGGTGAGCAGGTGTAAGGTTGCAACAAGGTAAGTGGCTCAAAAGCAGTAAACTACCATGCAACCTATCAGTAATATTAAGACATAAAGGTAATGCACTAGCAATTCTAAGTATTTGCAATGTGTAATAGGATCTACGAATGGGTGGGGCGTGGCACCTGGCAGGTCGTCACCCAAGTCGTCAGTGTAGTCGGGGTCGAACTCCTCAGTCGGTGGCTCCTCCAGGTCTATAAAACGTGACATATGGCCACGTCAGCGGCTCCTATAGAGGTGCACAAAGAAGCAACTGAAAACCAAAAAGATCCAAATGCATTCAAACATAGGCCTAGGACGTAGAGCTCATTTTTAGAAAAATTTGGACTCTCGTTTGGCATGTTTCTGAGCTACGGTGGATTAGTTATGAATTTTTGAAGGTTTAAACTATTTTCAGAAAAAGAAAAAGATCAAATATCCAGGGGCTGACACGTGGCAGCTTGTGATTGGCTGTGGTGAATAGTGTCACTGACACGTGGGGTCCTTGAATAGTGCGGCTGACAGGTGGGACCCAGGTCAACGTTGACTGGTCAATAGTCAACGCTGACTGGGCCGTGACCGGGCTTGGCGGGCCGGGGCAGGGCCTAGACAAGGGCCGGGTTGGGCCGGCCCGGCCCGGACACGTGTCAGCGTGTGGTGCAGCCACATCGCGGGCTGGATCTCCAAGCGGGTCAGCACTGGGTTGCAGGTTCATGCACGCGGCTCATGGTGGTCCAAGCGGTGTGGGTTCATGGTCCACAGGCACGGTTCGCGGTGGACCCAGTGCCCGTACCCTTTTCCCCGCTCTCGGCTCACGGTGGACTGAGCTCACCGAGCCGCTGCCTTTCTTTCCCTTCCCCCCTTGGGCTCCTCTGCTCACGTGGTGGCGCTCCCGCCGGCGGCACACTTGCTCGTCGCGGCGTCCCGGTGGCTCGGTGGGCATCCGAAGTGGCTCTATGGCTTGAAGGGAGCTAAGGCGGAATGATAGCAGCATCTTGGGGCTTCGATGGGGATTGGAACGGGTGGAAACGGCCGCGCCACCACGGCGTCCCAGGGCATGGCGACTATGGCCGGCGGCGGCGCTCTACGGCCCTTGGGGCTCCTTCCCTCCCAACTCCGTGAGCATGGCGCGTTCCGGGTCAAGGCGAAGCGCGCGATGTTGACCTCCCAAGCTCTACCGTCCCCGGCTAGCGAGAACGGTCCTGCCATGGTGAGCCATGGCCATGGCGATGGCGCGCGCGAACTGTGGCACCAGTGCCTTGTGCGGGGTTCCTTGTGATGGCCAAGAAACGACCCCAACGTGGTGGTGAGTGTGTGGTCGTGCTGTGCCGAGGCTTAAGGCTCAGCCTTGGCCACTTCTAGCGCGGTGGTGCTGTGGTGGTGCCGTTCACCAAAATGGCGGTGCGCAAACAGGGGAAAACGAAAGGTGGCGTGAGGAGCCTCATCGTTGGGCTCGGGGCGGTCGGGTAGCGAGGCAGTAGTGAGGCGAAGCAATGGCGTCAGGTTGCAGTGCCGTGCAGTCCACAGCGAGGGAGGGCAACGGGTTCTCCTCCCTCGACTCCGGCGGTCCGAGCGGCTCCGGCTCCTCCTCGCCCCGAACGGCTCCACTTCTAGTTTCCCCACCCCCTTCTTCTCCTTCCTCTCGGTTGGGTGTGGCGAATGAGACCGCAAGGCAGTGGCTAAGGGGGGGGTTAGGGCTAGGGCGACCAGGGGGTGCCCTTCTTATAGGCGTAGTGGTCCAGGCGGGTGGCGATGCCCGATCAATGGTGGAGAGGCGCACGGGGGGGGGGGGGGGGTACGTGGACAGTGATCGGGTGCTCCAGCTAGGGCTCTTCCCCTCCCCTTGCATGCTGCTGCAGCGGCCGGGTGCGATTTTGAAACTAGGCAGTCAAAAGTGGAGCCGAGCCATGGCGTCATGACGGGCAAGCTCTGCCGGCGACGTCAGCACGGTGAGGCGTGGTCTAGGGAGAGAGCGGGGCGCTATGGATCGCCGACATGGCGCGCATCGAGGCTGGGTGGCTCAACCGATTCGAAAATGAGCAGCTCGATTCTCAGCTCGGCCTCGGATGCTGCCCGATGGGTGCTCTGCTTCGCTAAGCCCAGCGTCCATGGCAGCGGAAAAGGGAAAAGAAGGGATCGTGGGGATGGCATCTGTGGCCCACTTAGCAGCATCAGGGGCAGAAGGCGACGGGAGGGCGGTGTCGCGACGCAGCGCCCTCAGCTGCGGGCCGTTCCCCCTCGGTTGGGCTGGTTCTTGGCGCTGGGCCTTGGCCTGACACGCGCAGGCCGGCCTTGCTGCGCGTGGGTGGGGCAGAGCGGGGTGGTGGCACCAGTTGGGCTGGCTGGGCTACATAGGCCGGTTTGGCCTTTTCTTTTTTCCCCTTCCTTTTCTAAGCTTTTCTATTTCTTTCTCCACCATACTAACTAATCCAAAGGCACCTACATGTATATACATGTGTGCCAAGTATGTATACACCCTTAGGGGTAGTCCACTAGAGTTTAGGGTTGGTGGGTCCGAGTCTAAGGGTAGGCACTTAGGGGTTAATTAAGTGGCAAGATTATTTATATAAAAGAAAGTGTTGATTTTATTAGCAAAACAAAAGCGATAAAAGCCAACTCACAAGTATTTAATTGAATGCAGATGCTCTACTCTGCTATGTAGGTGCTACTTGTGCAACTACATGGGTGTTTTTCTTATATGCCACTCATCATACATGGGTTTGTTTGCGAAAAAATTTTCAGTTGTGATTTTTGGGTTTCGGAAAAACTAGGATGTTACACCACACGTCCATCTTCTTCCTCGGAAAGGAATAACTTGTGTGCCTTTGTCGCATTGTATCACACCCCAGGCATTATCCTGAACTAGGAGTCTAACACGGCCTCATAGGGGCGAGCAGATAGACGTCTGCCCGCATGTCAAACTATAGTCCTTTGACAGATCTTGGAGGAATATTCCTTACGTTGCCACAGGTAAACGGTTGGTTGAGATGGCGCCACAAGAGATTACGATTCCTAGTCTTCCTTGATCTCGATCACGTCCGATAAGGTTGGGAACGCTCGGGAACCTCTCAAGCCCCTAGGCATGGGGGCTCGATTGTAGGCCTGCCTCAAGGCGTCCCCTCAAGTGCCCAGACAGCTTAGGAAGTGGGCCGTCTTAGGCCTGATGGGTCGTTCCTGTCATCCAGTGTGGGCATGCGAGCACACATACTATGTGTAGCCTCTGGCTGCTTAAGGGAATCAGTCAGGGATTAATGAGACTGTCATAGCGCTAATCTGTGGGTGTAGGTAACCTTGCTATTAGATACTCAAAAGCCTCCATACATATACCAGTAGGATTCTACATTCAAGTCGTAATAGAACTAGAAGTCATAATAGCATATCTCTCTTGAGTCCTATTACAAGTATAATTTGAGTCACCGTACAACACTTTGTGTCACTTGCTGGCTGCAAAGAAATCTAGAGCTCAACATGATGTTTTTTTGTCAACTAACTAATTGCGGTCAAATACATTTTAGTTCATCACTTACTCAAATTATGTAAAATACCATTAATCTAGCTTATTTAAGCAAGTTACTTCGTAGTTGCATCAGCCTCACCCCGCAATAACCCTGTACATGTTCTCATGGCATCCACTATCGTTTTGCTCATTGCTGACTATTCTTTTTTCTAAAAAATATATTCATATGGGCAACTTGTTAAAGTGTAAGTGCGAAGAAAACACAGTGTTCCTGGTGTCAAAAAATGAATAAAAGACACACAAGAAGTTGTTCTTTTCTATTTCTCTCTGAGTATTGTGCATTGCCAGGTAAACTTCCTGGTTGGTTTCTGAGTGTTGTGCATTGCCAAGTGTAAACTGCAAAACAATCCAGACTTGGTCGCGTCCCTTTCTCATTCCACATAATCCCACTTGGCACCAATAATTAATCACCAGTTGACTAATAAAGAGCGTACAACCATCTAGAGATAAATTATCTTTAGAATTGATCTCTCTTGCACCAACAAGCACCAATGTCAACGTAAATTGGGGAATGTTGGCGAACCTGTTTGAAAGGCAGACATCAACCAACAGCAACAGGGAGATCATTTATGAGTAATTTTTTTGAGAGATCTAATCTATTTTTGAGAGATCATTTATGAGTAATTTTTACTCCATACATTCGCAAATACGGAGTACATTTGGTTGTAGATTTTGATCAATTATGTGCAATGTATATCATTTACTACCTAATGTATGCAAGATCCTTAGCTTTGAGAAAATAAACAGGTTCTGAATGAATATTCAGCAACAGTTTTCTTGTATTAAAATTTACAAGTAGATATTATGTAGAATCCTATAGTACAGTAACACGGCAGGAACTAGGGTTGCTTTGCATAATTCCAAAAAAGATATATATAGACCTATTCATATGGACAGCTTGTATACAAGTGTAAACACCAAGAAAAGACAATATTCCTGGTGTAAAAAAGGAACAGAAACACAACAAGTTGACCTTCAAAAAATATATAAAAAACAAGTTGTTATTATTTGAACGGGGCAATTTGAATGCATTCCTGGCCCTTTTATCAATTATATACATGCACACAACAAGCAATGACATGCCCATTTGAGTACATTTTAAATTTAACCGATGAGGGGGCTCCTTCGAAGAATTGACTTATTTCTAAGAAATGAAGGGATAATCTAGCTAGCAGGACAGCTCCTCATGTTCTCGACGAACGGTATGCTTATTATTACTTATTAATACTGGCCCTCCACTCCACCTCAAATATTCTCTTCTTTAAATTAAAGAGGAGACATTGAGTGTGTGCAATTGGTTGAAAGCAAATCATGCAATGGAACATTCCCATGAAGAGAAAATTTAATAGATTCAGTCACCAGGAGAAGGAAGAATAAACCACAGGCGGCATGCAGCTACAGCAACTTAAACAAGATATACATTTGCAGGTCAAAATGTCAAATGGTCAGCTAATGGCGGTTGCAGCCTCCATGCATGTTCTGTAACAGCTCTCTCTCTAATCAGTTCGTACTCCATAATACACCATGGATCCAAACTAACACGGATCCAAACTAACACGTACGTATAGTACTTGGACGTCGTCACGGCATCTCCATGTATAAATAGCCACCCATACAAAGGCATTTCATCACTCAGCTCTTAGCTCTCACGCACTCTCAGATAGAAAAGGGGTCGGAGCAATTAGAGAAGAATTTGGCGTTCTGACTGAGCAGCCAAGAGGACACACACGTACAATGGCTGCTTCGTTCAAGCTTGCGGTGGCGGTGACATGGGCCTTGGTCCTTGCGACGACGGCGTGCCAGGGCCTTGAGGTGGGATACTACAAGAAGACATGCCCCCGCGTGGAGCACATTGTCCGGGACGAGGTGAAGAAGTTCGTCTACAAGAACGCCGGCATCGGCGCCGGCCTCATCCGCATGCTCTTCCACGACTGCTTTGTTCAGGTACGCCGTACGCAGCAATGCCGACCATGTCCATGCATGAATGCACCAAGTACAAATGTACAATGGAGAGAGCGATCGAGACTAACACGACATGCAAACATATGCAGGGATGTGACGGCTCTGTGCTCCTGGACCCGACGCCGGCGAACCCGCAGCCGGAGAAGCTCAGCCCACCAAACTTCCCAAGCCTGCGCGGCTTCGAGGTCATCGACGCGGCCAAGGACGCCGTCGAGAAGGCCTGCCCGGGCGTGGTCTCCTGCGCGGACATCGTCGCCTTCGCGGCCCGTGACGCCGCCTACTTCCTCAGCAGGTTCAACGTGAAGATCGACATGCCCGCCGGCCGCCTCGACGGGCGCGTCTCCAAAGCCTCGGAGGCCCTCGACAACCTGCCGCCACCCTTCTTCAACGTCACCGATCTCATCGCCTCCTTCGCCGCCAAGGGGCTCGGCGTGGAGGACATGGTCGTTCTCTCCGGCGCGCACACCGTCGGCCGCTCCCACTGCTCGTCCTTCGTTCCCGACCGCCTGGCCGTCCCCTCCGACATCAACGCCGGGTTTGCCAACTTGCTCCGGAGGCGGTGCCCTGCCAACTCGGCCCCGGCCAACGACCCCACCGTGAACCAGGACATCGTCACCCCCAACGCGCTCGACAACCAGTACTACAAGAACGTGCTCGCGCACAAGGTCCTCTTCACGTCCGACGCCGCGCTGCTCACCACGCCGGCCACGGCCAAGATGGTCGGTGACAACGCCAACATCCCCGGGTGGTGGGAGGGCAAGTTTAAGAAGGCCTTCGTCAAGATGTCCCAGATTGAGGTGAAAACCCGTAACCAGGGAGAGATCAGGAAGTACTGCAGGGCTGTCAACACTAAACGATGATATCTACGCTACTAGGCAGCTAGATGCTGCCATGCCCCGCAATGCCCATTGGCTTGTTCTTCGTTTGCAGGATTTCGCGCACCTTGATATTTTTTCTTTTTAAATATATATTTGTACTATTTTTATTTTCTTTTGCTATATATACGTACTACTATGTTGTTGTAAACTTGTATTACTTGCTCTGTTGTTGGACAGTGTGTAATTATGTCTACTTTAATTTTTCTATATAACGATGGAACACTCATTTTGACATGCTAGTCTTATGACTGAGACCTTCTTTTTCTATATATAACTTGTATTTTTTAGAAAGAAATGTGTATTGAGACTTTTTTTTGAGAATATGTGTATTGAGACTTGACGTCCACAAAATTGACTATACTTGTCATGAATAAGTAAGGCTTTTGTATTGGTTTCCATTCTAAATTTTGATACACTTTAGAGCATCTCCAAGAGCCTTTTTAAATCTCACTCTCTAAATCATCATTTGGAGAGTCATTTGCATAAAAATCAGGTTCTATATCTTTTCACTCTTCAACAGTTTTTCTATTTCTCATGCGCACTCTAGAGAGCTATTCTCGTCTTTTATTTTTGGCTAGCGAAAAATCCGGAATAGAAGATGATTATATTTGGATTACCATTTAGAAAGATTGTTGGAGGGTCGCTTTTTACTAAAATCGCTATTCTTAGCATTTAGGAAGGATATGGTCTTTTGGAAATGCTCTTAGGTGTCAACTAAGTACAAAAATACACCAAGTTTGGAATGAAACCCAGGCACCCAGCAGGCCAACAAATGTGTGCACGAGCGTG
This sequence comes from Saccharum hybrid cultivar R570, assembly GCA_038087645.1. Lineage (NCBI taxonomy): Eukaryota > Viridiplantae > Streptophyta > Magnoliopsida > Poales > Poaceae > Saccharum > Saccharum hybrid cultivar. The sequence goes on along the minus strand of JAQSUU010000056.1, from coordinate 477,083 downwards.
AGGCCGACGAGTTATATGGGCCAGGCCCAGAGTACTCAGCATACAGTCCGCGATCCGCGTTTTGCGTCTTGAAGCAAGCAGGGCCGAGTACCGATCACCAATATATGGGCAGAGTGCAGACAAATGTAGAACACTCGCAAAACTGGCCTGCATATGTCCACCTCCATCTCTGCCTGCTACGCCTCAAAAGGCCGAATATTTGGGCCCATACTCTTTAGGCTGACACTCTGACCCAATATTTGTTACGAGTAAACATAGTCCATAATCATATGACTAACGCTAATCCCCATAGGATGTCTGTCCGGATGGACGGACCCCAGCGTGCTGCACGCCGCGCGTCCATAGACTGACTCGGCATTGCGGCTGCCGTGCATGGTGCCGCGGAAGGCGAGCAGGACGTCGTGGTGGTGTGGGCAGCGTGGCGTAGAACGGCGGCGCAAGCTGGGCTGCATCCGCGAGATGGTTCGGGGTCATGGTTGTGGTCGTCGGGCACTTCCTAGGTGCAGCGCGGACTCCACTCGGGGTCGGGGACGCCGTGGCTCCTTCCAGCGTGCAGCCACTCGTGCTGCTCGCTCGTGCTGCGCCCCGAGAGCCCCACCTATGCCGCCCCGCTTGTGCCGCTCGCCTGCGCCGCGTGCCCTGTCCGCGTGGATTCACCGCCTCCACTGCATCTCCATCCGCCTATCGAAGCTACTGCCGAGGTCCGTGCCACCGACGAGCTCCGCACCGACGACCCCTGCACAACACTGTGGCATCGAGCCCAGCAGCAACGTCAACCTCTGTATGTTTCATGCGTTTTAGATGTATGTTTCATATGTTTCGTCCGGATGTTGCATGTGTTTCGCCCGTATGTCGCAAAAGTAGATCTGATGTTGCATCTGTTGCAATAGCTATACATGTATGTTGCAAGTGTATGTTTCAAATGTTTCAGTTATTTCAGACGTACGTTGCAGTGCATTTCATCTGGATATTGTAAAAGTAGATCTTGTGTTTGCATATATTGCAATGACTATACACCTATGTTGCAAGTGTATGTTTCAAATGTTTCTGCTGTTTCAGACGTATGTTGCAAGTGTTCTATCTGAATGTTGCATATGTTGCAGTGGCTATACACATATATTGCAATCGCATGTTCCAAATATTTCACCTGATTTCAGATGTATGTTACAGTAAATGCTTTATGTTATAAGTGTTGTCATTAACATGCGTGAGAAGTGAGCAAAGGCGGAGGCAATCCCCGTGGGCGCAGGCAGTCCTTGCGTGTGCGCAGGAAGCGAAACGGGTGCAAGCAATTCCCATGAGCATGCGCAGCAGCATGCGTAGTAGTAGTAGGCGGCCCGTCGCGCGCAGGGTAGCAACATGCATAGCGCCAGCATGCAAAGCAAGCAGCAGACGGCATGTGTATGCGTAACAGCATCATGCATAGCAGCAGCATGTGTAGCATGCAGTAGGGGCGCAACATGTGAAGCAATAGTAGGAGTGTATGCATAGCAGCAGCACAGCTGGCGAGTACGCAACAGCAGTAGACGCGAGTGGGCAGACACGGGCCGGTGCAGCATATGCTGCAAGCGAAGCAGGCGCGGGTGTTTGGACCGGGGTAGCGTCCGGATGTCTAAACGCCAGCCACACCTTATGATTAATCAAGAGCCTCTCTCTCCAAAAAGAAACTAAGACAAAGATCGTGTACTTCTGCAAAATGTCTATATGAAGGAAATCGTTGCTTATATGTAGAAAATAGTAACACCTAGAGATTATATATATATATATATATATATATATATATATATATATATATATATATATATATATATATATATATATATATATATATATATATATATATTACCCTACAGCTGGCTATAGAATAACTTATTACTTATTCTGTAGCCACTTTGAGTTACGATAATTGCTATGCTAATTTACGAGATTATAGTAACTCCTTACTATGTGATTTACTATAATATTATGGTAAATATCCCCGTGTGTTATAGTAATTCAGCTATCGTAAATATATACTGACATTGTCGTAAATTAGTATATAAAATTATCGTAAATAGAGATGATGGCTACAAAATAACTTATTTTTGTAGCTAGCTATAGAGTATACTCTCCCTATATATATATATATATATATATATATATATATATATATATATATATATATATATATATATATATATATATATATATATATATATACGGCAGCGCTATTCTACACCCTAGGTGTAGAATAACTATTCTACACCAAGACACACCCAGCCCCACGCCATCAGACTCTCCCAAACCAGACCTTCCAACCACCCGACTCGACTCAATCGCACCCGTCCTAGCAATCCATCGCCCCCACCCCCCTCGTCAAAAAAGAAAAAACGGCGACGACCCTTTCTTCCCCGACCCGCGGCACAACGACGGGGCGCACCATCCCTCTGCGAACGGCGACACCAGGCGGCACGCGCCCCGATCCGCGGGCACGGCAGCCATCAGCGACGGCGCAGCCCAAGCCGCTCCTGTCCCTCGGCTGTGGCTCCAAACTCGGACGGCGGCGGGCCCTCTCCCGCAGCGGATCTCAAGCACGAGAAGCAGGTCACTCCCTCGGCACCTCCGGCCATGGTGGTCGCCCCATCCCCATCGATGGCGGCGGCGGTGGGTCCTCTCCGGCATCCCCTGGTGCGTCCGCGATGGGAGCGTATGCAGTGGATCTGCTACGACCTGAGGTGGTAAAAGCTCGCATCCCCGTTGAAAATGCTCGTCGACACTGGCGCTCTCCTACACACCACCAGCGGTGGCGCCCTCCCCATGCCGCGTCTGGTAGTGACGGTGGTAGCAAAAGGCCCCTCCCGTGCATCCGGCGATGGGACATGAGGAGGCGGCGCCCCTTCCGCTCTCTTGGCAGGACCCTCCTGCTGAAGCAATACTATACTGAATCCACTGAATGATGATCTTCACATCAAGCAGCAGGAGTGGGAAACGAATACTGATGATACAATGGAATATAAAATTAGGATCCTGAATTTTATCAGGAATACTGAGTTAGCATACTAAATGTGAATGAAAAACATTGTTCAGGGAATATGCACAACAATAATGAAAGATACTCTTATAAGACATACTAAGGACTACTGAAGCCAACAAAGTCAACTGCTAGAGTCACAGTACTGACAAAATACTTCAAAGGTACTGACAAAAAAAATACTTAATACTAACAACTACTTAAAGGTACTAGCTCCTGACAAAAATACTTGAAACTACTGACAAAATACTTGAAGATACTGACAAAAATATACTTAATACTGACAATTACTTAAAGGTATTAGCTACTGATACTTGAAACTACAAACAAAATACTTGAAGCTACTGACAAAATACTTAAAATACTGATAGAATACTTGAAAATACTGACAATTACTTAAAGGTACCAACAACTACTATAGTACTGGTTGTACCAAGATACTTGAAGATACTGATAAAATACTTAAAGATACTGACACAATGCTTGAAGATACTAACAACTACTTAAAGGTATTAACAACTATTGAAGTTATAATACCAGCTGTACCAAGCTAATGACAAAAATTCTTGATGATACTAACAAAATACTAGAAGATACTGACAACCACTAGACGATACTGACAACTACTGGAGTTATAGTGCCGGACACCGGCTGTACCAAGAAAATGATAAAAATTCTTGATGATACTGACAAAATTCTTGATGATATTAACAAAATACTAGAAGATACTGACAACTACTAGACGATACTGATAACTACTGGAGTTATAGTGCCGAGCACCGGCTGTACCAAGAAACTAATAAAAACACTAACAAAGTACTTGAACATACTCTCATACTTAAAAGATACTGACAAAATACTTGACGAATTTATCCTACTCTTGGCAGCTGTACCAAGCTATTAGCATGTAATTTCTTCTAAAAATATAGATGCATGCAAGTAAAATAAAAAATAGTAACGCATGGATTAATTTGCTTTTAATATGCATGCATACAAATAAAAATCAATGGACTACGGTCACATTCACCCAGGAGCACGAACATATTTAATTTGTTGATTTTTTTTACTCTCTAGCATAGCCGGAGGTGGATGCATGTCACGCTGCTGCGATCTTATTGGAGTGCAGGTGTGCGAGCTTACAGGTGCATGCGGATTCCTTTTCATCTCCCGCATGGTACATGGAGCGGCCCCATGGGGTGCGGACTGCAGAGCGCGTGGAGAGGGGTCGGGCGCACGGGACGGAAGCGTGCACGATGCGGAAGAGGCGCGCATGCGAGGGGCGCGGCCGGTTTGGTGCGGTGCGGGTCTGATTAGGCTAGCTGGTTGGGTCCATGGTGTAGAATAATATTCTACACCTAGGGTGTAGAATAGCGCATATATATATATATATATATATATATATATATATATATATATATATATATATATATATATATATATATATATATATTCTAAAATGCTTCTAAGGGGGCAAGCTAGGACGGCCAAGGGGTGTCGACTCGAGGCTAGCCATCCATGTCACCAAGTGCCATATCTAACAAGATCGCATCATCCTAGTTACTGAACACTTTGCCTGCCACGGGAGAGGGTATGGGATATCCATAACTGTCCAGACCCAAATCCATATCATTATTATCTATTTTTTACCCTCTTTAATCTTACACCTATTGGATAATGATCATTGGATAATAAAGGAGGTGTGCATTGGTTATTTGAACTACTAGCTGATATTACTATTTTACGCACAAATATGTGTGCTATATATACATGTGGGATCCATATCAAAATTGGAAATGAAAACCTTGTGTTTGCACCTTGAAATTTTACTACTAGCTGTAGACATCTTGGGCAACTTATGGGAAGCTGGAATCTTTATGGTGACAACCCTATCAGTCATGATGGTCCCCTCTGCCTGGCACAAGAGTAACTAATTAGGTCAGCATTGATGCCCGACCATGAGCCCATGAAGGCATGAAGCGACAGGATGAAGGCATGACCCTCTGTGTCCGGAACCTTTGATCTCAATGTCTTCGCATTAGGACATCGTCCACAACTAACCTTTGATCTTACTGTCTTCGCATTAGGACATCGTCTACAACTACAAGGTACAACATAGCATTCAAGGCAAGGTACAAACCGATCAATACATAGTGCATAAGCGACAGAAACATCGAGCAATTTTGTGTGAATGCTCTATGCCCCTAAACAAACTCTTTGTGACAGCAGTGGTAGTCCACAACCGAGAGATGTAGCACACCACGTCACTTATACTTACATGCACATGCGTGCCATGGAACGACGCAACTCAGCTCGGTGCGCCTATGTGCACACATGTGGCACGCCTATTCTTTCTCTCCAACCTCAGAACAAGTGCACCATGGAACGACATAGTAAGTTTGTTCATATTCCTCTCAATTTCACATATGGTACAAATGCACATTCCTCCTAGCATTAATTATGGACCTTGGGATATATGATTTAGTTGGAAATTAGGGTACGCCAAGCTTGTCACAAAAAAAGGTACGCCAAGCCCAATTAAATCCAACATAATTGATATATAATACTGTTGTTAAATTTATATGTTGTCTTCATTTTGTATGTTATCAACCTTATTTAAATCTTACTATTACTAACTAGAGGGTTCAAAGATGACACCATGTTAATTCTCAACAGACGTGCTATAAAGAGAAGACGTATATCCTATAAATTTGTAGACTCTAATCGGCATCTCCAACAATAGCCACTAGATCTGTTCTCTCATATAAACATTTACTCACCACTGCTATTATGAAAAATAAATAATGTAACCCCCTAAATCTGCATCAGAATTATCCATCTCTGCCATTATGAAACAAAATTTAAAATAAACCCCTAAATTTATATATAAATTACTTATGTTTGTCATTATGAAAGATAATTCAATCAACCCACTAAATTTTCATCTAAATTACCCATATCTACCATTGTAAAAGACAATTCAAAATAATCCCCCTAAATTTGCATCTAAATTATCGATGTATAGCATTATGCAAGATAATGTAAATCATCTCTAAACATGCATTCAAAGTGCCCATATGTGTTATTATGAAAGATAGTACAAAGTAGCATACTTTAATTTGTACCTAAATTATTCACATCACCTGTGAAAAAATAAACAAAAGTGTATCTTAAATCCACATGCATAGCTATTACAAAAACTAATTCAATATCCATAAAGTACACGTACTATATATTTGTAAATTACATACTTCTACCACTATTAAGTTAAAAGTAAACATAATGCTATGTTCCATCATATAGACCAAGTAAACATCTACACCTGAGCATAAATATTAATTTTGATAGCTTATCAAGTGTGGAAAATGTATCATTAACAAACCACGTAGCATTGAACACTCTAGCCAGCAAGGGGTTGAGCACTGAGCTTAGACCAGCCACGACCTCAAGCCTACACTTGACACACGTAGATATCAGCATCTCCACGATCACTTCGAGAACGTGAAGACACTTGGGAGCTACTATCGAGGTTATGATACCCTTGGTATCTTAGGACACCGATTAGTTAGCCGTTTGGGCGGCCCACACTGGCCCAACTAGCAGAAGCCGAGCAATCGTAGCTCGCCTAAACTACAAAGGCCCCGGGCCAAGCACCAAGTCGCAAGGTCCATCACGACCTCTTCCTCCTCCTTCTACTGCACGCTGTGCAGCACCGCACGACCTCTCCTCCGTCCCGACCCACAGGAAGGAATGGGAAAGGGGTCGAGCTCCATCGGATACACTAGCCCTGACAGGGGTAGGCATGCTCCACTCACTCCACTAGGATATCCCCTTAGTCAGGACAGACGCCATCCCTGCGCCATGCTATGCGGACAAGACAACACCACCAGGCGGTGACGACCGGTACGGTAACCCACCATCCAAATATGACCCGACGAGATGGGCATATGGCCCCACTCACTATGGGATGGAGCACATGACCACGACCTTGACTCTCAAGAACGATCAAGCCAACGAGGGCCTCGACCCCACAGCTCGAGATCGAGGCCACCCGAAAGGTCCTAAATGGCTAGAGGGGGTGAATAAGCCTATAAAAATTCTATACAAATTCATTAGAGCAAATGGTTAGTAACCTAAGGTTGTAAGCCTTCTATACCACAATTCTAGTTCTTACTATCTCTAGGCACACCCAAAAGGCTATGTCACTACTCTTACTCTACTTGAGCTAACTAACAAGAGGCTAAACAAATTACTCAACTAACTAGCAAGAGAGCTACTCTACTCAAACTACAACAAGTATGAAACAATGTAGTACAAGGGAGATGAGTAGGGTGATTATACCACTCGTGGCAAGAGAGGATCAATCACAATATGAATACCAAGAGATGACACCAAGATTTATCCCGAGGTTCACTTGCTTGTCAGCAAGCTACGTCCTTGTTGGGTTGACCAACACTTGGTAGTTTGGCAGCTAATATGTATCACACACCTAACCCAACACTTGGGCACCACAAAAACCTACCCACAAGTGAGGTAACTCAATGACAGGAGCAATCCACTAGAGTTAGCTTTTGGCTCTTTGGCCGGGGAAGGTACAAGGCCCCTCACAAGTCAACGGGAGGTGGCCAAGAACAATCACTAACTCTTGCCAACACTTCTTCGCTGCTCTAAGCCGTCTAAGCATCGGTAAACACCAAGAGTAGCAAGAGAACCGTAGCTAATCAATCCCCAAGTGCCACTAGATGCAATCACTCAAGTAAATGCACTTTGGATCACTCTCAACTCACTTAGGATGCACAACCAAGCAAGAGAATAAGTGGGAGAGGTTTGGCTCAGCTCAAAGGACGCTATCACATGTAAGAATGACCAAGAGACTGAGCCAAAACCGACCAAACTCCATTTATAGAGCCCCCAACAAATTATAGCCGTTATGCCCCTCGGGGAGGTCCGGACCGAGGCTCTAGACCAATGCTCTGGACCATCTATAGTGAAGGTCCAGGCCCCTGGATCTCGCCACGTGTCCACTCATTCAAACGTGCTCGTTAGATCTCAATAGTCATTAAAAACGTGTCAAACTGCGTAGTACCGGACCCTAGAATCGGACCAAGGTCCGAACCAACTCAACTTAGGGTCTGGATGTACACAGAGATGTTCCAGAAAGGATTTTTCCCTCTAAACCCGGTCTGGACCCAACAACCGGACCATCTCAGGGTCCTGTCCCTTCAAACACATGTAAAAAACACTCAACCGGACCTAGAGGACATGGTTCGGACCCTAGCTCCGGACCCAGAGAACATGGTCCGGACCCTAGAATCGGACCTAGAGGACATGGTCTTGAACCAGAGTCCTGAGCTCCGGACTCAGTGCTAAAATGACTATAACTCTTAGCTCTGAACTCTAATTTCGATGAACTTGTACATTTTGGAAAGGTTATGCAGAGGGCTACACATCCCACATGCATATTTGATCCAAAACACAATGGATCAACACAGAATTCCAATCCAAGAACCATCATATAGTTCTAAGCACACCGAAAGAACTTTTCTTCACCAAATCTTCGCTTTCTTTGCAGATGTGACAACACCACCAAGTGTACACCACCATGTGCAAGTGTGTTAGCATTTTTCAAGTACTTTCCAAGGGTTAAGTGTTAGCACACTAGCTCCTAATCCATATGCATGAATTACTTCACCTAGTGGCACTCGATAACCGCTCAGCCAAAGATTTTCTCTCTTTATTGTATGGCTATCGATCCTAATATAAATACACTTACACCCTCTATGGTCTTGAGTGCCAAAACAAAAGGCTATTTGATACCTTTGCCTTGATCAACACTTGGTTTTTGTTTTTCTCTTTCTTCTTTTCCAAATTGGAGCACTTGTTCATCTCTTTTGGTCACCACCATCACCATGACCATCATCTAGCTCCACCACTTGGCTTTGGACCATCTTCTCTTGTCTACACACTTAGCTCAAGGATTAGTCCATAGGTTTTATCAATTATCTAAAACCAAACTAGGGCTTTGACCACCGGCATCACAACCAGCAAGGTGGTTGATGGCTTGAGAATAGCTACCTACTCCCCGTACTGATGCCACGATGTCACCAAGAGAACAAGAGATGATAATGAAAGCCACAACGAGCTCACATCGCATAGAACAGCTGGCGAACCACCACTGTGCCAACAGTGCCATCACGACTGGCACTATAGCATCATGCCACGATGTGAGCACAAGACCATGAAGAACCACACCCGGACGTGCGCTAACACCAAGACAAGATGACCTTCCTTGCAAGCCAAGCTTACTAGTTTCTCCCTCCCTTAGGCTCATAGCCGCTCAGTCAAGATAAACTCTCTCTCTGTATGTAACCTGGCCCCGAACTCTATATAAGGGCGGTTAGGCGTCCTTTCTAAGGGGATGGACTCTCGAGACTTCATTCGGTCTTCATCCACCTAGCTCCTCTGAAGGGTCAAGATGGTAGACTAGAGGGGGGGGGGGTGAATAGTCCTTTCTAAAAACTTAATTGCGTTAGCTAACCGAAACAAGTGCAGAATTAAATCTATCGGTCTAGCCAAGACTACACCCCTCTATCTATAACTCTAGCACCTTACAAAAAAGATCCTAATCAATCAAATAAGGTGCCTTTCTAGAAAGAGCCCACCTAAACAATTTTAGCTTGCAAGGTCACACAAACCTATGCAACTAATACTTCAAGCACTGGGGAGCTCCTACACAATTCTAGTAAACAAAAGCACAAAGCAACTAGGCTCACTAGCAATGCTCAATAACAAGGCAACCAATGCCAAATTAGAGAGCGCAAATTACTTAGCTACACAAACTAAGCAATGTGACTAACAAGGTTACACAAACCAAATTAGCCACCCAAAGGGGATACTTCTAGCTACACAAGCAAGAAGATATCTAGCTAGCTACATAAGCACAACTAGATACAAGAGCAACAACACAAGCAAGGTATATATGAAGGTAAATACAAGCTTGTGTTGCACGAAGACAAACCACCGAGAAGAGTAGACAATGTTGACACGGTGATTTTCTCTCGAGCTCCACTTGGTTGCCACCAAGCTACGTCCCCGTTGTGTCGACCAACACTTCATGGTTTGGCGGCTAATCGGTATCCACAACCGAGCTCTCCTAAAGAGCACCGCAATAACCCACTATCAAGTGTGGTAGCTCAATGACACGCTCTACTAGAGTTGCTCTTCACGATCCCTGTGGGGTGAGCATAATCCCCACACAAAGCTTCTCTGGAGCCTCGCACAATCTTCTTGCGAGCTTCGACGGAGCCTCAAGCCACCAAGCCGTCTAGGAGGTGGCAATCTCCAAGAGTAACAAGCACCACCGGCTTGCAACATGATCACCTAGTGCCACTCGATGCAATCTCACAATGCAATCGCACTAGAATCGCTCTCTCACTCGATCCGACGAACACCATCAAGCATGAGTGAGTTAGAGGGCTCTCAAGCACCACAACATAAGCCACTAAGGCAAAGTGCGCTCAGCTACCAGTCAAGGCCCGCCACCACAAGTATTTATAGCCCCATGAACGAATATGGCCGTTACCCCTTCACTGGGCGTTTTTCACATCGACCGGATGCGCTGCACCGTGTCCAGTAACTCGCAGCTGTCCACGTGTCGTCCTGCATTCAACGTCATCCACGCGATCCCAACGGTCACTTGCACGCCAACGGTCAAGAGATCAACCGGACACGTTTCACTGTTTGACCGGATGCGCTCCACGCCACAATTGGACGCGACAGCGCCAGCGTCCGGTCGCTGTTGAAAGCTCTATGTTTGGTGTTGATAATTAGTGATAATGCCTAAGTACTAATCCTATGCCTAAGTTGTATGTAGCAGATGAGGATTAGTACATTCCAAGGTTGGTGGCAAGATGGACATGGTGATCATGATGGCCACACTTGGATTTGGATGCAACCCTACGTGATCAAGGCAAAGGTATATGCTTAAGGGTTGTGTTTTAGTAACCAAGACACCTAGTGGGTGTGGTTACATTATAGGATAGATAGCCGTACTATAAAGAGGGGAATGACACGGCTATTAAACTCCTAAGTGCCTCTAGGTGTGCATTTCATAATCATATGCATTTGGATAGAACTAATAACGCCTCGAAAAATGATTGTGAAAATGCTAACACACTCGCACATGACGTGATCACTTGGTGGTGTTAGCACATTTGTGATGGCGTTGGAGTTTGAGTGGTAGAGAGGGTTTGGGGTCCTCTCTCCCTCTCGCCGAGCTTGCGAGGCGGGATTCAGGCGTTTTCGAGGAATGAAAACGCCTATTTTCCACTACACCGGAAGTCGAAAATCAAACGGAAGCGAACGGAGGTCACAGTAGTGACCGGACGTTGGACCAGACACGGTCTCTGTTTGACCGGACGCGTCCGGTCAGCGTTCAGCGTCTTCACGTGTTTCGGTTTGTTGATTGGACGCGGTGGCGCGTCCGGTCACTGTCGACCGGACGCGTCCGGTCGATTAGGGAGCTTACTAGACTCCAACCGGACGCTGGCACTGTGGCGTCCGGTCAGTTCTCCAGCGCGTCCGGTCGCTGTTTCGTTGTGCGCTGCTCAGGCTTGACCAGCGCATCCGGTCCGTCACGGGACCAGCGCGTCCGGTCAAGCTTCGCACGTCCGGTCGTTGCGTGCAGCGCGTCCGGTCGGTGGTTCACAAAAGTAGCCGTTGTGCGATCGGCGCGTCCGGTCAGTTTGACCAGCGCGTCCGGTCAGCGCGACTTCGGTTGTTTCAAGTGCGTAACGGCTATATTCGAAGGGGTATGTCTATAAATACTCGTTGGCCAGCTCAAAGCTTTAGCTCTTGCACTCTTTGACATACTTGTGAGCACTTTGAGCTAAGCAACTCCCCTCCACTCATCTCTCTTGCTTCTTTGCCTATTCGAAGTGAGATTGAGTGATCCAAGTGCATTTGCATTGTGAGATTGCATCTAGTTGGCACTTGGTGGTTGATTTGCTGCGGGATTCTTGTTTCTCTTGGTGGTTGCCGCCACCTAGATGGCTTGGAGCAGCTTGGAGGCGTTGGCAAGAGTTGGTGATTGTTCTTGGCCACCTCCGGTAATTATGAGGGGTTTGTGCCTACCTCGGCGAAGCGCCAAAGGCAACATTAGTGAATTGCTCGTGTTATTTGCAACCTTTTGCCATTTGGTAGGTTCTTGTGGCGCCTTTTGAGAGGCTCGGTGTGAGACCGATTAGCCACCGAACCACGTGGTGAAGAGGGACACAACGGGGACTAGCGTGCCGGCAAGCACGTGAACCTCGGGATAAATCTTTGTGTCATCACTTTCATATTGTGATTGATTGATCTCGATGTTCGGTTGTCTTGGTATTCATTGTTGATCATATTGGTTGGCTCAATTCTTCGCCCCTCGGTGAAACTCTCCTAACTCCACTCCACATTATCTTCTTAGTTATCTTTGCTAGCTAGTTAGCTTTGTTAGAGTAGCTCTTTTGTGTAGCTTGCTAGTTGTAGTTGTAGCTACCTTCTTTGTTTGACTTGTGCGGTTGAGTGCAAAATATACTAGAATTGTGAATTGGTTAGGTGGCTTGCAAACACCCCGTAGGCTAAGCAAAACTCGCATCTCGCTACTTGTTATATTGATAAACTTGTTTAGCTTGTCCTTGTAGAATTTTTTAAAAAGGCTATTCACCCTCCTCTAGCCATCAAGACCTTTCAAGTGGTATCGGAGCCGTGGTCACCGTTTGCAAGGCTTAACAACCTCGGTGCAAGATGGCTCAAGTTATGTTCAATCATGTTAATGACAAGCCTCCATTCTTTGATGGCGTCTCTTCCTTTGATCATTGGAAAAGGAAGATGAAGCAATATCTAGGCAATATACATGAGAAGGTTTGGGATGTGACCAAAGAAGGATACATCATTCTTAATGAAGAAAATCTCACTCCAAATGACCGCATCAACAAACAATGCAATACGGCGCCACCATGTCTGATCAGCTCTGAGATACGCGCTGTTCCTGGGTGCATGACCGGGCGCTCCGGTTCCACGAGGGATCGGACACGCCGGTTGCAAACCCTAGCGCCCCACGCCACGCACAGCTGCTGCCACTGACTGGACGCGACGGTCGTGCCGAGACCGCATCCGGTCCAGCGTCTGGTCACACCAGTGACCTCTTTTCGCCTCTGTTTCTTCTCGAACTTCCTTCTCCTTTGACTTAGAGAAAATCTCCGCCTCTGGCATAGTGGAAAATATGCATTTCACTTCCACGAAAAACACCGAATCCCGCCTCGCAAGCTTGGCGGGAGGGAGAGAGGGCCCCAAACCCATCTCTACCGCTCAAACTTCACCTCCTTTGCAAATGTGCTAACACCATCAAGTGTACACCACCATGTGCATGTGTGTTAGCATTTTCACAATCATTTTCTTCAAAGAAGTTAGCCACTCAACTTGCCACGCCACTTGATTCTAGCAACGATGCAAAGTTAGATCATTCGAGTGGCACTAGATGACTGATATGCAAACAAATTTGCCCCTCTTAATAGTATGGCCATCTATCCTAAACCTGGTCAAGCACTTCTCTACAAAACCTTTGACCGGTGAAATGAAATGCCCTAGGATTATACCTTTGCCTTGCACATTCTATTCCAACTCCTCCAACGTTGATGCAACACATGCACCAACCAATCATCAAATGATATGATCCACTTCATATCATCACGTGTCCATATTGGTTCATCGATCTTGACCTCACTTGCTCTTCACCGTTGCCTCGGTCCATCGACGCCAAGTCTCGCCCAAGCTTCACCGTCACACGCGGTCCCCCTTCACGCTTGCAACTGGTCCATCGAGCCAAGCCACATCTCGATCTTCTCCACCTTGATCACATGACTCCATGTCATGTCTCATATGCAATGAGCTCCTCCATCATCACATGTGCAAGCTTTGCAACATCTCCAAGCCATTTCCACCTTCATGGCATATGTTGCTCACACACATGTATCTATGGACTAATCACCTGTGTATCTCACATAAACACAATTAGTCCACCTAAGATTGTCACTCAATTACCAAAAATAAACAAGGATCTTTTATCCTCCTACCTCTTTCCCTTAGCTTACACACCTCATTGTAAGAACTTCAGAGCATTAATCCAACCAAGGAACACACACTTGAACTCTCTCTGAGACTGGACGTAGAGCTCCGTCCTAAACTAGTATAATTTCTTGTGTCTTTGGATGCTACCATCATCTTCCAAGAGCAGCGCGACACACATATAAATTCACTTGCCGGTCGATAAAACACAGACAATGCTGGCCTTCCGTTGTGGGCACACTGGGCTCCAAGGCGTCCCACCCCATATCACTGTCCACACAGACGGGGAAGCGGCATTACTCTGGTTCTGGCTCTCGTTGGGAGCTAGGAGAGCCATCTGGAGTAAAGAAGGCATAGAGTGACCCCATTTCACCACAACAACAAAATGCAAAGACTTGACGCCATCGGTGGTCTGAGGCCATGCTGCTCCGGGATAACTCCACCCCTGCGCCGGAGCCCAAGCACATGCCGGGAGCCACCCGCGAGGCCTTTATGAAGTGCCTCATCAGACGCTACTTTTGGTGTCTGGCCTTCGACCATCAGGTTGCTCAATGCCAGGATGCAAGGGAGTTAGAAACATCTCCCGCTCCTGCCCTACTCAACGGCCTTGCACAACCTCCTCCAAGCTCTGTGCCCAGTTAATTTTCCCTCTAGAGAGCATCCACAGCTGCATCTCGTTCCCCCCACTGCACCATCACAACCCCATTGTCACATCCACCAAGCATGGGATGGAGTTCGTTCCTGGCCATGCCCACCAGCGCCCAGCGCGGGGCCGCATATCCTTCGTCGCTACTGATGCCATGACTAGGGAGGTGAACCAACTGCGCGCCCATGCTATGGTCATGTCCTCACCGATGACGGGCTACCACTCCAATGCCCTTGAGGTCTCCTACGCACGGGCTGAACAACTGTTTGTGCCATGGTACAACATCACGGTCACCAAGCACAGCCTGGACCTCTTCCTCGCCGAGTTCAAGCTACCCACAGAGGAGGATCACGCCCTCTGCAAGGGATCCATTGACATTGGGGCTCCATCTTCCTGATCAACCCTTGGTGTTCGGCTAGAGGAAGGACAGAGCACACCTGGTGGTACCACGTCAAGGTGACCATGGAGAACCTCCCCATGGAGGCTTGGAATGCGGATGATGTCTAGCTCATCCTCGGCGATGCCTGCATCCTGGACAGGTTGGATAGCCAGACCCTGACACCCGACTCTACAGTTTTCCTCACCTGTTGGGTGTGGATGGAGGACCGGAACAAGCTCCTCGAGGTCCCTGGAGTTCACCGTGTTCGCGGCTAGGGCAAGGCAGGCTATGGAGATCAATGGCCTCCCCACTTCGAACTGTGTCCTGTCGACCCCACCCACTGGGTAGGCCAGCGATAAGGTCATTCTGATCCACTAGAGGCCGTGCTCGAGTTCGATGACATCCTCGGATTATGATAGTTCGACACCAACATTTGTCCCCTGCTTCTGGACCTCGGGTGTACTCGACGGGTAGCCTGCATTCAGGAACCGTGACCCAGATGATGACCTGGCCCGTGTTTGCACATGTTCTTCACCTTCCTACCGAAAGGCACTCCTTGGCGACAATGAGGCCATGGACCATGGTTGCAACCTAAGCCCTTCGCTTGTGAGGAGCGGACGTGGGAGGGACTACATCCCTCACACCTCAAAGGACTAGGAGTGCCATTGCTCACGCTCCCCAGTCCATCAGGGAAGGGCCTAGGATGCGGACTGGGGGCTGTGGGCCCATCGATGAGCTTTGGCCGTCTAATCGACTTGCTGTGTAGGGGAGCGGATGAGCTAGTGCTCCATGGCGCTCTTGCGTCTAGCAGGGAGGACCCAATGGTCCAAGAGTTCTACCTCTCCTTGAAGGCCAGCCGCGTCTGACACGTGGCAGCTTGTGATTGGCTATGGTGAACAGTGTCACTGACACGTGGGGTCCTTGAATAGTGCGGCTGACAGGCACGGTTCGCGGTGGACCCAGTGCCCGTACCCTTTTCCCCGCTCTCGGCTCACGGTGGACTGAGCTCACCGAGCCGCTGCCTTTCTTTCCCTTCCCCCCCTTGGGCTCCTCTGCTCACGTGGTGGCGCTCCCGCCGGCGGCGCACTTGCTTGTCACGGCGTCCCGGTGGCTCGGTGGGCATCCTAAGTGGCTCTATGGCTTGCAGGGAGCTAAGGCGGAATGATAGCAGCATCTTGGGGCTTCAATGGGCATTGGAACGGGTGGAATCGACCGCGCCACCATGGCGTCCCAGGGCATGGCGACTACGGCCGGCGGCGGCGCTCTACGGCCCTCGGGGCTCCTTCCCTCCCAACTCCGTGAGCATGGCGCGTTCCGGGTCAAGGCGAAGCGCGCGATGTTGACCTCCCAAGCTCTACCGTCCCCGGCTAGCGAGAACGGTCCTGCCATGGTGAGCCATGGCCATGGCGATGGCGCGCGCGAACTGTGGCACCAGTGCCTTGTGCGGGGTTCCTTGTGATGGCCAAGAAACGACCCCAACGTGGTGGTGAGTGTGTGGTCGTGCTGTGCCGAGGCTTAAGGCTCAGCCTTGGCCACTTCTAGCGTGGTGGTGCTGTGGTGGCGCCGTTCACCAAAATGGCGGTGCGCAAACATGGGAAAACGAAAGGTGGCGTGAGGAGCCTCATCGTTGGGCTCGGGGCGGTCGGGTAGCGAGGCAGTGGTGAGGCGAAGCAGTGGCGTCAGGTTGCAGTGTCGTGCAGTCCGCAGCGAGGGAGGGCGACGGGTTCTCCTCCCTCGACTCCGGCGGTCCGAGCGGCTCCGGCTCCTCCTCGCCCCGAACGGCTCCACTTCTGGTTTCCCCACCCCCTTCTTCTCCTTCCTCTCGGTTGGGTGTGGCGAATGAGACCGCAAGGCAATGGCTAAGGGGGGGGTTAGGGCTAGGGCAACCAAGGGGTGCCCTTCTTATAGGTGCAGTGGTCCAGGCGGGTGGCGATGCCCGATCAATGGTGGAGAGGCGCACGGGGGGGGGGGGTACGTGGACAGTGATCGGGTGCTCCAGCTAGGGCTCTTCCCCTCCCCTTGCATGCTGCTGCAGCGGCCGGGTGCGATTTTGAAACTAGGCAGTCAAAAGTGGAGCCGAGCCATGGCGTCATGACGGGCAAGCTCTGCCGGCGACGTCAGCACGGTGAGGCGTGGTCTAGGGAGAGAGCGGGGCGCTATGGATCGCCGACATGGCGCGCATCGAGGCTGGGTGGCTCAACCGATTCGAAAATGAGCGGCTCGATTCTCAGCTCGGCCTCGGATGCTGCCCGATGGGTGCTCTGCTTCGCTAAGCCCAGCGTCCATGGTAGCAGAAAAGGGAAAAGAAGGGATGGTGGGGATGGCATCTGTGGCCCACTTAGCAGCATCAGGGGCAGAAGGCGACGGGAGGGCAGTGTCGCGACACGGCGCCCTCAGCTGCGGGCCGTTCCCCCTCGGTTGGGCTGGTTCTTGGCGCTGGGCCTTGGCCTGACACGCGCAGGCCGGCCTTGCTGCGCGTGGGTGGGGCAGAGCGGGGTGGTGCCACCAGTTGGGCTGGCTGGGCTACATAGGCCGGTTTGGCCTTTTCTTTTTTCCCCTTCCTTTTCTAAGCTTTTCTATTTCTTTCTCCACCATACTAACTAATCCAAAGGCACCTACATGTATATACATGTGTGCCAAGTATGTATACACCCTTAGGGGTAGTCCACTAGAGTTTAGGGTTGGTGGGTCCGAGTCTAAGGGTAGGCACTTAGGGGTTAATTAAGTGGCAAGATTATTTATATAAAAGAAAGTGTTGATTTTATTAGCAAAACGAAAGCGATAAAAGCCAACTCACAAGTATTTAATTGAATGCAGATGCTCTACTCTGCTATGTAGGTGCTACTTGTGCAACTACATGGGTGTTTTTCCTATATGCCACTCATCATACATGGGTTTTTTGCGAAAAAATTTTCAGTTGTGATTTTTGGGTTTCGGAAAAACTGGGATGTTACACCACACGTCCATCTTCTTCCTCGGAAAGGAATAACTTGTGTGCCTTTGTCGCATTGTATCACACCCCAGGCATTATCCTGAACCAGGAGTCTAACACGGCCTCACAGGGGCGAGCAGATAGACGTCTGCCCGCATGTCAAACTATAGTCCTTTGACAGATCTTGGAGGAATATTCCTTACGTTGCCACAGGTAAACGGTTGGTTGAGATGGCGCCACGAGAGATTACGATTCCTAGTCTTCCTTGATCTCGATCACGTCCGATAAGGTTGGGAACGCTCGGGAACCTCTCAAGCCCCCAGGCATGGGGGCTCGATTGTAGGCCTGCCTCAAGGCGTCCCCTCAAGTGCCCAGACAGCTTAGGAAGTTGGCCGTCTTAGGCCTGATGGGTCGTTCCTGTCATCCAGTGTGGGCATGCGAGCACACATACTATGTGTAGCCTCTGGCTGCTTAAGGGAATTAGTCAGGGATTAATGAGACTGTCATGGCGCTAATCTGTGGGTGCAGGTAACCTTGCTATTAGATACTCAAAAGCCTCCATACATATACCAGTAGGATTCTACATTCAAGTCGTAATAGAACTAGAAGTCATAATAGCATATCTCTCTTGAGTCCTATTACAAGTATAATTTGAGTCACCGTACAACACTTTGTGTCGCTTGCTGGCTGCAAAGAAATCTAGAGCTCAACATGATGTTTTTTTGTCAACTAACTAATTGCGGTCAAATACATTTTAGTTCATCCCTTACTCAAATTATGTGAAATACCATTAATCTAGCTTATTTAAGCAAGTTACTTCGTAGTTGCATCAGCCTCACCCCGCAATAACCCTGTACATGTTCTCATGGCAGCCACTATCGTTTTGCTCATTGCTGACTATTCTTTTTTCTAAAAAATATATTCATATGGGCAACTTGTTAAAGTGTAAGTGCGAAGAAAACACAATGTTCCTGGTGTCAAAAAATGAATAAAAGACACACAAGAAGTTGTTCTTTTCTGTTTCTCTATGAGTATTGTGCATTGCCAGGTAAACTTCCTGGTTAGTTTCTGAGTGTTGTGCATTGCCAAGTGTAAACTGCAAAACAATCCAGACTTGGTCGCTTCCCTTTCTCATTCCACATAATCCCACTTGGCACCAATAATTAATCACCAGTTGACTAATAAAGAGCGTACAACCATCTAGAGATAAATTATCTTTAGAATTGATCTCTCTTGCACCAACAAGCACCAATGTCAAGGTAAATTGGGGAATGTTGGCGAACCTGTTTGAAAGGCAGACATCAACCAACAGCAACAGGGAGATCATTTATGAGTAATTTTTTTGAGAGATCTAATCTATTTTTGAGAGATCATTTATGAGTAATTTTTACTCCATACATTCGCAAATACGGAGTACATTTGGTTGTAGATTTTGATCAATTATGTGCAATGTATATCATTTACTACCTAATGTATGCAAGATCCTTAGCTTTGAGAAAATAAACAGGTTCTGAATGAATATTCAGCAACAGTTTTCTTGTATTAAAATTTACAAGTAGATATTATGTAGAATCCTATAGTACAGTAACACGGCAGGAACTAGGGTTGCTTTGCATAATTCCAAAAAAGATATATATAGACTTATTCATATGGACAGCTTGTATACTAGTGTAAACACCAAGAAAAGACAATATTCCTGGTGTAAAAAAGGAACATAAACACAACAAGTTGACCTTCAAAAAATATATAAAAAACAAGTTGTTATTATTTGAACGGGGCAATTTGAATGCATTCCTGGCCCTTTTATCAATTATATACATGCACACAACAAGCAATGACATGCCCATTTGAGTACATTTTAAATTTAACCGATGAGGGGGCTCCTTCGAAGAATTGACTTATTTCTAAGAAATGAAGGGATAATCTAGCTAGCAGGACAGCTCCTCATGTTCTCGACGAACGGTATGCTTATTATTACTTATTAATACTGGCCCTCCACTCCACCTCAAATATTCTCTTCTTTAAATTAAAGAGGAGACATTGAGTGTGTGCAATTGGTTGAAAGCAAATCATGCAATGGAACATTCCCATGAAGAGAAAATTTAATAGATTCAGTCACCAGGAGAAGGAAGAATAAACCACAGGCGGCATGCAGCTACAGCAACTTAAACAAGATATACATTTGCAGGTCAAAATGTCAAATGGTCAGCTAATGGCGGTTGCAGCCTCCATGCATGTTCTGTAACAGCTCTCTCTCTAATCAGTTCGTACTCCATAATACACCATGGATCCAAACTAACACGGATCCAAACTAACACGTACGTATAGTACTTGGACGTCGTCACGGCATCTCCATGTATAAATAGCCACCCATACAAAGGCATTTCATCACTCAGCTCTTAGCTCTCACGCACTCTCAGATAGAAAAGGGGTCGGGGCAATTAGA
Source organism: Saccharum hybrid cultivar R570 (assembly GCA_038087645.1). Classification (NCBI taxonomy): domain Eukaryota; kingdom Viridiplantae; phylum Streptophyta; class Magnoliopsida; order Poales; family Poaceae; genus Saccharum; species Saccharum hybrid cultivar. The sequence goes on along the minus strand of JAQSUU010000056.1, from coordinate 456,573 downwards.
GAAGAATTTGGCGTTCTGACTGAGCAGCCAAGAGGACACACACGTACAATGGCTGCTTCGTTCAAGCTTGCGGTGGCGGTGACATGGGCCTTGGTCCTTGCGACGACGGCGTGCCAGGGCCTTGAGGTGGGATACTACAAGAAGACATGCCCCCGCGTGGAGCACATTGTCCGGGACGAGGTGAAGAAGTTCGTCTACAAGAACGCCGGCATCGGCGCCGGCCTCATCCGCATGCTCTTCCACGACTGCTTTGTTCAGGTACGCCGTACGCAGCAATGCCGACCATGTCCATGCATGAATGCACCAAGTACAAATGTACAATGGAGAGAGCGATCAAGACTAACACGACATGCAAACATATGCAGGGATGTGACGGCTCTGTGCTCCTGGACCCGACGCCGGCGAACCCGCAGCCGGAGAAGCTCAGCCCACCAAACTTCCCTAGCCTGCGCGGCTTCGAGGTCATCGACGCGGCCAAGGACGCCGTCGAGAAGGCCTGCCCGGGCGTGGTCTCCTGCGCGGACATCGTCGCCTTCGCGGCCCGTGACGCCGCCTACTTCCTCAGCAGGTTCAACGTGAAGATCGACATGCCCGCCGGCCGCCTCGACGGGCGCGTCTCCAAAGCCTCGGAGGCCCTCGACAACCTGCCGCCACCCGTCTTCAACGTCACCGATCTCATCGCCTCCTTCGCCGCCAAGGGGCTCGGCGTCGAGGACATGGTCGTGCTCTCCGGCGCGCACACCGTCGGCCGCTCCCATTGCTCGTCCTTCGTCCCCGACCGCCTGGCCATCCCCTCCGACATCAACGCCGGGTTTGCCAACTTGCTCCGGAGGCGGTGCCCTGCCAACCCGGCCCCGGCCAACGACCCCACCGTGAACCAGGACATCATCACCCCCAACGCGCTCGACAACCAGTACTACAAGAACGTGCTCGCGCACAAGGTCCTCTTCACGTCCGACGCTGCGCTGCTCACCACGCCGGCCACGGCCAAGATGGTCGGTGACAACGCCAACATCCCCAGGTGGTGGGAGGGCAAGTTTAAGAAGGCCTTCGTCAAGATGTCCCAGATTGAGGTGAAAACCCGTAACCAGGCAGAGATCAGGAAGTACTGCAGGGCTGTCAACACTAAATAATGATATCTACGCTACTAGGCAGCTAGATGCTGCCATGCCCGCAATGCCCTTCGTTTGCAGGATTTCGCGCACTTGATCTTTTTTTTATTTTTTTAAATATATTTGTACTATTTTTTTTCTTTTGCTATATACTACTACATGTTGTTGTAAACTTGTATTTACTTGCTCTGTTATTGGACAGTGTGTAATTATTGTCTACTTTAATTTTTCTATATAACGATGGGACACTCATTTTGACGTGCTAGTCTTGTGACTTAGACCTTCTTTTTTTATATATAACTTGTATTATTTTAGAAAGAGAAATGTGTATTGAGACTTGACGTCCACAAAATTGACTATACTCTCATCTGTCACGAATAAGTAAGGTTTTTGTATTGTCTAAAGTTTCCATTCTAAATTTTGATACACTTTAGGTGTCAACTAAGGCCTTTTTTTAGATGAAGCGAAAATACACAAAGTTTGGAAGAATGCATAGCATCCAAAATATGTAGTGGTCAAACACGGATGTTGACCAAGCCATGGAAGATCACCCAACATCCGTGTCTTCTCTCCTGATATTCCGTTGCCACTCCAGCCTCTTTGGTTGCCACTCGACTTCTACCTAACGGGGTATGAGTCCAAGTCTTCTCGTACAGACATGTGGCTATACAAATAATATTATGTGAGATGTCAAATGAACGGTCTTTATATGATCGAGGGAAGTATCTCGCAACACGAACCCTCACTCGGTGATCCTGCCAAAAGGTAGCCCACAACACGTGAGTTACCTCTACTTGCCCTCGTCGAGTGTGTAAATTTAGTCTCACATGGAAGTAATTTGTGCACAACCTTGTTTCTCACATGATTGACTTGCATAAGTTTTGTTCCTGGACTAGTGCTCAAATTCTTGTGGGTCAATTCTCTTTTAGGAAGATCATGTCATGAGAACATCCTAGCCGTGCACGCTAGCTCAAGTCCAAAGGATACAAATCAAGGGCCACTTACAAGAACCCGTTCCAAGAAACTACAAGAGTTTACACATGAAGACATGGAAGGCACATGGCCGAAGGATCAAGACATGGTGCACCAAGATAGCTCTATCGGAAAAGTAACACGGACAGACGGCTGGACCCAGGAAAAAGTAACGCGGATGACAAGTAACACTGGTAGACGACCGGACCTAGGAAAAAGTGACACAGAAGGCCAATAGTCTGCCAGGGGCAGAATGTGGTACAACTTCCCATGCAAAACTGTATCAGTTTAAAAAGTTTCATGGTGCATGCTGCACATGGCTGGAAAGCTCTTTGAGTCTACTTTCACACCCAAGAAACGGTTTGTCATTTGGACTTCCCAATAAGGAGTTATGGCCAAATTAGTGGAGACTGCTCTAGAGGCCAACGGTCACGCGAGACCACTTCGGGAATGCATCTCGTGGCAACCTCTCACATAGTCTATCTTCAGAAACTCCATTTCATTTTCACACCCAACTAGGAGGGTTACTCCTAGTATAAATATCCCCTGCTTCTAAGTTATTAGGGACCTTTGATGAATTGATAAACCCCTCATATTGCAGCCGAGCTGCCGAATGCCTTATTTAAACCTTTGTTCTTTCTTGTTCTTCTTGGACTTGTGAAGTGATCCCTCTGGGTTCTCCTAGTTTGTGCTCTATGTTTCCAGTACGGCTGCACCATTTTGTGTGGATTGGTTCCGGATTGTGGTTCTACGGTCGTTCGGAGATCTTGTAGAAGTCTTTGCGGTTTCAGTGTCTCTCTCCCCGTCACTTGGTCGTATCCAACCTTTGTCAGGTATAAAACTAGTTATCCCGATGTTCGCATCAAGTTATCTTTGATTCGTGACCTAATGTCGTGAAGATCAGGCCACCCTCAAGGACATTCCTTATCAACTGGTATTAGAGCTTTCATTGTCATGGTAGGTCTCACCATCATCCACATATTTGCCTTTGATTTATCCACCATTTGTTACTGTTTTTGTTCATCTCCTAAAGTCCACTAAAAAAACCACAAAAAATTATGTAGCCTTTTGGCGGTACTGCTACCTTTGTGTTGTTTTGTTCATCAAGTTGCTAGTCACCATCTTCATATATATTGCGTTGTGTTTCATTTGTTATCCGCACCCCTATTAGTATAAAAAAATCTAAAAAAAGAGAGAAGAAAGAAAGATTTTAAAAAAATAGAAGTGAAAAGACTGTGTTGCAGGTTTATAATTGCAAATTTCAGTTTACATATTCAAGTTGGTCGTAATCTCCATTATAGCAACTTCATATCTTTTGAACACATCAAACCACTTGGGTTGCAGTACGGTAGCCTCTCTTGATTGGCCACCTATAGCTCCACCAAAATATGAAATCAGGACGTTTGACTCGTAATCCTTGCGACCTCTCAATCACTTCTGTTGAACTGCTACACTAGCACACTCACTGTCCTTGAGAACAAGCAAGAACATTGGTAAGTTAGAGGTGAGGTTGTGTGATTCCATAAATTTACCTATTCTACTTTTCTTGCATAAGTGCTAACATGGCAGGATCCAATTCGAGTATTCATGGTGGTCGTCATGGAGAAGAAGAACCCCATGTTGCACGTTCTGAGTTGTGCCAAATGGTAGACTCAATCTTGGAGGCCATGGAGAGGATGCTCGATGTACGCATGCCTGTAGACAGACGAAGGGCTCCTCGACATCAATATGATGAATCTAGTGGTGAAAATTCTGATGCGGGACATGACCATTTCAGAGATGGCAGTGGTGGTTGTAGGCGGGCTGGTCATCATCGCTGGGATGGAGGACGAGCTCACAGGCATGGTCGTGACCACCGTGTGCGTTTTGAAGACGAAGAATCTAATGACTTTGATCATAAATAGGGATTTGATAATAATGAGAATCCCTTTGCAAATGATGGGCTGTTTGAGCAGCGCCGAGATCGTCGCCGGCATGCTGATCATGAAGATAGGGAGCATCATCGTGGTCATCATAATAGGATGACCCAGACATCATTGCTCGTGTCAAGTTGAGGGAGTTTTTTTAACCCTTTTCTAAACAATATTTTAAAAATAATCTTAGAAAAGTAAATTTTGCAATTCTGACCCTTTTGGTCGCGCTAGCTCAGGTGGCGGGACTGTAACACTTTGTCGCGCCGCATGCGCTGGCACGACAAAGTCTGCCATGGTGGACTCGATTGTTGACCGTGGCTGGCGTGGCATGCCGCGGGCCCTGCCTTGTCGCGCCCGAGTCACTGGTGCGACAAGGACATATAAATAGTTGGCCCAGCACCTTTTCCTCTTCTCACCAGAGTGCTCTTCACTCTCTTCTCGCCAGCTCATGAGCATTACATTACTTTGCTCTTGTCTTCCTCCTCTCCTCTAAATCTCTTCCATGTAGTTTGGATTTAGATTTTGGGTTGCACTAGTCTCATGCAATAGGTATGACTCCCTCACTGTTTGTGCTTTTTGCTTGATACATTTTGTTTGTATAGTGCAATTGTTTGGTTAGATGAAATTTGAAATTAGAGTTCACGTGTATTCAATAGATGTTTTTCATTTAGGGTTTTTGAATTAGGGATGGTGATTTATGTTTTGTGATTTGGGGTTTGGATTTAGGGATTTAGGGTTTACATTGATTTGGATTGAGATTTCATTTTGCTAGATTGAATGGAGTTCGTGCACCATCCAATGGACCATGATGGCAAAGGTCCATTCCCACCAGCCGAATCGACACCAAAGTGTTTTTGTGGGTTGCCGGCCTTTGTGAAGCAGTCAAGGCATCTGTTGTCGGCAGGCCATGCTTTTTTCTGCTGTCAACTTCGGCGTCGCACCTCCTCCAATTCTGATTGTTCGCTAGACGGATGGAACTTCTACCAGTGGATTGATGGTGATTAAAAGTTTGATCGCCGCATCATGTTCTTTCCTTACGACCCTGGAAGAGTTGGTCGTACCTTGAGTTTGTTCGATGGGTGCCTCCGCCATCGAATCCTCCTGAAGTGACAAATCTTGAGAAGCTTTATGCTACACTGGACCGTCGTGGCAATCCTCCTAAATGCCATTGTGACAAGGTTGCGGTGCTCCAAGAGCCAAGCAAGGACGGACTATTTACTCCCTTCTACCGTTGTGGTGAGCATGACAATGTAAGTATTTGTTGGATGATTATATTTTCGAAGGTCATATGTGTCATTCACATTATAACACTTCACTTGCAACATTATCATTTTTAGTGCGGTTTCCTAAAATGTGACTTCGAGGAGTACATCTATGGACCGAAATTGCACTGGCCTTCTGAGAACGGTGCTATAGAGTTTGCAACTGGGAATAAGCCTTGGCCATGCTTGAAGATGGCAGACCGTAAGTGCAAGTGTGGCATCAAGGCTCATGAAGGAGTTGTTCCATCTGAGCTAGGGTGGGGCCAGTACTGTGGGAATGCTTATGGAGGGCCCAATGAGCTATTTGTGAGTTCACTAAACACCTCGAATTAGTGACTTCATATACTTAACTAATTGTGTTAGTGTTTGTTTAGGCGAGGAAGTCATGTGACTGGGAGGATTTCCTTGGTCGTGGACATGTAATGGCAGAGCTGAAGGGCAATGTTCATTCGCCATACTTGAGGGAAAGGAAGAGATTGAAATTGCACAAGTTGAGGGAAGATGTGCGCAGAAGGTACAGTGTAATAGGGCCATCCATGCACACATGGAACATGCTTGGTCGTGACTTTGATCGAGCGACCGATGGAAAGTACAAGCAAAAGCATGACCCGGAGGAGCTCATTAGATTCTGGCGAGTGAACAAGGAGCGCTATGACTTTATGGATGCCGAGCATAGGAGGGAGTTTGAGTTCTTCTTTAGGCAGCGTGACCGGGCCCTTCAACAGGCCCGTAAGGAGAAGGCTAACCCTTTGTGTCGTCGGCTCTATGAGCACCTCATTTAATGCTTGGTCGAACTCCTTAATCTTGTTAAAATTGTTGGCATGAACACATGTTTCTTTTTTTGTAGTTCTCAATTCGCCACCGAACGATGGACATCTTCCGGCTCCCAAGAAGGATGATGACGAGGACAATGACGGATCATTTCATTATCCTAACGATGATGATGATGATGACCCCCCTAGTGATGATGACTTCTTCGGTCCGATGTATTACAATTAGGTTGGCCATCACTTTGGAGTAGGTAGATAGCGCTGCTTCTTTTGTGAAATAGTAGCTTGGCCCATACATATTTTGCTTACACCCGTGGGTTGGCATTTGGTAGGACTAGTGTTAGTCTTCTAAGATGCAACACTAAATGGTTTGTAGTAGTTGGCCATGGCTTGGCATTTGGTAGACTTCAAACAATGTTGTTTGTTGTAATTGTTGTGCTAAGTGGTGTTTATGGTGATGACATTTGATTCTGTGATGGACGATGACGACAATGTGACCATTTGTAGTTGGTAGTGATGACAATGAATGTTATATAAGAGACAAGTTTATTTTCCTACCATCTTGAACACAAAAGAAAGTCCGAACAATAACCATAAAAACCTTTGCAACGATAGAAAGAGAGATGAAATATATATGCAATCTCTCCTCACTGCCTGTCACGCCACCCCTCCCTCTCCCTGCCATTGTCCCATGAAATTGCCCAAGCCTCCACCTGGTTGCACCTTGCGGACACGTCGCGCGACAGTGCACCGCTGCCGCCGGCCAGCGTCGCTACTGTGAATTCCCAGGTCTGCCATGCCAGCAGTGGTGGCGCAACAGCCTGTCGTGCCAGCCCCACAGGCATGACAGACCTAGGAATATGGATTCATTGGTGCCTTCGCTGTGTCCAGCTGTCGCACCAGTGGCATTGGCGCGACATCCTACCGCACCAGTCGCGCCAGCACTACTGGTGTGACTACTTGCGCCAGTGAGCAGTCAAAAACAGTGCCGGCCAAGTTGGACAGTGTGTTCTTGTCGCGCCAGTGTAGCTGGCATGACTGTTGTCACGCCGGTCCACATGGTGCGACAGACCTGGGAAACAACCAGTCGCGCCAACACTACTGGCGTGACTACTCGCGCTAGTGAGCAGTTGAAAACAGTGCGGGCCAAGTTGGCCACTGTGTTCTTGTCACGCCAATGTAGCTACATGACTATTGTCGCGCCAGTCCAGATGGCGTGATAGACCTGGGAAACAACCAGTTGCGCCAGCACTACTGGCGTGACTACTCACGCCAGTGAGCAGTTGAAAACAGTGCCGGCCAAGTTGGCCAGTGTGTTCTTGTAGAGGCAGTGTAGCTGGCGTGACTGTTGTCATGCCGGTCCAGATGGCGCAACAGACCTAGGAACCTTGGGTGCGCTGTTCTTCTTTTGGCTATAGCGCCAATGTAGCTGGCGCGATAGACCTGGGAATATTACTGTCACGCCAGGATCACTGGCACGACAGACCTAGGAATATAATTTTTTCATTGACTCCACAAAGAATTCATGACATACACAATGTTTCACAAATTTGACATGCACAATGGTTGACCACAATTCACAACATAGCATAGTTCACATATAATTGTTTGACAACCATAATTCACAACATAGCATAGTTCACTTAATTCACAAATTTAGACCAACTTCACAAATTTGACATACACAATTCACAACGTAGCGACATAGCATAGTTCATATAGCGACATAGCATAGTTCACATAGCATAGGTCTTCAATATTCCACATAGTTCACATAGCATAGGTCATCAACATTTCACATAGTTCACATAGCATCGGTCATCAACATTCCACAAATTCCTGTTCTTCATGGTGAGAAGACGTCCGGTGGCCGACGCTGGCGACCCGGATGAGTCGGCTGCAGATTTGGAGTGCTGATGTCACTGCAGTCACGGGCACGTCCACGCACGTTCCATCCGTTACCTCGTCGGTGCCGTTGGGGTAGACTCTACACAAGACATGTACATATGTTATACAATGATATATAAGATGAATGACATGTTCTTGTTGACTTAGCATTTGCAAGAGCTGTAGGTTTTAGGAAAGTTGGCACCGCTGAACCCATCCATACCTGTGTTTGTGTACCAGGAGGAGCATCAGCAAGTTGGGAACCCGTCAGCTCATTGTTGGTATAAATTAAGTGCAACTAAAATATTAAGGATTCTGCAAGCGCACAGAATATACCATTGTAGCATTTTACCGGGAGTATTCCAGGTATCGTTATTTATATTTTACCACAGGGAAGCAAGGGTTAAAGAATCTGATAATTTACCATCATGTATCTACTAACTTAGTAAACCAACTAGACTATAACAGGGGTAAATGATACATGAATGATAGGATTTATGCAATATGACACACATGGGATAGGTCACTAAAGATACGCAACTAGTTAACTTGGGAGGTCAACGGGTAAGATAGATTCCTATGATAATTTTATCACATGGTAAAGGTATACCCAACTATGCTAAGACTTACCATACTCTTGTGCACTTCGGGACACCATTAGACAGGAGAAAGTACCACAAAAGATACCTCTATTGACGTGACTACGGTCCTACAATTTAAGAACCTGCTCGATTCGATATGGACATGGCTGTCACCTCCTGTAACTACCATACAACTAGGGAACAGGGTGTACTCATAGGCAGAGCATCGCATAAACACCACGTTTATACGAGGCTCGACTACTTAGCCCAACCGGTAAAGTCTAGACTAAGCGCTCTATGAACTAGCACACAAAAGCAATGATAAACTCAACTAGAAAGATATATTCAAAGTAAGCATATGCATGTAAATAAGAGAATAAGTATAAGTCTTATAGAATGTTGAAGTGAAGATACAAGGCTTTACCAAGCCTCCATGACTAGATCTGGAACCTTGAGCAAGATTCCAACTCAACCCTCTCTCCCAAGATACTAATCTACTACATTGGAGAAGCTAGACCTAATCCCCTAGAGAGGTCATCCTTTCATGGGACACCTCTCACCTGATCCCGGCTAGGAAATAATGAATTAGGGTTTTAAGAGATGCCTCGTCTAGGGGCCAGGGGCCTTGCTTATATAGCCCTCTAGGAAGCACCACAGCCCTCGGATCAAACCGACCTTGATCTACGATTATTATTGATCCTCAAAGACGGTGGAGGCATGATCCATGAGGTGGAACCTGATTGGCCACCTAGGTGGGGTGCCTGCCTGGCCTTCAGGCCTGTTTTGCCTCCGGTTTGTTTCTAGAGTCTTCTCGTATCTTCTAGATTACAGAAAAGTTATGCATGGCCCTGTTATCTCTATGTAAACCTAACATGTGGGCCTTTCTTGGTTCTTTTTAGCTGACACCCTGCAGAAACAGATATTCACCAAAACTCATGAAATTATGTAAGTAAACCCCCTATATCTAAGTGGTAATTATTGTTTAGTCCTTTTTCATGCTATGTTGACGGTTAAAAAATGATACTTATCTACAGTCAACACTCGTCTTGGCCATACGTTGGATCATCGAGGTCATCATCTTATTCATCGTCCTGTTCTTGATCATCCCTTCTTCTAGCCCTCGAGCTCTCTGCTCTATCAACCATCGCCCTAGTGGAGGTAGCCCTTTGCCTTGTCCTAGTTTCTCAGCTTTGTGATGCGGGAGGTGGAAATTGAACATCTTTTGCTCGCATGCAGCTGAACTTGCGAGCCATGCGTCGACACGAGGTAATCACTTTCTGCAGCCATTGTACAAGTAAATGAGAAATGCTTACATATAAAATATGGACAGTTCGAAAATAGTTGAGCACAACGGAAATACCTTGGCAAATTGCTCAAGATATGAATTGTCAGTCCCTCCAACACGGGCAAGGTAAACTCTAGCCTCATTCGAAAGGTGAGCAAGCTAATTTGCCTACAGTGTGTGCATAATGAGCATTACCATGTACTTTTGAATTCAAGCCGTGTGAAGTCATAGTTGAATTGAAATTCTTACCATGTAATTCTCAAGTGGTGCTCTTTGTGGCTGCATGCTCCTCCTTGTCATCACATCGTAGGGGTCCTCGTCGTCGCTTTCTTCTTCATCTATTGGAATGCTCAAGAGCGGCAAATGCACACTAATTCTGGTGGAACTGTGAAGCCACGCTAGGTAGTTGCTTGGCACGCAATGACCTCCATTGGTAGGTTCTACCCTCTCTCTACTTTCCCACGCTTGCACGTACTGTTGACGCTTCTGAAGCCAGTTTTGGCCACCAAACCTTTTCCTCCTTGAAATGCTGCAAGCACAACACATGTTCCATTTTTTTGCCAATGTATGACGCATAGAAAAGGTAAAGATGGTCATGGTAGCTATAGCTTACTCATGGAATTGACGGGTTGTGCACTCAAGCTATAGCAGAAAAGGTTGATTCCTACCAAACTGCTTCATGACTCTTTGGGGCAAATGGTGTTCAATGACATAGTAGAAGATCATTGGTGTATTGGATCGCTAATTCAACCTCTCAATGTGAACATATGGGGCCATGTGCAAGTTGTGTACGTCATTCGTGTCATATGGATGCCAGTCAACCTACAAGTACACGGCACAGAGTTAGTACATGGTATAGTTGTTACTTGGCGATGCAAAAAATGAAAGGAAAGCTATTGTACAACAAACCTGATTGGTGGTTAACACATCCAAGTCATTGGAGTATTGAGCGTAGCATCGATGCGGCTAGCCCCGAACCGACTTTATTCCTGTCCAAAGGTAGCAGACAGGGGGACGACAATCACCATGTGGCCAATTCTGAAAAAAGAAATGAAGTGTAAGCATTTGACATACTCAATGAATAAATTGAAAGCCATGTAAGAAAGCGTATGCATCCTACTTACCGAAACTCTTCCTCTATGCACTAGGCCGATAGGAATGTGCTCCCAAATCCGAATCTGAAGCAAGTACGTGCAACGACCTATGTTGGAATTGGGTTTCGCCCTTCTACACGCTTCACAAAGCTACCAGTACAACCAAGCAAGAGTGGCGGACCCCCAGCTATATTGTGTGATGTTTTCCCATGGCTCACTAAGCTGTGGTAGAACCATCCATGAGACAGTGTTTCCAGAACCATCTGGAAACAAGAACTGGGCCACCATGTGCCACAGCCACACACGAGCGTGCCTCTCAACCACCGCCTCCAGTGCATGGTCAGGGCACTTGTTGAAGTGTTGCCGCAACCACAAGGAGCTCACACCCAAAGTCTTCTTCTCCTTCTGACCTTCTTCAGGGTTGGGTGGTCAGTACCTAGTAAAGTTCTCCACCATGTCCTTCCAGTTTTGTGGGTCCATCGTCCCAGTGACTACCGGACCCTCCAAGCGAAGGCCCAAAATGTAGCCAACGTCTTTCATGAGCACGGTCATCTCCCCGCATGGTAGGTGGAAGGAATGGGTCTTCGGACGCCACCTGTCGACGCTAGCGTTGAGGAGGGGACCATCCATGTCTGGCGAGCCGGCATTGATAACTCTAGCCAAGCCTAGCAAGCCAGCTCCTGCCCTAGCGATATACGGGGCGTAGCGCTCATCCCAGTCGAACGGTCGGTGAGTTCGGGGATGCAACGGGGCCAAAGCCTGCAAGATAACAAGGTTACAATCAATAACGGGGTAAATTAAATGAAATCAGTGTAAATTAATTGTAACATTGTTTAAGAAAAACTTGTATTTCTTAGGAACATAAGGCAGTACAAATAAAGTATGACTTACCTCACCGTTATCCACCATCAAGTGTGCTCGGTGGTCCTTGTCGTAGAAGTTGTCAAGAAGGGGGAACTGTGCGTGCGCCATCCTGCAATTGTGTTGACAAGAATACAATGTTAGAACATAGAAAATATAAGTGTAACATGTTATATGCTTAAAAACCTATGTACCTCAACACGTTTGGAACCACTTGTACTTCCATTCCATCTACCTAACTTGATTGCCTTCATATGTTTGTCATGTGTGGCAGCGGTGTGACCGGTTTTGTGGCATTTGGAGCAACGGACCTAAGCCAGTGCATCATCAAAGTCCCCAAAACCATACATATCGTCACCGTACCCATTACATTTGTTCATAATGCCACGCAACCTCTTTTCTTCCTTCTACCCTTCTTTGTCTTAAGAAGGTCAGGGTCCGAAACATAATCCAACCCATAGTACTATGGCCATTGTGTAGGATCTAGGTAAGGCTCGAAGCTGGACTCCCAGACCTTCAAAGTGTATGACATCAGGCAAAAACGATACATGAACTTCTCAGTTTCGTGGTCTAGACCCCTGCATCTACAAGCTGTAATGACATGGGAGCAAGGCACATGAAGAAGTTGAGGGATGTTACAAGAGCATTCTCCTTTCTCAAGATCCACCCTATAATTCCTATCGCCGTACTTCTCGCCCCCTGGGTTCATTCCTCCCGCTGATCTGATATTGTAGACCAACCTCGATGGCCTAAAGGCCTCGCCAACTTGGTTTGAAGTTATGGTCTCCGAGATATCCAAATGCCTTCTACCGACTCTACCCCATTTCTCTTTGGATGCCTTTGCTATGGTCCATCGATTCACAAAGTACTCATTGCACTTCCTGAATGAGTACTCCACAATACTTGACACTAAAACTGCACGGATACCCTTGAACACCTTGTTGAATGATTTAGATGAATTGGTAGTCATCACACCATACCGAAGACCGCCGACATCGAATGTAAGAGCCCACTTGTCCCTTTGAGGCATCTGATCTTGAAGCCAACTCTTTGCAGTAGCATTGAGAACCTTCTATAACTAGCTAACATATCTTCAAAATTTTCCTTCATTCGACAGGCACATAGTGACTTCAACTTCTTCACTACCTCTTTTTTCTTCCGCCTCCTCCATATGTTGGAAGAAAAGTGCCTCATGCACCACCGATGGTCAAGAGGAGGGCAGCCTTCTACATGCTCTTTTGCAACTATCAATAGACCATGATGGCGATCAGATATCATGCACATGTTCCAAGATGAACAGAGCACATGATGTCTCACAAGTTTCAAAAACCAAGGCCAGCTGGCATCATTCTCACCCTCAGCCAAAGCGAATGCTAAAGGGACAAGTTGATTGTCTAGATCAATGCCAACAACAATCATCAATACACCCGTGTACTTGCCAATCAGGAATGTAGCATCAACAAGGACTAAGGGCCGACAATGCTTGAAGGCCTGCGCGGATTGAGCAAAACACAAGAAAACTCTCTGTAGAACATGCTTCGGAACACCATCCACATCCATGACAATGCAATCCGCACATGGATACTACCTCAGCCCTAGATTGTAGTGTTTCATGGCACTTAGAATCCTAGGAACTTGGTTGTACGCCTCTTTCCAACTCCCCATAGCAACTCTATAGCATGCTGCTTTGCTCGCCATGCCTTTGAGTACTTCACTCTATACCCAGTGAACCCCCATATTGTCTCGATCATGCTTGCAACATATGTGTCACTATCTGCCCTAACGAGGCCAACAAGACGATGAGCAAAGGTAGCGGGCTGTGTTTTGGCCGTGCACACCCTTTGGCTTCGAAGATCGACACATGTGAGGTTGCTTCATATTGCGAATCTTCCACTTCTCATTCCTCTGCCTCCTATCCCATAGACCCCATCCACATCCTTTCTTGCAAAGGACCATGTACCTCTTGTTCTTGTCGGAGTGCCTAACATAATAAGGCCTGTGGAAGCGAATGGCATAATGCATAAGAAAATACTTCAGATGCTCCAAAGTATCAAATACCATTCCCTTCTTGATCTCCACCTCCTCACTATCTGGTACCTCATCGCCCAACAATGACAAACCGGTGTCACATATTGCTTCCTCAACCATACTAATATCCATGAAATCTGACACCAAAGGCACCTCCACATTGACAGCTTTCAATTGACTCAATTCGACCGCATTATACTCCATTCTCAATGAGCCATCAGCTGGGACTCCTATTGCATCCGTAAACCTCACCTCACAACAATCACTTTGGCCGTTGCTACTAGGCTTGGACCTATACTCAGCCTCCAACACATCATCCCCACTACTTTGCCCCGAGCTCAACTCATCTTCATCACCTAAGTAACATCAAGTTCATCATCCTCTGATCCTAAGGATATGTTGTCCTTATCATTTCTTCCATCTCCATTACCATCGTCCTCATCCAACATTTCTTCATCAAAATTATCATTAAAAGCACCAAGCTCACATGACCTATCAACTTGTCCACCAAGAAGCACGTGCAGCTCTTCATCTTGGGTAAGGTTCTCTACGGCCTCAACATCCATAGTATCATCCACAGGCACTAGATTTGGGGTACACAACCTCTCCACAACCACCTCAAAGCACCTAACATTCGTACTCTTCACAACATCTGCATAGTTCTTCCATTCTTCGTCACATGACAAACACATCAACACATAGTGCGCTCGTTCCTTGCCACAGTCAAAATGACCTCTCAATTGTAGTGGCCACCCAAATTTGTCCCGACATCGCCTAACCAAACCATCAAAGGCAGGAGCTTTACTAAAGAATTCAACATGTTCTTGCATTCTTTCGAACTCCCCATTTTCTTTCACTTTTCCACCATAAAACAATCTCACTAACCGATCCATCTACAAAATACCAATAACAACATAACAATTCAAAATTGTATCATATATGATCACTCAAACACTACACTGTCACAAACTTCATAAGGTTGTGAACATACCTAACAAACATACCAATGTAAAACCTCCATGCATCAAGCATCTACATCCATGCAACAACTCATTCTAGTCGAAACCATGGCCACATTGTATTCTAAACTGAATCTACGAGTCAAATTGTAGCAACCAACGCCACAAAAATTCACTAAATCCTCACCACCTCACAAATGTAGTAAACCCTATTCATACAACAAATTGATGAACCATTCAACCAAATCAAAGAGAAAGACCTACTTAGCAGTAGGGAATGTCCCCAAGGTGGCCGACCTCCACTTGACGGCGGTGGGGAAGCTCAGCGGTGCCCCGGCCGCGGCCAGCAACCACCGACGCCTCCCGTTGCCTCCCTGGCCACGATAATGGAGAGAGGGAGGAAGAGGAGAGCTGCTACGCCGCTCAACTCCCCTGCAGCGGCGCTCAATGAAGGAGGAAGGAGCTAGGGTAGGCGGCGGCGGAGGACAGGCGGCGACGGCGCAAAGGGCGGCGGCGCTCCTGTGTGTGCGTGTGTTTGCGAAAGAGAAGAGAGGAGGAAGAGAGAAGAAAATGGGCCGTGGGCCGCAAACCTATTTTGCCTCGTCGTGCCAGCGATGAGGGCGCGACAAGCCTATCGTGCCAGCAACTCGAGTGCAACAAGACAGGGCCCGCGACACGCCACGCCAGCCACGGTCAACAATCGAGTCCACCATGGGAGACTCTATCGTGCCAGTGTATGTGACACGACAAAGTGTTACAGTCGCGTGACCTGAGCTGGCGCGACCAAAAGGGTCAGAATTGCAAAATTTATTTTTCTAAGATTATTTTTAAAATATTGTTTACAAAAGGATTAAAAATAAAAAATCCCAAGTTGAGTATCCCAAAATTTACTGGAAGAGAAGATGTAGATGCATATCTTGAGTGGGCTAAGCAGTGTGATCAAATTTTTAGAGTGCATAATCCTTCTGATCAAAGGCATGTCAATCTTACTTCAGTTGAGTTCTCTGGTTATGTTCTCACTTTGGTGAATCAAATACAGGAGAAACAACTTGTGTTGGGGCGTGAACATATCAACACATGGGAAGAGATGAAGTAAGTAATGAGAAGGCGATTTGTACCCTCAAGCTATCAGCATGACCTTCGCAATAGGTTGCAGATGTTGAAGCAAGGAAAAAGATCGGTTGATGAGTATTATAAGGAGGTGGAGTTGCTGTTGCTGTGGGCTGGAATTAGAGAGGATCTGGAGTAAAAATGGCAAGATTTTTGGGTGATCTCAATGAAGAAATTTCTAGTTTTGTTGAGATGTTTCCATATCATACTTTGCAAGATCTTGTTGATCAAGCTATGCGCACTGAGAGAAAAATTCAGCAAGAGACACGTGGAAGATCTTATGCAAGCCATTCCTTTGAAGCCCCATGGCACAAGCAACAGTCCGATACTTCTTTTGGTGGGGGTCAGTCCCAAGGTGCTACAGCTAGGTCTTCTCCATCCATTCCTCCTTCAAAGATGGTGGTTTCTACAACATCATCTCATGCAAATCAACAACGTCCTACTGCAAGTACAATAGTCTCAACTATTGCTTCAACTGCTACTTCCTCTACACATAGCAGAGAAATTGTGTGCCACAAGTGCCATGGATGCGGACATGTTGCTGCCCAATGTCCAAGTAGGAGGACCATGATTGTGAATGAGCATGGTGAATGGGAATCTGAAAGTGATAGAGAAGAAGAAGACATATAAGAAGAAATTGAGAGCAATGATGGGAATGAGATCCAACCCGATGAAGGTGATAATAATTGCTTTATTTTCTCTTCGAGTGCTTAGTGTTACTGTTGTGAAAGAAGAGAACGAGCAGTGACACAATCTCTTCCATACTCGCAGCATGATCAAAGACAAGTTGTGTATAATTATTGTTGACAATGGTAGTTGCAACAATATTGAAAGTCAATAATTGGTTGATAGAATGGGGTTTAAACAGTGGTGCCATCCTAATCCACACAAGACGCAATGGCTTAATGATTGTGGTGTGCTACGTGTGAACCAAGTTGTGATAGTTCCTTTCTCTATTGGGAAGTACAATGATCATGTGGAGTGTGATGTGGTGCCTATGCAAGCATGCCAACTGCTACTAGGAAGACCATGGTTATATGATTGTGATGTTTAGATTTTGGTAGAACCAACAAGCTGGCTTTTATGTACAAAGGAGAGTGAATTTCTTTGCTTCCTTTGACACCAGAGGAGATTTTGAAGGATGATCTAAAAAGAAAACAACGAGAGAGCGAGAACCACTTGCGAGTGACCCATAAAAATAGTGAGGGAGTGTTTCCAAAGCCAAATAAAACCCCACAGCTGCAAAGAACCAAAACAATGGGAAAAGAGGGATTAGTTATGATGCTAGGAAAGGGGATTCAAAAGAATTGAGTGAACCTAATGCCATGTTCTTTGTACTCTTGTACAAAGAAAATTTTCTTTCCACTAACAACTTATCCTCTACCTTGCCAAGTGTTGTTTTAAATGTGTTACATGAATGTGAGGATGTATTTCCAGATGAAGTACCATCGGGGCTGCCACCTAAGAGAGGGATCGAACAACAAATTGACCTTGTTCCTGGTGCTTCACTTCCAAACCGAGCTGCGTACCGCACCAACCCGGAGGAAACAAAAGTAATTCAACAACAAGTGGAAGAATTAATCAAGAAAGGGTATGTGCAAGAAAGTCTTTCACCTTGTGCTGTTCCTATTCTTTTAGTTCCCAAGAAAGATGGTTCATGGAGAATGTGTGTTGATTGTAGAGCTATTAATAACATCACAATAAGTTATAGACATCCCATTCCTAGACTTGATGACATGCTTGATGAACTTAGTGGTGCTATTATTTTCACAAAAATTGACTTGAGAAGTGGTTATCACCAAATAAGAATGCGATAAGGGGATGAGTGGAAAACAACTTTTAAAACTAAGTTTGGGTTTTATGAATGGTTGGTAATGCCTTTTGGATTGACTAATGCACCTAGTACCTTCATGAGATTGATGAATCATGTGCTTCGAGCTTTCATTGGCAAGTTTGTTGTGGTTTACTTTGATGATATATTAATTTACAGAAAATCCCTTGATGAACATGTTGAACATATCCGAAGTGTGCTTGCTGTCCAACGTGAGCAAAAATTGTATACTAACCTTGACAAGTGCACATTTTGCACTGACAAGGTAGTGTTTCTTAGCTTTGTTGTTTCAGGCCAAGGTGTGGAGGTTGATGAGGAAAAGATCAAAGCTATTCATGAGTGGGTGCCTCAGACTTGCTAGTTTCTACCGGAGATTTGTGAAAGATTTCAGCACCATTGCTGCTCCAATCAATAAGTTGACAAAGAAAGAAGTGCCTTTTAAATGGGGAGAAGCACAAGAGAAGGCATTTGAAGAGTTGAAAATGAAGTTAACAACAACCCCACTCCTTGCACTCCTAGATTTTGGTAAGACGTTTGAGATTGAATGTGATGCAAGTGGTGTAAGGATTGGAGGTGTGCTCATGCAAGAAAGGAGCCCGATTGCATACTTAAGTGAAAAGCTAAGTGGTCCACCTTTGAATTATTCAGTTTATGATAAAAAAATTATATGCTCTTGTTAGAAGTTTGGAAACTTGGTAACACTACCTTTTGCCTAAAGAATTTGTGATACATTCAGACCATGAATCTTTGAAAAACCTTAAAGGACAACTAAAACTGAACCGACGACATGCAAAGTGGAGTGAATTCATTGAGTCTTTTCCATACATTTTCAAGTACAATAAAGGAAAGGATAATATTGTAGCTGATGCTTTGTCTCATCGTCATACTTTGCTTTCACAACTTGATGCTAAAATTCTTAGTTTGGAAAGTATAAAAGATTTATATGCCACTTATTCATATTTTACTGAGCCATATTCCAAGTGTTGTGGTGGCAAGGGATGGGAAAAATTCCATTTGCATGATGGGTTTTTGTTTCGAGCTAATAAACTCTGCATTCCAGATTGTTCTGTTTGTATTTTGCTTGTGCAGGAAGCTCATGCAGGTGGACTTATGGGCCATTTTGGTGCAAAGAAGACCGAGCAAATACTTGTTGATCACTTCTTTTGGCCTAAGATGAGAAGAGATATGGAGAGACATGTTCTTCACTGCGAAACCTGCCACAAAGCTAAGTCCTGTTTGAACCCTCATGGTTTATACACTCCTCTACCTATTCCTAGTGTACCATGGAAAGATATCTCTATGGACTTTGTTCTTGGTTTACCTTGAACCAAGAGGGGGAGGGATTCAATCTTTGTTGTGGTATATCGCTTTAGCAAAATGACACTCTTTATTCTCTGCCATAAGAGCGACGATGCTTGACATATTGCTGAATTGTTTTTCAGAGAAATTGTGCGTCTACATGGAGTGCCACGTACCATTGTGTTTGATCATGACACCAAGTTTTTGAGCTACTTTTGGAAGACCTTGTGGGGAAAACTTGGAACGAGGTTGTTATTTTCCACAATGTGTCATCCTCAAACTGATGGGCAAACCGAAGTTGTGAACCGCATACTGTCAACATTGCTGCGAGCTATCTAAAAAAGAATCTAAAATTTTGGGAAGAAAGCTTACCTCATGTGGAGTTTGCATACAACAGGGCGGTAAACTTGACCACAAAATTTTGTCCATTCAAAATTGTATATGGTTTCAAACCTGCTGCTCCCATCGATCTTTTGCCTTTACCTATGCAGAAACGTATGAACTTTGATGCAAGCAAGCGAGCTGAATTTGTCAAGAAGCTTCATGATTGAGCTAGAGCAAACATTGAAAAGATGACCAAGATGTATGAGAAGAGCGCCAACAAGGGTCGCAAGAAGATGTTATTTGAACCAGGAGACTTGGTTTGGGTGCATTTGCGCAAGGATCACTTTCCTGAACAACGCAAGAGCAAGTTGCAACTCTGAGCCGATGGTCCATTCAAAGTGCTTCGCAAGATCAATGACAACGCATATGAAATTGATCTTCCAAGTACTTATGGTTTAAATACAAGTTTCAATGTCGCCAATCTATCTCCATTCTTTGGATTGGAAGAGTCGAGGACGACTCCTTTCCAAGAGGGGGAGGATGATGAGGACATCCCAGCCGTGCACACTAGCTCAAGTCCAAATGATACAAATCAAAGGCCACTTACAAGAAGCCATGCCAAGAAACTACAAGAGTTTACACATGAAGACGTGGAAGGCACATGGCCCAAGGATCAAGACATGGTACTACAAAATAGCTCTGTCAGAAAAGTAATAAGGATGGATGATCAGACCTAGGAAAAAGGATGACAAGTAACATGGATGGACGACTCGACCCAGGAAAAAATGACGCAGAAGGCCAATAGTCTACCAGGGGTAGAATGCGGTACAACTTTCCATGCAAAACTATACCAATTTACAAAGTTTCATGGTGCATGCTGCACATGGCTAGAAATCTCTTTGAGTCTACTTTCACACCCAAGAAACGGTTCGTCATTTGAACTTCCTAATAAGAAGTTATGGCTGCTCTGGAGGCCAACAGTCACGCGAGACCACTTCGAGAATGCATCTCGTGGCGACCTTTCACATAGCCTATCTTCAGAAACTCCATTTCATTTTCACACCCAACTAGGAGGGTTATTCCTAGTATAAATATCCCCTGCCTCTAAGCTATTAGGGACCTTTGATGAATTGATAAACCCCCCATATTGCAGCCAAGCTGCTGAGTGCTTTACTCAAAGCTTTGTTCTTCCTTGTTCTTCTTAGACTTGTGAAGTGATCCCTCTGGGTTCCCCTAGTTTGTGCTCTAAGGTTTCTAGTACGGCTGCACCGTTTTGTGTGGATTACTTTCGGATTATGGTTCTGTGGTCGTTCGGAGATCGAGTCAAAGTCTTCGCGGTTTCAGTGCCTCTCTCCCTATCACTTGGTCGCATCCAACCTTTGTCAGGTACAAAGCTAGTTATCCCACTGTTCGCAGCATGTTATCTTTGATTCGTGATCTACTGTCGTGAAGATCGGGCCACCCTCAAGGATGTTCCTTATCATCATGTCTAGCTGTTGTGAGGTGAGATATAGCGAGATAGAAGTGTTTTCTTCCCTTCTTGATTAAGTATTGCTTGGAGGATTTCGTTCTGAGCAAAGATGCTACAACCCTTTGTCTCACATCTCCTCGATTAATGGTTTACATTTCCTACCAAAGCCATACGTTTATGCAATATGTATTAACTAGAATGGTGTTGAATGCCTAACAAAATTACCTAATTGAGGGTCTACCTGGGAACTTGGTGTATAAGGGGTAGCTATTCTGCAATATGTAGATGATACAATTTTGTGCATCAAAGATTACCTTGACATGGCTAGAAACATGTATTGTTTGTTGCATATATATGAAATGCTTTCTAGCCTAAAGATTAACTTCCCTAAAAGTGATGTCATATGGTAAACGATGATTGTGAAAAAATAAACATGTATGCTATGATGTTTAATTATCAAATGGGGTTGTTCCAGTTCGATATATGAGACCGGGACACCTCACCGCCTAGTATTCTAACCCACGCCTACCTACCGGGCCGAAGACGACGAGGAATGAGACCCATGTACGCCTGCCTAAAAGTGGTGTGGCCTTTTTATAAGCACTGATACTTGACATGATGCCTAGGCAAACTACTACGGAGTATGTTTTGTTAGGCTAGCTGTTTGTTGGTTAATGAATGTGCAACTTGTGAGCAACTTGTGAGCAAAATACTACTATAGTGAATGTGCAAACATGGCTGCCACAAAGGCACAAACTAGCCGGCTGGCTCACCATTTGACCACAGCTGCAATGTTAGTATGTTACTAAATACTCATTGCAAAACTACTACCCAGCAATTTATATGCGATAAGTATGTCATCATGGCAACCACAAACTGATGATGATCGACATTGAAGTTAGCTGTTTGACATTAAACACGGGTTATACTAATGTGAGTGACATGATGTTTTTGTCACTATTATCTTATTATATGCACAAGCTTGTGCTGGTGTGTTTGTAAAGCGATAAACTAACGTTGGACTTACTACAGATCCCTAAACAGTAAGAGCAATCATCAAACGTCTCAATATGACAGCTAGCAGTTCCGAATTCGTGGGCGTTTTGATCCAAATTGTAGCAAGTTCTCAAATAAAGCGCATCTCTTCGCGTCCCAACCTTAGCAGCCGGAAACGTGGGGCTGCTAAGATCCCCACACTGAAAACCAGACGTCCCTTTTGCTTCTATTGCTTTTATTTCCTGACTGAATTCAAGTGAAGTATACAGATAACCAGAATATAATGTTCTATGGACCAATAATAAATGAACCAGAATGGAATGTAGTTGACTTAGCTTGGAACGTTCCTCCCAGCAAGAATAATGCCAAGCAATAACACCTCAAATTGGCAGAAAGAATCGATCTTTACACACACTACTGTTACTAGATAAGTACTCCGTATTCAATTAGCTTAGAACACTTGTTTCTTAAACAAAAGAAAGCTACCATAGAACACATATGTAAATGTAGTAAGGCACATAAACAAACTTTTGGTTCTTTGTTTTTAACAGGCCATATACAGAATGTTCCTTGCCGCCAGCTTAGCATTATTGAGCCTTTGTGGCATATTAGAGAGTAGGGAAACAGATGGTGAAATGAAACCCAGGCACCCAGCAGGCCAGGAAATGCAAATGTGTGCACGCACGTGAGGTCAGCGAGTTATATGGGCCAGAGGCCCAGAGTGCTTGGCACAGGCCGTGACCCACATCGCTTTTGCGTCATGAAGCAAGCAGGGCCGAGCTCCGATCACGAATGCAGAAGGAAAAAAAATCTACATTACCTCCTCAACTTCCGCGAAAATTCGTTTTTCTCTGAACTCTAAAATCGGACAGAACACATCCCTCAACTTTTAAAACCATTCATCTTACCTCCCTGGCCCGGTTATAAGCGGTTTGAAGGCGATTTTGTCTTTTTTATTTATTTATTTCGCTGAATCTTTGAAAAATTATAGTAAATCACAGAAAAGTCATAAAATAGAAAATCCAATTTTGTTGAACTCCACATGAGTAGATCTACACGGTGAAGATATAATATAGTATGCTTTAATACAAAGTTTTTATTATAGCTTTAGATCTATGCTTTTCTGTAATTAAATAGAATAATTCATAACTGCAGTTTCTATGGTCTAATTGTGGTGAAATTTTTATGGTGGGATAATTATTATATTCTTAAACTGTAGTAAAAATTTCATACTCATTGGACCATGTATAACTTAGTTATAGATTTTATTTAAGTTTATGCTTTTTAAATATAAATAAATCTATAACTAAGCTATACATGATCCAATGAGTATGAAATTTTTACTATTGTTCAATCATACAATAAGCCCACCATAAAAATTTTATCACAATTGGACCATATAAACTGCATCTATGAATTATTCTAATTAATTACAGAAAAACATAGTTCTAAAGGCACAATAAAAATTTTGTACTAAAGCATATCATATTATATGTTTACTGTGTAGATCTACTCATGCAGAGTCCAATAAAATTATATTTTTTATTTTATGATTTTTCTATGATTTACTATGATTTTTTCAAAGATTCAGCCGAAATAAATAAAAATAAAAAAGATAAAACCGACTTCAAAACTGATTATAACAGGGCCAGGAGGTAAGATGAATGGTTTTAAAAGTTGAGGAATGTGTTTTGCTTGGTTTTAGAGTTCAGGGAGAAAAAGTGGACTTTCGTGAAGTTGAGGGAGGTAATGTAAACTTTTTTTCGACGCAGAACACTCGCAAAACTGGCCCGCATATGTCTTTCATCAGCTGGACGACCTGTCGGCTTCCATCTCTGCCTGCTACGCATCAAAAGGACGAGTGTTTGGGCCGATACTCTTTAGGCTGACACTCTGACCCGATATTTGTTACGTATAAACACAGCCCATAGTCATATATATGATTAATCAAGAGCCCCTCTCTCTCTCAAAAAGAAATGAAAACAAGGATCATGTACTTCTGCAAAATACAAGTAGGAAACCGTTGCTTATATTATGTGTAGAAAACAGTAACGTCTAAAGATTATATACTAGGATATATATTCTAAAATGCTTCTAAGGGCGCCAGGGCGGCCAAGCGGTGTCAAGGCTAGCCAACGATGTCACCAAGTGCCATATCTAACAGGATCACATCATCCTAGTTACTGAACACTATGCCTGCCACTGGAAAGGATATGGTCATATCCATAGTTATCCAAACTTAAATCCATATCATCATTATCCATTTTTCATCCTCTCTAATTTTATCCGTACCTATTATAAAGGAGGTGTTTTTTGATTTGAACTACTAGCTGATATTGCTATGTTACGCAATGCAAGTACGTACGTGCGCTATATATATGCATCTCGGATACATATGTCGGATGCTGTAGAAATTTGCCAATGCAAGAAATTATTAGCAGTTTCTATAGTATAGGACTAAAAAACTATCCTTCCCAGTACAGTATAGGACATAAGTAGTGATAGAAACCATGTTCGCTCTCCTAATAAGTTACGAGTAGTTTCTTGTCTATTGATAACCGTGAAGACTCAGTTTTCTAGTTAGAGCTGATTTCTTATATTTTCTCTTTCTACTCATTAAATCACTTGCCACATCACAGCAAATTGCCTACGTGACAGTGCAATTAATATCTATAGAAACTACTATAGTTTCTGTATTGTGGGTGCCCTTAATTAGGTCAGGGTTGATGCCCATGTCCATGAGACGAGACCATAAAGCAATGGGATGAAGCCTCTGTGTTCGGAACCTTTGATCTCAATGTCTTCGCATTAGAACATCTACATGGAATTAATAGTACTATAGCATTCAAGGCAAGGTAAGCCATGCAGGTATGCATGTAGTTGGGTTGTTACAAACCGATTAGAACACTTAGGCTCTTATATGTACTAATGTCCAAGTCTAGGCCATATATGTCTTATAAATTATGTCTCTTAGACCAACTAAGATGGATTGGGATCCCGTGAAGGAATAAATTGGCAACACTATTCTTTGGTTCATGAGATATTGAACTGCTTGATGTAGTTGATCTACAGTGTAGTTGATTACTTCATGATCATTAGGGATCAATACCGAGTGCATATCTATATCTAATAATAAAGAGGCAAAATTTCAGGCTCTTTTTTTTTGTCTATTCATTTTTTTTGTCCGTCTTCCTCTAGCTACCGAATAATGGAGAGTTTCTTTTGTCCGCCGCCGCTCCTCTGCTCTTCCTCGGCCGCCGCCACACCCTCTGCTCCACACCGAAACGGCCGCACCGGAGTCACTTCACCGTGTTGCCTCGCTGGCCGGTTCTCCTCCGACGCGCCGTGCCAACGAGCCCATCGCCCTTCCCCTGCTCCCCAACAGCAGCCGCCACCTCTCTTCTATCACCGCGCCGCTCCCTCTGTGACGCTGCCGGTGCCGTGCGACCCCACCCTGCCTTGCCGTCGCGCTGCCGAACTCGGTCGGCCGCTTCCTGCCAAGCCGTGGACGCGCTGCTGCTGAAGCGGCGACGCCAGCACCCTCGTCAGTTGACGTCGTGCCTCCCCACTCTGCTCTGTGGAAGCCGCGTTGCCCGCCTCGCCATCTCTCCTCTGCTCCGGCCAATGGTCACCGAGCAGCAGAGCACCAGCCCGGGCCACTTCTTCCACACCGCAACGCCATACCCGCCTCGATGTCGTGCCTCTGCATCGCCCTCATCGCGTCGAGCTCCTCGCCGAACTGGGGCCAGGAGCACCGCATCTGCATCAAGCTGCTGCTCCTCACCAAGCAGCATGGCACGACCGTGGTGGAGGGCTCCGTCTCGTCGTGTGTGAGCGCTTGGCGCCACCTCGCCCTTCTCCACTTCGTCTGCAATGCTGACCGCGTCGCCAGGAACTGCATGCCACCACCTTGCTGCCCCATCGGCCACCAACAGCAGCACCTCTCCCTCGCCATCTCAAGATGGCAACGGGTACGTACCCGACGGGTAGTGCTCACCCGTACCCGTACCCGCACCCGCAAAATTTTACCTGTCGGGTTACCTGTACCCGCATGCAGGTAAAAAAATAGTTCCATACCCGTACCCGCCAGGTAATTCTCACCCGTCGGGTAACCCGTACCCGATAGCATACCCGAAAATTACCTAAAAATATCAAATAGTCACATGCAAAAATAAATCATTCTAAGCTTCCAACAAGTTACAAACATGCTAACAAACATTATTAGCACCATTACAACAAAGGCAATCTACTAAAAATATAGTGGATGTCTCAATGGGCCAAATTCATGACTTATATGCGCTAAAATAACTGAGGTTGGCTAGTTATTTTTGCGGATATGTCTTACCCGCGGGTATGAGTAGTATACACCCGCACCCGTACCCGCCATACCCGATGGGTATAGGATTTTGCCTAATAACGTACCCACGGGTAGAAAATTCATCCCATACCCGTCTCTTTATCGGGTAATACCCGTCGGGTACTCGAGTTTCGGGTACCCGTTGCCATCTCTATCACCATCGGTCGTCGTGCTCCACCACCGGTGAGTTTCCAGGGTCGAAGTTGCCCCTTTGCTCCACTCGCTATCCTCGCTGATGGCCGGCCCTCGTACCATGCATCTACACTGTCGCAGGGGGAGCAGACCATCCAGTCCGCTACCTTGTTGGAGGACTACAGCACCACTTCACCGTGGATCGCCATCTGTGTCCGGCCTTCGAGCCGTGAAACTTTGCTGTGCAGGGAAGCTTTCATGGGAGTCGGACACTGTTGCCGAACCTCGTCGATTGGCCCCGGCCACGTCCAGCAACCCTCGGCTAGCCTCAGCCCGCTGGGGCGTTCCACCGCAGCCCTCACCTTCAAGGTCGACCCTCTAACCTAGCCGACGCCGTCCACGACGTCGGCGAGCAAGCTCTTACTTATTAACTCCTTATCTATCATCTATACTTACTCGAGCACTTGATACTTGATCTATCAATATCAATTGTCTACATATGTTCATGATCATCTTCGTGTTATCGAAAAATGTCTGTACCGTGCCTTCGAGCCGGTCTATCTCTTATGCTTTAATGTCAATCTTGCGCTGGAATTGTGCTAGTCCGGTCATCGTTTGTGTTGATTCATATGTGTTGTGCTGCCTTCTGGGGACTGAGCCTTCGTGCCGATCGAGGGATCGTACTTCGCTCGAGCGTC
This sequence comes from Saccharum hybrid cultivar R570, assembly GCA_038087645.1. NCBI lineage: Eukaryota > Viridiplantae > Streptophyta > Magnoliopsida > Poales > Poaceae > Saccharum > Saccharum hybrid cultivar. Next base: position 429,631 of record JAQSUU010000056.1, on the reverse strand, counting down.
TCGGACGTGGGTTCCTCCCACGATGGCCGTGACACTGAGGGTAACTCGACCTCCTTGTTTAGTTGTCTTCGTAGTGCCATGTTCGTTGTCCCCTCCTACGGCTCTAGCGCATGATCACCATGGGCTTGTTAACGGTGCGCTTCCCACCCGCACATGAAAAGCCCATCTTGATCTAGTCTATAGAGATGAACTAGGGGACGACCGTCATGGGATTCACAGGGGCCAACTCGTAGGTGAAGCTCATGGCCGCGAGTTGCCTCACCATGGCCACCGGGCTCTACCTCTTTTGTTCGCTTGTTTTATCCTAACCAACTCGTATGCTCATACCACTCTGACCATTACATTCCTTTGGTTCTAGCGATGACAACCGCATCGCTACGGACCACAAGAATAGCCTTGTGCCATTTAGTTGCACGGTCGTGGTGCCCTACAAGTGGGCTTGGATCATGGGATCGTATCTCCTTTCTTTCGATCTTCGTCCGTTCCATGACGAGATGGTCGAAGGAGTGCGGGTTCCATTCTTTCTTTTTCCTCTCTTGTTCTCAATCCCCGTCGATCTAGTAAAATATGGATTGAGCCTTTGGCTTGTTTGGTGTTTGTTGCTCTTTTGATTCCACTTCCCCGATTCTCGTCGTTGCTATGGCAAGTGGATCAAAGGAAGGTGAATCCTGTATCTCTTCCTGTCTTTTGGTTGTCGTGCTGAACCCTTGTATCACTACAAGGTTTTCCCCATGATGCAACGACCTAAAAGTGTTGCAATATGCCAAAAAGTGTTGCAATAGACAAAATTGCAACACAAAAATTTGGTTGGGAGGCGTTGCCACTGATGTCGTAGCAATAAGTTTGCGCAACACTTTATTTTGGTGTTGCAATAAATTTTCCTCTATTGCAACACAATGGAGTTTTCTTGCAACACCATGAAGTGTTGCAAGCCATAGTACAAGCAACCACCGTAGGTGTTGCAATAGTAACTACTGCAACACACTTGGTGTTGCTAGAGATATCTGTTGCCACATACCCAAAAAGTAGCAATAGGTACACTAGCAACGAGAATTAGTGTTGCAATAGACTCTATTGCCACACATCAATAGTGAAGCAATAGATGGACCCTCTATTGCTACACTATCTTTGTGGTTGCTATAAGTAGACCCTCTATTGCCACAATAGATATTTGGTTGCTACAGATGGCTTCTCTATTGCCACACTTGTCTACCTGGTTGCTATAGGTAGAACCATCTATTGCCATGACAAATGTTTTGGTTGCTATAGGGGGCTCTATATTGCCACACTAAATATTGTGGTTGCTATAGGTAGAACCCTCTATTGCCACGATAAATGTTTTGGTTGCTATATGTGGTCTCTCTATTGCCACACTAAATAATGTGGTTGCTATAGGTGAACTCTATTGCCACATCCATTGTTTCATTGGTATGAGGTTTTTGCCACGCCGTTTGTTTGTTGCTATAGCACATATTGCAACGCCAAATGATTATGCCAATAGTCCATATTGCAACGCTTTGTTTGGTAGTGACAAACAGTAATTGCACGCCGAACAATATATGATCAATGAAGCATTTAGGCATCAATTAAACCAAAATATGCTTTGTTCGTACAAATCATTAATGAAACCGAAACCATCCAATATCAAACTTAGTCGATAACACACGCACAACTGAAACACATAAAGTATCTGACACAGATCACTATCTAGTTTCATCACATCAAAATCTAATGAGCTAAGGAGCACTGCAGCAAAGGTACGGTTGCCTTGATGTTGATCATCCCATCAATCATGCGCTCCACTCAAACTCCATCTTGCTCCTGAAAAGAATTATAAACAATTGTGGTATATGCATCAGGTAAACTGAAATTGTATTATTTTGGCAACACCAGCATAGAGTCGACAAAGTAAGCAATTTGGAATCTTCAACTAAAGACTAGCAGGTTTGCAAATGAATTTATAGAATTATTCAAAAGTAAAATGCCCCATGTAAAGCCTATATGATCAAACCTACAAGTCAATCATGTATATATACAAAAAAACACTCTCAGTGACACCAATCCGATTCAGAAATATTCACAGGTAGTGAAGTTACCAAAAATTCACCTGTGCATTGCCAGCTTGTTGTTTCCTTTTGCCTAATGCTCGTTTCTTAGCCGCATCATCCTTCAGTGCTTTTGTAGTAGTATAAGAAATTGTCGGATTCCCTCCATTGTTTTGGCCTGTTTGTGACTTATTCGCAGCACCCCTTCTAGTTGTGCGAGTATTACCGGTAGCTGTAGGTGCTGTAGATGCGAGTTGTGTTTGCGGCGTGTTGCTAGTGTGACCAGTACTTGTCCCTATAGTAGCTGCGGGTTGTGTTTGTGGCGGGCTGCTACGTGGGTTATCCTGCAAATCAATAGTTGGAGGGAAAATTAGACCCGTACTATGGACTATAACATGACAACATTAAACACTCATCAATCCTCAAACTACCTGCCGATGTGATATTTCTTCACTTTCTGTTGTTACATTTCCTTCAACCATGTTTGTTGCAGCAGCAACCTTAGCAATTTGTCCCCCATCTTTGTTACCCTGCTTTTAAAGTTTGGTTAGAAAAATCATGTCTGGAGTTTGAAAGTACAAAAATGATGTTGTTTACACTTCAAAATTCAGCAGATATGCATAATGTCTACACTAAAACAATGCCTTTACAATATGTAAGAAATAAACTACTACCAGCATGGTTTGTAGTCAACTACCTGAGCACATGATTTCAATTCAACAAAATATGAAAAGATTAAACCAGCGGGTTGGTATACAGCCTCGAGACAGATAAACACATTAACTTAATCTATTGGGCAAGTTAAGATTTTACATTAATATTACCTGTTGTAAGGATGCTTGTCCTTGTATTGCTTGCATCATTGACATAAACTCTTGCCTAAGTGCTTCTCTATCAGCCTCCCTTGCCTTCTTCATTTCTTCCATCTGACACCTATGTTCTTCCCTTTCAGCTTCCCTTTCAGCCTCTTGAGTTTCAAGTCGTTCCTGTAGCTTTGCAAACGCGTCGATCAGTGTCGCATCCTGACGGACACGGTACTGGTATTCCTCAGAGAGTAGCTGCCTTCTAGTTGGGTACTTTGCCATGTATCCATTAGCATGGATCTTAGTTGATTTGCAGTTTATTGTTTCCTTGTAGGCTGTCTGGAAAATATGATTTTGCTCCATGTCTGAGATGATGTTTATATCTCCATTTGTTTCCCTCTCTGAAAGTTTGCTGCTTGCATTATCCTAACAAAGAGAGGGCAGTAAAAGTAGTTAATTCAAAAAGAAATTGTAGGAGTTCACTTTGCATCACTCAATAAGGTTTGTACAAACTGTTATATACTCACATATACATCCCTAGATTCTTGGCTTGTCCATTCCCCATTCTTAGTGTGTGTCATCATAAAAAGGTCCAAATCATTTGGCTCATCACCTGTTAGCGGGTCCCTCTAATGTGGCAAGAATGTAACAAATTAGCGTCATTCCATCATGTAAGGAAGCATGACATGTGCTTATGAAGTTATTACCTTCTCATAGCTTAACTGAGAAAAAGACTTTGATCCGGTCACATGGTTTATCTTTCGATTTTGCCGATTATGAGAATTCTTACTGCTAATCCTCTGCACAAGGAGTTGTTTTTTTAAAAAAATAGTGAATTACTCGAAACATATCCTTTAATTTAGCAGGTGCAATTGGCAAGAATAAAATAAATGTCATCAAACCTGAAATTCTTCGCTGCCAAAATACATCACCAGATAGTGCCATTCAACAATGTCCAATTCTTCTGGCTTGTGTCTCATTCTCTCATCATAGGTGGTGTATGCCCTGTATGTAGCACTAAATGTTGAGCGCCATCCTTTGTAACGCTCATTTGCGATGGTCCATATCTTTTTTCTGTTTTCCTCATTATTCTCAATGTCCCACTTATTCTATTCAACAAAAAACATAAATACTATGTCACTTCTTAAATAATTTGGTAAATGTGTACGCAACCAAAAACAAATCAGAACTTACCATAATAGTAGATTCTATTGACTTTTTTACATCTTCGTGGATATCTCTCCATGTTCTCACTCCAATGAGTGGTGCTTTTTTCCTTGTAAACAGTACTATTTCATCAATAAATGTGCGTGTGTTCTCACCTGCAGCTCCTCCAATTCTAGAGAATTCGACTTTAAGCTTCCCACTGCCCTGCCTGGACCTCTTGTGGGAGGCTGCCAATCCTTTCAGGGTACCTCGTGCCTTCCTCTTTTGGGAGTCTTGTCAATTGAAACAATTATACAAATGCAAGAGATTAAACAAAATTGTTTACTAGGGACAACTGAACTGAACCTCAAAATAAAATCATAATAAGCATTACTTACTATTTCCCTGTGTTTTCTCACGCCGAGCATGAGATGGTAGGTTCAGAGGTGGTGTTGGATTGCTATCTTGACTTGAATTTAGTAAATCTATCTGATTCCTACGGTTGTCATATGCACCTGCAGACAATAGGTCACATGTGTAAGCTATAAATGGTTTGCGAATGACTGATTATAATTTGGTTGACATTTTGGGAAAAGTTGTTATATTACTAATATCATCAAGTTGTCCTTGCACCCTTAACCATTCTCTGTAAGTCTTCACTGTGTCTTCCCTGTATGTATCTTTAAATTCTTCAAAAACCATGATGATATCAGTGGCGTGGCCATTGCAATATATTATAATATAACCATTTAGAATAGGGCAGCAACATAACTTACCCATGTATTTTCTCTCTTTATGCATATTGCTAAGCCACACCTTGTAATCATCAATTGACTCATCTGTGGAATCTTCACTAATTGATGCCATTCTTGGCAATTTAATGGGTGTTATCTCCACATTTCGCTCTGTTATTTGATCCCTTGACAATACTAATCTGAGCTCCCTCTCCTCCGCATTACTTGATAACATAGCATTTGCATCTTCATCGTATTCGATCTCGTTTAGTATTGCTACAGCGTTACCACATCTCCTCTTATAGTACAAGTAGTCCCTGGCACCATACCCCAGATTTGATTTCATTGTTATTAAGTTACCAAACGTGATCGAATCCCTGTCTATTGTATACTGAGTAAATTCTTGTCCCCCCAGTGCCCCCTTGCAAGTGAAAGACATAGTCCATGTTTGTTCCGAGCTGTCACAAAATATGATGAGAAACATAAGCACACGTGATGAAACAATATTTAAAGAAGGAACAACTTGAGAATGGCAAACGATAACATGTCCTTCATTATTTGTCGTAAGCGCGTGCACATATCAAGGTAATCAGATGTGTCCTTCATTGCTAAAATGTGTAATGACGATTTTAGGATGATCATGAACAGTCAATTTTCAAGTTGCCTTCACTATATTGATTAACTTGACGAATTCTAACTGATTGTGAAGTAGCATCTCAGCCAGACATTGTTTCGTTGAAAGTATCATCACCAAAATAAAGTCCTTGAAAACAAAAGTATCTGAACCTACCAGTACATTCAAATAGATATATAACCAATTAGGCTAGAAAGAATTAATCGATGGCAGCTGTAGCAGTAATATAATTAGGCTAGTAGCAACACAGGCACAGATCATGGGACAAATAAGAATGCAACTAAATAGTAGTCGTGAAAGGTTTCTTAGCATAAGTTTCATAGTAGGGAGGAAAAAACAGAAAGAAAACAGCAAAAAAAATTCATCAATCAAAGTAGCAAAAAGCAACAATGTTAGAAAGGATTTTGGAAAAGTAGATTAAATATTAACAAAAATTGCTCCACAGGGGCTTTGAGCCCAGGAGCTAGAGATCACATAATAAAGACTAACCTTCCACTGGGTTACTGAGGTTTGTTCGATAGGAAGCGACCTTTATTTTACTTGTAGATGCGGAGCTGATTTTCTTAAGTGGATCGGCTGCAGCGGGCGAGGAGGGGGTCTTTCACGGGCTTGGGCATCTGTTACTCGTCCACACCAGAGACGAGGAAGCTAGCGCCGCGAACGGCCCCAAGACTACGAGCGCGGCCCATGCGGTTCGACCCTCTTAGATCCGCAACCTCCGCCGGCGCCCTTCCCTCCGCCACCAACGTCGCCTCGTTCCGGAGCGGCCGCCGGCCGGCAGCGGCATCAGTCATCCCCATCGGCTGTCGCCCATCGCCCAGCCAAGGCCTACACCCATCTGACTCCCTGCAACCTCAACCTGCTTCCCTTCTTCTGTCCGTCAGGTAAGGTTTTTAACTGTCAGGTCAGGTAGAGGAAGCAAGAATTTGATGTGGATCGGATTTCCATTACATACTGATCATGTTTATTTTTTCTTCTATTATGTTGCCGGCAGTTCAGATAAGTGAGAAGATCGATTGAAAAACTGAACACAAGCAGAGGTACTGAAGGCAACAATATTTGCTGAAGTGTGGATAGCTGTGCACGAATGAGCTTCGCATGCCATTTGGAAGAAGCATCAGCCTGTTGTAAACTTGTGTTGATGTATACCTCGCAGATGTTGTAAAGGACCCAAATAGACTATCGTACACTTTTTTTAGCCTACTAGAGACAATGGCTTTTGATCTGAAATTGATCTGTAAGAGTAGATCAAATATATGCTATAAGATGTTGTATGCACATTGCAATTTTTGATCTGAAACTTGTATACAAGGTTAATTGGGATGAAGATGATAACACTACTTTGTTTGCTTTGGTTGTGTTTGAGGCCTGTCAGCCTTATCTTCTTCCCGGTTTGTTGTGCTGCTGCAGCCCGGGCTGTAAATTGTATTTTGTCCGAAAGCTCTCTTTCCGGTCTTAATTGAAAGAGAAAGCTGCAGGTATTTTACTTGAGAAACAAAACTCAGTGAGAAATTTGACAATTTTACCATCACCATGACAATTTTACCATCACCATCCGCATAGTTTCACAATTGAATAAGTATATTAGTGGAGCTGTAAGCATTTCAGAAAACATAAAATTGTCCAGCTTGCTGATATTTGTGCTTATGACGGCAACCAATCAACCTGCAGTTTGCAAACACTGAAAGAGTCCAGCCGTGGCCTTTCATGGAAAACAAGAGTCATTTGAAAGCTTCAAACACACACATTTGCATTTGCCGCGCACTTGCACAGTTCCATTTGCATACCAAATAGAAGCATAATGCTATTTTTATTTTCAGATGCTGAATGTGTGCTCTTGTATTTTATTTTAATTCTGGGGTCTGGACATCAATAATCAGCAAGAATGCAGAGAGAATCAACTGCGATACGCGACACAGTTGAACAAAAAAAATAAGTATTTAAACAAAGAAATCATCTTCTAGGCTTTCTACCACAACTGGTGCAACAACTCCATCGTCAATGTAGGTGTCATCTTCGTCATCATCATCCTCATCAAGTAAGACCACATCATCTGGTTCAGGAACTGCTTTGCCACGCACCTGATTAATAATGGAGGCATCACCAGTTGTGCCTTCCTTGTCTGCTCTTGTCCAATTTGACAAATCCTCATTTGGGCCTACTAAATTCATGTCTTGGATTCCCACATCAAGTAGATTGACTTCCATGTCACCCTCATTTTCTGCTTCTGGCATGGCAAACAAATTTCTTGGTGTCACTGCAACTACACTGGACCATCCCGGCTTGTTCACGAGGTTGACAAAAAACACCGGTTCAGCCTGTGTCGCCAGAATGTAAGGTTCACTTGAATATCGGAACCTGGAAGTATCGATATCAATAACACCATATTTATCCCTACTGTATCCTCTACTTCTGCTGGTACTGGAAGCCGGCACATCATACCAATCACACTGAAACAATACAACTTCTTTTTCTGTAGGGAATTCGAGTGAGATAATTCTTCTAATCACTCCGTACCAGGTCATGTTGCCAGTAGTACCATCACCCCTCACAAGCACACCACTGTTTTGTGTGACGAGGTTTCTCTCAATGGCAGTCGTTCGAAATAGCCAGTTATTGATGTAGCATCTATTGAACACATGAGCTCGAGGGTCCGGTCCTTGAGAAAGGGCATACATCAGTTCACTTGCTTCCCCTTTCTCATATAGTTTGGTGATCTGAAAACTCAGTTTGAAAATAAATGTCTCTATTAGTACATCGTTCTAACCATCACATGGAATAAAAAAAATAGAACTAACCTTGTCCTCAAACCACCTTACAAAGTGCTCCTCGTGTCGTTTATTAAGATTCCTTATACTATTTTTTTTGAGTTCTTCCATATGCTCCCTACATCGAAATAGCCAATTAATTAGCTGATGCCACAAACAAATAGTACTGTAACTAATGTTGGTATATTGCAACTTACTCGACCCATGGTCTGGCTTCATCACAGTTACTAATTATGTAGTGCCTCATCTTCCGAATCTCATCTCCACCAAATATCTCAATAGTCTGTCCTCTCCTCTTGTAATCCATTTCACCAAATATGCTTAGACCAGACGGTGGCTCATTCACGGCTGTACTTTCATGACGATCAGTGCGATTCAGCTTGGTGTCAACGTCGAAGAATCTAGAGCAAAATGTAAGGCACTCCTCGGCTATGTATGCCTCGGCTATTGAACCTTCTGGGTGCGCCTTGTTCCTCACATAACCTTTAACAGTACGTAGATACCTTTCAACTGGATACATCCATCTATAACAAACGGGCCCTCCAAGTTTAGCCTCCTCAGCTAGATGAATCGGCAAATGAATCATGATATCAAAAAATGCAGGTGGGAATACCATCTCAAGCCGGCAAAGAGTCTCTTTAATTGAAGTACTAAGTTTATCAAGATCATCTTCTACCAGCTCCTTCGAACAAAGTGCAGTGAAGAACCTACTGAGCTGAATCAATGGTGCGACAACATCTTCTGGCAAAATCTTTCTGACAACTAAGGGTAACAGTTTCTGTAGAATAATATGGTAGTCATGAGTTTTCAGTCCAGATACCTTGCATGCATTTACGTCAACACATCTCCTTATATTAGAGCTAAACCCATCAGGCATCTTTGCTCCTTGTAGAAATTGGCATAAACTTTTCTTGTCATCCTTATCTAAAAAGTACAAGGCTGGTGGCAAGGTGTAGCTATCATTGTCAATCACAGGGTGCTGATCTTGCCTTATCCCTAGCTGTTCCATGTCAAGCCGGGCCTTCTCACTGTCCTTACATTTACCTTCAATTTCAAGCAAAGTACCCAATATGCTCTCGCATATGTTTTTCTCAATGTGCATCACATCCAAATTGTGCCTTATGAGCAAAGAAGACCAGTAAGGGAGGTCAAAAAAAATACTCTTCTTCCTCCAATTGTGCCATCTTTTATCTTCATCACGCTTCCTCTTTTTTGATGTCGCCTTTCCAAAACTCACTTGATCAAAAGTTTCATACTGCTCCAATACCTGTTCACCAGACAGTGGTACTGGAGCCTCCCTGGTTTCCACCTCATTGTTGAAGCTGATCTTGTTCATGCGCCATGGATGGTCTGAGGGCAGAAAACGACGATGTCCCATGTAGCAGTGCTTGTTTCCAAATTTCAACCACAAATAATCTGTATCCTTGTGGCAATATGGACATGCAAATTTGCCTTTTGTGCTCCAACCAGAGAGCATCGCATATGCAGGAAAGTCATTAATTGTCCAAAGCAGAATGGCATGTAGTTTAAAATTCTTCTTTACCTTATCATCCCATGTATCAATACCCTTCCAAAGCTCCTTCAGCTCATCAATGAGGGGCCTCAAATATACATCAATGTTCATTCCAGGAGATTTTTTACCAGGTATCAACATCGACATCATCCAATAAGGTTGTTTCTCAAGCAACCAAGGAGGCAGATTGTAAGGGATTAAGATAACAGGCCATGTGGTGTATGTAACATTTTGCATGCCAAAGGGGTTGAAGCCATCAGAAGCAAGACCCAGCCTAATATTACGAGCATCCTTTGCAAACCAATCATACTTCGTATCCACGTGCTTCCATGCCTTCGAGTCAGCAGGGTGACGCATTTTGCCATCATTGACCAATTCTTCCTTATGCCATCGCATTTGTGATGATGTGCTCTCTGTCATATATAATCTTTGCAGCCGAGGAGTAAGAGGAAAGTACCGTAGGATTTTACGTGGGACACGCTTCTTATTTGTTCTATCAGCACCACCATCCGTATCGCCCCTCTGATCATAAGCACCATCATCGGGTGTTTTCCACCTAGACTCACCACATTTGGGACATGTATCCAGATTTGCGTTTTCCTTCCAAAATAACACACAATCCTTCTCACAAGCGTCTATCTTTACATAGTCCAAGCCTAGATCTCGAACCACCCTTTGCACTTTCTCCATTGTGTCTGGGACACAATGGCCTTGAGGCAGAAACCTTGAGAACAGATTAAGTACCGCCTCCAATGCACGGTTACTAAGACCATACAAGCACTTAACCTGAAAAAGTTCCACAATAAAAGAGACCTTAGTAGCATCTGTGCAACCTGGATACAATTGCTTTTCTGCCTCCTGTAATAATTTCAAGAAGATCTTGGCATGTTCATTCGGCTGTTCATTGCTATCAGTATCTCTTATCTCTCCATGTATAGCGCCTCTAATTAGGGATCTAACCAAATCAGTGGCACCACGGTCCTCACTCGGTGCGCTTTCTTCATTATTGTCTTCTCCAACTTCTTGTGTTGCGGCTTCGTTGTCTACTTCTGCAGTAGCTGGTGGTGGTGCATCATTGTGTACTTCTACATCAGCTGGACGTGCATCTTGGTTGTGTAATCCCACATCTGAAACTTCCCCTTCCCTGATAAAGCTTTCATCAAACCCTCTAGCAAGCACATGAAGCTGAACCTCAGACTGCGGTCTGTATGACATGCATACACATCTAGGACATGGACATGGAGCAGTTCCACCTCTCGATGTGCCACCAAATGTGATGTCTAGAAATTGTCGGAATTTCTGCTGCCACTCAGTTGAAGTACGAGGCAAGCGCATCCAACTCCTATCTTCACGTGACATTATATATTCTGCATGACCATGATCACATCAAACAAAATCAAATTAGAATTCTATCAATATGTTAAAAAAATAAAAATACATATATACAGAGGTATCAGCTAGCATGCATGCATATATATATATATATATATATATATATATATATATATATATATATATATATATATATATATATATATATAGGGTAAATTTTTTCTACTCTCTGCGAGTAGTTACTCCCGTACTCGATCCTGCCTTCTCCACGCGCTACTGCTGTTAGTGGATCACAAACCATTAAACCCGATAAAGCACGTATACGATATACCGCGCATACCAGTCATCCCATCGAGTAAATGATTTTTTAATCATTTATTAATTATTCCTCCGTTCCACTCGCTAGATGAGATACGTACTTCCATTCAAAATCATTTTCTATCCCGCGATACCTGCTTCATTAGCCTTCGTTCCCATCTAGACGGGCTGAGCAGACACTGCCGCACGGCAAGGATGCAGGGCGACGCGCCGACGCCGGTGGCCTACGGTGCTGCACGGAGCGGAAGCAGGGTTGCCGCCGATTGGGTTGCACACGTCTCTCTCTTGTCTCCGCCGGACGACGCCGCGATCTAGATCCTGGCATGATGGCATCTAGGCCATCCTTCCACCGCCACGCGCGGACTGCGGCTATCTTCCTTCTCCGGACGGTGGTAGGGCGTCCCTGTCGTCCTTGATCACCCGGATCGGAACGGAGATCCAGCCGGACCTGCAGTGATCCCTTCCTTTTCTCGGTATGCCTCCTTGAACAGATTTCTCGTTTTCTGTAATGCAGATATTTGAGTCCTCGTATCCGAAGCTTTTATGCGGTGAATACGACGATTGATTCAGATTCCATAAGGATTTTTAAGCACTGTTTTTTTGCACCACCAGTTTCAGATCGGATCAGAGATTATGGCGCTCCATCTAGTCGACGAACAGGAGTAGTATGGTACTACAACACTACTAATTTGCTGACTCTTAACCACGTGAGGATGACAAGATCGGCGACGGTGCGACGATCGGTGGTGGACACAGTTCCCTGGTATTTTCTCAGATAAGATTATAAGTATTTGATGACATTTTAGTTTCTAGTATGTACGTATACCCCCTTGTACTTCAGTAAAAACAAGTATACACCCATTAGTTTTGTATACACACATACTAATATAATGCAGTAAAAAAAAAGTATACACCATACTATGAGGCACTTCCTTGTACGCATACTAATTTTTTTTATTAAAGTACATACTCCTTCCATTGGTATATGGACATACTCTTATAAAAAAGTATGAACGCATACTACCATACATATATATGGACATACTACCATACATGTATCCACACATACTATACTTGCCTTAGTGTATATGGACATACTCTCTAATAAAAAAAAAGTATGAACGCATACTACCATACATATATATTGACATACTACCGTACATGTATCCGCATATACTATATTTGTCTCAGTGTATATGGACATACCCTCTAATAAAAAAAGTATGAACGCAAGTATGACTTTCGATCTACATATAGTCCTGGAGCCGCAAGTATGTAGACGTACTAACATACAAACGTGCCTACGTATATAACAAAGCCAGCGTCAATCTGATCCGGTTTTCACGGTCATTATCTAGATTTCACAAAAATATGCCTGTTGTACAGCCGCCATCTAAAGTCTAAATGGGTCACATTTCTCAGCCCGTTAAGCACCGTCTAAACTTATCGGAGGCTTCATGGTACGTATACTTTCAGGGGGAGTAACTACTCCTGGGAGTATAGAAAACTTATATATATATATATATATATATATATATATATATATATATATATATATATATATATATATATACAGAGGTATAAAAGTTAGTAAATTACCTAGTTGAGAACTTGAGATAATGATTATCAACTAAATAGTCTCAACTCTTAGATCACAATGCCCTAACTGCACGTATGCACTTTAAACCGTATGACTTAGGGGATTACCAAATCTTGTCCTCTAAAGAATAAACATTGGAGGTAAATAAGTACATAATTGGAGATAAATTCTTTTTGAACAGAAAACTGTGGACCATCGCTCCCCAGCTATTTTATTAAAACTGACGAAACCAAAATACAGAGCATTGTCCTCTAAAGCATGAAATATACAAACAAAAGAAATATAAATACAGAATAAATTAAATTACCTGGATCGGATGATGCCTGACGGAATTGGACAGAGAGAGGCAATCAGCCAATCAGGCAAAAAGCACGTCCCTGGTTCTTGGCAGTTGGCACGAGCAGGCAAGCAGCAGGGCGCGCAGCGCAGGAACAGCGGAGGCCCGAGCGTAGCGTAGTACACAGCACGCCGGCAACAATTGGCGATGGCCAATGCCCAATAGCCGATTGATCAAGGAAGGCAGGAAGCTAGGGAACTACCTATATACAAAGGCAGCAAGCAGCGCCAAAGGAGAGAAAAAAATTGGAGGTAAATTAAATATTGATTGTTTTTTGTAGATCAACAAAGGGTAATAGGAGCAACTGGGCAAACAAACGGTTTGATGTGGACTATGTCGGAGTCACGTACGTGGCTACGTGAGTTGGGCTGCCGGCAACGTCGCAATGGCCGACGATCGCGCAATGGAGCGGCAATCAGATCACCGCAATGGAGTGACTTGGCGAGAAACAATTGAACCACCAAAATCACCAAACGTCCTTTCGATGGAGAGGAGCGGCAGCGGCGTGCGGAACTCAGAAGGCAAACCTCTCGTAGGTTTTTCTTGACCAGGTTCGTAGCAATTACGATTCGTTGGGCCTTTTTTTTGGCATGCGTAACTAAGAAGGAAACCTCTCTCGTAGGTTGCTTTCTTTTTTTTACTAGGTCTCACAGGTTCCTGTTACGAGATTTTTTTAAGGCATACTTGTTATGAGATTGGTTGGGTGTTTTTTTAATTGAGAAAACGGAGTCTATCGCGGTGGAATCTATCTGTAATTTCCTTGGCGACCTCTGCCCAGCTCGAGTCCAACGCTGAGTCCAAGTTGGAGCCGGAGATCTCTGCTGTCACGCAGAGATCGAAACCAATCAGGTGCTGTGGTCCTTTCTCATCCTGTTCAAGACCTGTGCGGCTGTATCGTTCTGTTCAAGACCTGTGCGGTTGTATTGTCCGATCCCTAAATTTGTCTTATATTTTTTAAATGCAATGGACAGACAATATAACGTTCACATATGGTGTTGGGTCCTAGACAAAGAAAGGCCCACCAAATACTTTGGTCTATAGCAACACAAATAAACCGTGGCAATAATAACATGATATTACATCCATTTAGGATTGTAGTGGCAATAAGTCCCTAACAATTGCAACGCCATAGAAGATTATTGCAACCCTAAAAAACCGTGGCAATAGGAACATGTTACTACAACCATTTCAGAATTCTTGTTGCAATAACCACCTAGCAATTGCAACACCACTGAAGACTATTGCAACCCGGAATAACCATTGCAATAGTTATAAGCAAAAACAACCAAATCCAATATAGTTGCAATAACACCAAGTAATTGCAACGAAAATCAATACTAATGCAACTCTAAAGCGCCATGGCAATAACGGCAACTAATCGCAACACAATTCTAAAATGGTTGTAGTAGCAGACTTCTGTTGCAACGATAAACCACACATATTGCAACACATTTAGTTCGTTGCATTATAGGCGCATATTGCAACCATTTTTACGGTAAGGTTGCAATACGCCCCCCTATGGCAACCAGATTAGTAGTGTTGCAATCGTGCGGCGTGGCATTAGGGGGGAATCCTTGTAGTGTATGCTTGTACCTTGTAGACCGTAGTGTCTCCTTGGTTCTTGCAGTGACAACCACACCGCTAAGAACCTTGGGGATGTCTCAGTGCATTTAGTGCACCTAGGTCGTGGTACCCTACAAGTTGTTTGGGCACTCGTGTTCTTTTGTGTGTCGTTCCTTTCCGATGCCTCGACTTTTTACCGTGACGTGTGTATTGGGAGAAGTAGACCGCCTCTGCTCTTCCCTTCCCCGTTCCACCCTCTCTTGGTTCTCGTCAAGTTATAGTGGCATTCGGATTAAGAGAGAACGGGACTTCTCTTGTTTGTAGCCTTTCGGTTCTCGTCAGTCTCCATGACGATTGGATCGAAAGCCGCAAGCCGTGGTGTTTGCTTAGGATGAGCTAAGACCTATACCATTTCTATTTAAGCCGTACAGGTCGACACGATCAACCTGGGAAGTACTAGCTAGGCTAAGGCATAAGCTTGTGCTTAGCAAATCACCACTCCTGTTCTTTGGCCTAGGGATCGGACATCCGCCGAGAGGGCTAAGTCGCTCTTCCTTTTGTGTTCTTTCAGTGTAGTTGTTCTTTCTGTGTCGTGTTGTCTCTCTTTTCGCAGTCTTTCTAGGTCTAGTGGTCTGATTGCTCTTTTGCTTGTCGCTGTATCGAGGTAGTTGCGTCAAGGATAGCGATGATCGGATCGAGACCGTTGGAGGAAGGGCATGCGGACGGAGGAATGACCATAGAGGAGTACGACTACAAGTGCACCGAGGAACTCGGATATGACATTTAACAGGTGTTCCACGTCCCACCCAACCTCGTAGAAGCTATTAGACATGCTACATATAGATTTTAGTGCTTTACTTTCTTGCAATTGAACTATGGTAGGTTGCATGGTAGACTGCTTGTAAGCCATTACCTTGTCGCAACCTATTCCCCTGCACACCCACTGATAGGCTAGACGCTCATATTCTACTTACTGCTTTACTTTCACTACGCATTATACCTGTGATGTGATGCTTGGTGAAGGGATAACGTGAGTGCATAAGGCACGTGGTGCCGATAACTTGGTAAAACTGGCTAATGAACTTGGCGAGATCTTGGCATGCGTCTTGGGTGTGTGGTGAGGGTTGAGTCGATTGGACAGGATCCTACGACGAGTCTTTGGGGCAAGTCTTGCCGGAGGGGTGCAACCTGGGCATCCCTCGTGAGAGGTACCTGTGGCGGGTGCATGTGTGAGCAGACGGGGTGTTGGTTATCCCCGGTGGAGGTGCCGTTGAGGCATGAGGTGTTGGTTATCCCCTTAAGAAGATATCCTGTCTGGTCCCTCTAAGGACTGGTATGTCTTGAGAACCGAAATCATAGGACCCATCGTGCACACCACTCACTCCCGATGGGCGGGAGACGATTACCCGACTGACTAGGGCGGTGCCACTACTACTAGGTTGAAAGGTGATAGTGTAGGGAGGTACGGGCATGGGGGCCCACACCCTCCTAAGATAGCATAGTGACCTTGGGGGGCCGGTACTACGTCTCACAGTCTCAGCGTTTCGGTGGACTCCGGGGTGGCCCAGGGCTGAGTGGTAGGGTGGTACCGTACCGGTTGGGAGGCAGTCGACATCAGCCTAGGCGGGGCACCGCCGATGATGGTGATCTTGTGGATTTCCAGGTGTACACGCTCTGCAGAGTTGATCGATCTATACGTATAGCCGCATCCGCGGATATAGACATTCCTATGACCTACGCTTCACTTGATTAGAGAGAGGAGTCCTTTCTACCTTTCCCCTGGGTTTTGGTGTTGGATCCGGCTTTGGCCGTTTTGGCAAGGTATGAGCGGGAGTCGACTTTGTCGCCTAGAGAGTGTGAGTGTGGTGAGATGTGTGTGATGGGATGGGAGAACGTGTGATTGAGATGGATTAAAACTTGATGAACTATTATTATAAAATTTTGTTGAACTTGCATAGGAAACCTATAGCCATATATAGGCCTTTTTATCTACCATTGCATTCCACTTACCACAAAGCATACGCAAAAGCATAGGGTGGGAGACAGTGGCCAGTACAAATCGTACTGATAGATTTTGGACAGGTTGGGACGAAATCTACGACGACCACGAGGACTTGGATTAGGTGGTCTCGTTCCTACGCTCGAGTTTGGTTCGAAAGATAAGTCCACGCCGCTGACATTCTATGCCAACTCTGATGATTGCCCGTGAAGGAGGAGCCTTCACCCGCCGATGCGCTACAACTCTGATAAAGATGTGTGTGCGTTTCTGCTAGATTAATCTATGTAATAGGTGTGTTAACCAGTGTTGTAAAACCTTGTAACTTGTAATTTACGATGTATGACTACGAAATCAGCTGATAATTGATAATGTGATGGGTTGCTCTCGTGATCTACTGCATTATAAATCGTATCTGTGGATTTTCCTTTCGAGGAAAATTGAGATCGTTTCAGTTCGGAACCATCATGAGTAATTAGTGGTTCAATCAATGGGTCGTTGTGTGAAACTTCTGTGGTTTAGCACTCAAGACCCAAAGGTTTATCCTGGTTCGAACATCTAAACCCTATGTCCAGCAGCGAGTTCTTCGTGTTAGAATTCTCAATGGAGTTCTTACAATGGGAGAGAAAGAGAGATGGTAGGAGAGAACTAGCTAGTAGTAATCTAGGGTTTTCTAGGATTTATCCCCTCTAAGGGGGCCTCTGCCCTGCCTTATATTCTAGAGGGCAAGAGGTGTACAAGGAGCATGGGTTCTGGAAGCTCCCTTGGCCTGCAAGGGAGCACGAGGTTTTGCATACTAATCTTCAAGCTGTTGGTGTCCGATGTCGTCTCTTTCTGTGGTGGTCGTGGTTGACAGTGATGAACTGTCCCTGACACCACCTGTAGGAGGCTAGAGCTAACAATCAAAGCCCAGAGATGTCGTTGTGTCTCACCTGAGTTTGCCCTCCCCATAGCATCCCATTGTACGCCAAAGAGGTAGGCGCGTCCTTGGGAGAGATTGACCGAGGAGCCCACACGTCCATCTTCTTCCTCAGAAAGGGATAACGTGTGTGCCCTTGTCGCGTTGTATCACACCCCAGGCATGGTCCTGAACCAGGAGTCTAAGACGGCCTCACAGGGGCGAGCAGATAGACGTCTGCCCGCATGTCAAGCTATAGACCTTTGACAGATCTTGGAGGAATATTCCTTACGTTGCCATGGGTAAACGGTTGGTTGAGATGGCGCCACGAGAGATTACGATTTCTAGCCTTCCTTGATCTCGATCACGGCAGATAAGGTTGGGAACGCTCGGGAACCTCTCAAGCCCCCAGGCATGGGGGCTCAATTGTAGGCCTGCCTCAAGGCGTCCCCTCAAGTGCCCAGACAGCTTAGGAAGTGGGCCGTCTTAGGCCTGATGGGTCGTTCCTGTCATCCAGTGTGGGCGTGTGAGCACACATACTATGTGTAGCCTCTGGCTGCTTAAGGGAATCAGTCAGGGATTAATGAGACTGTCATGGCGCTAATCTGTGGGTGTAGGTAACCTTGCTATTAGATACTCAAAAGCCTCCATACATATACCGGTAGGATTCTACATTCAAGTTGTAATAGAACTAGAAGTCAATTATGTGCAATGTATATCATTTACTACCTAATGTATGCAAGATCCTTAGCTTTGAGAAAATAAACAGGTTCTGAATGAATATTCAGCAAGACAGTTTTCTTGTATTAAAATTTACAAGTAGATATTATGTAGAATCCTATAGTACAGTAACACGGCAGGAACTAGGGTTGCTTTGCATAATTCCAAAAAAGATATATATAGACCTATTCATATGGACAGCTTGTACGTATACAAGTGTAAACACCAATAAAAGACAATATTCCTGGTGTCAAAAAGGAACAGAGACACAACAAGTTGACCTTCAAAAAAAATATAAAAAACAAGTTGTTATTATTTGAACGGGGCAATTTGAATGCATTCCTGGCCCTTTTATCAATTGTATACATACACACAACAAGCAATGACATGCCCATTTGAGTACATTTTAAATTTTAAATTGAACCGATGAGGGGGATCCTTCGAAGAATTGACTTATTTCTAAGAAATGAAGGGATAATCTAGCTAGCAGGACAGCTCCTCATGTTCTCGACGAACAGTATGCTTATTATTACTTATTAATACTGGCCCTCCACTCCACCTCAAATATTCTCTTCTTTAAATTAAAGAAGAGACATTGAGTGTATTCAATTGGTTGAAAGCAAATCATGCAATGGAACATTCCCATGAAGAGAAAATTCAATAGATTCAGTCACCAGGAGAAGGAAGAAACCACAGGTGGCATGCAGCTACAGCAACTTAAACAAGATATACATTTGCAGGTCAAAATGTCAAATGGTCAGCTAATGGCGTTTGCAGCCTCCATGCATGTTCTGTAACAGCTATCTCTCTAATCAGTTCGTACTCCATAATACACCATGGATCCAACTAACACGTACGTATAGTACTTGGACGTCGTCATGGCATCTTCATGTATAAATAGCCACCCATACATAGGCATTTCATCACTCAGCTCTTAGCTCTCACGCACTCTCAGATAGAAAAGGGGTCGGGGCAATTAGAGAAGAATTTGGCGTTCTGACTGAGCAGCCAAGAGGACACACACGTACAATGGCTGCTTCGTTCAAGCTTGCGGTGGCGGTGACATGGGCCTTGGTCCTTGCGACGACGGCGTGCCAGGGCCTTGAGGTGGGATACTACAAGAAGACATGCCCCCGCGTGGAGCACATTGTCCGGGACGAGGTGAAGAAGTTCGTCTACAAGAACGCCGGCATCGGCGCCGGCCTCATCCGCATGCTCTTCCACGACTGCTTTGTTCAGGTACGCCGTACGCAGCAATGCCGACCATGTCCATGCATGAATGCACCAAGTACAAATGTACAATGGAGAGAGCGATCGAGACTGACACGACATGCAAACATATGCAGGGATGTGACGGCTCTGTGCTCCTGGACCCGACGCCGGCGAACCCGCAGCCGGAGAAGCTCAGCCCACCAAACTTCCCAAGCCTGCGCGGCTTCGAGGTCATCGACGCGGCCAAGGACGCCGTCGAGAAGGCCTGCCCGGGCGTGGTCTCTTGCGCGGACATCGTCGCCTTCGCCGCCCGTGACGCCGCCTACTTCGTCAGCAGGTTCAACGTGAAGATCGACATGCCCATACACATATGTTGCAAACGTATGTTGTAAATGTTTCATCTGTTTTCCGATATATGTTGCAGCAAATGCTTTTATGTTGCAAGTGTTTTATAAACATGCGCGGCAAGGGACCCAGGCGAAGGTGGTGCCCTCGGGCACAACGGTCCCCATGTTCGCGGCAGCATGCGCGGAGCATAAAATTATAACCATGGGTGTGGCAACATCCGCGGAGCACGAAGTTGCATCCATGGATGGATAGCAGGTGCGGAGCACGAAACTGCGTCCATGGGCAGGCAGTAGACGCGGAGCACGAAGCTGTATCCATAGGCGCACTGAAGGTATCATTATTGAGTGACTTGATTCCATTATTGAGTGACCTGCATCCATTATTGATGACTGAAACGGTAGAATTCCATAGTCAGATCGAATCTCCCGCTCTTGGGCATCACCCGGTGACAGGCGGGCCACAACCATAGATCGGGTAAGGTGCACGGCCGCCAAGTCGAGCGAGCCCAAACACGTGAAGCAAAACCCCTCTCGCTTCGCCCCCCCCTCCCCTCTCCTCTCTCCCCCGCCCCGTCCGTCTCCGGCGAGCTAGGGTTTGCGTCCCCCGCCTCGCCACCCCACGGCTCCCGCCCTCCCTGGATCTCCAGCCATGTACGGCGGAGGTAAGCTCTCTCACCCTCCCCCAGCCCCCTCCTGCTCCCGCTAAACCCTAAACCCCGGGAGATCTCACGCTTCTGCCTCCGCAGACGAGGTTTCGGCAATCGTCATAGATGTGGGCTCCTACAGCTGCAAGGCGGGCTACGCCGGCGACGACACCCCCAAGGCCGTCTTCCCGTCGGTGAGACAAATGCTCATCTGCTGCTTCCAAACCCGCTCTGTTCTGGCGTCGTTTCCGAACTTTGCTCTGGGGTGTCTGTAAGCTGTTAGGGGCGAAATGCGCTTCTGGGATGGCGAGTTGGCACTCTAGTTTTGATTGCCTGAAACATTTTAGGTTGCTCACTCTAAAAAAAAATGGCTGCTGGCACCAAATGCTTGGTTCAAACATGACTGACTACCACCTCCCTCGGGTTGATACAAGTGTATCCTGTGTTTTCTTACAATTTTAGGTGGGTTCAGCCCAGTTCGTGAATTTGGCGACAAACATTAACGTGCACATAGAATCTTCTGACCTAATGTATGCATACTTCTTTATGTTTGCCGCAAGCCCTGTGGTGTAGCCTAAATGGTGACCAGTTGTCAGTATTGGGCTATTGGCTCTCTGTCGGGTATCGTGCAGGTATCTTCAGTCAATTAATATAATGAAATCTAAGGCTTGCATATGCTGGGAGCTAACTCTAGATCCCATGGAAGTGACTGATAGTCTAAAGCGCATCTTCTGTACCAGTTCTTAAATAGGGAATTATTCTCCTCTTATCTTAGTTTTGACCACGTCTATGTTGTGAGGATATCCATTATAGCCAATGGACTAAATAGTTGGTACTGCATTCTGGGAGTAGGTTGTTAGCTTCACTACTCTGTTGAGAAGAACAGGAAGACAGCGCATATAACTCACAAAAGTTAAGGGTTTATCATGTTGTACAAGGAATTATGTCTTGCTAGCATCAGTAAAGAAGGTTTTGGAGTTGACTATCTAATATCTAATTGAGCACATTTGCCATGGTTTATAAATTCTGTGGTGTTGTGAGCTACGGTATAACAAATTCTTACCATGCCTTTCGACATGTTTAGGTCGTTGGTTCAATTGAACAAACTGAAGACACCGATGACCCCAAGCCAGATAAGGAAGCTGACTCTGCATCAGATTCTAAGAATGGGGCCAAGCCTATGGATGTGGACAAAGCCAAGACAAAACGCAAACTTGTATTTACTTGCTCTATTATTGGACAGTGTGTAATTATTGTCTACTTTAATTTTTCTATATAACGATGGGACACTCATTTTGACGTGCTAGTCTTGTGACTTAGACCTTCTTTTAGAAAGAGAAATGTGTATTGAGACTTGACGTCCACAAAATTTACTATACTCTCATCTGTCACGAATAAGTAAGGTTTTTGTATTGTCTAAAGTTTCCATTCTAAATTTTGATACACTTTAGGTGTCAACTAAGGTCTTTTTTTAAACGAAGCAAAAATACACAAAGTTTGGAAGAATGCATAGCATCCAAAATATGTAGTGGTCAAACACGGATGTTGACCAAGCCATGGAAGATCACCCAACATTCGTGTCTTCTCTCCTGATATTCCGTTGCCACTCCAGCCTCTTCGGTTGCCACTCGACTTCTACCTAATGGGGTATGAGTCCAAATCTTCTCGTATAGACATGTGGCTATACAAATAATATTATGTGAGATGTCAAATGAACGGCCTTTATATGATCGAGGGAAGTATCTCGCAACACGAACCCTCACTCGGCGATCCTACCAAAGGTAGCCCACAACGCGTGAGTTACCTCTACTCACCCTCGTCGAGTGTGTAAATTTAATCTGACATGAAAGTAATTTGTGCACAACCTTGTTTCTCACATGATTGACTTGCATAAGTTTTGTTCCTGGACTAGTGCTTAAATTCTTGTGGGTCAATTCTCTTTTAGGAAGATCATGTGACGAGGACATCCCAGCCGTGCACACTAGCTCAAGTCCAATGGATACAAATCAAGGGCCACTTACAAGAACCTGTGCCAAGAAACTACAAGAGTTTACACATGAAGACATGGAAGGCACATGGTCGAAGGATCAAGACATGGTGCTACAAAATAGCTCTGTCGAAAAAGTAACACAGACACACGACCAGACCCAGAAGAAAGTAACGCGGATGACAAGTAACATGGACGGATGACCGGACCTAGGAAAAAGTGACGCAGAAGGCTAATAGTCTGCTAGGGGCAGAATGTGGTACAACTTCCCATGCAACACTGTATGAGTCTACAAAGTTTCATGGTGCATGCTACACATGACTGGAAAGCTCTTCGAGTATACTTTCACACCTAAGAAACGGTTCGTCATTTGGACTTCCCAATAAGAAGTTATGGCCAGATTAGTGGAGACTACTTTGGAGGCCAATAGTCACACGAGACCACTTCGGGAATGCATCTCGTGGCGACCTTTCACATAGCCTATCTTCAGAAACTCCATTTTGTTGTCACACCCAACTAGGAGGGTTATTCCTAGTATAAATATCCCCTGCCTCTAAGCTATTAGGGACCTTTGATGAATTGATAAACCCCTCATATTGCAGTCGAGCTGTCAAATGCCTTACTCAAACCTTTGTTCTTCCTTGTTCTTTTTGGACTTGTGAAGTGATCCCTCTGGGTTCCCCTAGTCCGTGCTCTAAGGTTTCCAGTATGATTGCACCGTTTTGTATAGATTAGTTCCGAATTGTGGTTCTACGGCCGTTCAGAGATCGAGTAGAAATCTTCGCGGTTTCGGTGCCTCTCTCCCCGTCGCTTGGTCGCATCCAACCTTTGTCAGGTATAAAGCTAGTTATCTCGCTATTCGCATCAAGTTATTTTTGATTCGTGACCTACTGTCGTGAAGATCGGGCCACCTTCAAGGATGTTCCTTATCAACTAGTATCAGAGCTTTCGTTGTCATGGTAGTTCTCACCATCATCCATATATTTTCCTTTGATTTATCCACCATTTGTTACTATTTTTGTTCATCTCCTAAAGTCCAATGAAAAAACCACAAAAAATCCTATAGCCTTTTGGCGGTACTGCTACCTTTGTGTTGTTTTGTTCATGAAGTTGCTAGTCACCATCTTCATATATATTGTGTTGTGTTTCATTTGTTATTTGCACCCCTGTTAGTATAAAAAAATCTAAAAAAAGAGAGAAGAAAGAAGAAAGAAAGATTAAAAAAAAGAGAAGTGAAAAGACTATGTTAGAGATTGTATAATTGCAAATTTTAGTTTACATATTCAAGTTGGTGGTAATCCCCATAGCAACAACTTCATATCTTTTGAACACATCAAACCACTTGGGTTGTAGTACCATAGCTTCCCTTGATTGGCCACCTATAGCTCCACCAAAATCTGAAATCGGGACGTTCGACTCGTAATCCTTGCGACCTCTCAATCACTTCCGTTGAACTGCTACACTAGCACACTCACTGTCCTTGAGAACAAGCAAGAACATTGGTAAGTAAAAGGTGAGGTTGTGTGATTCCATAAATTTACCTATTCTACTTTTCTTACATAAGTACTAACATGGCAGGATCCAATTTGAGTATTCATGGTGGTCGTCATGGAGAAGAAGAACCCCCTATTGCACCGTCTGAGTTGCGCCAAATGGCAGACTCGCTCTTGGAGGCCATGGAGAGGATGCTCGATGTACGTATATCTGCAGACGGATGAAGGGCTCCTCGGCATCAATATGATGAATCTGGTGGTGAAAATTCTGATGCGGGACATGACCATTTCAGAGATGGTCGTGGTGGTTGTAGGCGGGCTGGTCATCGTGGCCGGGATGGAGGACGAGCTCACAGGCGTGGTCGTGACCACCGTGTGCGTTTTGAAGATGAAGAATCTGATGACTTTGATCATGAACAGGGATTTGATGATAATGAGAATCCCTTTGCAAATGATGGGCTGTTTGAGAAGATGCAGATGCATATCTTGAGTGAGCTGAGCAGTGTGATCAAATTTTTAGAGTGCATAATCTTTCTAATCAGAGGTGTGTCAATCTTGTTTCAGTTGAGTTCTCTGGTTATGTTCTCACTTGGTGGAATCAAATACAGGAGAAACAACTTGTGTTGGGGCATGAACATATCAACACATGGGAAGAGATGAAGCAAGTAATGAGAAGGCAATTTGTACCCTCAAGCTATCGCGTGACCTTCGCAATAGGTTGCAGATGTTGAAGCAGGGAAAAATATCGGTTGATGAGTATTATAAGGAGATGGAGTTGTTGGTGTGGACTAGAATTAGAGAGGATCCAGAGTAAAAAATGGCAAGATTTTTGGGTGGTCTCAATGAAGAAATTTCTGGTTTGTTGAGATGTTTCCATATCATACTTTGCAAGATCTCGTTGATCAAGCTATGCGCACTGAGAGAAAAATTCAGCAAGAGACACGTAGAAGATCTTATACAAGCCATTCCTTTGCAGCCCCATGGCACAAGCAGCAGTCCGGTACTTCGTTTGGTGGGGGTCGGTCCCAAGGTGCTACAGCTAGGTCTTCTCCATCCATTGCTCCTTCGAAGATGGTGGTTTCTACAGCATCATCTCCTGCAAATCAACAACGTCCTACTGCAAGTATAGCAGCCCCAACTGTTGCTTCCGCTGCTACTTCCTCTACACGTAGCAGAGAAATTGTGTGCCACAAGTGCCATGGACGTGGACATGTTGCTGCCCAATGTCCAAGTAGGAGGACCATGATTGTGAATGAGCATGGTGAATGGGAATCAGAAAGTGATAGAGAAGAAGAAGACATACAAGAAGAAACTGAGAGAAATGATGGGAATGAGATCTAACCCGATGAAAGTGATAATAATTGCTTTATTTCTCTTTGAGTGCTTAGTGTTACTATTGTGAAAGAAGAGAACGGGCAGCGACACAATCTCTTCCATACTCGAGGCATGATCAAAGATAAGTTGTGTAGAATTATTGTTGACAATGGCAGCTGCAACAATATTGCAAGTCAAGAATTGGTTGATAGAATGGGGTTTAAATAGCGGCGCCATCCTAATCCATACAAGATGCAATGGCTTAATGATTGTGGTGCGCTGCGTGTGAACCAAGTTGTGATAGTTCCTTTCTCTATTGGGAACTATAATGATCATGTGGAGTGTGATGTGGTGCCTATGCAAGCATGCCAACTGCTGCTAGGAAGACCATGGTTATATGATTGTGATGTTCAGATTTTTGGTAGAACCAACAAGCTGGCTTTCATGTACAAAGGAGAGCGAATTTCTTTGCTTCCTTTGACACCAGAGGAGATTTTGAAGGATGATCTAAAAAGAAAATAGCGAGAGAGCGAGAACCACTTGCGAATGGCCCACAAAAATAGTGAGGGAGTGTTTCCAAAGCCAAATAAAACCCCACAACTGCAAAGAACCAAGACAATGGGAAAAGAGGGATTAGTTATGATGGCTAGGAAGGGGGATTTAAAATAATTGAGTGAACACAATGTCATGTTCTTTGTACTCCTATACAAGGAAAATTTTCTTTCCATTAACGACTTATCCTCTACCTTGCCAAGTGTTGTTTTAAATGTGTTATAGGAATGTGAGGATGTATTTCCAGATGAAGTACCACCGGGGCTGCCACTAAGAGAGGGATCGAACAACAAATTGACATTGTTCCCGGTGCTTCACTTCCAAACCGAGCTGCATACCGCACCAACCCGGAGGAAACAAAAGAAATTCAGCAACAAGTGGAAGAATTAATCAAGAAAGGGTATGTGCAAGAAAGTCTTTCACCTTGTGCCGCTCCTGTTCTTTTAGTTCCCAAGAAAGATGGTTCATGGAGAATGTGTGTTGATTGTGGAGCTATTAATAACATCACAAATAAGGTATAGACATCCCATTCCTAGACTTGATGACATGCTTGATGAACTTAGTGGTACTATTATTTTCACAAAAATTGACTTGAGAAGTGGTTATCACCAAATAGAATGCGATAAGGGGATGAGTGGAAAACAACTTTTAAAACTAAGTTTGGGTTGTATGAATGGTTGGTAATGTCTTTTGGATTGACTAATGCACCTAGTGCCTTGATGAGATTGATGAATCATGTGCTTCGAGCTTTCATTGGCAAGTTTGTTGTGGTTTACTTTGATGATATATTAATTTACAGCAAATCCCTTGATGAACATGTTGAACATATCCGAAGTGTGCTTGTTGTCCTACATGAGCAAAAATTGTATACTAACCTTGACAAGTGCACATTTTGCACCGACAAGGTCATGTTTCTTGGCTTTGTTGTTTTAGGCCATGGTGTGGAGGTTGATGAGGAAAAGATCAAAGCTATTCATGAGTGGGTGCCTCGGACTTGCTGGTTTCTACCGGCGATTTGTGAAAGATTTCAGCACTATTGCTGCTCCAATCAATAAGTTGACAAAGAAAGAAGTGCCTTTTAAATGAGAAGAAGCACAATAGAAGGCATTTGAAGAGTTGAAAATGAAGTTAACAACAACCCCACTCCTTGCACTCCTAGATTTTGGTAAGACGTTTGAAATTGAATGTGATGCAAGTGGTGTAGGGATTGGAGGTTTGCTCATGCAAGAAAGGAGCCCGATTGCATACTTCAGTGAAAAGCTAAGTGGTCTAACTTTGAATTATTCTGTTTATGATAAAGAATTATATGCTCTTGTTAGGAGTTTAGAAATTTGGCAACACTTCCTTTTGCCTAAAGAATTTGTGATACATTCAAACCATGAATCTTTGAAAAACCTTAAAGGACAACTAAAATTGAATCGAAGACATGAAAAGTGGAGTGAATTCATTGAGTCTTTTCCATACATTGTCAAGTACAAGAAAGGAAAGGATAATATTGTAGCTGATGCTTTGTCTCGTCGTCATACTTTGCTTTCACAACTTGATGCTAAAATTCTTGGTTTAGAAAGTATAAAAGATTTATATGCCACTGATTCATATTTTGCTGAGCCATGTTCCAAGTGTTGTGGTGGCAAGGGATGGGAAAAATTCCATTTGCAAGATGGGTTTTTATTTCGAGCTAATAAACTCTGCATTCCAGATTGTTCTGTTCGCATTTTGCTTGTGCAGGAAGCTCATGCAGGTGGACTTATGGGCCATTTTGGTGTAAATAAAACAGAGCTAGTACTTGCTGATCACTTCTTTTGGTCTAAGATGAGAAGAGATATGGAGAGACATGTTCTTCGCTGCGAAACCTGCCACAAAGCTAAGTCCCGTTTGAACCCTCATGGTTTATACACTCCTCTACCTATTCCTAGTGTACCATGGGAAGATATCTCTATGGACTTTGTTCTTGGTTTACCTCGAACCAAGAGGGAGAGGGATTCAATCTTTGTTGTGGTAGATCGCTTTAGCAAAATGGCACACTTTATTCCCTACCATAAGAGCGATGATGCTTCACATATTGCTGAATTGTTTTTCAGAGAAATTGTGCGTCTACATGGAGTGCCACGTACCATTGTGTCTGATCGTGGCACCAAGTTTTTGAGCTACTTTTGGAAGACCTTGTGGGGAAAACTTGGAACAAGGTTGTTATTTTCCACAATGTGTCATCCTCAAACTGATGGGCAAACCGAAGTTGTGAACCGCACACTGTCAACATTACTGCGAACTGTCCTAAAGAAGAATCTAAAATTATGGGAAGAAAGCTTACCTCATGTGGAGTTTGCATACAGCAGGGTGGTACACTTGACCACAAGATTTTGTCCATTCAAAATTGTATATGGTTTCAAACCTGCTGCTCCCATCTATCCTTTGCCTTTGCCTATGCAGGAATCTATGAACTTTGATGCAAGCAAGCGAGCTGAATTTGTCAAGAAGCTTCATGATCGAGCTAGAGCAAACATTGAAAAGATGACCAAGATGTATGAGAAGCGCGCCAACAAAGGTCGCAAGAAGATGTTATTTGAACCAGGAGACTTGGTTTGGTGCATTTGCGCAAGGATCACTTTCCTGAACAACGCAAGAGCAAGTTGTAGCCCCGAGCCGATGGTCCATTCAAAGTGCTTCGCAAGATCAATGACAACGCATATGAAATTGATCTTCCAAGTACTTATGGTTTAAGTACAAGTTTTAATGTCACTGATCTATCTCCATTCTTTGGATTGGAAGAGTCGAGGATGACTCCTTTTTAAGAGAGGGAGGATGATGAGGACATCCCAGCCGTGCACGCTAGCTCAAGTCCAAATGATACAAATCAAGGGTCACTTACAAGAAGTCGTGCTAAGAAATTACAAGAGTTTACACATGAAGACGTGGAAGGCACATGGCCCAAGGATCAAGACATGGTACTACAAAATAGCTCTGTTGGAAAAGTAACACGGACGGACGACCGGACCTAGGAAAAAGTAATGTGGATGACAAGTAACACAAATGGATGACTGGACCTAGGAAAAAATGATGCAGAAGGCCAATAGTCTGCCAGAGGCAGAATGTGGTACAAATTCCCATGCAAAACTGTACCAATCTACAAAGTTTCGTGGTGCATGCTACACATGACTGGAAAGCTCTTTGAGTCTACTTTCACACCCAAGAAACGGTTCGTCATTTGGACTTCCCAATAAGAAGTTATGACCAGATTAGTGGAGACTGCTCTGGAGGCCAACAGTCACGCGAGACCACTTTGAGAATGCATCTCGTGGCGACCTTTCACATAGCCTATCTTCAGAAACTCCATTTCGTTTTCACACCCAACTAGGAGGGTTGTTCCTAGTATAAATATCCCCTGCCTCTAAGCTATTAGGGACCTTTGATGAATTGATAAACCCCTCATTTTTCAGTCGAGCTGCCGAGTGCCTTACTCAAACCTTTGTTCTTCCTTGTTCTTCTTGGACTTGTGAAGTGATCCCTCTGGGTTCCCCTAGTTGTTGCTCTAAGGTTTCCAGTATGGCTACACCGTTTTGTGTGGATTAGTTCCGGATTGTGGTTCTGCGGTCGTTCGGAGATCGAATCGAAGTCTTCGCGGTTTCGGTGCCTCTCTCCCCATCGCTTGGTCGCATCCAACCTTTGTCAAGTATAAAGCTAGTTATCCCGTTATTCGCAGCAAGTTATCTTTGATTCGTGACCTACTGTCATGAAGAACGGGCCACCCTCAAGGACGTTCCTTATCATCATGTCTAGTTGTTGCGACGTGAGATATAGCGAGATAGAAGGGTTTTCTTCCCTTCTTGATTAAGTATTGCTTGGAGGATTTCGTTCTGAGCAAAGATGCTAAAACCCTTTGCCTCACATCTCCTCAATCAATGGTTTACATTTCCTACCAAAGCCATACGTTTCTGCAATATGTATTAACTAGAATGGTGTTGAATGCCCAACAAAATTACCTAATTGAGGGTCTAGCTGGGAACTTGGTGGATAAGGGGGTAGCTATTCTGCAATATGCAGATGATACAATTTTGTGCATCAAAGATTACCTTGACATGGCTAGAAATATGTATTGTTTGTTGCATATATATGAAATGCTTTCTAGCCTAAAGATTAACTTCCCTAAAAGTGATGTCATATGGTAAACGATGATTGTAAAAAAATAAACATGTATGCTACGATGTTTAATTATCAAATGGGGTTGTTCCAGTCCGATATATGAGACCGGGACACCTCACCGCCTGGTATTCCGACCCACGCCTACCTACCGGGCCAAAGACGACAAGGAATGAGGCCCACGTACGCCTGCCTAAAAGTGGTGTGGCCTTTTTATAAGCATTGATACTTGACATGATGCCTAGGCAAAATACTACAGAGTATGTTTTTGTTAGGCTAGCTGTTTGTTGGTTAATGAATGTGCAACTTGTGAGCAAAATACTACTATAGTGAATGTGCAAACATGGCTGCCACAAAGGCACAAACTAGCCGGCTGGCTCACCATTTGACCACAGCTGCAATGTTAGTATGTTACTAAATACTCATTGCAAAACTACTACCCAGCAATTTATATGAGATAAGTATGTCATCATGGCAATTGGCAACCACAAACTGATGATGATCGACAGTAAGAGCAATCCTCAAACGTCTCAATATGACAGCTAGCGGTTCCGAATTCGTGGGCGTTTTTATCCAAATTGTAGCAAGTTCTCAAATAGAGCGCATCTCTTCGCGTCCCAACCTTAGCAGCCGGAAACGTGGGGCTGCTAAGATCCCAACACTGAAACACCAGACGTCCCTTTTGCTTCTATTGCTTTTATTTCCTGACTGAATTCAAGTGAAGTATACAGATAACCAGAATATAATGTTCTATAGACCAATAGTAAATGAACTAGAATGGAATGTAGTTGACTTAGCTTGGAACGTTCCTCCCAGCAAGAATAATGCCAAGCAATAACAACTCAAATTGGCAGAAAGAATCGATCTTTACGCACACTACTGTTACTAGATAAGTACTCCGTATTCAATTAGCTTAGAACACTTGTTTCTTAAACAAAAGAAAGCTACTATAGAACACATATGTAAATGTAGTAAGGCACATAAACAAACTTTTGGTTCTTTGTTTTTAACAGGCCATATACAGAATGTTCCTTGCCGCCAGCTTAGCATTATTGAGCCTTTGTGGCATATTAGAGAGTAGGGAAACAGATGGTGAAATGAAACCCAGGCACCCAGCAGGCCAGCAAATGCAAATGTGTGCACGCACGTGAGGTCAGCGAGTTATATGGGCCAGAGGTCCAGAGTGCTTGGCACAGGCCGTGACCCACATCGCTTTTGCGTCATGAAGCAAGCAGGGCCGAGCTCCGATCACGAATGCACAAGGAAAAAATCTACATTACCTCATCAACTTCCGCAAAAATTCGTTTTCCCCTGAACTCTAAAATCGGACAAAACACCTCCCTCAACTTTTAAAACCATTCATCTTATTTCCCTGACCCGGTTATAAGCGGTTTTGAAGGCGGTTTTGTCTTTTTTTATTTTTTTATTTATTTTGCTGAATCTTTGAAAAATTATGGTAAATCACAGAAAAATCATAAAATAGAAAATCCAATTTTGTTGGACTCCACATGAGTAGATCTACACGGTGAACATATAATATGGTATGCTTTAGTACAAAGTTTTTATTGTAGCTTTAAATCTATACTTTTCTATAATTAAATAGAATAATTCATAACTGCAGTTTCTATGGTCTAATTGTGGTAAAATTTTTATGGTGGGATAATTATTATATTCTTAAACTGTAGTAAAAATTTCATACTCATTGGACCTTGTATAACTTAGTTATAGATTTTATTTGAGTTTATGCTTGTTAAATATAAATAAATCTATAACTAAGCTATACATGATCCAATGAGTATGAAATTTTTACTATAGTTCAATCATACAATAAGCCCACCATAAAATTTTCATCACAATTGGACCATATAAACTGCATCTATGAATTATTCCAATTAATTACAAAAAAGCATAGATCTAAAGACACAACAAAAAATTTTGTACTAAAGCATACCATATTATATGTTTACTATGTAGATCTACTCATGTAGAGTCCAATAAAATTGTATTTTTTATTTTATGATTTTTCTATGATTTACTATGATTTTTCAAAGATTCAGCCGAAATAAATAAAAAAGGAAAAGATAAAACCGACTTTAAAACTACTTATAACAGGGCCAGGAGGTAAGATGAACGGTTTTAAAAGTTGAGGAACGTGTTTTGCCCGGTTTTGAAGTTCAGGAAGAAAAAGTAGACTTTCATGAAAATTGAAGGAAGTAATGTGAATTTTTTTTCGACGCAGAACACTCGCAAAACTGGCCCGCATATGTCTTTCATCAGCTGGACGACCTGTCGGCCTCCATCTCTGCCTGCTACGCATCAAAAGGACGAGTGTTTGGGCCGATACTCTTTAGGCTGACACTCTGACCCGATATTTGTTACGTATAAACACAGCCCATAGTCATATATATGATTAATCAAGAGCCCCTCTCTCTCTCCAAAAAGAAATGAAAACAAGGATCATGTACTTCTGCAAAATACAAGTAGGAAACCGTTGCTTATATTATATGTAGAAAACAGTAACGTCTAAAGATTATATACTAGGATATATATATATTCTAAAATGCTTCTAATGGCGCCAGGGCGGCCAAGCGGTGTCAAGGCTAGCCAACGATGTCACCAAGTGCCATATCTAACAGGATCACATCATCCTAGTTACTGAACACTATGCCTGCCACTGGAAAGGATATGGTCATATCCATAGTTATCCAAACCTAAATCCATATCATCATTATCCATTTTTCATCCTCTCTAATTTTATCCGTACCTATTATAAAGGAGGTGTTTTTTGATTTGAACTACTAGCTGATATTGCTATGTTACGCAATGCAAGTACGTACGTGTGCTATATATATATGCATCTCGGATGCATATGTCGCATGCTGTAGAAACTTGCCAATGCAAGAAATTATTAGCAGTTTCTATAGCATAGGACTAAGAAACTATCCTTCACAGTACAGTATAGGACATAAGTAGTGATAGAAATCATGTTCGCTCTCCTAATGAGTTACGAGTAGTTTCTTGTCCATTGATAACCGTGAAGACTCAGTTTCTTAGTTAGAGTTGGTTTCTTATATTTTCTCTCTCTACTCATTAAATCACTTGCCACATCACAGCAAATTGCCTACGTGACAGTGCAATTAATATCTATAGAAACTACCATAGTTTCTGCATTGTGGGTGCCCTTAATTAGGTCAGGGTTGATGCCCATGTCCATGAGACGAGACCATAAAGCAATGGGATGAAGCCTCTGTGTTCGGAACCTTTGATCTCAATGTCTTCGCATTAGAACATCTACATGGAATTAATAGTACTATAGCATTCAAGGCAAGGTAAGCCATGCAGGTATGCGTGTAGTTGAGTTGTTACAAACCGATTAGAACACTTAGGCTCTTATATGTACTAATGTCCAAGTCTAGGCCATATATGTCCTATAAATTATGTCTCTTAGACCAACTAAGATGGATTGGGATCCCGTGAAGGAATAAATTGGCAACACTATTCTTTGGTTCATGAGATATTGAACTGCTTGATGTAGTTGATCTACGTTTTTGCAGTGTAGTTGATTACTTCATGATCATTAGGGATCAATACCGAGTGCATATCTATATCTAATAATAAAGAGGCAAAATTTTATGCTTTTTTTTTCGTCTATTCATTTTTTTGTCCGTCTTTCTCTAACTACCGAATAATGGAGAGTTTATTTTGTCCAGACTTATATATATAACCCGTGCTCATACGAGTTAGAATAGCCCGCGTCTAAACCAATATGGAATAGAAATCCTAACCTAAATAGATTCCTCGTATCCTAAGGACTCTAAATAGAACTCTTAATGGGTGATGTTCTTTATTTTGCACTGCTTTCTTCATTTACGTCATTTATTTTCCTTTGACCGGATATATACGGTAGATTATAGGGACCAATTTTTTTAATGCTGGGAACTTTCTTTCCCCTAGAAAGTGTTGGGAACTTCGATAATAGACCAGAGCCTGACGTTTTTTAATGGTGGAAGGCCAAACAATATAATCAAGAAAATAGAAAAGGAAAAAAAGTACTATGGTTATGTCATCTTTTTTATCCACCTTACTTTTTTCTCTTTTGTCCTAACGTGTTCTCTTTTTTTCATCCTTACACGTGTGTGCCGTCTGAGCATCCGTAAGAGCATTTTACGGGCAGTTCACACGTTACCTGTTCATCTAAGCGATTGTTTTTTTTTCTCCTATAAATATCAAAAATAAAATGACTAAATTCAACCGTCACTACTGGAATCGGGCGCACTCGGCAAAGCCCCAATTGCACTTGGCAAAGGCTTTGCCGAGTGTAACACTTGGCAAAGGTCACTCGATAAAAAAATAGTCAACAAAGCCGTCTTTACTAAGTGTTTTTTGTCGGACATTCGGCAAAGCTAAAAACGAAAAAATCCCGAAAAAATAGCAATTTTTTTTACCGAGGAGGCCCCCAGCGGCCAACGCCCGCCCGTCTCCGTAAGTCATGACATTTTTCGCGTAAAATTCGCGCGCTACGCGGCCGGTGGGATTCAAACTCGCAACCTCTCCCTCGTGCATAACCCCATCTACCACTGCACCACACTGTCACTTGTGTCTAGATTCAGTTTTATTCTCCGTATACTATACTAATCCGAGTGTAAATTGATTGTTTGGGGCCCTAAACGAATTCAAATAAAAAAGTTGTCAACTACAAAGTTTCATAACTTTTTGAGATCTACAATTTTCATATAGGAAGTTTCTCCATCTGAGGTCGTTTAAAAAATTTGAATTTCAAATTTGAGAAATTCAAACGTAGTTTTGCATGACAAGATGATTTCAAATGAAAAAGTTGTCAACTACAAAGTTTCATAACTTTTCGAGATCTACAAAGTTTATTTTTGTTGTTTTTTCATCCAAGGTCTTTTGAAAACTATCAAATTTTAATTTTTTGAAATTCAGATGCAGTTTTGCATGAGAAGATGATTTCAAATAAAAAAGTTTTCAACTACAAAGTTTTATAACTTTTCAAGATCTACAAAGTTTATTTTGGTCATTTGATCATTTGTGCATCCGATATGGTGGTTCTAACATTGTTCACAAATCTTATATACCTCTCTTGTAGTTTCATAAACTACAAGAGAGCTATGTAAGATTTATGAACAAATTTATTTTCACTTTATCATATGAATAAATGACCAAAACAAAAAATGTTCATCTTGATGAGTTATACAACTTTGTAGTTGAAAACTTTTTCATTAGAATTAATTTACCCCTTCAAAATATGCTTTGAAATTTATCTTTGCCGAGTGAAAAAAACACTCGCCCTGAGTGTTTTTTTTTTTGTCGAGTGTTTTTAATTTGGCAAAACACTTAGCAAATCATTTAGCACTCAGCAAAGTTTGATTCTCCGGTAGTGCGTCATGGATGTATGGATGTTTGAACCGTTGATATATATATAGAGAGAGAGATTTGTAGGTTTTACTTGCACCTCAAGTCATTTGGGTATTTCCAAAACCATGGTGACGTCCAGCGTCCACGCTCCTGATTCGTTTGCTCCAGCTGTACTCAATAATTCGATTTGAAAAGTAAGCCAGAATTTATATATTAGCGCATGACGGTGGTAGATTGTAGATATATATACAAGCTACTTCGAGGCGCGCGAATTCCATGCACCACTAGCTTTCTCTTGTGATGTAGCCTTCGAACTACCACTCACACACCGACACACGTACGTCATATATGGTAACTTTGGCACGCAGCCAGGCACTTTCCCGGGCAAGTGAAGGGGACACATCCTCACATTCGGTTTGGTCAAAGAAAACGCCAGAGTGGACAGTAGCTGTTGGCTAGTAGCTCACCTCCCTGACCGTTTCATGCTAAAATTACGTTTCACCGGCACACAGCATGGCCTAGCTGTTTGTTTTTATTGCGTTGCATATAATGCTAAAACATATGGTAGAAGCAGGTATATATAGCTATATATATATATGTTCCTAGTCAAAACGGACTTGGATCTTAGTATACGTATGTGGTTGCTGTGAAACTACCTTTTCGTTGGTGATCTGAGCCGTGAAGAAGATACTACTAATTAATCATATGATTCGTCTGACCCAGCAAGCTCTTGCACGTACTGATCCGTGTCGATGGAAGCCTTCTCCGTAGCCGACCTCTCAACTAACGGCCTGGAAACATGCATCCCCATCGTTAGCAATTTGCCTGGTTACTTGTTATTAATTAAAGCAGGGAATTGTGTGTAAGAGAAACCAAATCAAACACGGATCGTCGTAGCACAAACATCACTACACGCGCACTAGCTAATAAGTAAGTAAATAATTGGTGCTTCTGGGTATAGCTAATATAAATGACCACAGATGATCGATCATGCACTGAACCATCCAAGTCAGCGACGAAGGTTCAAGCGTAAAAGCCAAAAGGTTGCAGTTGCAGGCTTTAGGGCCTTGACCCAGAAGATCACACTAAAAGTGCCACGATATTTTAGGCAATAGTGGGCACTGTCGTCTATGTTTTTAGTTTTAGGGCCTTCCGGCCTTGACCCAGAAGATAATACTAAAGGTAGTAGTTGCACTGAACCATTTTTGGTTTTCTATTCTAGGTTCAAAAAACTTCCCAAATCATACGATAAATGTGTGAAAAATATATGTGTACCGTCTATATTTGTTGAATGTAATAAGAAAGTAGAAGAATTAAACAGTGTAGATTAGGTCACACAATTACGTTGGTGTTATGCATGATAGTATATATCTAGATGTTGAAGCTGCTTGCAAAATCAAATAACTATCATAGATTGATCCAGCAAATCCGTAGCTATGCATTATTAAACCACACATATATCTAGTCGTGCACTTGGCACGAATATGTTATGGCTAGTTTCAAGGTGACTTGCTGGATGCATATCTGACTTTGGACTACAGTTCTCATTCGTTGAGCAGCCTCTGTCCAGGGTTAGTGAAGTGCTGTTGTCTAACAGACTAATAAAGTACTTAATCCTCATTTTTTTTCCTTGCACCGTACCATGCTCGGAAAAGGTAATTAACGAGTAAAAAATAGTAGGGCAAACTGCTTATTCAAATTTTAAGCCCATGCATGTTGTCCATATGGCTATGCATAATGACATATGGTCAATGTTGCACTCCTTCGGCCTGCTTCCAGCTATAAATATCTCCTCATTTGAGCAGCAACTCATCTCCATCACTTCTTAGTTCTTACTTATCACATTCTGAGTTCCTCTTGACTCAAATAAACCTCTTGATTGGAAGAGATCGATACATACCAATAAGCACATATAGCAGACATGGCTATTGCTGCTACTTCACCAAAGACGATGTCGTCCGTTTTAGCCGCCGCACTACTTAGCTTGCTGCTCCTAGCCGTGGCGTGTCAGGCCAGCCCTTACTACCCTCTGGAGCTAGGGTACTACCGTTACAAGTGTCCCCAGGCTGAGGCCATCGTGAAGGCCATCATGGAGAAGGCCATCGCCCAGAACCCTGGCAATGGCGCCGCTGTCATCCGTATGCTCTTCCATGACTGCTTCGTCGAGGTACTTTATCATCCAAGAATCGATTTATTACATTGCAACGTATATATACATCGTCCTTACAAAATTATAGGAGTATAAAGTAGCTAATCTATAGACGACGACTCACTGTTACTGCCTTATTTCACTGTTGACGACTATATAGGGCTGTGATGCTTCCGTGCTTCTGGACCCGACCCCGTTCAGCCCGACGCCGGAGAAGACAAGCGCGCCCAACAACCCCAGCCTGCGCGGGTTCGAGCTGATCGATGCCATCAAGGACGCCCTGGAGGCCGCATGCCCCGGGGTCGTCTCCTGCGCCGACATCATCGCCTTCGCGGCGCGCGACGCGTCCTACTTCCTGAGCGGCGGCAAGGTCTGCTTCGACATGCCGTCGGGCCGCCTGGATGGCACCTTCTCCAACGCCTCTGAGTCCCTCAAGTTCCTGGTCCCGCCGACGTCCAACCTCAGCACCCTCGTCTCCAGCTTCGCCGTCAAGGGGATGTCGGTGGAGGACCTGGTCGTGCTCTCCGGCGCGCACACCATCGGCCGCTCGCACTGCTCGTCCTTTGTCTCCGACCGCCTCAA
This sequence comes from Saccharum hybrid cultivar R570, assembly GCA_038087645.1. Taxonomy (NCBI): domain Eukaryota; kingdom Viridiplantae; phylum Streptophyta; class Magnoliopsida; order Poales; family Poaceae; genus Saccharum; species Saccharum hybrid cultivar. Next base: position 391,431 of record JAQSUU010000056.1, on the reverse strand, counting down.
TGCCTCGGTCCCCTCCGACATCAGCCCCGGGCTAGCCGGGTTCCTCAAGAGCCGCTGCCCGGCCAACCCGACGAGCAGCATGTTAGATTCTTTTAGGATCGGTAGTAGTAGATCTAGCGGTACAAGTCTATTATTTATGAAGAACAACAACGTTTCCCAATTTAGAGGTACTGTGAGGGGTAGTAGGGCAAACCGGTGGTGTTGGGGAGAACCGGTGCGGAGGAAGAGCTGGAGCCGGTGTTCGCCATCGCCTCGGTGGTGTAGATCTGCGCTAGGCAGCGACGGTCGATGAAGGAGTCGATGCAGTGGAGATCGTGGCGCGATGAAGAGACGGTGAAGAACTTCCCGTCACTGACTGCGCCCTCACTAGATCGGGTTAGGGTTTTTCGGTGGAGGTGTATGACTGCGGTAAACCTTGGTTACTGAGCCGCCAGCCCCCCACCTTTATATTTGGCGCAGCGTGACAGGGGCCCTTCAACCACATGCGGTTGGACGCCCCGATCAGGGCGCTTGACCAAGTCCCAGCGGACCGTTGGGCCTCCTGGGTAGGAGATCAGTTCAACATTCTCCCCCTTGATCTCAACTCATACTTTAACACATTTCACTTTTACCTATTCCATCACAGATTAGTGCATCGAGCGTGCTTCCTCGTCACGGTCTATTGCCGATAGATTTCACAGCCACGATACATGTCTCCGTTCTGAAACAAATTCAGTAACTTTTGGGCCGTTTATTGTCCAGGAATCATAGGCTTTCCCTTAAACCCATGCCGGCTACGTGTTCTTTGAACACGTTGGGTGGTAGGCCTTTGGTAAGCGGATCCGCGAGCATCTTTTCAGTGCTTATGTGCTCTAAGCTTATCATTTGATCCCGGACTCTATCCTTCACAACATAATACTTTATGTCAATGTGTTTGGCAGCACCACTTGACCTATTGTTGTGAGTATACTGTACTGCTGGATAATTATCACAGTATAACTTTAGTGGTCGATGGATAGAGTCGACCACCTTCAAACCGGGTAGGAACTTCTTTAGCCAGTTCACCTGCCCTGAGGCCTCATAACATGCTACAAACTCGGCATACATTGTGGACGATGCAGTGATGGTTTGTTTGCAACTTTTCCACGATATAGCTCCCCCTGCAAGAGTGAACACATATCCTGATGTGGACTTTCTTTCTTCTCCAGCATAATCAGAATCTGAGTATGCAACTACTTCCAGAGAATCTGATTTGCTATATGTTAACATGAGGCTCTTTGTACCTTGCAAATATCGTAAGACTTTCTTTACCAATTTCCAGTGTTCCTGTCCTGGATTACTTTGAAATCTGCCAAGCAACCCGGTAACATAAGCTAAGTCAGGGCGTGTGCACGTTGTTGCATATTGTAGGCTTCCAACAGCCGAAGCATATGGAACCGCTTTCATTTGGTTGAGCTCATAACTGTTCTTGGGGCATTGATGATCCCCATATCTATCGCCCTTGACTATTGGAGCAGGTGATGGACTACATTTGTGCATGCTATATTTCTTTAGCATCTTTTCTATATATGCTTTCTGTGACAGTCCTAATACCCCTTTGTTTCTATCTCGGTGAATTTCGATCCCTAGAACAAACGAAGCTTCACCAAGATCTTTCATATCAAACTTTGAGGATAAGAACCCTTTTGTTTCCTGTAATAGGGTGACATCACTACTAGCAAGTAAGATATCATCCACATACAAAATCAAAAAGATATATTTTCCATTCTTAAATTTTGCATAAATGCAATTATCCTCTATATTCTCCTTAAACCCAAAACCTTTTATGGTATGATCAAACTTCAAATACCATTGTCTTGAAGCTTGTTTTAACCCATAAATTGATTTCTTTAGGCGGCATCCCATTCGTTCTTTTCCTTCCACGACAAAACCTTTCGGTTGTGCCATGTAGACATTTTCCTCTAAATCTCCATTGAGAAATGCCGTCTTTACATCCATCTGATGCAACTCTAAATTGTAGTGTGCCACTAATGCCATCATTATTCTGAAGGAATCTTTGCATGAGACTGGAGAAAACATCTCATTGTAGTCAATTCCTTCTCTTTGCGTGAAGCCTTTTGCCACAAGTCGCGCTTTGAACTTGTCTACATTCCCTCTAGAGTCATATTTAATCTTGTAGACCCATTTACAGTCCACTGTTTTGGCTCCTTTAGGAATGGTTTCAAGTTCCCATACTTTATTCACCTTCATTGATTTCATTTCATCTTGCATGGCCTCCAACCATTTGGATGAGTGGTCGCTACTCATGGCTTCTTCATATGAGGTGGGATCATCCTCCATACGAAACTCTTCGGTCTCATAGACCTCGTAATAGCTAGGAATAGGTGACCTCCTAGTTCTTTGAGACCTTCTCGGAGCCTCCTCATTTGGCACATCTACATCTTGGGGCTGTTGTTGTCCCCCATCTGCGGTAATGGGTTCTATGGTTTCCTGAAGAACAGGTTCCACATTATCATTTATCGTTGCCGCATGAGGAACAATGACAGGTGCTGACACCGTAGTGTCGGGCACTGACGGTGTGGCAAAGACAGGTAACTCGAAATAAGGCTCCTGAATCATCGGAGTGGGTGCAGTCACCCGCTTCTCTTCAAGATCAATTTTCCGAGCCGCCACGCTCCCCCTCATCATGTCGTCCTCTAGGAAGACAGCGTGTCTCGTCTCTACAAACTTTGTATATCTGTCAGGACAGTAGAAACGATAACCTTTTGACTTTTCAGGATAGCCAATAAAATGGCAACTTACTGTTTTGGGATCTAATTTCCCAATGTTTGGGTTAAATACTTTTGCCTCAGCAGGGCTCCCCCAGACACGCAAGTGTTTTATCGAGGGCACTCTTCCTGTCCACAACTCATATGGTGTTTTAGGCACCGCTTTACTAGGTACTCTGTTGAGAATATGAATGGCGGTTTTTAACGCCTCCATCCATAGACTCACTGGTAGGGTGGAGTAACTTATCATACTACGCACCATATCCATCAATGTTCGATTACGCCTTTCGGCTACTCCATTCTGCTGAGGTTCGCCCGGTGTAGAATACTGGGCTACTATGCCATTCTCCTGTAGAAACCTTGCAAAAGGTCCAGGAACTTGGCCGTACGGGGTATGCCGACCGTAGTACTCCCCACCACGATCAGACCGGACCACTTTAATCTTTAAATCATGCTGATTTTCAACTTCAGCCTTAAATATTTTAAATTTATCCAACGCTTCATTTCTTTCTTTAATTGGATAAATATAACCATAACGGGAGTAATCATCTGTGAATGTGATGAACGAGTCAAAACCATCCACACTTTTCACAGGAAAGGGACCACAGATGTCTGTGTGAATTATCTGTAGAATTCCTATGCTTCGTTTAGCATCCTTTTTAATTTGCTTTGTGTATTTTCCTTTAATACACTCTATACATTGTTCTAAATCAGAGAACTCTAATGGAGGAAGAATTTCACTTTTAACTAGTCTCTCTATTCTCCCCCTCGAAATATGGCCTAAACGGCAGTGCCATAATTTCGACGAAGCATCATGAGTTCTCTTTCGCTTTCTATTTTCATTTATAGACGAGGCTACATTATCAATCACATCACATACGGAATTAACATTTTCACGAAGTGATAGTAAATAAAGATCTTGCTTTTGAAAAGCAATACCAATGCGTTCATTATTACATGAAATCTCACACTTGCCATTTCCAAAATGGCAATCGAAACCATCATTATCCAAACATGAAACACTAATCAAGTTTCTCTTTAATGAAGGAACAAATAAAACATCTCTGAGTAAAAGAATGAAGCCATCAGCAAGCTCCAAAGAAACATCGCCAACAGCTTCGACGTCCGCTTGGACTCCATTTGCAACTTTAATTTGCCTTTCTCTTCTTTGAGTAGTCCTCGTCGAACGGAATCCCTGTAAAGAATTGGCAACATGAATAGTTGCTTCCGAATCAATCCACCAAGTAGATTTACAATACTGTACATACAAGGATTCGTTAACAAAGGTAATAATGTTCTCACCTCTGCATTTCATTACATACTTTAAATACTCAGGACAATCTTTCTTGTAATGTCCTTCTTTATGGCAGTGAAGGCACTGATCCTTGTTCACCACAATTTTGTTCTGTTTAGGCTGATGTTGCATGGGAGCTCTACCCTTACCTTTTGACTTCGAGGGAGAGTTAACATTAGCATTGGCATTCTTTTTCTTGTTATCTCTGACAAAATTAAGAGAACCACCACTGGCAGCCCTAATTCTGTCTTCCTCTTGCACACACATTGCAATGCAACGTTCAAGATTCCACTTTTCAGGTTGAATGTTGTAACTGACAACAAAGTTGTCAAACTCTTTAGGCAGGGAAGCAAAAACAACATATACAAGAAAATCTTCCTCAAGAGCCAAGTTCATTGGCCTGAGCTTGTTGTTCAGCTGATTCATCTCTGAGATGTGCTCTCTAATGCCAGTGCCATTTTTACCACCAGTGTACTGTGCTGTCATGATCTGTTTGATTATCTGTGTAGCGTAAGTCTTTGAAGAGCCATGAAACTGACTCTTTATCTTTTCAAGATACTCTGTAGCAGTATCACACTTTACAATTGAGCCCATTATGGTAGGCTCAATTGTGTTCTCTATGACAGCACAACACTTTTTGTTGGCGTTGGACCAATTTTTCTTATCAATGGAATATGCCAACTCTATGGGAGCAAAATCCCTTTCTCTTTTGTTCCAATCAACATCAGATTCATCAGCTCGCCTGACTGGTGCCTCAGGCTCAACAGGGCATGGTGTGGTTTTTATCCACTCCACCTCGGCCAAGACAAAAGCCAGATCAAGCTTCTTCTTCCACTCATTGTAGTTATCCCCTTTCAGCTTGGGGATCCTTTCAATGGCATCCATCAGGTTGAAACTGCCTGAGATCATAATCCATAAAGAATGAGAACATTATATAAAGGTATATCTATATAAAACATAATTGCACGCCTTAGTTCTGACGTTGGTCAAAAGTAAAACGTACAATTTTCACCACATTAATTCAAATCACCGTTGGGCAGAAATAGAATTAATGCAGGACTGATAATTCAATATAAATATCACAATATTGCTATTAATCAACGTTGGTCAGAATAATAACAACATTATGATCATATTTTTTAAATTTATCAATTTTTCAAAATTAAATTCTCCCGTTGGTTCGAATTTAATAATGAAGCACATCTTTAAGTACGCAGCGGAAACACTTTTAACATTAATATTCCCATAATTATTTTTCCAGAAACATGAAAAAATACTGTACTGTTCTCCTGAAAATTTATCGTTGGACAAAATATTTTGGAGATCTAATATCAAATTCAAATCAGAAACATTCAAAATTGCAATAACAATGTTTCTGGAAAAAATAAAAAATGGGAAAACTATTTTCCTTTTCATTTGGCCCAAGCCAGCAGGCAGAGCCGCGCCCAGGCCCGACCCAGTCTTGAAAACGGCCCGGCCTTATTGCAGTTAAGCAGGCAGAGCCGCGCCCAGGCCGTAACCTGGGCCTGGGCCGGCGATCCAGCCTGCCGAGCGCGCCCGCCTGGGCTGGTTTTGGCCCGAAGCCTCTCAGCCGTCGATCTCACAGTCACCCTGATCCAACGGCCGAGCGCAGTTTTCGCCGGTATAAAAAGGGGTCAGCCGGCTGGTTCACCCAAAACCCTAATCATTTTCTTCTTCACCTCCTCAGTGACCCGAGCGCACACCACCAGTCAAGAACGGCGGTCTGTGGCCGGCCGCCGGCCAAGTGAGCCGAGCGCCACCCCTCTTTTCTCTTCCTATCTCTTATCTTCATTCCCCATCTACTCGCTGTCATGAGTCGGGCGAAGATCTCAAGCAAAAGGATGGCGCGGCCTCGGGACCCCTCGGCGGCGGTCGCGCTCGCCCTAGGCTGAGCGCGCCGCCGTCGAGCGGCCGTGCGGCCCTGCCTTGTCTACACAGTAAGGTGGTGATGGCGGCCCGGGAAACCGGATCCGTTCTTTCTTTAGTAGGGTTAGGGTTTCTTTTAATTTCTTTTCCCGATTTGAAAATCGGTTTGTTCTATGTCTTTTATCTCTTGTCCCGGTCCAGATCTACATACTAGTTGGCTCGGGTACCATTGTTAGATTCTTTTAGGATCGTAGTAGTAGATCTAGCGGTACAAGTCTATTATTTATGAAGAACAACAACGTTTCCCAATTTAGAGGTACTGTGAGGGGTAGTAGGGCAAACCGGTGGTGTTGGGGAGAACCGGTGCGGAGGAAGAGCTGGAGCCGGTGTTCGCCATCGCCTCGGTGGTGTAGATCTGCGCTAGGCAGCGACGGTCGATGAAGGAGTCGATGCAGTGGAGATCGTGGCGCGGTGAAGAGACGGTGAAGAACTTCCCGTCACTGACTGCGCCCTCACTAGATCGGGTTAGGGTTTTTCGGTGGAGGTGTATGACTGCGGTAAACCTTGGTTACTGAGCCGCCAGCCCCCCACCTTTATATTTGGCGCAGCGTGACAGGGGCCCTTCAACCACATGCGGTTGGACGCCCCCGATCAGGGCGCTTGACCAAGTCCCAGCGGACCGTTGGGCCTCCTGGGTAGGAGATCAGTTCAACACAGCAATGACCCCACGGTGATGCAGGACGTTGTGACGCCCAACGCCATGGACAACCAGTACTACAAGAACGTGCTGTCGCACACCGTGCTCTTCACCTCCGACGCCGACCTGCTCACGTCGGGGGAGACGGCCAAGCTGGTGCTGGACAACGCCAATATCCCCGGGTGGTGGGAGGACAAGTTCGAGAAGGCCATGGTGAAGATGGCCAGCATCGAAGTGAAGACCGGGTACCAAGGCCAGGTCAGGAAGAACTGCAGGGAAATAAATCACTACTAGCTACTTGTTGATCAACTTACCCCAGTGCAATGTGAAGACCATAAAAAAAACGCACGGTGATCGGTGAAGGATCAATCGGTCCAACCATTGTTGGTGGTGTTTAATTTGTTCATGAGCTGCAAGCGTGTTGTTGTACGACATGGCAACTGTTGTTATTTTCTTTGTGTCTCCCTCATTTGCCTTTGATTTGTTCAAAGCTTGGAGAGTTTTGTATCTGTTATTCTTTGGTTTGTGTTTCTGTATTTTGATTGTTATTGAATATAAAGTTTAATAAGTTCAGTTCATATACTACCTCTGTCCCAAAAAGCTATGTTTGGATTGACTCCTTTTTAGTTACATCCCGAGTCTAAAAGCAACTCCAACAATTACCCTATCCCCTCTCTCCTTTCTCTAAAGTTTTGTTACAGAAGAATTTAAATTCCTTTAAGGGTTTATTTGGAATCAATCCACTCTATTCCACGTGAGTTGGGAAGGACAATTTATTTTTCTACCTCAATTCCTCCCAACCTATATAGATATATTAGATGGATTGGAGTACATCAAAACAAATGCTAATAACATATACTCCCTCCGTATCGGCAATTGAAGTCGTTTTAGGGGCCACGGCGTTGTTTACACAAATAATGTCGCTTTAGGTGTGTTAACCACATAGTGGACGCAAATGCCCCCGCGCCGTCGCTTTGGTTCCGTCGCGTCGCTTGACCAGTAGTAATAAATCACTCCCCTTTCAGACGTTGCCGTCACCTCCGCTCCCCTTCGTAACCTTGCTCGCTTGCTCGCACTGGGTCTGGGAGCGGACGCACGCCATGGAGGTGCCGCCGGACTCCGTCACGTCGGCAGCCATGGCGCCGCAGGACCTCGAGCAGGACCCCATGATGCCGCAGGTACTCAATGGACTCACGACGCCAGACTTTGTGCCAGACTCCGGAGAAGAGAAGAACAAGCAAGTAGACGAACAAAAGAAGAACAAGCAAGTAGTATTACTCCAGCTACGAACCTTTCAACGGAGCCGAAAAAAAAACGCGTCCAAATGCATGGTTTTGTTCTGAAATTACTCTAGTCACTATCCACGAATGGTTGTCAGTTCGATGCAGCCGCAGCATGGCTTTGCAACCTGATCTCGCTGAAGGTGCTCTTGGGTTCATGCAGAATCCCTGTGCACAATAAGAAAATTACAACACATTGATCTTTTGTAAACACAGACTTATGAAGTTATACAGAGATGATCTTTCATTACCGCTTTCTTACCTCACAAGAGCACGCTATATCCTTTCTCATGGTGTCATTATTGTTGTTTGTTTTAGACCGTGATTCCCTGATTCCGAAGCCAACCTCCCAAGAATACAGGTTGTAGAACTCTTTTGCCTCTTCGTATGAGTATGAGTTGAACGTTGTCCCTTAGTACGGGTAGAAGATAGGCTCACCCTCCCTGTCCTTTGCAGTTGATATTGCTGTCATAATCGCGCTGTTTGCTGTCGCCCCCAAGCATGCGTCCGGGCCTTCCTTCCCTCGTTTCCTTAAAAAAATTTCCTTTAGCAAATGAACAACAAAACACAGGTATGGGGATCATTGGCAACCACAGATGAGAAAGTCCGCAGTCTCACCTTTTCTTGAAGGAAAGGCTCATCATAACTTCAGATCCTTGGACCCCCAGACTCTGTAGTTCGCTCTCATATGATCCGAATCCGACCGGATTAGATGCAGTCTCCTGATCTCCTTGGATACTCTCCGTACCTTCATGCACCTGCCTCGCAACAATGCCTTCCACCATCCCACCAATCCCTCGTCGCCCTTCGCTGGCTGCTAAGCTCTCTTGATGTTTCGATGCTTGGTGGTGCGCTTGTATGTCCGCATCCTCCATCACTCAACCCATCTCAGCGGTTGTTTTCGAATCCAGAGAGCTCCTTACATTGCAAGCTTCTATTTGCATTGCTTCTCGCCGAAGCCTTACTTATCCAATAGGCAGTAGCGAGCCTTCCGTATATGCCACCGTGGCTTCTATTACGGCCAGTCCTCCGTGCGTCTTTCGTTTCTAATCCAATCTCCTGCATTTTCCGTTCTTCAATCTCAGCCGTCCGTTCAGGGGGGACACATCAGCCCCGAGGGACGTAGTTCGCGTTGTCGATGAGCTGGACTCCTTCTGCAACAGCATCTTCAAGAGCATCCCGGATCCCGTCCTCCCGCGACCTGCATCACCACCTCTGCGGCCAGGACAGCCTTCCACCAAGGGCAAGCGGAAGATGGCAGCTCCGACCAGGTCCAGCACGCGCCTAGCGGCCAGACCATCTTCTGTGCCAGTTGCCCAGCGCGCCCAGCAGAAGCTTATGAGGGAACTTGACTTCATCAACGCTCGGTTCCCAGCACTAGATGCCGCTATCATAGCCTATGTTGATATGTATGCACATGATCTCCCAGATCAGGCAGTCCAGGCGATCAAGGCGGCGACCAGATTTGGGAACAAGAAGTTGTCTGCAACCATGGCACCAGATGCCGGAGTTGCAGAGATGGAGGTCCCACGAACTCGCAGCGACAGATGCAGAGAAGATGCACATCTTCTGAAACAATGTACCCCTCTCTAGTGTTAGCTGTGATTGGTCCTATAGCGGCTGGTTTAATTGTTGCCTGCTTCTGGGATGTGGACTGGTTGAAGGCCGATGGCGTACTGTTGTTTGTTTCCAGTCCGAATGAAGGCGTCCACCTTGCTGTTTGCCTGCTGCCCGAGGAAACGAAGTTGGACACAAGGGGTGGCATTCTGGAGGCGTGGGACAGAGAACTGATCGGCATGGCAGCATCAGCTAGGGGGACCTTCGTGGGAGGGCCCTGGGAGCAAGTGGCAAGATGGAGCAACAGACAAGACTCAAGACCAGCAAATTTGGAAGTGGATAACAACATAGAGTTGTGGCTGGTGGGCGTGACATCGACTGGGGATGACGCCTTGCTACTGATGGTGGTGGATGAATGCAAAATGTGGAAGCTAGCAGGGGCAAAAGCATGTAAATCTTTAGAGATTTTACTTTTTAGCGAGTTATCCACATTGATGTAATCACCTTCTCAGCAGCCTACCGAGGAGGACCTAGTACGCATTACGCACACAGCTGTAAAACTGCTTCCTTCTTATTAATACATGCCGACTTGGTCGGATCTTTCAAAGAGAGAGAGAGAGAAGAGGATATATATAAAGAAATTTGTAGATTTTACTGGCACCTCAAGTCATTTGGGTATTTCCAACACCATGGTGACGTCCACGCTCCTCATTCGTTTGCTCCAGCTGTACTCAATTCGATTTGGAATGCAAGACTTAGCGCATGACACGGGATCACGTGACACTACACCACAACACCAAAATTAGCGATGGACAGTCTGACGCTAAAAGCGGATACAGCGCCAGACGATCTGACGCTAAAAACTTATAGCGTCAGACTTCTGCAGACGCTGTAAGTCCTGACGCTAAAGATTTATAGCGTCAGACAACACTTTTAGCTTCAGAAGGTAGGGTTTTGGGGAGCCGGCTTCCTACTGGTTTTGATCCTCTGAAATTAAAGGGCACCCGTCCGATGCATCTAGATGGCTGAGAAAGCTCAGGGCCTTCACAGGCCGGCGGGGGAGAAGTTGGCTCAATAGCCTTCGCCGGCCCAGGCCCAAGTTGAGCGTTTGCTGGCATGCACGGTTGCATGCTATGCGTGAGCTAGGCGTGGGGCCCATTTTTTTAGCGTCAGACAGATCAACGTTGTATCTGGATTTAGCGACAGATGGGTTAACGCTAAACATGAATACCTATAGCGACAAACAACAAATCGCTAAACAAGGAATTAGCGTCAGATAGTCTGTGAGTTATCTATAGCGTCAGATCATCCATTGATAAATATAACTTTTAGCGTCAGATGTTTGATGGTGATGCGGTGTTGTGGTGTAGTGTGAGACATATATATACATATATGATGGTACTAGATATATACATATATTAATTCGAGGCGCGCGCATTCCATGCACCACTAGCTTTCTCTTGTGCACGTACGTATAGCTAGGTAAGCAGAGGATGTAGCCTTCGAACTACCATTCACACACCGACACGGCGACACACGTCATGGTAACTTGGGCACGCAGCCAGGCACCACCTCTCCCGGACAAGTGAAGGAGACACATTCGGTTTGGTCAAAGACTACGCCAGAATAATGGAGCGTAGCTATTGGCTAGCTCACCGGCGCCCTTCCCTGACGTTTCATGCTAAAATTACGTTTCACCGGCGGCACACAGCAGGCCTAGCTGTTTGTTTTATTGTATTGCGCATAATGCTAAAACATATGGTGGAAGATTCCTAGTCAAAACGGACTTGGAACTTAGTATCACTACTGCTAAAACATACGGTGGAAGCAGCAGGTATATATTACGTATGGTTGTTGTGAAACTACCTTTTCGTTGTTGAGCGCGCCTTACGTGAAGAAGATACTACTAATCATATGATTCGTCTGACCCGGCAAGGTCTTGCACTGATCCGTGTCGATGGAAGCGTTCTCAGTAGCCGACCTCTCAACTAACGGCCTGGAAACATGCATCCCCATCGTTGGCAATTTGCCTGGTTACTTATTAATAAGTAAAGCAGGGAAATGTGTAAGCAAAACCAAATCAAACACGGATCGGAGCACAAACATCACTAGGCACGCCAACCACTAGCTAATAAGTAAATAATTGGTGCTTCTGGGCATATAGCTAATACAAATGACCACAGATGATCGATCATGCACTGAACCATCCAAGTCAGCGACGAAGGTTCAAGAGTAAAAGCCAAAGGTAGTAGTTGCAGGCTTTAGGGCCTTTGACCCGGAAGATCATACTAAAAGTGCCATGATATTTTAGGCAATATAGTGTGCACTGTCGTCTATATTTTTGGTTTTAGGGCCGCCTTCCGGCCTTGACCCAGAAGATCATACTAAAGGTAGTGGTTGCACTGAACCATTTTTGGTTTTCTATTCTAGGTTCAAAAAACTTCCCAAATCATATGATAAATGTGGGAAAAATATATATGTACGTGTACTGTCTATATTTGTTGAATGTAATAAGAAAGTAAAAGAGTTAAACAGTGTAGATTAGGACACACAATTACGTTGGTGTTATGATAGTAGATATCTAGATGTTGAAGCTGCTTGCAAAATCAATTAACTATCATAGATTGATCCAGCAAATCCGTAGCTATGCATTATTATTCAACCACATATATATCTAGCGTCGTGCACTTGGCACGAATATGTTATGGCTAGTTTCAAGGTTACTTGCTGGATACATATCTACAGATCGCAGTCGTTGAGCAGCCTCTGTCCAGGGTTAGTGAAGTGCTGTTGTCTAACAGACTAATAATATAGCACTCGGTCCTCATTTTTTTAATCCTTGTACCGTACCACCCACGGAAAAGTAATTAACGAGTAAAAAATAGTGGAGCAAATCGCTCAGCAAACTCTTTTTCAAATTTTAAGCACATGCATGTTGTCTATGGCTATGCGTAATGACTACATATGGTCAATTTTGCACCCCTTCGGTCATTCATCTATAAATAGCTCCTCACTTGAGCAGCAACTCACATCACTTCTTAGTTCTTACTCTCATCACATCACATTCTGAGTTTCTCTTGACTCTATCAACCCTCTCTCTTGGAGCGAGTGGCCGCCGGAAGAGATACCGAGCACATATAGCAGACATGGCCATTGCTGCTACTCCACCGAAGATGTCGTCCGTTTTAGCCGCCGCACTACTTAGCTTGCTGCTCCTAGCCGTGGCGTGTCAGGCCAGCCCTTACTACCCTCTGGAGCTAGGGTACTACCGTTACAAGTGTCCCCAGGCTGAGGCCATCGTGAAGGCCATCATCGAGAAGGCCATCGCCCAGAACCCTGGCAATGGCGCCGCTGTCATCCGTATGCTCTTCCATGACTGCTTCGTCGAGGTACTTTACTTTATCATCCAAGAATCGATTTATTACATTGCAACGTATATATACATCGTTCTTACAAAACTATATAGGAGTATAAAGTAGCTATAGATGACGACTTCCTGTGTCTTGAACGTTTCACTGTTGACGACTATAGGGCTGTGATGCTTCCGTGCTTCTGGACCCGACCCCGTTCAGCCCGACGCCGGAGAAGACAAGCGCGCCCAACAACCCCAGCCTGCGCGGGTTCGAGCTGATCGACGCCATCAAGGACGCCCTGGAGGCCGCATGCCCCGGGGTCGTCTCCTGCGCCGACATCATCGCCTTCGCGGCGCGCGACGCGTCCTACTTCCTGAGCGGCGGCAAGGTCTGCTTCGACATGCCGTCGGGCCGCCTGGATGGCACCTTCTCCAACGCCTCCGAGTCCCTCAAGTTCCTGGTCCCGCCGACGTCCAACCTCAGCACCCTCGTCTCCAGCTTCGTCGTCAAGGGGATGTCGGTGGAGGACCTGGTCGTGCTCTCCGGCGCGCACACCGTCGGCCGCTCCCACTGCTCGTCCTTCGTCTCCGACCGCCTCAATGCCTCGGTCCCCTCCGACATCAGCCCCGGGCTAGCCGGGTTCCTCAAGAGCCGCTGCCCGGCCAACCCGACGAGCAGCAACAACCCGACGGTGATGCAGGACGCCGTGACGCCCAACGCCATGGACAACCAGTACTACAAGAACGTGCTGTCGCACACCGTGCTCTTCACCTCCGACGCCGATCTCCTCACGTCGACCGAGACAGCCAAGCTGGTGCTGGACAACGCCAATATCCCCGGGTGGTGGGAGGACAAGTTCGAGAAGGCCATGGTGAAGATGGCCAGCATCGAAGTGAAGACCGGGTACCAAGGCCAGGTCAGGAAGAACTGCAGGGCGATCAATCACTACTAGCTACTTGTTGATCAACTTGCCCCAGTGCAATGTGGAAGACCATAAAAAAAAGACCGCACGGTGATTGGTGAAGGATCAATCGGTCCAACCATTGGTGGTGTTTAATTTGTTCATGAGCTGCAAGCGTGTTGTTGTACGACATGGCAACTGTTGTTATTTTCTTTGTGTCTTCCTCATTTGCCTTTGATTTGTTCAAAGCTTGGAGAGTTTTGTATCTGTTATTCTTTGGTTTGTGTTTCTGTATTTGGATTGTTATTGAATATAAAGTTTAATAAGTTCAGTTCATATACTACCTCTGTCCCAAAAAGCTATGTTTGGATTGATTCTTTTTTAGTTACATCCCGAGTCTAAAAGCAACTCCAACAATTACCCTATCCCCTCTCTCCTTTCTCTAAAGTTTTATTACAGAAGAATTTAATTTCCTTTAAGGGTTTATTTGGAATCAATCCACTCTATTCCACGTGAGTTGAGAAGGACAATTTAATTTTGTACCTCAATTCCTCCCAACCTATATAGATTAGATGGATTGGAGTATATCAAAACAAACGCTCATAACATATACTCCCTCCGTATCATCAATTGAAGTCGTTTTAGGGGCCGGCGTTGTTTGCACAAATGATGTCGCTTTAGGTGTGCTAACCCTGTAGTGGACGCAAATGCCCCCGCGCCGTCGCTTTGGTTCCGTCACGTCGCTTGACCAGTAGTAATAAATCGCTCCGCTTTCCGACGTTGCCGTCACCTCCTCTCCCCTTCGTAACCTTGCTCGCTTGCTCGCACTGGGTCTGGGAGCGGACGCACGCCATGGAAGTGCCGCCAGACTCCGTCACGTCGGCAGCCATGGCGCCGCAGGACCTCGAGCAGGACTCCATGATGCCGCAGGTACTCAATGGACTCACGACGCCAGACTTTGTGCCAGACTCCGAACAAGAGAAGAACAAGCAAGTAGATGAACAAGAGAAGAACAAGAAAAGTAGCATTACTCCAGCTACGAACGTTTCAACGGAGCCGTAAAAAAACGCGTCCAAATGCACAGTGCCATGCAAAAAATACAGCGCTTGAAAGCAATCGAAGTATCCAACTTTGCGGCGGCGCGCTTACCAGCCCAGCTAGGAGCGGTTGTCGTGTGAGACATACCTGCAATTCTATTTAATAAAGGCAAACAGAGAAAAATATACCTTAATTAATTACTCCTTGGTATGCTAAATGCTGTCCTATACGACTTCAATTACCAATATTGAGGGAGTAGGGATATAGGGATATCTACTGTAGCACAATTCTACTACCGCAATGCCGAATTGCCTTGAGTGCCAAAAACCTCCAAGGAAATAATCATTGGCCACAAACCGTCAAGCAAACACACTCAAGAATAGAAGCTAAGGGAAATTAGTTTCCTCGACGGTTTTAGCACTCAAGGATGATTTCCTTGAAGGCTAACCGTCAAGGAAACTACGACCAGACTTAATTTGCCGAAAGGCCAAGAAAATGTTACAACCGCCGAGGAAAAAAGTTTTCTTGAGGGCTAACAACCTCCAAGGAAAGTAGTTTTCTTGACTGCCAACAACCTCCAAGGAAATTGTCTAGACCGTCAAGGTATAGTTGTTTCCTTGGCTGCCCTTGACCTCCAAGGAATCTATAATTTTTCTTGGCTGCTATTGACCGCCAAGGTAATTGTGATTTCCTTGAGAGCCGGCCCCCAAGGAGATCTATATTGGCAATAAAAAATAATTACAGTAATAGATATATTCTAATATTCCCATCACTATACTTAATTGACACATGATCACATGCATATAGACAATTTGTTATGGAACCCAACCATTATAGTGACATTAACATATCAATTACAAGTGCATTTATCATTCGGCCTTACATGAAGTCCATACATCAAACACATAAGTCACTAATAGTTTCCAATGGTAGGGGTATTACTAACTCCTGTGTCAAGCCCTCCCACCACACTATCTTTTGGCCTAAGTCGTACATTTGCTAGTTGCATACCTACATGAGAAAATAGAACAAAGAATACATTACTAAGATATATGGATCTTGAATGAGAAAACTTTCAGTGAGTCTATAATCACTACTTTCAGCTTTTTGTTGGTTGCATTTATTATGTTGATGCAGAGAAATTGCATTAAAATGGCATACTAGCAAAGTAATGTCATCTCTGCTTTACTCAACATGTAATGATTAATTAGTACTACAAGAATTCTGTAAATAATAACAACAGGCAAGAACAGTCATTTAACATGACAAGAAACAAGCTCGTGGTGAGTAGAGAAAGCTGCATCTCTAGACACAACTGAGTGTTAGGAGTATTCCATTATAACATAATTCTTGCAATCACTTGCACTTTAAATTTGACCGGGACAATACTCATTAGCATTTGAACACACACGCACACACAGCATACAATTTTATTGAGAGCCATGAGCCCATAAGTACACAAATATAGTATTCTTGCTTGTATGAGGGGCACACAACAGAGATGTAATTAAACTAATGGTGATATAAGAGAAATCTTTGCTGACCATTCTGCAGTAATCCAGGATGAAGAAGCATGTGTTCATACACTTCTAGATAGATAGCTTGATACATATCTGCAATCCAGCGAGTTGATATCTGCAAGACAATCAGTGTGTCGTGATCAATCGAATAGGCTTTAGAAAAAAACAATAGCTAACCCTATCTAGGTAGTAATAATCTCCTCAAAACATAAAACAGAATGGCAAATTAAATCACCTAGTTCTGCATATAAGAATGCGGCTCGATCCTAAAATTACTTATTAACATGATTATAGGTTCTCATACATATCCTAAAAGGCTGGGAACATGTATGAATTCTATCTAGCAATCTAATTCAGTATACTCGATACACCAAATATAGTCTGAGTAGTTAAAAGAGCAAGAATAAGAAAGTACAGTTTAGGCATCAAAATAGTTAAGAAGATGAGATTAGGCAATAAACTACCTTATGGCAAAGATACCCTCGTTAGCTAACAGCAACCAATCTGATGCAAAGAAACAATACTGCAGGTTACTGCACGTTTTTTATGAGCAGGGCAAAATAGCACAACTCCCTTGGAATTTCATCTACAGCCTGGACATGACAGAGGCATAGAACGAAGTGCCCAAGTTCATCAGTAACTCCTTCAGACTTTGGATCTTGTAAGCCTTAACTTGTTTACTTATCTGTATTATAAAGAACAACGGCAAGTGAGTGAATAATAACTTATATTTGTACTACAACATTGTAAATAAACCAAGGAACAATGATAATCATTTAGATAGTAGTTATTATTGAAATGACTTCCTAAGTGAAAGAAAGTCTGTATATACTAGTTATTACTTATATTATTGTAAACTTAAAATTGTAGATGAAATATTGCATTGCATTTAGCTATATGGATAAATGACCAAGACTCTACACTGGCCTCTGCTATATTAGTCTAAAATCAGTGTATTGACTCTTAAAAATTCACAATAGAAATTGTAGTAATTTAAATAGAGGTATATAATTTAAATGGAGGTATACTAATGACTTATGGCACAAACTAAGATATTTATGTTTTCTTGAGTCATTGATACATAAAACCGTATCTCTCCCATATCTAATCTTCCACCTTTGTGAACTCCCACTAACTCCTTGCGGTAAAACCGCCTAATCTAATACCCTTTCAAGAGTACTTGTCTTCCAGTAGACACTAAATACCCAGGAGATTGCACTAAACTATGCGATTCTATCGAGCAGCCCAACAGGAGAACTCGAAAATTTACATTTTCCTATTAGGATCATAAATGAGAGGATAAAGCTTACGACATTCTTAGTCATTTCTTACACCACTCTTTGTACAACTTCATAGTAATACATCAATCGTTATGACAACGGAATATAAAATGTTATCAGAGTTTCAGCAAAAATAAAAATGTATTTACGGACAGGTTTAACATTTACTTGAGGAACATTTTATGCATGACATAATAACAGGTTATAAATCTTTTCTTTGTAAATATTTCAGTGGAAGTTTTAAATAAAGTCTATATCCGCAACGTAAAGAAAATCCTCGGTGAGCCCACCAGGAGGTTTCTGCATACAAGTGTCAGCTCCATAAACACCTGTCACCTACAACAGGGTAGAACAAATCCTGACTACTCAATTGTACTTCGCAAGACTTACTCGTCAGAAGAAAATAAAAGACTCCAAGGATATGCAAGACTATCTAGCTTGTGGGTTCATTGCATCTATAGGAAGCATTACTAAAAGTGCATCCTTATGTTCAAGTTTTATTAGTGGTCAGGATTGGTTCATTAGCTAACCATTCTATGTAAGAACCTATGCTACTTTCAAGCATGTGGTAAACAATCTGAACCATTTTACCTCCTTTCAAGTTTCAGTTCTTACTATGGTGCTAGACCATAGCCAAGTCGGTACCGTCTCCCAGAAACAGCGATTCACTAATCAATGTATCCTAGCTGGATACCCAGAAACACACATCTCGCTTATACCCAGGCACAAATAAGACCAACTCGTTCCACTCCTATCAAGAGGTTCAGATCCTCGTCCAAACTAGGACTCCAAGCCCCTAGCACCTGAGACCTGGTCTTAGTATGTGCTTAGACCTCCACCTAATACACACCCCTAAAAGTCGGTCCGAAAAGAGTCGGAACCTATGACAAGAGAGTAACAAGTCTTTCCGCTCCCATAAGCAAGTATGTGTTCAGGATAATAAGTCTGTGACCTGACTACCATCCACAGCAATGGACGGTCCTCAATCGACACAAGCGGAATAAATGGAACCAGAGCCTCGCTCGGTTGCCTAACCCCATTCAAAGTTCAAGTATAGTTCTGTCCGGTCTCCAATTATTATACATTTATATTCTATGTGATAGTGACATGATAATAGTATAATAATATCTTTTTCTATCTCTCGCGAGTGACAGGCAATCACTTACCGGGGTCCTATAGCATAGCAAGCTACACGATCCTGACACACTAATAAGACTCGAAGTAAGACTATATATATATACACACACGTGCTATTCCACACCTTAGGTGTAGAATACTATTCTACACCAAGCTGTTATACTGAACAAAATTCAGTACTGTTCAGTAGTCGCATTTCAGTATCGTTCAGTATTTTCGACGTACTAGGTGTAGTACTGGCTGATACTGAACATGGTTCAGTACTACTCAGTATTTTTTCAGGACAGTTTTGGCTTATATATATATACAACTCCTTAAAACTTAATGCACAAGCATAAAATAAAGTACAAAATAATAGGGGATATGCACCAGGGCTTGCCTGGGTAAGATATAACCAAAAATTAGCATTCTATCATGGTGACATGGTCTTCAAGGCACCATCTTTTCCGCTACTCCAGATGACTTCGCGATTCATCATTGTTCCTATTATGATATATGTAGATGCAACGCGGCAAACTAGGGCTCAATAGCTATTCCAGCAAACTAATTATTCTGGAGCTACAAAAATTTCAGTGAGCATATAATAATACTATGAAGCTACATAAAACTTCCAAAGCTAACACTATCACCATTTTATCACAAAAATTCCTACAAGCTTATATATCAATAATATTAAGCATTCTAGTTTAATTATAGAACTCCTAAAAATATTATAAATCTATGTGACAAGATATACTAGCAGATAGATCACAATTTTAGGATCCTAACAAAATTGGTTTCACAATTTTTGGTTGGCTACACAAATTTATATTGAATTTACAAGTTTGCTTGGAAACTAAACTAGAAAATGCTTTAGGAAAAAGAAAAGGGCCAGCGGCACCCAACTCGGCGCGGAGGCATGATCGTGCGTCAGCAGGCCGACCCAACAGGCACGCTACACGAGCGCATCCTCACATTTTGCAAAAGAGCCCCCGTCTTATCAGATTACTACGCGGCGATCCCGAGCACTATTGCATCAGAGACAGGTTTTGCAAACAAGTCCCTGAACTCTCCGTCTTTACAACGGAGTGGTCCCTGATGCCACTGCGCAAGACGAGTGCGACTCTGGCCGACACTGCACACCGACGCCGGTCTGCAGAGCGAGGCAAAAGCTAATCGGCAAGCCAACGAGCATCGCAGAGCCAAGACGAACCCCTGGGCGGTGATTGGAAGCTAAGTGGTGACCCCTAATGCGCTGCTCATGCTAGCGGGCCAACTACCATGGCGGCGTGAGCGTTCCGACAGCCTAGGGCACTAACGCAGGGGTAGAGATGGTGGGAAGTATCAAGAGCTCACCGCGGTCCATGCTGTGGTGACGGTTGAAACAGAGGAGGGCCGAGGTGGTTTGGCCACTTGCGCCCGGGCACGGCGGCGGCATCCCGAGGCGGACACCGGTGCGTCACCACACCATCGACGAGCGCCCTGGCCAGAATGATGTGAGCACCAGCTAAAAGGAGGTCAAGAGGAGTTCACGGATACGAGCAATCAAACTACTACTAGCCCTACGGGCCTTACCCCCAACTTCTCGGGCACAACGGCGTTGTTGACCGGTGATGAACAAAATGCTAAATTGGCGGTCGGTAACGCTTGGCCGGGCTTAGGGAAGATGGGGCACCTAGCTGACTTCCTATGCCACCTACTGGCATGAGGAATCGAACTGAGAAGCCCGGAGCTAGGCGTAATGGGAGGGCGGAGAGGCGGTGCTCTTGCCATGGTCATGTCATGGAGAGGGCATACGATCGAGTTAAGGTGGGGCGGCTTGATTGCGGTAGTTCAGGCACGTGTGCACCAGTGACACGACAAGAAGGCTTGGCACGAAGCGCCGAAGTGCAGTGGCAAGACCCGAGCGGGTCCTCTAGATGTCGGCTAGTGGGGGAGCAGGGCGAGGCAGGGAGACGTCTCCTCGCCACTGCGGCCGGGGTCACCGACCCAGGTGTAAGGTCCAAATGGCTAGAGGGGGGTGAATAGCCTATTTAAAAAATCTACAAGCTTCACTAAACAACCACGTTAGTATAAAAGATGGCTAAGCTAATTCTAGCACTAGCTCAACTACACTATGCAAGCCACCTATACAATACTAGTGAAGCAAGGCTATGATCTCTAATACACACCAACAAGACTAAGTCACTAAGCTACTTACTCCTATGTGATAAAAGCTACACTAGGACTAGTACAAGAAAGTAAAGAGCAAGTGACTTGATTCTTATACCAACGATGTAGAGAAGTAATTCACTCGAAGAATCAATCACAATGATCACCCACAAGAGAAATCCTCGGCAAAGAGATGACACAAGATTTTTACCGAGGTTCACTTGTTTCCCGGCAAGCTACTCCTCGTTGTGGCGATGCACCCACTTATCGGTTCGCGAGCTAATCAACTATCAAGAGTTGAGCCCTCGGCGGGCACCGCACAACCGCACACAAGATGGGGATCCTCCAAGCCACGAGCTCCACTAGAGTATCCAATTTGCAAACTTGGTGATGGCTCCAACAATCTTCAATTGTGAGCTCGATCACCTCCGCTGCTCCAAGCCGTCTACCGTGTCGGGAAACACGGAAGAGTAACAAGAAATCCACAGCAACTCGAAGATCAAGTGCCTCTAGAATGCAACTCTCAAGCAATGCACTTGAATCTCACTCAATCTCACTCAAGATGTGCAAACAAGCAAAGAGATGAGTGGAGGGGTTGTTCTCTAGCTCAAAGGATGTTTCTAGGTCTCAAAATATGCAAGAGTTTTTCTCAAACCCCGGACAACCTCTATTTATAACGAAGGGGTACACAGCTAGCCGTTACGGGACGACACAGTTAAAAACGCGCTGACCGGACGCACCAGTCAGGGTGACCGGACGCGTCCGGTCACTACAGGACAAGCGTGAACAGTGCGCGTCAGAACTAGCCGTTGCCGTGACCGGACGCACTCAACCGTTTGACCGGACGCGACAGTGCCAGCGTCCGGTCGTGTTCCAGTAAGCTCCCGTTGAGACCGGACGCGTCCGATCATACGTGACCGGACGCGCCGCGCGTCCGATCAGCACACCACTGCACTCTGCTTCTCTGGACGCCTGACCGGACGCTCCGGTTCCGTGAGGGACCGGACGCGCCAGTTGCGCGCTCCTCTTCTACGCCCAGGTGAACTGACCGGACGCGCTAGTCAGGCCAGACCAGCGTCCGGTCAGAAACCCTGGCAAGCAGCACCGAGTTGAACTGACCGGACGCGCCAGCCGCGTCCGGTCACTTCGACCACCGCGTCCGGTCACTGTTTTTCAGTGAAAACCATTTCGAACTTTCGCCACCTTTTCTCGCCTCCGGCGCAATAGAAAATAGGCATTTCATTTCCTCGAAAACGCCTGAATCCCGCGCTCGCAAGCTCGGCGGGAGGGAGAGCGAACCCCAAACCCCTTACTACCGCTCAAACACCACCGCCTTCGCAAAAGTGACAACACCATCATATGAAAAACACCATGTGCATGTGTGTTAGCATTTTCACAAACATTTTTCAAGGCGTTAAGTTAGCTCTCTACTAGATCCTAATGCATATGCTCAAGACAATGATCTAGTGGCACTTGATTTCCGAGCTAACCGTGATTGCCCCTCTTGATAGTCGGCTATGTATTCTAAACCCGGTCAATCACTTCTCTACTCATCTTAGACCGGCAAAAGGAAAATCCTATGGTTATACCTTTGCCTTGCGCTCTTAGATCCTTCTCTTCCACTTGATCATCATGTCCATCATATTATGTGCATCTCCACCATGATCTTGCTCATCATTTCATGCACCAAATCATGTGGTCTTGTGGCCATCTCTCCGTGCCATTTCCACCTCCATCACATGTTGCTTATGCCTAGCTTAATCACACTTGATACAATAGCATTAGCAACTTGGTGTCATTAATTACCAAAACCAAACTTGGGCTTTCACCAGGCATGATGAGCAGTGGGACACGCTCAGGGATTCGATGTGGTAGGTGAACGAGGGGCAGTGGAAACGCCATGACAACCACGCAACGGCCTCGGTTCGGTCTTGCGTGCGGGGCAGCGGAAGCCAGGCCGCAGCCAGCCGGGGCCAGCCAACGCCAGGGCGAAGACGCTCTGCGGCATCCCCCATGGCACGCGAGCTGGCCAGTGGCAACAGCCCGGCCACGATCCTAGCCCAGCGCCAGCAGCGCCCACGCGCGTGGTGATCACGAACCCGGTTGAGCGATAGCAACGGTGGTGTGCACGCATTTAAAAGCGAAGCATAGGCCGCTAAAGATCACGCTTGAGGTTCAAGCAAAACCACTAAC
The DNA here is from genome assembly GCA_038087645.1 of Saccharum hybrid cultivar R570. Lineage (NCBI taxonomy): Eukaryota > Viridiplantae > Streptophyta > Magnoliopsida > Poales > Poaceae > Saccharum > Saccharum hybrid cultivar. The sequence continues at coordinate 368,417 of JAQSUU010000056.1, read as the reverse complement.
CTAAAGCCGGTACTAACACCCAACCGGCGAAGCAAACCTCATGTCCACATCTTGCCAAATTTGTCCTGTATAGGTAGTTTTCTGGTCAAAGGTTCCTGGCTTCTATGTTTGCGTGGATGAAATAAAAAAAAAACTCAGACAAAAGACGAATAGCCAAAAAAAAAGACTTCTCCATAAATACTGCTAGCTTATAAATTAGCAAGGATGAGAGTAAAGACACGACACGAATGATTTTGTATACTTGTATAGAATGTGCATAAACTTAAAACTTTGTCTTTGTTATGCATCCCACCCGCTAGTTGTTAGATTTTTTTACCCCTTCTTTCTCAGTTAAGCATGCCAATTTTGGTATAATGTGCCTTGCTTGCAATTCGAACAAAAGCAAGTCGACTTTGTTTTGCATATATATACCTCTGTACGTCGTACAAGTTGGTTCCCTTTTTCCCCCTTCTACTCTGAGATGCGCTGGTGTACAGATGCCCAGTTGTGGAATCGATGAACAAGAGCTTGTGCTGTTAGTCGATGACGACGCAGGCTGCGGGCGTCCTGCTTTTCAAGAATCCAGCTGAAGCGAACATATCAGCAATCGCCCATGTTTGACTTCCGTTCCAAGCTCATATACACGCTCCGCACAGCCTCCATATGCATCATCTAGGAAACTTTTAGTTTCAAACACCTTTGATTAGCACGCAGTACGCGTACCTGCCAAGTATATATATGTATAGATTAACGAACTACAAAAGATCGCTCTGCTCACGTCAACGACAAGCATCAGATTAGCTGTATTCATCAATCATCAGTACCTTCCGCGACATGCCGACTAGTTTCCATTTGCCAAGATAAACAAACGTTCACAGGGCACCCCTCGAGAAACCCTATCAAGCGGCATTCAAGCTATAAATAGGGGTGGCAAGCAAACAGCACCTCACCACTCAGCTTCTTCTCACTTGAGACACAATCAAATTTGTGAGATTAGACGGTGGCCAGAGCAAGCGCGATGGCGAACAAGGTGGCTGCACTGCTCTCATGTGCGTTCTTGCTCCTGGGAGCGGCATGCCAAGCAGCAGCTGGATACTACAGACCTCCGAGGAGTCCTGATTCGTGCGGGCTCAAGGTGGGGTACTACCACCACAAGTGCCCGCCCGCCGAGGCCATCGTCAAGAGCGTCGTCGGAGCCGCCGTCCGGCAGAACCCCGGCATCGGCGCCGGCCTCATTCGCACGCTCTTCCACGACTGCTTCGTCGAGGTACATTAGTTATCTTCAGGGTTCTATTTCTACACGCACTGCTCAATGCTCATGCATGAGACGGCTTGCGCTGACGCCACGTCATGATATGTACACAGGGCTGCGACGCCTCCGTCCTCCTGGACCCGACGCCGGCCAACCCGCAGCCAGAGAAGCTCGGCCCGCCCAACAACCCCAGCCTCCGGGGCTTCGAGGTCATCGACGCCGCCAAGGCCGCGGTCGAGCGGGCGTGCCCAGGCGTCGTCTCCTGCGCCGACATCGTCGCCTTCGCCGCCCGCGACGCCTCCTTCTTCCTCGGCGGCCGCGGGGTCGACTTCGACATGCCCGCCGGCCGCCTCGACGGCCGCGTCTCCAACGCCTCGCGCACCCTCGACTTCCTCCCGCCGCCGACCTTCAACCTTTCCGGGCTCGTCCAGAGCTTCGCCGCCAAGGGCCTCGGCGTCGAGGACATGGTCGTGCTCTCGGGCGCGCACACCGTCGGCCGGTCCCACTGCTCGTCCTTTGTCCCCGACCGCCTCGCCGTTCCTTCGGACATCAGCCCTTCCTTCGCCGCGTCTCTGAGGAGCCAGTGCCCGGCGAGCCCCAGCTCCAGTAACGACCCCACCGTCTTGCAGGACGTCGTGACGCCCGACAAGCTGGACAACCAGTATTACAAGAACGTGCTGGCGCATAGAGTTCTCTTCACGTCGGACGCCTCACTCCTCTCGTCACCGGCGACGGCGAAGCTGGTGTCTGACAACGCCAACATCCCTGGGTGGTGGGAGGACAGGTTCAAGGCGGCCATGGTAAAGATGGCCAGTGTCGAGGTGAAGACCGGCAACACCGGCGAGATCAGGAGGAACTGCCGGGTCGTCAACTAGCTGTTCTGATAATGTGCAGCAACCATAATTCTTGTTTATATATAATTCTATGTTGTTATTGCACTGCCATTGTTTTGTTTCATTTGTCAACTTCATTTTGTATTTGGTTTCCAATTTGGTATTGGTTGATAATAATAAAGCCATATTCACTCTCTACTTTGGAATTTAGTTTCGATGACATTAGAATTTACGTTATGTGGGGATCCAATGTAAGATGGGAAAATATGTGGTGGTAATAAATATGGAAACTAATTTTAAGAATGCACTTGTTACTTGAAAAGTTTTAAAACTTAGTACATATGTAGTGCATATCTATATATGTCCTAAAAGTTAGGATACAAACTTACTTTTAAAAAGTTCATACCAAAATGACAACTTTCATTTGTATGTGCACTACAAGAAAAAAACCTTCTGGATAGATTAGAACGCTCCTTCCTAAGTATATCGAGTTTAAAGTTTCATGTAATATAAAAAAATTCTTAAACTTGCTTATTTCTCTTCTTAATTGAATGAGCAGTTCTCCTTCTGACTTTTCAAAAAAACAGACTAAACAATTAGATATATGAATAGCATGGTAGAGGGTGGACTCTTTGATATGACGTAATGAATAATATTTACCAGGTCAAGATCCTAACTTACCAGGAGATAAAAAAAATACAAGCATGATGCTGACCTTTAGGTATGCTCCACCGTGGACCATGGAACACTCCCGGACACAACTATCTCTTGATCGTGGTATTGAATTTGCCACACAAGGTTTTCACCCACCAAAGCCCTAGTATCGTGAGTCACGAAATCTCACCACCGCAACATGTCTCTTCCAGTCATCTTGACACCGTAAACACACCAATATGATGCCACATCACATGGAGATAGGAGGGTCGCCGCCTCCACAACTTCACCGAAAAGTGACAATGACCTCAAGTGATCTAGTTCGCCATAATACAAGGAAACACGACCCCAACTCACAAAGCTCTCGAGCTCACTCTAAGGTATAAACTCATAAAGATGAACTGTAGTATCTATGCTAGCTTTGGATGTGATCTTGATGTTCTTGGGAGGGTGGATGGAGTGCAAAAATAGTTGTTCTAAATTATTTCAGCCTTGGGGCACTCCAACCCACACAAAGAAGTGAGCGAACCAAATATGAGGAATCAGCCAGCACAATGCCAATATGTACAATCCGCTAGGGCAAATGGTGGCCAGTGGATCATCCAATGAGGTTTATGTCTATCAGCTTTTTTCAATGGCTAGACACCTCTTCACCCCTATATAAGTGTGCTAGCCCTGCTTGTTTGGAGCGGCTCTTGCACCTCATTGTGTTACCAACACTTATAAAGAGACTAGTAAAGCATTTGGAGAGACACCCAAGCGAAGTGAGCTTTTAGTGTTAGCCTTGAGCACTATCGTTCGTGTTCTTTGTTGTGTTTTCTTGAGTTGAAGGTTGATGATCTATTACTCTTGATGATTGTTATCACCCAGGCCGATGGAGCACTTTGTGACCTTTCTTTGTGGAGCTGTTGTAAGGAGGCTCTAGAAGTTGTTCGTGGTCTTGAAACTCACCATGTTGAAGTGGTGAATGGGTATTGACTAGTGGAGAGGACCTTAGCCAAGTCTTTGTTACTCTTAGTGCTCCAACATGGAGTAGGGGGTTGTGGCAAAAACATGAGAGCATGGGGGAAATTTGGTTGTCTATTTGCCTTGCTTTTCATTTGCTCTACTTCTCTTGATTGCAAGTTTCTTTTGTAACAACTAGGATTCATATTAGTGTGCTTAGCATAGGATTCGTGCTTCATTATGTAAGGACCTTACTCTTAGTGCATGTGATCCTCTTGCTAAAGACATGATTAGCGTGCTGGCCCTAAGGATACATTAGAATTGCTTTTGTGGAAGAACTTACGAGCCAAAGTGCTAAAGGGGGTTCAGAGTTTGCAAAGCTAAGCTAAGATTGTCGCATAATTTTTTTAGAAACCAATTCAACCTCTTGCCTCATGTGCCATTCAGTCCTTACATCATCACCATGGCATCCCGTGGCACTATTTGTCTCCTACTCACGCATTCCCTCATTCACACAAGTCTGCCACCATTGCACATCCACTCATTGGCCTGCCACTATTGCACACTCACTCATTGGCTGCATCGATGTCATGTCCAAGGAGACTCCCACACTCGCTGCCACCTCCTCCTACCAAAACCGTCCACCTGGCTTCTACAGGCGCCTGTCATCATGCTCCTCACCCACATGTCTCATCAAAACAGTTAGGCAAGAGCATATGGATTGAAACCACTAGCAGCGGAGCTATTCAATTTAGAGAGGGGATATGAGGAGCAACTGGCTGGCTAGAGGGTACGAACGACAGGATGGACTCCCATGTTAGAGAAACATAGACGTTAGACGATGCACGGAAGAATCCTTCCTACTTTAAATATTAGGTATAGATGTATAACCTACACTAAATGCTCTCCTTAGAGGAGACCTTTTTTTTGAGGGGGAGAGCAGACTTCACTAATAGCCATGCATATATATACATCCACTAGTGTAGACAAAACCACCAGGAATTCTTTTAGGGAACTTACGAAAAGGATATATGCTTGGTCAGATTAATGTGCAAGATGGCATGTCCGATCAGTCGATCACCATTATTGGACTTACCAAGCAATGCAATCAATGAAATGAACCAAACAACCTAAAACTTGGTCAGTCTTGTGCATGGGAGCGGCTAGTTGTTAGATTTCATGTTAGTTCTCTGTTTGTAACAGTGGCGGACCCACGAATTGAACTGAGCCTGAACGAAGTGACCAGAGTGGTGAAGTCTAAAGCCTTGTTTGGGAGGGCTCCTCTGGACGAGGCAGAGCCATTTTTCTTTTTCAAAACAGCTTCGGCTCTTTTTTTCACTGAAAAACGGTTATAAATAGCTCCTCCTACTAAACTGTTTAGTAGGCCTTCTCTAGAGGAGAAGATGCTAGAGCCAGAGAGGAGCCATGCCAAACGAGGTGTAAAGAACTTTTCTCATTCATCTTAGCATAGAATAGGATTGCAACTACATTTTCCCAACCGTTCCAAATGACTTTTAAAATGAGAGGAAAAGAGAACTACAATGCACGGTCTTAATAAATATAGGCTTAATTACCAAGATTAATACAATCTTTACAAGAAGTGAACCCTAACCACCATTATAGGAGTATTGTGCTAGCTACTCCTACGTTGTGTGATAGCGGCAACGGTTTAGGCTTTAGTGAAAATTAATGTGTGCCAGCTACTCCTACGTTGTCTCCTCTAGCAGGTGCTGCTCAGTGCTCAGGCTCAGTCCCTCAGGCGCTCAGCTTCTCTGATAAGCGTCTAATCACAAGCAGCTACCCAGCGCGCGCCGGAGCCCGGGCAGGCGCCGTGTCGCCGAGCCCTGGGTTCGCCCCTGGTTTGTAACTTCTATCTACAGTTCGCCATCTAAGTTGTAGGCTTCTCGTGCGAGGAAGGAGAACATATGGTTAGTGGACTCTGGATGCTCACGTCACATGTCTGGTGATAAAGGATGGTTCTTCTCCCTCTCTCATGCATCTCGAGCAGAAAGTGTCACCTTTGGAGATGCAACTTCTACACCTGTCGTGGCAAAAGGTACAGTAAAGGTAAATGACAAGTTTATGTTTAAAGATGTGGCACTCATTGAGAACTTGAAATTCAATTTGCTTTCAGTCTCATAAATGATTGATGAAGACCTTGAAATATGTTTTAATAAAAGAGAATGCAAAGTGTTAGATTCTTCAGGTGGTCTAGTTTTTAAAATTTCAAGATTTGGAAGAGTTTTTAAAGCAGATTTTGATGCCTCACATGATGTTAAGTTTAGGTGTCTAGTTGCTAATGTTTCAAAAGACTTATTTTTTTGGCATCGTAGACTTGGGCATGTTGGTTTTGATCACCTCACGCATGTTAGTGGTATGGGTCTTATACGTGGATTGCCTAAACTTAAAAATGAAAGCGATATAGTGTGCTCTTCTTGTAGACATGGTAAGATGTGTGCAGGTTCACATCCTCCACTTACTATGGTTATGACAAATGCACCTGGACAGCTTCTACACCTTGATACAGTTGGACCATCGAAAGTTCAGTCTTTTGGTGGTAAGTGGTATGTACTTGTGATTGTTGATGATTTCTCAAGATACTCTTGGGTTTACTTTATGGCATCTAAAGATGAGGCTTTTGGGCATTTTAGAAGTTTTGTTCTTAGATTATCTATCGATCTCCCAGGATCTCTTAGAGCTATTAGAAGTGATAATGGAACTGAATTTAGAAATTCTTCTTTTGAGCTCTTTTGCGCTGAAAAAGGTGTTGATCATCAATTTTCATCACCATATGTTCCACAACAAAATAGTGTAGTTGAAAGGAAAATTAGAACTTTGGTTGAGATGGCTAGAACAATGCTAGATGAATATGAAACTCCAAGAAAATTCTGGGCTGAAGCTTTGTCTGCTGCATGTTATATTTCAAACCGTGTGTTTTTGAGATCTAAATTTGGTAAAACTGCATATGAGCTTCGTTTTGGACATAGGCCAAGTGTATCTCACCTTAAAGTTTTTGGATGCAAATGCTTTGTGTTAAAATCTGGAAACTTAGATAAATTTGAAGCTAGATCAATTGATGGCATTTTTCTAGGATACCCCACTCATTCATGTGGCTATCGTGTACTTGTTTTGGTGACTAACAAAGTAATAGAAACATGTGAAGTTACTTTTGATGAGACTAGTCCAGGCACTAGTCTAAGTGATGCAGGTACAAGTGCATATATTCAGGGGGAGAGCATATTTATTGATGAAGATGAGGATGACAAAGATGAGGTCACAATTCCTACTATTTCTTCGCCTCAAGTTCCTACTACACCTTCTACTATTGCTACTACATTTGGACATCTTGAAGCTACTGCTTCATCTACACATGTCGAAAATGAACAAGAAGATGCTCCAGAAATTTCAGCCCCTCGTCACATTCAAAGGAGACATCCACCAGAGAAAATGATTGGAGACTTAAATGAAAGAGAAACAAGGTCCAAGTTTACTAATACTAAATCGTATGCCCATTCTGCTTTTGTTGCTTCTTTTGAGCCCAAAGATGTATCTCATGCATTAACTGACGAATCTTGGATCAATGCCATGCATGAAGAATTAGAGAATTTTGAACGAAATAAAGTTTGGAAGCTTGTTCCATAACCACCTGATCACACTATAATTGGAACTAAATGGGTATATGAAAACAAACAAAGTGAGGATGGTGTTGTTGTTAGAAACAAAGCTAGGTTGGTTGCTCAAGGTTTTACACAAATTGAAGGATTAGATTTTGATGAACCTTTGCTCCTGTTGCTAGATTGGAAGCCATTAGAATTTTGTTAGCCTTTGCTGCATCTAAAGGTTTTAAATTATATCAAATGGATGTAAAAAGTGCTTTTCTTAATGGCTACATAGACGAGGAGGTTTATGTTAAGCAATCGCCTGGTTTTGAAAATTCACAATTTCCTAATCATGTTTTTAAATTGTCAAAAGCTTTGTATGGTTTGAAACAAGCCCCAAGAGCATGGTATGATAGGTTGAAGAAATTTTTAATAGAAAAGGGATTTTCATTGGGAAAGGTTGATAAAACTCTCTTTGTACTTAAGCAAGGCAATGATCAATTATTCGTTCAGATTTATGTTGATGATATCATCTTTGGGTGTGCATCTTATGCTTTGGTGACTAAGTTTTCAGCAATGATGAGTAAAGAATTTGAGATGAGTATGATGGGGAAGTTGACTTACTTTTTGGGACTACAAGTAAAACAAACAAATGAAGGTATTTTTGTGCATCAAAGTAAGTATACAAGGGATCTTCTGCACCGTTTTGGGATGGAAAATTGCAAGCCTATTATGACACCTATGGGAGCTGTTACATCACTTGATCTTGATGAAGATGGTGAGCCTGTTGACCAAAAGGAGTATAGGAGCATGATTGGTTCACTTTTATATCTTACTGCTTCGAGGCCAGACATACAATTTTCGGTGTGTTTATGTGCTCGTTTTCAAGCTTCTCCACGTGCTTCACATCTACAAGCCGTCAAACGTATTCTCAGGTATCTACATGGTACTCTAAACTTTGGCATATGGCTTTCTGCTTCCTCATGTATTAGCTTAAGATCCTTTTCTAATGCTGATTTTGGAGGTTGTAGAATTAATAGAAAAAGTACATCTGGCTCATGTCATTTTTTGGGAAATTCTCTTATTACATGGTCATCTAGAAAACAATCTTCTGTTGCACAATCTACCGTTGAATCTGAATATGTAGCTGCCACTTGTTGCTGTTCACAAATTCTATGGATAGTAGCTACACTTAATGATTATGGGATAAATTTGAATAAGGTTCCCCTTTTCTGTGATAATACTAGTGCTATATGTATTGCTAAGAACCCAGTGCACCATTCAAGAACTAAGCATATTGACATAAGATTTCACTTTCTTCGAGATCATGTTGAGAAAGGAACTATTGTGCTTCATTGTATAGATACTGAACATCAGTTGGCAGACATTTTCACAAAACCTTTGGATTCTTCTCGTTTTGCTCTTCTTCGGGGAGAACTTGGGGTGTTACATCCATCTGGGTTGTTTTGAGGGGGAGTCTATATTCTTGTACATACTTCATTTTGCCTTTTCTATATGGTACTCTTTTAGGTCTTTTTGGTTGTTTCCAAGAATTTGTTTTGAACCCTCCTAGCTGCTTCTAAAGTTTGAGCCAAATCCTATCCCTTTTGCATTGCATCTCATCATGTATGATAGAGCATCTTTAAGCTTCATGACTATAGCTATTAGAATAAAATTATGCTCTCTTTGTTATGTTTTGTGCGTACATGATAGTGCTCCTTGCTTAGGCTCTTTTTTATCACATTGATACATGTTATGAGCTAAGCCTGTTTTATAATCTATGAACATGTCCATAACTTGATGAAACTTGAAAAAATGTTCACCATTGAGTTGGCACTAGCTTGTGTATAGGATGTGTTGAGATCCATGTTGCTATCATTTGTATGCTAGGTTTCTATGTCTCATGTTTCTTGAGTCATACACTTGACTTGGACAACTTGATAAACTTGTGCTAAAAATTGAAATCCAAGTTAAGTTATGAAAAATTTTGAGATGGATCTTTACTGTCCCATGTCAAGGTATCGAGATAGCTTCCCATTGCACTTAGGGATGAACTTGAGCCTTGTAGTGCAGTCCAAAACCACTCGTGACGAGACAACTTCCTATTGCACTTAGGATGAACTCGGCGTGGTTTATTAAAAAAATACATACTTCTTTGGCGTGACAGTATTGATAACCTCTCGCATACACATGCTCCACCTAATGCTTGTGTTACGCTGCAAACTCTGATAAAACTTTGATAAAAACATAAGTGTGAAATGAGTCTTTGAGACATGATGTATGACCGTTATATGGGGTAGTTCACTTTTGTATACACTTGCTAGCACTAGATTGATCTCCTGCTTATACTTGCTATGTGCTACTCTCATTGGTGAACATCTCTTTGAATTGCTTAACACTAAATCAAAAGGCTTAAGTATCATACTTTGTCTCATTTGATCAGTTTGAACATTTGCTATGGCTTATACTTGTTGCTACACACATGACAACACCAACTAGAGCATCTTTTCACTCAGACTGCTATACTCCTAAAGCTTTGCACTTTCTACATCTCATAGCATTTTTTGAGGGGGAGTTACAATATTTAGTGGTGTTGAGCCCTCTTTTACTCTCTTTTGTGCTCCTGATGAATCCATTGTCAAAGGGGGAGAGAGTTTTACACATTGCATGTTCACATGAGTGATTTTGTGAGATAAGAAAGGGGGAGAGATGATTTCTCTTTTTGGATCTTTTGAGATGATCTTTTCATTTTTCACTTTGCCTTTGATTTAAATATAATTTAGTGGATGTGAATGCTAATGTTCATTATTTATATGGTGTTGCCAATGTCTTCATCAAGGGGGAGATTGTGAGATCATGTGATGAAAAATTGGTCTGATATGAAATTGGCATTGCAAAGTGATTTGAATTATGGCATAATTTAATATGCATGTGCTGCTTATATATGCTTATGATAGCATAGTGATTTGGAATTATTGCATGACATGCTCGTGTGAGGTGTTGTGCGGATTGACTTGAGTCAAGTCTTGGACTTGGGCTCGGACACGTTTTACATGTTTGTTCATGTGTAGGTGTTGCTTGAGGCGGAACGTGGTCGATGATGGACTGGAACTAGGTTCAGGGAGGAACTAAGATTTCGGGACTAAGTTCAGGGAGGAACTGAGGTCCTATCGGTCATGGATGTCATGTGGGTAGTTCAGGCTAAGAGAACAATGTACGTGAAGGCGATCACTTCATGAGATGTACATGGGAGATGTACAGGCTGCTGTGTGATGATGAGTGGCAGCTATGACATGTTGGCACAGCAGATGTGCAAGCATACGTGAATAGCTACGGCTGTGCGAGATGGTGCATCGTGGTGCCGATAGACGTGCAGGTGGGCACGTAGCTGGTTTGGACAACCAGCTCAGATTGGATGCATGAGCCATGTACGGCTGTGACTTGGCCTGTTTGGGATTAAAACAAAGGGCCAAGTTGAGTGATACGGAGTGCATGAAGGAGGACATGCATGAGCATCTGTTTGGAGTGGAGAAAGGATTTGGTCAAGTGCGGTTTGGATTACTAGGCATGGAAGGTTGGAGCTGGTCTTGGGTTCCTTTTATTGGACGTGTTGGCCGAGTAAAAGGAGATCAAGGCTGCACCGGCTTTGTAGCATTGGGACCGAGTTGCAAGGGTCAGGAGACCGTGCATGGCCAAGGAGAACAAGCCTTGCAGTGTGTGTCTCAGGTAGATAAAAGGAGACCGACGAAGAGCTTCGGTTGTGTGCGACGACAAGAGAGCTGTAGCGCAGGAGAGTTTCTGTCGGCTGTTTTAAGGTTCAGGATTTTGTGTAGAATCCTTTTGTATGGATGCTTGTGTGATGCATCTTGTGTAATACAACTCAGAGTAATGAAGATTAATTTTCAAATATCAGTGTGTTGGTAATCTTGTTCTTCCGCTAGCTCTGCTCTTTGCCTATATGCATATATATATTTTGTATGCCTAGCTTTTAGTTTTAGATTGATTTCTTATTCTCATTAAACAGATTGGTTTCGATTCATCTAAGACTGTGCTAGGGAATTAAACTGTTGATCTGAGAAGTTTAGTTTATTAATATTTTAATGATTTTGCATAATCATGAAATTACAGCTTGATCAATCATCATCACCATTAGACATAGCATGTTTGTTTATTTTATATCTCAAGTTCTAGACCTCCGGTTGACATGATTCCAATTGTGTTGGTTCACAAATTTCATCTACTCTAATCTGTAAAAGTTTGAGGTCAATCGGAGCTATGGCTTTTGGTCGGCATTAGTTTTCTTAGAGATGCAGTGTTTTGTCCATAATTGGGAAAGAGGCTTAGTTTGGTTTTGTTGTTTGGGGGGAGTTTTAAAATTAGCTTTTGGCTTCCGCAATCATTCACCCCCCCTCTGATTGCCTATTTAAGTGTGAATCAATCCTACAGGGGGCAATAAAATCACCTACATGCTAGTCTACTTACGTGGCTGTCATTTAGAATTTCCAATTATATTACCGCGTTTGACTACTGCATCATAACAATGAGGAAATTCTTTTACCTGTTTTGTTGAGTGCACCTGCCTTTCTTCTTCTTAGTTACGGTCGAACTGGAAATCTCTGAATTTTGACACGAAGATATGCATTGGTGTTGATCGTTGAATGAACCTCTTTAGCATGTGGTTTGCACTCTCGGCCTTGTTTAGATACCCAAATTCACCTCCAAATTCCACTATGCAAAAAGAAGATTCCCCATCACATCAAAATGTCGGTATTTGCATGGAGTACTAAATGTAGATAAAATAAAAAACTAATTGCACAGTTTTGTTGTACTTTGCGAGACGAACATTTTGAGCCTAATTAATCAATATTTGGACAATTATTAGTAAATAAAAACAAAAGTGCTACAGTGCCGTACTGTGCAAACTCGGGACCTCCCGATTCAGGTAAGTAAACAAGGCCCTCACTGCGTTGTGTGCTAGTCATACCTGCACAGAAGATGTCCATGAAGTACGGCTTCGCCCACATACCTCTCATCTCGTACGCGCGTTTCATGAAATTGTTCTCCTGCAGCTTGTATTTGATGTATCCGGCCTAGGTGGGGTTGGCCGAGGCCCAATAAATTAAGGTTGCCCGGAACCCAACAGTTTTTATGCACACCTACTCGGGGAAAGGCCCAATGTCCCTAAAAGACTAGTCCGATAGGGGAAGGGTGGCTCTCTCTTTTAAGGTGGCTTCCTCCTACAAAGCTAAGTAATGTGAGATTATTCAGAGGCTCACACGGTCACCGCCCGACTACAACTAGGCCACTTGGCCCTTTTTTGTTACGTCTTTGCTAGCGAATAATAGTGGATGATGTCCTCATCAGTATTCCTCCACTAGCTCATGCCACTTGTTCTCAAAAGCACTTGGTGAAATCTCATCGGTTATAAGCTTGTTGAACTTTTTCTTGAATGTACTTTTCTTGGAGTATGGTGTTCCTATTTTTTGCTTGGCCTTTCTAAGAACATGCCACCTGCACCAACGGTGCCTTGTTCCTGGCAGTGTAGTCTTTATTGCAGCCGCCATCGCCTGACATTGATCTGAGTTCGAAGCTCAATTAGTGATCGAATAAATTCAACATTTACTATTCTAAAACTCCAGCATTGAACAATATATTCCCAGCATGGTTCTAATCAGGACACATTATGCCTAGTGGGCTCACTAAGACACTAGTGCTAACAACCGAACATTTCTATACTAACAAAAATTAGTATAGAGCTCAAGTGCATACACACACTGACCTGTTAGTATAGTTGCAGGCTGTTTTCCACCCATTATTTCAGTGAAGTTTCTGAAGGTCCACTCAAAGTCTTCAGTTCTCTCGTGTTTCAGCAGAACCCCTCCAAAAATAATTGATTGGTGGTGATTGTTTACTCCAACAAAAATTCCAAAAGGTATGTTATACAAGTTTGTTCTGTAAGTTGTGTCGAATGTAATCACATCCCCAAACTGTGTGTAGTCCCTTTTGTTTTTCCCTGTGCACCAGATCATTGCCTCAATTCTCCCTCCTTCATCTGTCTTGAATCTTACATCCAAAGCATGGTCTTCCTGCTTCATCTTTCCCAGGAGTTCCAAGGTTTTCTTCATATCGTCGTGTATGTCCTCCTTGGCCATCCTTGCACAAAGGTTTCTTACTGATTGCTTTCTGATTGGCACAACAGAATCCGTTGACAGAACACCAATTATGCTGCAAACTCGCCCCAGTGGAACATTGTTCCTCCTCAACCTCCGTATGAACTCCTTCGTCATTAGGTCTATATATCCATGAGAACCCCACAGCTCCTTTTCGCCACAGGTCACTGATAGAGCATGGTTTTGTTCTGAAATTACTCTAGTCACTATCCACGAATGGTTGTCAGTTCGATGCAGCCGCAGCATGGCTTTGCAACCTGATCTCGCTGAAGGTGCTCTTGGGTTCCTGCAGAATCCCTGTGCACAATAAGAAAATTACAACACATTGATCTTTTGTAAACACAGACTTATGAAGTTATACAGAGATGATCTTTCATTACCGCTTTCTTACCTCACAAGAGCACACTATATCCTTTCTCATGGTGTCATTATTGTTGTTTGTTTTAGACCGTGATTCCCTGATTCCGAAGCCAACCTCCAAAGAATACAGGTTGTAGAACTCTTTTGCCTCTTCGTATGAGTATGAGTTGAACGTTGTCCCTTAGTACGGGTAGAAGATAGGCTCACCCTCCCTGTCCTTTGCAGTTGATATTGCTGTCATAATTGCGCTGTTGTTTGCTGTCGCCCCCAAGCATGCGTCCGGGCCTTCCTTCCCTCGTTTCCTTAAAAAATTTTCCTTTAGCAAATGATCAACAAAACACAGGTATGGGGATCATTGGCAACCACAGATAAGAAAGTCCGCAGTCTCACCTTTTCTTGAAGGAAAGGCTCATCATAACTTCAGATCCTTGGACCCCCAGACTCTGTAGTTCGCTCTCATATGATCCGAATCCGACCGGATTAGATGCAGTCTCCTGATCTCCTTGGATACTCTCCGTACCTTCATGCACCTGCCTCGCAACAATGCCTTCCACCATCCCACCAATCCCTCGTCGCCCTTCGCTGGCTGCTAAGCTCCCTTGATGTTTCGATGCTTGGTGGTGCGCTTGTATGTCCGCATCCTCCATCACTCAACCCATCTCAGCGGTTGTTTTCGAATCCAGAGAGCTCCTTACATTGCAAGCTTCTATTTGCATTGCTTCTCGCCGAAGCCTTACTTATCCAATAGGCAGTAGCGAGCCTTCCGTATATGCCACCGTGGCATCTATTACGGCCAGTCCTCCGTGCGTCTTTCGTTTCTAATCCAACCTCCTGCATTTTCCGTTCTTCAATCTCAGCCGTCCGTTCAGGGGGGACACATCAGCCCCAAGGGAGCGTTGTCGATGAGCTGGACTCCTACAACAGCACCTTCAAGAGCATCCCGGATCCCGTCCTCCCGCGACCTGCATCACCACCTCTGCGGCCAGGACAGCCTTCCACCAAGGGCAAGCGGAAGATGGCAGCTCCGACCAGGTCCAGCACGCGCCTAGCGGCCAGACCATCTTCTGTGCCAGTTGCCCAGCGCGCCCAGCAGAAGCTTATGAGGGAACTTGACTTCATCAACGCTCGGTTCCCAGCACTAGATGCCGCTATCATAGCCTATGTTGATATGTATGCACATGATCTCCCAGATCAGGCGGTCCAGGCGATCAAGGCGGCGACCAGATTTGGGAACAAGAAGTTGTCTGCAACCATGGCAGCAGATGCCGGAGTTGCAGAGATGGAGGTCCCATGAACTCGCAGCGACAGATGCAGAGAAGATGCACATCTTCTGAAACAATGTACCCCTCTCTAGTGTTAGCTGTGATTGGTCCTATAGCGGCTGGTTTAATTGTTGCCTGCTTCTGGGATGTGGACTGGTTGAAGGCCGATGGCGTACTGTTGTTTGTTTCCAGTCCGAATGAAGGCGTCCACCTTGCTGTTTGCCTGCTGCCCGAGGAAACGAAGTTGGACACAAGGGGTGGCATTCTGGAGGCGTGGGACAGAGAACTGATCGGCATGGCAGCATCAGCTAGGGGGACCTTCGTGGGAGGGCCCTGGGAGCAAGTGGCAAGATGGAGCAACAGACAAGACTCAAGACCAGCAAATTTGGAAGTGGATAACAACATAGAGTTGTGGCTGGTGGGCGTGACATCGACTGGGGATGACGCCTTGCTACTGATGGTGGTGGATGAATGCAAAATGTGGAAGCTAGCAGGGGCAAAAGCATGTAAATCTTTAGAGATTTTACTTTTTAGCGAGTAATCCACATTGATGTAATCACCTTCTCAGCAGCCTACTGAGGAGGACCTAGTGCGCATTACGCACACAGCTGTAAAACTGCTTCCTTCTTATTAATACATGCCGACTTGGTCGGATCTTTCAAAGAGAGAGAGAGAAGAGGATATATATAAAGAAATTTGTAGATTTTACTGGCACCTCAAGTCATTTGGGTATTTCCAACACCATGGTGACGTCCACGCTCCTCATTCGTTTGCTCCAGCTGTACTCAATTCGATTTGGAATGTAAGACTTAGCGCATGACACGGGATCACGTGACACTACACCACAACACCGAAATTAGCGATGGACAGTCTGACGCTAAAAGCGGATACAGCGCCAGACGATCTGACGCTAAAAACTTATAGCGTCAGACTTCTGCAGACGCTGTAAATCCTGACGCTAAAGATTTATAGCGTCAGACAACACTTTTAGCTTCAGAAGGTAGGGTTTTGGGGAGCCGGCTTCCTACTGGTTTTGATCCTCTGAAATTAAAGGGCAGCCGTCCGATGCATCTAGATGGCTGAGAAAGCTCAGGGCCTTCACAGGCCGGCGGGGGAGAAGTTGGCTCAATAGCCTTCGCCGGCCCAGGCCCAAGTTGAGCGTTTGCTGGCATGCACGGTTGCATGCTATGCGTGAGCTAGGCGTGAGCTCATTTTTTTAGCGTTAGACAGATCAACGTTGTATCTGGATTTAGCGACAGATGGGTTAACGCTAAACATGAATACCTATAGCGACAGATAACAAATCGCTAAACAAGGAATTAGCGTCAGATAGTCTGTGAGTTATCTATAGCGTCAGATCATCCATCGATAAATATAACTTTTAGCGTCACATGTTTGATGGTGATGCGGTGTTGTGGTGTAGTGTGAGACATATATATACATATATGACGGTACTAGATATATACATATATTAATTCGAGGCGCGCGCATTCCATGCACCACTAGCTTTCTCTTGTGCACGTACGTATAGCTAGGTAAGCAGAGGATGTAGCCTTCGAACTACCACTCACACACCGACACGGCGACACACGTCATGGTAACTTGGGCACGCAGCCAGGCACCACCTCTCCCGGACAAGTGAAGGAGACACATTCGGTTTGGTCAAAGACTACGCCAGAATAATGGAGCGTAGCTATTGGCTAGCTCACCGGCGCCCTTCCCTGACGTTTCATGCTAAAATTACGTTTCACCGGCGGCACACAGCAGGCCTAGCTGTTTGTTTTTATTGTGTTGCGCATAATGCTAAAACATATGGTGGAAGATTCCTAGTCAAAACGGACTTGGAACTTAGTATCACTACTGCTAAAACATACGGTGGAAGCAGCAGGTATATATTACGTATGGTTGTTGTGAAACTACCTTTTCGTTGTTGAGCGCGCCTTACGTGAAGAAGATACTACTAATCATATGATTCGTCTGACCCGGCAAGGTCTTGCACTGATCCGTGTCGATGGAAGCGTTCTCAGTAGCCGACCTCTCAACTAACGGCCTGGAAACATGCATCCCCATCGTTGGCAATTTGCCTGGTTACTTATTAATAAGTAAAGCAGGGAAATGTGTAAGCAAAACCAAATCAAACACGGATCGGAGCACAAACATCACTAGGCACGCCAACCACTAGCTAATAAGTAAATAATTGGTGCTTCTGGGCATATAGCTAATACAAATGACCACAGATGATCGATCATGCACTGAACCATCCAAGTCAGCGACGAAGGTTCAAGAGTAAAAGCCAAAGGTAGTAGTTGCAGGCTTTAGGGCCTTTGACCCAGAAGATCATACTAAAAGTGCCATGATATTTTAGGCAATATAGTGTGCACTGTCGTCTATATTTTTGGTTTTAGGGCCGCCTTCCGGCCTTGACCCTGAAGATCATACTAAAGGTAGTGGTTGCACTGAACCATTTTTGGTTTTCTATTCTAGGTTCAAAAAACTTCCCAAATCATATGATAAATGTGGGAAAAATATATATGTGTACTGTCTATATTTGTTGAATGTAATAAGAAAGTAAAAGAGTTAAACAGTGTAGATTAGGACACACAATTACGTTGGTGTTATGATAGTAGATATCTAGATGTTGAAGCTGCTTGCAAAATCAATTAACTATCATAGATTGATCCAGCAAATCCGTAGCTATGCATTATTATTCAACCACATATATATCTAGCGTCGTGCACTTGGCACGAATATGTTATGGCTAGTTTCAAGGTTACTTGCTGGATACATATCTACAGATCGCAGTCGTTGAGCAGCCTCTGTCCAGGGTTAGTGAAGTGCTGTTGTCTAACAGACTAATAATATAGCACTCGGTCCTCATTTTTTTAATCCTTGTACCGTACCACACACGGAAAAGTAATTAACGAGTAAAAAATAGTGGAGCAAATCGCTCACCAAACTCTTTTTCAAATTTTAAGCACATGCATGTTGTCTATGGCTATGCGTAATGACTACATATGGTCAATTTTGCACCCCTTCGGCCATTCATCTATAAATAGCTCCTCACTTGAGCAGCAACTCACATCACTTCTTAGTTCTTACTCTCATCACATCACATTCTGAGTTTCTCTTGACTCTATCAACCCTCTCTCTTAGAGCGAGTGGCCGCCGGAAGAGATACCGAGCACATATAGCAGACATGGCCATTGCTGCTACTCCACCGAAGATGTCGTCCGTTTTAGCCGCCCTACTTAGCTTGCTGCTCCTAGCCGTGGCGTGTCAGGCCAGCCCTTACTACCCTCTGGAGCTAGGGTACTACCGTTACAAGTGTCCCCAGGCTGAGGCCATCGTGAAGGCCATCATCGAGAAGGCCATCGCCCAGAACCCTGGCAATGGCGCCGCTGTCATCCGTATGCTCTTCCATGACTGCTTCGTCGAGGTACTTTACTTTATCATCCAAGAATCGATTTATTACATTGCAACGTATATATACATCGTTCTTACAAAACTATATAGGAGTATAAAGTAGCTATAGACGACGACTTCCTGTGTCTTGAACGTTTCACTGTTGACGACTATAGGGCTGTGATGCTTCCGTGCTTCTCGACCCGACCCCGTTCAGCCCGACGCCGGAGAAGACAAGCGCGCCCAACAACCCCAGCCTGCGCGGGTTCGAGCTGATCGACGCCATCAAGGACGCCCTGGAGGCCGCATGCCCCGGGGTCGTCTCCTGCGCCGACATTATCGCCTTCGCGGCGCGCGACGCGTCCTACTTCCTGAGCGGCGGCAAGGTCTGCTTCGACATGCCGTCGGGCCGCCTGGATGGCACCTTCTCCAACGCCTCCGAGTCCCTCAAGTTCCTGGTCCCGCCGACGTCCAACCTCAGCACCCTCGTCTCCAGCTTCGCCGTCAAGGGGATGTCGGTGGAGGACCTGGTCGTGCTCTCCGGCGCGCACACCGTCGGCCGCTCCCACTGCTCGTCCTTCGTCTCCGACCGCCTCAATGCCTCGGTCCCCTCCGACATCAGCCCCGGGCTAGCCGGGTTCCTCAAGAGCCGCTGCCCGGCCAACCCGACGAGCAGCAACAACCCGACGGTGATGCAGGACGCCGTGACGCCCAACGCCATGGACAACCAGTACTACAAGAACGTGCTGTCGCACACCGTGCTCTTCACCTCCGACGCCGATCTCCTCACGTCGGCCGAGACAGCCAAGCTGGTGCTGGACAACGCCAATATCCCCGGGTGGTGGGAGGACAAGTTCGAGAAGGCCATGGTGAAGATGGCCAGCATCGAAGTGAAGACCGGGTACCAAGGCCAGGTCAGGAAGAACTGCAGGGCGATCAATCACTACTAGCTACTTGTCGATCAACTTACCCCAGTGCAATGTGAAGACCATAAAAAAAACGCACGGTGATTGGTGAAGGATCAATCGGTCCAACCATTGTTGGTGGTGTTTAATTTGTTCATGAGCTGCAAGCGTGTTGTTGTACGACATGGCAACTGTTGTTATTTTCTTTGTGTCTTCCTCATTTGCCTTTGATTTGTTCAAAGCTTGGAGAGTTTTGTATCTGTTATTCTTTGGTTTGTATTTCTGTATTTGGATTGTTATTGAATATAAAGTTTAATAAGTTCAGTTCATATACTCCCTCTGACCCAAAAAGCTATGTTTGGATTGACTCTTTTTTAGTTTGCATCCCGAGTCTAAAAGCAACTCCAACAATTACCCTATCCCCTCTCTCCTTTCTCTAAAGTTTTATTACAGAAGAATTTAATTTCCTTTAAGGGTTTATTTGGAATCAATCCACTCTATTCCACGTGAGTTGGGAAGGACAATTTAATTTTCTACCTCAATTCCTCCCAACCTATATAGATTAGATGGATTGGAGTACATCAAAACAAACGCTCATAACATATACTCCCTCCGTATCGTCAATTGAAGTCGTTTTAGGGGCCGGCGTTGTTTGCACAAATGATGTCGCTTTAGGTGTGCTAACCCCGTAGTGGACGCAAATGCCCCCGCGCCGTCGCTTTGGTTCCGTCGCGTCGCTTGACCAGTAGTAATAAATCGCTCCGCTTTCCGACGTTGCCGTCACCTCCACTCCCCTTCGTAACCTTGCTCGCTTGCTCGCACCGGGTCTGGGAGCGGACGCACGCCATAGAGGTGCCGCCAGACTCCGTCACGTCGGCAGCCATGGCGCCGCAGGACCTCGAGCAGGACTCCATGATGCCGCAGGTACTCAATGGACTCACGACGCCAGACTTTGTGCCAGACTCCGAACAAGAGAAGAACAAGCAAGTAGATGAACAAGAGAAGAACAAGAAAAGTAGCATTACTCCAGCTACGAACGTTTCAACGGAGCCGTAAAAAAAACGCGTCCAAATGCACAGTGCCATGCAAAAAATACAGCGCTTGAAAGCAATCGAAGTATCGAACGTTGGGGCGGCGCGCTTACCAGCCCAGCTAGGAGCGGTTGTCTTGTGAGACATACCTGCAATCCTATTTAATAAGGACAAACAGAGAAAAATATATCTTAATTAATTACCTCTTGGTATGCTAAATGTTGTCCTATACGACTTCAATTACCAGTATTGAGGGAGTAGGGATATAGGGATATCTACTGTAGCACAATTCTACTACTGCAATGCCGAATTGCCTTGAGTGCCAAAAACTGCCAAGGAAATAATCCTTGGCCACAAACCGTCAAGCAAACACACTCAAGAATAAAAGCTAAGGGAAATTAGTTTCCTCGACGGTTTTAGCACTCAAAGATGATTTTCTTGAAGGCTAACCGCCAAGGAAACTACGATCAGACTTAATTTGCCGAAAGGCCAAGAAAATGTTGCAACCGCCAAGAAAAAAAGTTTTCTTGAGGGCTAACAACCTCCAAGGAAAGTAGTTTTCTTGACTGCCAACAACCTCGAAGGAAATTGTCTAGACCGCCAAGGTATAGTTGTTTCCTTGGCTGCCCTTGACCTCCAAGGAATCTATAATTTTCCATGGCTGCTATTGACCGCCAAGATAATTGTGATTTCCTTGAGAGCCGGCCCCAAGGAAATCTATATTGGAAATAAAAAAATAATTGCAGTAATCGATATATTCTAATATTCCCGTCACTATACTTAATTGACACATGGTCACATGCAAATAGACAATTTGTTATGGAACCCAACCATTATAGTAACATTAACATATCAATTACAAGTGCATTTATCATTCGGCCTTACATGAAGTCCATACATCAAACACATAAGTCACTAATAGTTTCCAATGGTAGGGGTATTACTAACTCCTGTGTCAAGCCCTCCCACCACACTATCTTTTGGCCTAAGTCGTACATTTGCTGGTTGCATACCTACATGAGAAAATAGAACAAAGAATACATTACTAAGATCTATGGATCTTGAATGAGAAAACTTTCAGTGAGTCTGTAATCACTACTTCCAGTTTTTTGCTGGTTGCATTTATTATGTTGATGCAGAGAAATTGCATTAAAATGGCATACTAGCAAAGTAATGTCATCTCGGCTTTACTCAACATGTAATGATTAATTAGTACTACAAGAATTCTGTAAATAATAACAACAGGCAAGAACAGTCATTTAATATGACAAGAAACAAGCTCGTGGTGAGTAGAGAAAGCTGCATCTCTAGACACAACTGAGTGTTAGGAGTATTCTATTATAACATAATTCTTGCAATAACTTGCACTTTAAATTTGACCGGGACAATACTCATTAGCATTTGAACACACATGCACACACAACATACAATTTTATTGAGAGCCATGAGTCCATAAGTACAGAAATATAGTATTCTTGCTTGTATGAGAGGGCGCACAACAGAGATGCTATTAAACTAATGGTGATATAAGAGAAATCTTTGCTGACCATTCTGCAGTAATCCAGGATGAAGAAGCATGTGTTCATACACTTCTAGATAGATAGCTTGATACATATCTGCAATCCAGCGAGTTGATATCTGCAAGACTCGAATAGGCTTTAGAAAAAAAACAATAGCTAACCCTATCTAGGTAGTAATAATCTCCTCAAAACATAAAACAGAATGGCAAATTAAATCACCTAGTTCTGCATATAAGAATGCGGCTCGATCCTAAAATTACTGATTAACATGATTACAGGTTCTCATACATATCCTAAAAGGCTGGGGACATGTATGAATTCTATCTAGCAATCTAATTCAGTATACTCGATCCACCAAATATAGCCTAAGTAGTTAAAAGAGCAAGAATAAGAAAGTTCAGTTTAGGCATCAAAATAGTTAAGAAGATGAGATTAGGCAATAAACTACCTTATGGCAAAGATACCCTCGTTAGCTAACAGCAACCAATCTGATGCAAAGAAACAATACTGCAGGTTACTGCACATTTTTTATGAGCAGGGCAAAATAGCACAACTCCCTTGGAATTTCATCTACAGCCTGGACATGATAGAGGCACAGAACGAAGTGCCCAAGTTCATCAGTAACTCCTTCAGACTTTGGATCTTGTAAGCCTTAACTTGTTTACTTATCTGTATTATAAAGAACAACGTCAAGTGAGTGAATAATAACTTATATTTGTACGACAACATTGTAAATAAACCAAGGAACAATGATAATCATTTAGATAGTAGTTATTATTGAAATGACTTCCTAAGTGAAAGAAAGTCTGTATATACTAGTTATTACTTATATTATTGTAAACTTAAAATTGTAGATGAAATATTGCATTGCATTTAGCTATATGGATAAATGACCAAGACTCTACACTGGCCTCTGCTATATTAGTCTAAAATCAGTGTATTGACTCTTAAAAATTCACAATAGAAATTGTAGTAATTTAAATGGAGGTATATATTTTAAATGGAGGTATACTAATGACTTATGGCACAAACTGAGATATTTATGTTTTCTTGAGTCATTGATACAGAAAACCGTATCTCTCCCATATTTAATCTTCCACCTTTGTGAACTCCCACTAACTCCTTGCGGTAAAACCACCTAATCTAATACCCTTTCAAGAGTACTTGTCTTCCAGTAGACACTAAATACCCAGGAGAGTGCACTAAACTATGCGATTCTATCGAGCACCCCAATAGGAGAACTTGAAAATTTACATTTTCCTATTAGGATCATAAATGAGAGGATAAAGCTTACAACATTCTTAGTCATTTCTTACACCACTCTTTGTACAACTTCAGAGTAATACATCAATCGTTATGACAGCGGAATATAAAATATTATCAGAGTTTCAGCGAAAATAAAAATGTATTTACGGACAGGTTTAACATTTACTTGAGGAACATTTTATGCATGACATAATAACAGGTTATAAATCTTTTCTTTGTAAATTTTTAGTGAAAGTTTTAAATAAAGTCTATATCCACAACGTAAAGAAAATCCTCGCTGAGTCCATCAGGAGGTTTCTGCATACAAGTGTCAGCTCCATAAACACCTGTCACCTGCAACAGGATAGAACAAATCCTGACTACTCAATTGTACTTCGCAAGACTTACCCGTCAGAAGAAAATAAAAGACTCCAAGGATATGCAAGACTATCTGGCTTGTGGGTTCATTGCATCTATAGGAAGTATTACTAAAAGTGCATCCTTATGTTCAAGTTTTATTAGTGGTCAGGATTGGTTCATTAGCTAACCATTCTATGTAAGTACCTATGCTGCTTTCAAACATGTGGTAAGCAATCTGAACCATTTTACCTCCTTTCAAGTTTCAGTTCTTACTATGGTGCTAGACCATAGCCAAGTCGGTACCGTCTCCCAGAAACAACGATTCACTAATCAATGTATCCCAGCTGGGTACCCAGAAACATACGCCTCGCTTGTACCCAGGCACAAACAAGACCAACTCGTTCCACTCCTATCAAGAGGTCCAAATTCTCGTCCAAACTAGGACTCCAAGCCCCTAACACCTGAGACCTGGTCTTAGTATGGTGCTTAGACCTCCACCTAATACACACCCCTAAAAGTCGGTCCGGAAAGAGTCGGAACCCATGACAAGAGAGTAACAAGTCTTCCTGCTCCCATAAGCAAGTATGTGCTCAGGATAATAAGTCTATGACCTGACTACCATCCACAGCAATGGACGGTCCTCAATCGACACAGGCAGGATAAATAGAACCAGAGCCTCGCTTGGTTGCCTAACCCCATCCAAAGTTCAAGTACAGTTCCGTCCGGTCTCCAATTATTATATATTTATATTCCATGTGATAGGGACATGATAATAGTATAATAATATCTTTTTCTATCTCTCGCGAGTGACAGACAATCACTTGACTTCTACCCGGGTCCTATAGCATAGCAAGCTACACGATCCTGACACACTAATAAGATGACTCATATATATATATATACATGTTATTCCACACTTTAGGTGTAGAATACTATTTTACACCAAGCTGTTATACTGAATAGAATTCAGTACTGTTCAGTAGTCGTGTTTCAGTATCGTTCCGTATTTTCGAGGTACTGGGTGTAGTACTAACTGATACTGAACATGGTTCAGTACTACTCAGTATTTTTTCAGGACAGTTTTGGCTTGTGTAGAATAGCGCTGCCGTGTGTGTATATATATATATATATTCTCTACACCTAGTGGGTTTCATTCAACTCCTTAAAACTTAATGCACAAGCATAAAATAAAGTATAAAATAATAGGGGTTATGCACCAGGGCTTGCCTGGGTAAGATATAACCAAAAATTAGCATTCCATCATGGTGACACGGTCATCAAGGCACCATCTTTTCCGCTACTCCAAATGACTTCGCGATCCATCATTGTTCCTATTATAATATATGTAGATGCAACGCAGAAGCGTAATCAATTAACGGTAATCGCAACTCTTATCATTAGCCTACGCCCCTCAAGCTAACGAGCTAGCTCTAATGACTAACGTACTAGGCTACATATCCCCGTTATCGAACAAAGCGCTATTTTCCCTCAAGTATTTTAGTTATAAAATCCCTAGGTGTTTCTTTATTTTATTTTATTTTATTTTATTGATTTAATATATATTCGAACTAGGGCTCAATAGCTATTCCAGCAAACTAATTAT
The DNA here is from genome assembly GCA_038087645.1 of Saccharum hybrid cultivar R570. Lineage (NCBI taxonomy): Eukaryota > Viridiplantae > Streptophyta > Magnoliopsida > Poales > Poaceae > Saccharum > Saccharum hybrid cultivar. The sequence goes on along the minus strand of JAQSUU010000056.1, from coordinate 343,297 downwards.
TCTGGAGCTACAAAAATTTCAGTGAGCATATAATAATACTATGAAGCTACATAAAATTTTCAAAGCTAACACTATCACCATTTTATCACAAAAATTCCTACAAGCTTATATATCAATAATATTAAGCATTCTAGTTTAATTATAGAACTCCTAAAAATATTATAAATCTATGTGACAAGATATACTAGCAGATAGATCACGATGTTAGGATCCTAACAAAATTGGTTTCATAATTTTTGGTTGGCTACACAAATTTATATTGAATTTACAAGTTTGCTTGGAAACTAAACTAGAAAATGCTTGAGGGAAAGAAAAGGGCCGGCGGCACCCAACTCGGCGCGGAGGCACGATTGTGCGTCAGCAGGCCGACCCAACAGGGCCGCTACACGAGCGCATCCGCACATTTTTGCAAAAGAGCCCCCGGCTTATCAGATTACTGCGTGGCGATCCCGAGCACTATTGCACCAGAGACAGGTTTTGCAAACAAGTCCCTGAACTCTCCAGTCTTTACAACGGGGTGATCCCTGATGCCACTACGCAAGACGAGCGCGACTCCGGCCGACACTGCACACCAACGCCGGTCTGCAGAGCGAGGCACCAGCTAATCGGCAAGCCAACGAGCATCGCAGAGCCAAGACGAACCCCTAGGCGGTGATTGGAAGCTAAGTGGTGACCCCTAATGCGCTGCTCATGCTAGCGGGCCAACTACCATGGCGGCGTGAGCGTTCCAGCGGCCTAGGGCACTAACGCAGGGGCATAGACGGCGGGGAAGTATCAAGAGCTCACCGCGGTTCGTGCTATGGTGACGGTGGAAACAGAGGAGGGCCGAGGTGGTTTGGCCACTTGCGCCCGGGCACGGCGGCGGCACCCCGAGGCGGACACCGGTGCGTCACCACACCATCGACGAGCGCTCTGGCCAGAACGATGTGAGCACCAGCTAAAAGGAGGTCAAGAGGAGTTCACGGATACGGGCAATCAAACTACTACTAGCCCTACGGGCCTTACCCCCAACTTCTCGGGCACAACGGCGTTGTTGACCGGCGATGAACAAAATGCTAAATTGGCGATCGGTAACGCTTGGCTGGGGTTAGGGAAGATGGGGCGCCTAGCTGACTTCCTATGCCACCTACTGGCATGAGGAATCGAACTGAGAAGCCCGGAGCTAGGCGTAATGGGAGGGCGGAGAGGCGGTGCTCTTGCCATGGTCATGTCGTGGAGAGGGCATACGATCAGGTTAAGGCGGGGCGGCTTGATTGTGGTAGTTCAGGCACGTGTGCACTAGTGACACAACAAGAAGGCTTGGCGCAAAGCGCCGAAGTGCAGTGGCAGGACCTGAGCGGGTCCTCTAGATGGCGGCTAGTGGGGGAGCAGGGCGAGGCAGGGAGACGTCTCCTTGCCACTGCGGCCGGGGTCACCGACCCAGGCGTGATGAGCAGTGGGACACGCTCAGGGATTCGACGTGGTAGGTGAAACGAGGGGCAGTGGAAACGCCATGACAACCACGCAACGGCCTTGGTTCGGTCTTGCGTGCGGGGCAGCGGAAGCCAGGCCGCAGCCAGCCGGGGCCAGCCAACGCCAGGGCGAAGACGCTCTGCGGCATCCCCCATGGAACGCGAGCTGGCCAGTGGCAACAGCCCGGCCACGATCCTAGCCCAGTGCCAGCAGCGCCTACGCGCGCTGTGATCGCGAACCCGGTTGAGCGATAGCAACGGTGGTGTGCACGCATTTAAAAGCAAAGCATAGGCCGCTAAAGATCACGGTTGAGGTTCAAGCAAAACCACTAACCTAAAGCCGGTACTAACACCCAACCGGCGAAGCAAACCTCATGTCCACATCTTGCCAAATTTGTCCTGTATAGGTAGTTTTCTGGTCAAAGTTTCTTGGCTTCTATGTTTGCGTGGATGAAATAAAAAAAACTCAGACAAAAGACGAATAGCCAAAAAAAAGACTTCTCCATAAATACTGCTAGCTTATAAATTAGCAAGGATGAGAGTAAAGACACGACACGAATGATTTTGTATACTTGTATAGAATGTGCATAAACTTAAAACTTTGTCTTTGTTATGCATCCCACCCGCTAGTTGTTAGATTTTTCCCCCCTTCTTTCACAGTTAAGCACGCCAATTTTGGTATAATGTGCCTTGCAATTCGAACAAAAGCAAGTCGACTTTGTTCTGCATATATACCTCTGTACGTCGTACAAGTTGGTTTCCTTTTTCCCCCTTCTACTCTGAGATGCGCTGGTGTACAGATGCCCAGTTGTGGAATCGATGAACAAGAGCTTGTGCTGTTAGTCGATGACGACGCAGGCTGCGGGCGTCCTGCTTTTCAAGAATCCAGCTGCAGCGAACATATCAGCAATCGCCCATGTTTGACTTCCGTTCCAAGCTCATATACACGCTCCGCACAACCTCCATATGCATCATCTAGGAAACTTTTAGTTTCAAACACCTTTGATTAGCACGCAGGACGCGTACCTTGCTAGTATATATATGTATAAATTAACGAAGTACAAAAGATCGCTCTGCTCACGTCAACGACAAGCATCAGATTAGCTGTATGCATCAATCATCAGTACCTTCCGCGACATGCCGACTAGTTTCCATTTGCCAAGATAAACAAACGTTCACAAGACACCCGTCGAGAAACCCTATCAAGCGGCATTCAAGCTATAACATGGAGTAGGGGGTTGTGGCAAAAACATGAGAGCATGGGGGAAATTTGGTTGTCTATTTGCCTTGCTTTTCATTTGCTCTACTTCTCTTGATTGCAAGTTTCTTTTGTAACAACTTGGATTCATATTAGTGTGCTTAGCATAGGATTCCTGCTTGATTATATAAGGACCATACTCTTAGTGCATGTGATCCTCTTGCTAAAGACATGATTAGTGTGCTGGCCCTAAGGATACATTAGAATTGCTTTTGTGGAAGAACTTACGAGCCAAAGTGCTAAAGGGGGTTCAGAGTTTGCAAAGCTAAGCTAAGATTGTTGCATAATTTTTTTAGAGCCCAATTCAACCTCTTGCCTCATGTGCCATTCAGTCCTCACATCATCACCATGGCATCCCGTGGCACTATTTGTCTCCTACTCACGCGTTCCCTCATTCACACAAGTCTGCCACCATTGCACATCCACTCATTGGCCTGCCACTATTGCACACTCACTCATTGGTTGCATCGATGACATGTCCAAGGAGACTCCCACACTCGCTGCCACCTCCTCCTACCAAAACCGTCCACCTGGCTTCTACAGGCGCCTGTTATCATGCTCCTCACCCACACGTCTCATCAAAACAGTTAGGCAAGAGCATATGGAATGAAACCACTAGCAGCGGAGCTATTCAGTTTAGAGAGGGGATATGAGGGGCAACTGGCTGGCTAGAGGGTACGAACGACAGGATGGACTCCCATGTTAGAGAAACATAGACGTTAGATGATGCACGGAAGAATCCTTGCTACTTTAAATATTAGGTATAGATGTATAACCTACACTAAATGCTCTCCTTAGAGCAGACCTTTTTTTTGAGGGGGAGAGCAGACTTCACTAATAGCCATGCATATATATACATCCACTAGTGTAGACAAAACCACCACGAATTCTTTTAGGGAACTTACGAAAAGGATATATGCTAGGTCAGATTAATGTGCAAGATGGCATGTCCGATCAGTCGATCACCATTATTGGACTTACCAAGCAATGCAATCAATGAAATAAACCAAACAACCTAAAACTTGGTCAGTCTTGTGCATGGGAGCGGCCAGTTGTTAGATTTCATGTTAGTTCTCTGTTTGTAACAGTGGCGGACCCACGAATTGAACTGAGCCTGAACGAAGTGACCAGAGTGGTGAAGTCTAAAGCCTTGTTTGGGAGGGCTCCTCTGGACGAGGCAGAGCCATTTTTCTTTTTCAAAACAGCTTCGGCTCTTTTTTCACTGAAAAACGGTTATAAACAGCTCCTCCTACTAAACTGTTTAGTAGGCCTTCTCTAGAGGAGAAGATGCTAGAGCCAGAGAGAAGCCATGCCAAACGTGGTGTAAGGAACTTTTCTCATTCATCTTAGCATAGAATAGGATTGCAACTACTTTTTCACAACCGTTCCAAATGACTTTTAAAATGAGAGGAAAAGAGAACTACTATGCACGGTCTTAATAAATATAGGCTTAATTACCAAGATTAATACAATCATTACAAGAAGTGAACCCTAACCTCCATTATAGGAGTACTGTGCTAGCTACTCCTACGTTGTGTGATAGCGGCAACGGTTTAGGCTTTAGTGGAAATTAATGTGTGCCAGCTACTCCTACGTTGTCTCCTCTAGCAGGTGCTGCTCAGCGCTCAGGCTCAGTCCCTCAGGCGCTCAGCTTCTCTGATGAGCGTCTAATCACAAGCAGCTACCCAGCGCGCGCCGGAGCCCGGGCAGGCGCCATGTCGCCGAGCCCCGGATTCGCCCCTGGTTTGTAACTTCTATCTACAGTTCGCCATCTAAGTTGTTAGACCTCTGCCAATGCGTTGTTAGTTTCTACACATCTCATTTTCTAATTTTGCTTACCCAGCCCGTTTGAAACGTACATCAAGCAAATCCTTTTTCGACCATATACGCAAGTCAACTAAACAAGGGTACGACTACGACCCTGCACAGTGTATACTATAAACAGCTGTTGATACATCTTACCGGCCACACGCAAACGTCTACCTAATATACTGTCTTTAAGAATTGATCCAAGTGCATGCAGCGAACGAAGAGAGATGGATAATTCTTATCTGTCAAGAGAACATCTTTGACTCCGGCTCCAAGCTTCAACACGCTTCAATCATGCCTGTGAGATATCCGGGCACTGCCACTGCATGCTTATAGTATTCAGAACTTTGGTTTAATTTTTTTTTCCGCCCTTTAAACGACAAGCTGGATGGGCTGTACCCAAACATGCCGACTTGCTGAGATAAACAAACATTCAGAAGCCATGCGCTTAGAAGCCTCGTGATGGTATAAAATACCCCCAATTCCACCTCCACGGTCGTTCACCGGATTCAAATCCAACTAACGATGAGCAGTTCCGCAACTTTTCCTTTTTAAATAATTTTTCCATAATTTTCTATTATTAGAAAGATACTAAGTTATGTACATAATTTTTATATGCATAATAGTTTGGAAAATGTCTACTTAACCACTTCAATTATTGGTAGTTGTCTACTTCACCCATTCACCTATAAAATCAAGTATTTTACCCCTCAAAATATTGAAAACCGTCTAAATAACATCTCGGTTTTGAAGGTGATTTTGTTAACATGGTATATTAAAAGTCTATATAACCTCCTACCGTATCAAAAGTTGTCTACAGGACCCCCTCAATCAACTATAAAACATGATAGTATAGACCGTAAACCATGCGTTGTTAGTTTCTACACATCTCATTCTCTAATTTCGCTTACCCAGCCCGTTTGAAACTTACACCAAGCAAATCCTTTCGACCATACGCAAGTCATCTAAGCAAGGGTACGACTACGACCCTGCACAGTGTATATAAACTAGTCACTACCGGAATCCGCTTCTTTGCCGAGCGTCGGAGGCTTTGCCGAGCGTTTTTTTCGGACGCTCGGCAAAGAAGGCTTTGCCGAGAGCCAAATAAAAAACACTCGACAAAGCCTCTGCACTCGGCAAAGAAGGCTTTGCTGAGTGTCAAATAAAAAACACTCGGCAAAGAAGTTTCTTCGCCGAGTGCCAAAAAAACACTTGGTAAAGGCTTCTTTGCCGAGTGCTAAAGTAAAACACTCGGCAAAGCAATTTTTCAAACTACGTTTTAGTGCCCTAAATGAATTCAAATAAAAAAGTTTTCAACTACAAAGTTTCATAACTTCTCATGATCTACAAACTTTATATTGGTCATTTCTTCATTCGACAAAATAATAATTACGTTATTCATAAAATGTATGTCTCTCAAGTTTCATGAAACTACAAGAGAGATGTATAAGATTTGTGAACAATGTTAGCACCATAATTTCGGATGGAAAAACTTCCTAAATGAAGTTTGTAGATCTCGAAAGGTTATGAAACATTGTAGTTGACCACTTTTTAATTTGAATTCATCTTGTCATGCAAAACTACGTTTAAAATTCAAAATTTTAAAATTCGAATTTTTCAAAAGACCTCGGATGGAAAAACTTCCTAAATGAAGTTTGTAGATCTCGAAAAGTTATGAAACATTGTAGTTGACCACTTTTTCATTTGAATTTATCTTGTCATGCAAAACTACATTTGAAATTCAAAATTTTAAAATTTGAATTTTTCAAAAGACCTCGGATGGAAGAACTTTCTATATGAAAAATGTAGAGCTCGAAAAGTTATGAAACTTTGTAGTTGACAATCTTTTGATTTGAATTCGTTTAGGGCCTCAATCAATCAATTTTCACTTGGTTTAGTATAATATTTGAGTAACCGAAACGGCATATAGACGCATATGAGTGTGTAGTGCATGTGGCAGAGGAGGTATCGCGTGAGGGAGAGGTCACGAGTTCGAATCCCGCCGACCGCGTAGCCGCGACTTCGACGGAGACGGGTGGGCGCTTGCCAGTGGGCCCCTCCCCAGATTAAAAAAAATCTAGTTTTTTTGCATTTTTTTATTTCGCGCTTTGCCGAGCGTCGGCTCTCGGCAAAGCAGCCTTTGCCGATCGGATTTTCGCCGAGGGCGCTTTGCCGAGAGCTACGCTCGGCAAAGGCTTTGCCGAGGGTCTTAGAGGCTTTACCGAGAGTCTGGGGCCCTCGGCAAAACAGCCGGCTCCGGTAGTGAGTATAAACAGCTGTTGGTACATGATACCGGCCACACGCAAGCGTCTACCTAATATACTGTCTTTGAAGAACTGATCCAAGTGCATGCAGCGAACGTAGAGAGATGGATTATTCTTATCTGTCACAAGAGAACATCTTTGACTCCGGGTCCAAGCTTCAGTACGCTTCAATTATGCATGTGAGATATCCGGGCACTGCATGCTTATAGTATTCAGCACATTGGTTTAAATTTTTCCCCTTTTAACGACAAGCTGATGAGCTGTACCCAACATGCCGACCTGCTGAGATAAACAAACATTCAGAAGCCATTCGCTTAGAAGCCTCTTGATGGTATAAAATACTACCCCTGTTCTAAAAAAATGTAATTGTAGGTGAATACTCGATTAAAGTGTTCAAAGCTTGACCAAGTATACATGTAAAAATGTTTTTTTTGAATAAAAATACATGCAAAAATCTTGACGTTGTTGACACCAAATAAATATATTATAGAATATATCTCATAACAAATCTAGTACTCCCACTATTCCAAACAATAAGTCATTACAAGTTTCTTAGCGAGTCAAAGCATCTCAATGTTGACCAATTATATAATAAAATAGTAATATTTATGACACCAATTAAGTATCATTAAATTCTTTATTAATTATATTTTCATAGTATACATATTTGATGTCATAAATCTTTATAATTCTTGATCTTTGTAATTTTGGTCAAACTTGAAATGTTTTGACTCTCCAAGAAAGTTGAAATAATTTATAATTTGAAAGTTATATAATTTGGAATAACTTGGAATTGTTCTCAGGGTGAAAGAGTTATGGCATTTGCAATATAATATTGTCGAGCTACCAGCAAATCAATTATTGTACGTGCTTCGATGGGCTTGTACTCTAAGATGAGTCTTATGCATGGTATATCCATGCCCTGTTAGTTGTAGAGGCCATAGATCAAAGCGTATTTCCATAGCACACATCACCATCACTTTTATTTCTAAGCACACTGAAGTACCGACATTAGGTAGCAATTACTTATGTTGTTATGCAAACATAGGAACAAGCTAACCTTATCCTCAATGGATGAATCGCTAGGTGTTATGTCCACGACACGAATGATTGTTGTATACTTGTATAGATGTGCATAAACCTAAAACTTTGTCTTTGTTATGCATCCCAACTGGTTGAGCTTGTTATTATCAACAGTTAAGCATGCCAATTTTGGTATATGTATGTACCATGCAATTCCAACAAAAGCAAGTCGACTTTGTTCTGCATATATACCTCTGTATAAACGTCGTACAAGTAGCATCCCTTTTTTCCCCTTCAACTCTGAGATGCTGTGGTGTACAGATGTACTAGTTGTGGAATCGATGAACAAGAGCTTGTGCTGTAAATCGATGACGACGCAGGCTGCGGACGTCCTGCTTTTTCAAGAATCCGGCCAGCTGCAGCGAACATATCAGCAAACCGCCCATGTTTGACTTCCGTTTCAATATCATACACGCTCCGCACAGCCTCCATATGCATCATCTAGGCAAGCTTTTAGTTTCAAACCCCTTTGATTGGATTAGCACGCAGTACGAATACCTGCCCGGTATATATGTATAAATTAACGAACTGTATTCATATTAGCTGTATTCATATTAGCTGTATTCATCAATCATCAGCTACCTTCCGTAGAAGGGTAAAATTCATGAAAAAATTAAGATCTTTTTGTGGCTTATGAATAATGATGCCATTTTAACTTTTTAGGATAATCTGAGGAAGAGAAATTGGCAAGGTGATCCTAGTTATGTGTTTTGTGATTCTGTTGAGACTGTCTCTCATCTTCTTTTCCAATGTCCTGTTGCTAAGGTCATATGGGTTCTATAGATCACAAATAAGCCTATCTTAAATTTATAGGGTGGTAGATAGAAATAGATTCTATAAATCACTATGCTATAATTTTATTCTTCAACTTATAATACATTCTTCAATTCACTTTCCAACAATATTAATGCAACATATAAGTATGTCCCTTATATGCCTAACAATAAATATACAAATATATTCCACGTACAACTATATTAACTTAATTAATCTATGCTTAAATTGTAATTATTAGAATAAATTCAATTCCAAGGATCCAATGGCCCTAATGGAAATGGGGTTCCGGCGTGGAAAAAAAAATCAGCTACCTTCCGCAACATGCCGACTAGTTGCCCAGATAAACAAACGTTCACAAGACACCCGTCGAGAAACCCTATCAAGCGGCATTCAAGCTATAAATAGGGGTGGCAAGCAACAGCACCTCACCACTCAGCTTCTTCGCACTTGACATACAGTTTAATTAGTTTGTGAGACTAGACGGTGGCCAGATCGAGCAAGCTCGATGGCGAGCAAGGTGGCTGCACTGCTCTCATGTGCGTTCTTGCTCCTGGGAGCGGCATGCCAAGCAGCACCTGGTTACTACAGACCTCCGAGTCCTGATTCGTGCGGGCTCAAGGTGGGGTACTACCACCACAAGTGCCCGCCCGCCGAGGCCATCGTCAAGAGCGTCGTCGGAGCCGCTGTCCGGCAGAACCCCGGCATCGGCGCCGGCCTCGTTCGCATGCTCTTCCACGACTGCTTCGTCGAGGTACATTAGACATCTTCAGTTCTATTTCTACACCCACTGCTCAATGCTCGTGCATGAGACGGCTTGCGCTGACGCCACGTCATGATATATACGCAGGGCTGCGACGCCTCCGTCCTCCTGGACCCGACGCCGGCCAACCCGCAGCCAGAGAAGCTCGGCCCGCCCAACAACCCCAGCCTCCGGGGCTTCGAGGTCATCGACGCCGCCAAGGCCGCGGTCGAGCGCGCGTGCCCAGGCGTCGTCTCCTGCGCCGACATCGTCGCCTTCGCAGCCCGCGACGCCTCCTTCTTCCTCGGCGGCCGCGGGGTCGACTTCGACATGCCCGCCGGCCGCCTCGACGGCCGCGTCTCCATCGCCTCGCGCACCCTCGACTTCCTCCCGCCGCCGACCTTCAACCTCTCCGAGCTCGTCCAGAGCTTCGCCGCCAAGGGCCTCGGCGTCGAGGACATGGTCGTGCTCTCGGGCGCGCACACCGTCGGCCGGTCCCACTGCTCGTCCTTTGTCCCCGACCGCCTCGCCGTTCCTTCGGACATCAGCCCTTCCTTCGCCGCGTCTCTGAGGAGCCAGTGCCCGGCGAGCCCCAGCTCCAGTAACGACCCCACCGTCTTGCAGGACGTCGTGACGCCCGACAAGCTGGACAACCAGTATTACAAGAACGTGCTGGCGCATAGAGTTCTCTTCACGTCGGACGCCTCACTCCTCTCGTCACCGGCGACGGCGAAGCTGGTGTCTGACAACGCCAACATCCCTGGGTGGTGGGAGGACAGGTTCAAGGCGGCCATGGTAAAGATGGCCAGTGTCGAGGTGAAGACCGGCAACACCGGCGAGATCAGGAGGAACTGCCGGGTCGTCAACTAGCTGTTCTGATAATGTGCAGCAACCATAATTCTTGTTTATATATAATTCCATGTTGTTATTGCACTGCCAGTGTTTTGTTTCATTTTTCAACTTCATTTTGTATTTGGTTGCCAATTTGGTATTGGTTGATAATAATAATAAAGCCATATTCACTCTCTACTTTGGAATTTAGTTTCGATGACATTAGAATTTACGTTATGTGGGGATCCAATGTAAGATGGGAAAATATGTGGTGGTAATAAATATGGAAACTAATTTTAAGAATGCACTTGTTACTTGAAAAGTTTTAAAACTTAGTACATATGTAGTGCATATCTATATATGTCGTAAAAGTTAGGATACAAACTTACTTTTAAAAAGTTCATACCAAAATGACTACTTTCATTTGTATGTGCACTACAAGACAAAAATCCTTCTGGATAGATTAGAACGCTCCTTCCAAAGTATATCGAGTTTAAAGTTTCATGTAATATAAAAAAATCCTTAAACTTGCTTATTTCTCTTCTTAATTGAATGAGCAGTTCTCCTTCTGACTTTTCAAAAAAACAGACTAAACAATTAGATATGAATAGCATGGTAGAGGGTGGTGTCGCACCCGGTTTTCTGAAGAATACCAAGCGCTAACTATATGTGTGCCCAGGATGTCCACACGACACATATAGCAACAAATATGGAGAATATCAAGAATAATGTTTTATTATATATCGAACATAGTTACATCAAAACTTACAACTAGTACAAAGTGTAGCGGAAACTGTTCTATATCTTCTCTTCGGGACTCCATACTCCACAGGGACGGTTGACTGGGGGAGCACTCGCCTCGGTACTCCAAAGGAAACTCTTCACTTGGTCCACCATCTGGTACCCATCCGGGATTTTTATTGGTGGCAACGACAAGCGTCAGCTCACCATGCTCAGCAAGTATACCATGAGGTTATGCAAGACTCAAGAAGGCATGACTCGGTTGTACTGCGGTAAGCATTTTTAGTTGGTCATATTTTATTTATTATGCCTATGTTTCTAAGTTATGCTTAAGGCTCCCATGTGAATATAATTAGTTATCACCATCAAGATTAATCATATCCCAAACCATCCATAGAACCATCTATCTCGAAAAGGATCCAGGCCGCTCGTGACCGTGAGCACGGCTGATATATCAGTTTGATCAAACTCTGCAGAGTGTGTACACTTTCACCTTGAGTCGTGAATACCCATGTGCCCGAGGTGGCCAACCTCTTGACTCACTTCCAAAGTAAGTCGGCAGGGTTCACTACGAAGCCTTTCACTAATTACCCTAACAAGTTAGTAGCCGCGAGGTTTCAGCGTCTAGGCGAATGGAGCCCCCCTTCAAGAGTGGCACACCATGACCGCAGCCCAGTACTCACCTTGACAGGCAAGAAGCCATTCTGCAACCTAGTCCCCCCTCTTGTGCCGAAAACTTTCGGTAACTACTAACAAGCTAGAGAAAACTAGCTATACGACTAAGATCGTGCCCATTTTGATTCTCAAGGCTGTACGGAAGTCCTGGGTTGCCGCTTTAAGATTCAGTCCTTACGGAGGGCAGACTAGAGCACCCAACAAGGCCCAATGCTCTAACTCCCTTTCTGTCCAAGTTGCCGAAAAGCACCATTTTATCCAATGATTTCATAAGTCATTAATCAGGATTAACATTATAATATTTGGTGACTACAAGCTAAGCAAAACTACCCATATGCATGAACCCAAGGTAACAAGGAAGATGGTACAAAAGTATTAGGTAAAGTCCTTAGCATCATATTAGACACATGCATATGAAAGTGATTATAAGGTTATTAGGTGACAAGGGAACTCATGTTACACTTGCCTCCAATTATTCGCTCCAACTTTCCAACTTTTCCTTCCAAACCATCACCGCATATCTTCTTCTATCGATAGCAACAATTGGCTCAAGCACCTGAAAAATGACCCTAAAACAATACACCAATCATTACAAAAACGATTGTTACACGAAGACATGATTCTATGATCGCGTGCGTGCAAAAACCACTAAAAACGCAGCTATAGTTAAAAGATTTGAGCTTTTGAAGTTTGAAGGCTAAAAAGCAAAAGTGTCTCTCTTTTTAAATTACATAAAAAAACAAATCAAATAAAATTAGATTTATGATATGGATAGATGAATAGTGAGATAATTTCAGAATGATCAAGGGATAGTGTTGCAAGGATATTTGTGAATATACTGGAATTATATTTAAAAGAAAGGATATTTGTAAATGGCACGAACATTGATATAATTCTGGTAACATGTATTGGAAAGGCTAATTAGTAGCATGATGATAACAACTTGGAGATAAGCCATATGACGACAAAAGAAATTGTGGAATTGATTAGCATGAATCAGTGATGACATGTAATGAACCTTTGCCGATTGACTTGTCTATGCAAGCTAAATTTGTAGACAGGCGGGGATCATCGATGAACAAAAGGCATGCTCCGACAAGAGACTGATGTAACATTATCTATGCGTGTGTCCAAAACAAAAAGATGGTAGCGCGTGGAGATATTTCTCACCAACACCGGCGGGGATCAGAAGGGATGCGTGATGGCCGGTGACGTAGAGGATATTGCAGTGAGGAAGAAGATCGGCGATGACGGCCCTGGAGAGTAGCAGTTTTGGGCACCCTTGTCAGCCATTGCAAATAGCACCAACAGGACAGGTTCTTTCTGTGGATGTGGATAACCGGTCGACGACAAGCAGAGTGAGAGGAAACGAGTAGAACTAGGCATATGAGATAGATCAGCGGCTACAGAGAGCACACATGTATAAATGATCACGGTAAAAATATTACCAGCGGATGAGCAGGGTCACCTGACGTGGTCAGGCAAAGCAGCAAAAGCTACATGTCCGATAGAATGGATGAGGCGTACCTGCCATTTGTAGTGTCGATGGAGGGGTCTGAGAAGACAGGGTGAATTAAACATTCATGGTGGAGCTTGTGTTAATGCCACTAGTATAGTGCAACCGTTTCCATCTCTGGTATGATGGGAATTATTGAAGGGTTGAGTGGAACTTCAGTTTTGCAAGATGGTGGAAAGAAATTATGCTAGAGCGTGGACGTTGACAGATTTGAACGACATGCACTATGCTCCAGCTTGGTCGATTACCATGGTGCCTAGCAGAGGAAACGGCAGTGACATGAGAGAAAAGAGAAGCAAAGATTATGGAGCTCTTGTTAACTCTAGAAGGCCAGCTGCAGCGTTTGATTTGCTTGGTGGTGGAATTTGGTGGATAAATGAATGAGCGATCAGTCATGTGCAAACAGCAATGACGGTAGTAAAGGAGGGAGTCTACAATAGTAACTACCCGAAAACTTAATGAAAGAGATTTACGGTAGCTCAATATGTTGCACCCTCATCAGTTTTGACTTGACGATGGCCCATGATGGAATCTATAAATGAGAGAGACAGAATCACATTATGCCAAGCATGATACGTGAAGGACCTGATTGCTAACTCTTGTGTTGATAAATCACGTACAACGAAAAGAGGTCCAAGGGAGAAAGAAATTGACTTGCACATTTTTTTTATGAAGAAGAGATTAGAAGGCCAAGGAAGAAAAGGGAATTTGCTTCACTCGAAACTTTTGGAGAAGCAAAAGCTTAAGAATTTGATCAAACTTTATAAAATGTATTTTCAAAACTGTTTCGAAGCTTAATTTAGAAACTATTTTTTTAAACAGAACAAATACTTGTAGCACGCTAAATGGATTTTCAAATTCCTTTTTCATTCAATAAAATTAATGCAGGCAACATGAATGCAACAAGCATATCAAATAAATTTTTAAAGAGAGAAAATAAAAATTTTGCACTTTTTAAGTTGTCAAGCTATTTAAAACTTGGAAAATTTTAGAAAATTCATAAATTCATTTATTTTATTTAGTGTTTTCTAGTCACATCCCAAAACTGAATTTTTTTGGGTGTGACAGGTGGACTCTTTGATATGACGTAATGAATAATATTTACCAGGTTAAGATCCTAACTTACCAGGAGATAAAAAAAATACAAGCATGATGCTGACCTTTAGGTATGCTCCACCGTGGACCATGGAACACTCCCGGACACAAGTATCTCTTGATCGTGGTATTGAATTTGCCACACAAGGTTTTCACCCACCAAAGCCCTAGTATCGTGAGTCACGAAATCTCACCACTGCAACATGTCTCTTCCAGTCATCTTGACACCGTAAACACACCAATATGATGCCACATCACATGGAGATAGGGGGGTCGCCGCCTCCACAACTTCACCGAAAAGTGACAATGACCTCAAGTGATCTAGTTCGCCAGAATACAAGGAAACACGACCCTAACTCACAAAGCTCTCAAGCTCACTCTAAGGTATAAAATCATAAAGATGAACTGTAGTATCTATGCTAGCTTTGGATGTGATCTTGATGTTCTTGGGAGGGTGGATGGAGTGCAAAAATAGTTGTTCTAAATTATTTCAGCCTTGGGGCACTCCAACCCACACAAAGAAGTGAGCGAACCAAATATGAGGAATCAGGCAGCACAATGCCAATATGTACAATCCGCTAGGGCAAATGGTGGCCATTGGATCATCCAATGATGTCTATGTCTATCAGCTTTTTTCAATGGCTAGACACCTCTTCACCCCTATATATGCTAGCCCTGCTTGTTTGGAGCGGCTCTTGCACCTCATTGTGTTACCAACACTTATAAAGAGACTAGTAAGCATTTGGAGAGACACCCAAGCGAAGTGAGCTTTTAGTGTTAGCCTTGAGCACTATCGTTCATGTTCTTTGTTGTGTTTTCTTGAGTTGAAGGTTGATGAACTATTACTCTTGATGATTGTTATCACCCAGGCCGATGGAGCACTTTGTGACCTTTCTTTGTGGAGCTGTTGTAAGGAGGCTCTAGAAGTTGTTCGTGGTCTTGAAACTCACCATGTTGAAGTGGTGAATGGGTATTGACTAGTGGAGAGGACCTTAGCCAAGTCTTTGTTACTCTTAGTGCTCCAACATGGAGTAGGGGGTTGTGGCAAAAACATGAGAGCATGGGGGAAATTTGGTTGTCTATTTGCCTTGCTTTTCATTTGCTCTACTTCTCTTGATTGCAAGTTTCTTTTGTAACAACTAGGATTCATATTAGTGTGCTTAGCATAGAATTCGTGCTTGATTATATAAGGACCTTACTCTTAGTGCATGTGATCCTCTTGCTAAAGACATGATTAGTGTGCTGGCCCTAAGGATACATTAGAATTGCTTTTGTGGAAGAACTTACGAGCCAAAGTGCTAAAGGGGGTCAGAGTTTGCAAAGCTAAGCTAAGATTGTTGCATAATTTTTTTAGATCCCAATTCAACCTCTTGCCTCATGTGCCATTCAGTCCTTACATCATCACCATGGCATCCCATGGCACTATTTGTCTCCTGCTCACGTGTTCCCTCATTCACACAAGTCTGCCACCATTGCACATCCACTCATTGGCCTGCCACTATTGCACACTCACTCATTGGCTGCATCGATCACATGTCCAAGGAGACTCCCACACTCGCTGCCACCTCCTCCTACCAAAACCGTCCACCTGGCTTCTACAGGCGCCTGTCATCATACTCCTCACCCACACGTCTCATCAAAACAGTTAGGCAAGAGCATATGGAATGAAACCACTAGCAGCGGAGCTATTCAGTTTAGAGAGGGGATATGAGGGGCAACTGGCTGGCTAGAGGGTACGAACGACAGGATGGACTCCCATGTTAGAGAAACATAGGCGTTAGACGATGCACGGAAGAATCCTTCCTACTTTAAATATTAGGTATAGATGTATAACCTACACTAAATGCTCTCCTTAGAGCAGACCTTTTTTTGAGGGGTAGAGCAGACTTCACTAATAGCCATGCATATATATACATCCACTAGTGTAGACAAAACCACCAGGAATTCTTTTAGGGAACTTACGAAAAGGATATATGCTAGGTCAGATTAATGTGCAAGATGGCATGTCCGATCGGTCGATCACCATTATTGGACTTACCAAGCAATGCAATCAGTGAAATAAACCAAACAACCTAAAACTTGGTCAGTCTTGTGCATGGGAGCGGCTAGTTGTTAGATTTCATGTTAGTTCTCTGTTTGTAACAGTGGCGGACCCACGAATTGAACTGAGCCTGAACGAAGTGACTAGAGTGGTGAAGTCTAAAGCCTCGTTTGGGAGGGCTCCTCTGGACGAGGCAGAGCCATTTTTCTTTTTCAAAACAGCTTCGGCTCTTTTTTCACTGAAAAACGGTTATAAACGGCTCCTCCTACTAAACTGTTTAGTAGGCCTTCTCTAGAGGAGAAGATGCTAGAGCCAGAGAGAAGCCATGCCAAACGAGGTGTAAGGAACTTTTCTCATTCATCTTAGCATAGAATAGGATTGCAACTACTTTTTCACAACCGTTCCAAATGACTTTTAAAATGAGAGGAAAAGAGAACTACAATGCACGGTCTTAACAAATATAGGCTTAATTACCAAGATTAATACAATCTTTACAAGAAGTGAACCCTAACCTCCATTATAGGAGTATTGTGCTAGCTACTCCTACGTTGTGTGATAGCGGCAACGGTTTAGGCTTCAGTGGAAATTAATGTGTGCCAGCTACTCCTACGTTGTCTCCTCTAGCAGGTGCTGCTCAGCGCTCAGGCTCAGTCCCTCAGGCGCTCAGCTTCTCTGATGAGCGTCTAATCACAAGCAGCTACCCAGCGCACGCCGGAGCCCGGGCAGGCGCCGTGTCGCCGAGCCCCGGATTCGCCCCTGGTTTGTAACTTCTATCTACAGTTCGCCATCTAAGTTGTTAGACCTCTGCCCATGCGTTGTTAGTTTCTACGCATCTCATTTTCTAATTTTGCTTACCCAGCCCGTTTGAAACGTACATCAAGCAAATCCTTTTTCGACCATATACGCAAGTCAACTAAACAAGGGTACGACTACGACCCTGCACAGTGTATACTATAAACAGCTGTTGATACATCTTACCGGCCACACGCAAACGTCTATCTAATATACTGTCTTTAAGAATTGATCCAAGTGCATGCAGCGAACGAAGAGAGATGGATAATTCTTATCTGTCAAGAGAACATCTTTGTGTAACGCCCTAAAATTTGCTTCTTTGGAAATAGAGATAAAATGATTTAATTATGAATGTTTTGTGCTCATGAAACATAGTAAAACAAAATTTTCATTGAATTAAAATTCATCTTAGGATGTAGCAACATTGTTGTGCATACATACTGATGCATTTGTGTTTTTGTATTGTTTGGTTTTGACCAAAGATCAAAATGAATTCAAGTTGTTTTTTTTTAAAATGCGTTTAGGTCGATTTTCCTTCTCTGATATAAATATATCATTTTTCTACAATCAAATTCCTTGTTTTTCATCCATCAATCAACCTCTACAAGCTTCTCAGGAATTTTTCTGACTTTTTCTGTAGCTTGTTTCCACTTGTCTGTGAGCATCATCTAATTTTTAGATGCTCTAAAATATCTTATCATGAGCTCCAAATACTTTATTTGGGTTCCTCATGTTTCATAATGTCTCTGAAAAATTTCCCTGAATTTTCGGAGCTTTCGGAGTATTTTTCGCGGCTTAAATAATAATTCTAGACTTTTCTAGAATTATTTTATCCATGAAAATAATTAATTCCGAAAATAATAAATCTCTCATTTTTTTCAATGCTCAAAGCCCATGTGCAATAATCCTAATAAATCTCAAAGGCCCATACATTTATTTACTAATGGGCTTAAATGATTACTTAGGCATATTAGCGGAGGTGGATGGTGCAACGTCAATTAGCACCATATCGCTAGTTGACATAGAGGTGGAGAGTTTTCCTCCCTATATATACGTACCTACGCCATGGGCAAAGCACACCAAAACTACCGTAGAGGAGCCCCTAGTTTGGGAAATCTCTCGTGTAGTAAAATATAATTTTCTCTCTTCTTGTCGTCCTCGGCCAAGCCCTATCTCTCGCTCTCTGTTCTGCGTTCGGCTTCGCCAAAGCGGCGCCGTGATCCCGGGCCGCTGAGCCTCGTCGTCGTCTTCAGGAGGCAGCCTCAGCCCAGCGTCGCCTCCCTCCGTCCGTGCGAAGTGCCGAGGTGAGATTGTGGTTTCCTCCCTCAAAAAAAATCACCTTCCATCTAGAGCTCCCGTTTCCCCTCTGCGCTACAATCACCGCAATCACCGATCACCACCGCAATCGCCGTCGCCCGCAAATCAGCACCGGGTTTTTTTTGTCCTCCACACGTCATCTTCCCTCCACACATCACGCCTCCTCTGCCAGCATCGACCCGAGTACTCCCCATATCAACTCTGAGCATCGCGTGCAGAATCTACTGAGCGATCATCTCAATTTCCTGCAGTGATTGATCGGATCAAATAATTTGAGTCGCAGGTGATCCTAGGAAACAGGCACCTGAAGGCGCTGGACGGTGGCCAGGAGAGGTTGCGGCTGTTCAAGGGCGATCTGTTGGACCGTGGCAGCATCGCCGCCGCAGGTGCTGCCTGCGATGGATTCTTCCACGCCGCCAGCTCCGTCCCGGCGTCCTGGCCGACGAGCCCACGAACCCTGATGTAAGTGTAACAACAACTCAAATCATGTCCAACTAAGGATCGCTGATTCATCTGCTCTGGCATGATCCACGCATATATTAATATATCACATAAGCATGCTTTGCATGGAAGTGGAGGTCCTGGCTCTGGCAGTGACAGGCACGCAGAACGTGCTTGATGGTAACCACATGGCCAACGTCTTCTCTGTCATGGTGGTGTCGTCGGTCAGCACGGTGATCATGAACCCCAGGATCCCAATAATGCTGTCATCTGCCAAGACTGCTGGTAGGACGAGGATTATAAACCGTTGCTTTCTTCTGTCTATATATAAGCCATGACCATGTGACGCACCCCTTGTTTCACATCTACGCACCGCCGCCGCCGTCTTATTCAGAACTCGCAGCCCTTGCTTCCTATCTCGCCGAGAAGAACGTGGAGCCGCCGCTGCAAAGTACGAGCCGCCGTTCCGCCGACTCGACGTTGCTGAACTCGTCGTCCGTTGCTAGCCCTAGCTCGCCGCCGTCGACGTCGCCCCGCCGTTCCGGTGTTTCTCCGTCGCCTGAAGCTTGTTGACAAGGTCGGCGACGTGGTGACGAAGCCGAGCTTGTCCGTCAAAGCCGCGGCAGCGATGTGGATCTGTGTCGTCGTTCGCAGCCTATTACCGAGCTCCCATGACTAAGTCTGCCGGGGTACATCCACCGTCTCGGTCGGAGGAAGCCAGAATTAGCACCGCGAGTTTCATCTTGCCTTGGCTGATCGAGTGCATGTGTCAAGCAAGCTGCTCATCACGTTGTTCTGCAAGGCACACCTGCATGCACCTATCTTAAGCGCCATGCATGCCGGATTCCACTACGGTACGTGCACCAACAGCACATCCAGTACATCTATCCTTCACGTTTTGCTTATAATATCCATTCTATCAATCGTATGGTCTTTTCTTTAAATAATCGGCTACAGCTTTAGAACTCACTATCGTAGCTTTGACTTGGTGTTAGTTTTGGGATCGGTATAATTTAAGAAGTTTGAAGCGGCCACGTTAAATATTTAAGAATTAAAATATTAATAATGTTTATGTTTACGAGCAATGAGTTTTCTAATTTAAAAGCCATATAGGTTTTATACCTTGGTAATTTATACACTAAATATTATTGTCGTTAGTTGCTTAATTACATGTGTTTTTAAATTCTAACTTCCTTAAACATGTGGTATATTTTCTAAAGAGCTTTATTAGAATATAATTAATTAGGCTACGGATTAGTTTTAACTTATAAATAAATTTCTGCTATTTTTAAAAGCTTGTATTCTATTCTGAATTCGTTTCACTGTCATGTGACGCTTATAAACATGCTTTTAAATTATAAATTTGTATAGTCTAAACATGTATAGTGAATTCGTATAGTGTGTGTACTTACATGTCTTCCTTCCTTTTTGGTAAAGTAAAGTTTAAATAA
This sequence comes from Saccharum hybrid cultivar R570, assembly GCA_038087645.1. Lineage (NCBI taxonomy): Eukaryota > Viridiplantae > Streptophyta > Magnoliopsida > Poales > Poaceae > Saccharum > Saccharum hybrid cultivar. The sequence continues at coordinate 323,016 of JAQSUU010000056.1, read as the reverse complement.
CAAATATTATGAGACGTGTTTTATGATTAGTAGCATTAACTCAACTTTTTAATTATAATGTAAGTTGACTAAATTAATATCCTTCACATGGTTTCTGTAAATAAAATAAACCAAGCATATAGCTCTTATAAAGTAAACTTCTGGTAATTGTTTCTTTTTCACCGTAGCTCCGATAATTATGCGTGCATTTCGCGTCTATGTGTTCATAGTAACACTTAGATTAGTTTTCAAATCTCTTTAATTATTTGGTGTACTGTTCTAATTTAGCTCTATCGTTTGCTTCGTGTATGATTGCTCGATGCGTGTATAGTGATTTATTGATCAAGTCCAGTCGGTGAGATTTACGTGGAGATTCAAGAAGCTATTAATTAAAGATTTAGATCAGAGAAGGGATCTCAATTTAACGCAAATATAGTATGGGATCATCCTTGTTTCCTATTCACCTTTAATACACTTAATTCATGTGCATGTGTCTACCTTGTTACCCCTAAGGATATCCTAGCTTTTGTATCTTGTATCTTGACACCGGTGGAACATTGCATTGGATAGTATTTATGCTAGTGCTCAAGATAAATAACCATGATCTGTAACTTGACTAATGTTATATGCAATAAACGTTTAAAAGATGCTTTATAGAAACATGGCTCAAGAGGGCTAGAGCATATTTGGTTGTTTTTATGGTGCTCTAGTTTCTCTCCTTAAGGACTTATCTATAAGCGAACATCCGGGACTTACAGTACAACTGTGAGGGCTATATGGCTCTGGCTTTAGTCAAGTATGAGGACCTTTTCTAGCTTGTTAGTGGTAACCTTTATGGCGTAAGAATGGCTTGACGAATCGGGTATAGTGCGGCCTCTGTCCTTATGTGTATAGGCTGCGCGTCATTGTGCCATTTGGAAGGGGGGCTCTACATCTGTTTGCCGAGTGAATCTAATGGCCCTAACTTGTTAGACGAACCTTTGAAAGACTTCATAGTGAACCCTGCTGACCTTCCTTGGAAATGGGTCAAGAGATTAGCTACCTCGGGCGAAAGGGTAAATCACGACTCACAGTGAAAGTGTACAACCTCTGCAGAGTGTAAAACTGTTATAACAGTCGTGCTTACGGTCACGAGTGGCCTTGGACCCTTACAGAATAAATGATGAACATTGGTGATAATGATAATACTGATGATATTGATGCTCACTAATGATTATTGTTTCTTGCTATACATTATTCTCGTTTACATGATCATGAGGTTATTTGGACTTTTGGTAAACTTGTTGCTACTCAATTGCTAAAAGATGACTCACTAAATGTTATTGCAGTAAACCAGTGTCAGCCTTTTTGAGCTTCATGAACCCCATGATATATTTGCTGAGTTCGACATGGACTCACTCTTGCTATTTCCCCACATCTCAGGAAGGGTATCAGACTGCTAGATTCTGGAATTGTTAGGCTTGTGATCGACCAGTCAGTTTGTTCCTGGAGTGAAGTCTACACCCGGTGTTCGGAGTTGTCTTTCCGCTGTGTTGCTCTCTAAAGTTATATCTTATACTATTGCATTATGTTTATTAAGCATTTGTCTCTTGATATTACACTTATCTGTGGCTATATGTGAGATTTGACTTCTTTATTTCACATATAGTGTATATCTGGTTTTGTCCTTAAAACCGGGTGTGACACTTTGACTCCGGCTCCAAGCTTCAACACGCTTCAATCATGCCTGTGAGATATCCGGGCACTACCACTGCATGCTTATAGTATTCAGAACTTTGGTTTAATTTTTTTCCGCCCTTTAAACGACAAGCTGGATGGGCTGTACCCAAACATGCCGACTTGCTGAGATAAACAAACATTCAGAAGCCATGCGCTTAGAAGCCTCGTGATGGTATAAAATAGCCCAATTCCACCTCCACGGTCATTTACCGGATTCAAATCCAACCAACGATGAGCAGTTCCGCAACTTTTCTTTTCTAGAATAATTTTTCCATAATTTTCTATTATTAGAAAGATGCTAAGTTATGCACATAATTTTTATATGCATAATATTTTGGAAAATGTCTAGTTAACCACTTCAATTATTGGTGGTTGTCTACTTCACCCCCTCACCTATAAAATCAAGTATTTTACCCCTTAAACCATTGAAAACCGTCTAAATAACATCTCGGTTTTGAAGATGATTTTGCTGACATGGTATATTAAAAGTCTATATAACCCCCTAACATATCAAATGTTGTCTACATGACCCCCTCAATCAACTATAAAACATGATAGTATAGACCGTAAACCATCAAATAATGTTCTTTTTTCTTTCATTTTGTCTTCCTTTTTTCTTATAAAAATAAATAATAAATAGTGAATATAGTATTCTGGGTCTTTAAAAGTAAATGTGTGTATCCTAAATTGTTAATGTAATTTTGATTACAAATAAAACTTATTACAATTAGAATCGGGATCAATCCGTGGTCCAGCTAATCAAACCGTGATTGGAATCTTTATCATCTAATCTAAATAAATGTACGTCGGTGTTGTATGTATATACCAGTGCAATTCTCGATGGGTTGCCATGTGGAAAACGAGTGAGGTATTTTTCATAATGATCCATGGATAGATTAATTCTTAGACAAGATGGCAACTAAGGACTAGCTTGGTTTCTCCGGGTGGTTCACCTGGTGAACATAGAGCACGAGCCAGGAGAGCCAAATTGGCTCTCTCAGGCTAGTAAGGCAAAGCTGCCTAGCTCCTAGGGCAACATATCCAAACACGCTAGTATATTCCGTACCCTCGCTCGGCAAGATGACATGGTATCGCCAAAGGAACCAAAGTCGACCCTTACCATCTTACTCACCAACACATGGATAGTATGAAAATAAAGCTATGATATATTGATGAGTAAATATTTATGCGCCTTACGATGGAAAAAATCCATCGAGGTTGTATTTTAATTCCATACAAACTTAATAAGATATTATCGAATTATTGCCAATATAACTTACGTTATGGATGCCATGGTCATCATACAATAAATTATAACTTTTAAATTCTATAGAAAGGAAAAAATGAATAGATATGTAACATTCTTGTCCTCATTTCACATTAATGTTTCATAATTTTTCTCGTTGCAACGCACAGCATATATGCTAGTATAACATTAAAGAGTGAAGCAATTCTTCGGTCCGCCTTTTTCTACTTCCCATGATGCCCATAACGCCTCTCATTGTCTCCTCTAGTCTGGGATCTAAACTCATCACACGTACATGTTCATACATGTTATAACCACCGTGTTTGTGCGTCCAACGATGGTAGAGTCCAATTGGAATATACATTGGAACATGGCCGTTATATAAATCAACGTGCCACAAATATTCAGGTGACCGAGCAACAAGATATATGCGCTTTGTTGCAATGCACTGGCACCATTTGCTAGTCTGTTACACCTAAAAATATGAAGAGGTTTCGTCCAACCGGCGTCGTGTGCACACCTTCGCAGATCGCCCACCCGGTTTCATCGCAGAGTGCCTCCATCCGATTTTTCTTTCCCAACAAAATCGTGTATTTGCAAATGCAATCCTAACGGATGATTTCCTTTGATGACTACCCACCCTCCTGATTGCCTCTTTCCTTATCAGTCCTCTGCTTCTCGCAAACCGGCCGGATTGAGGAAATCGCCGCTACTCCAAGAGTACCCAATATTTTCTTCCCAAAAACTAGAGTTTTATAACTCTAAAAAAATATTGGAAGGAATAAAGAAGGCTATCTCCAAGAGTTTCTAATAATTCACTCCTAAAATAAAGAAGACAATTTTACATCAGAAATCCTATACTATTTCTAAATTATCCTAACCACTTTTATATATTCTTTCTCTCTTGTACATTTGCATCAGAAACCCTTTCCTACTCTTTATTCTTTCCACGCCCTTCCATCTTAAGATTGGCCGACAAACACACGCAGGGAGAGAAGATATGCGTGACTCGGAAGATCGTAACTTTACGCAAAATGGGGTGACTTTTCCCAAGTTCTAAAAGATTAGGAGAATGCATTAGGAGTTGTTGGAGAGGGGTTTTTCTCATCTTGCTAAAAACCAAAGATTAGGAAGGGATTTAGAGAACTCTTGGAGATGCTCTGTCAGTGGGCCGTGGACCACCACGATGGCCGCGGAAGCGGAGGAGGGAACCACGGCGGTGTTGACGGTTTGGATCTTGCCAATGATGATGATGTTGCACCTAACCGTGAATCTGTCGTCCTTGAGCCTTCCCGACCGCTCCAGATCGTCCCTCTTGATGAACTTCATGCGGCCAAAGGAACTATCAGATGTGAGGAAACTGCTAGTCTTGATGCCACGGATGTAGGACGGCTATTGATAATCCACTTGATCGATGAAGCTGAATGAGCGGTGCACCATCAAAGCATCGATGATTCTGTCAATGAACACGAGGAGGAAGGAGACGTAGTCGCCTAGTCGGTGGCCTCCTTGCGATCGTCGTTAGAATAGTGATAAACCAGTTGTGGCCGGCAGCCAGCCACACGGAAGGTACGCGACTGGATGTGCTTGCCGTTGGGGACGAACTGAGGAGATCGCCGCTACTGTTTTGATCCACCAACGACCGCATAGTGCCATTGCCACCGCACCTCGCCCTCGCCAAGTCGACAGCTGTGGGCAAAACCTCCGCACCCTTGACCTCAACCTCGCCAAGTCACCTAAATAAGTGCACCTCAATGCAATTGGTGCAAAGCCCAACTGAACAACCACACCGAAGCTCCATTCTACAGCCACACTCACTGCTCGGATTCAATGGCATCAAGGGCAGCGAAGCAAAAAGGTGATCTAGCCAATCTTGCAGTAACAATAGTTGACCTCGACAGACAATAGGTATGTATTTGTTTTAATGTCATCAGAGTTAGGCATGGACACAGCAGGGGAGGGACCGGGGCATCCATAAAAAAAGAGGAACCCTAGCTCTACCTTTGAGCTAGCGCCGGTGGCCTCCCCGGCCCCGGTGGCCACCGCCATTCCTGACGCCGACCACTATGGTTTTGGCGTTCGACACCTCTTTCTCTTCCGACTCTAGCGCCCTACTTCCCTGCGCCAACTCCTAGGCTTCATTGGAGTTAGAGGTGATTCTGGCTACGCTTGCCCTCAATGTGTTTGAAGTTTTGCCAAAGAAGAGTATTGAGAAAGATGACCTCAGACACCCAACCAGGTTGTACAGTGCTCGGCAATATCTCCCCCACCCTGCCCCTTCACCCGCTCTTGAAGGACTTCCACAATGGGACAGAGCTCCATCCTCTAGAGTAATGGAGCTCTCAGGCCTCAGTTTTCGGCCAGGTGTTGGGGTTCAAGCTGTGATCAAAAGTAAGTTCAGTTGCTCTATTTCCCCCATCATTCTAGGGCATGATTTTTTTCCTCATTGCTTCTTTTGGGTGTTGCAAGTTCAAGCTTTGCCCGACCATCGTTGGTTTGCTTCTCCAGGCTACGCTTGGTGGCCTTGCTGAGGATTTTGCTATTGTCCACCTTTCGAACAGAGTTTTTGTTTTTCAGTTTCCTCCAGGCTTGTGGGTTTCTATGTCCTTAAACTTCGCTCTTTTGAGTGTTCCTTCTTCAAAATTTTCTTCCATCTCTGGAGCAATGGAGGGCCCCATTGGGTCCGTGAATGGAAGATGTTTTGTGCCGAAGAAGCCTCCTAGACTACTGTTGGAAACAACTCTGTGGATCGCAGCAACAGTTTCTTTAGGCCTTCAACTTCTTTTGCTGATGCTGTTAGAGGCAATCCACTAACCAGACCCAATGCAATTCATGTCCACAATCGTCAGCAGAGGAAGAGTGTGTTTGATCATCTATTCTTCCATGATAGAGCTACCCCAAAAACTTTTTAGACAAAGGGAAAAGAGTACATTGGTCAAGTTCAATGTGTGGACCACCAGAAGTCTAACTCGGGTCTGATTTTGAATTTTGGTCAACCTCCTTTGGATCAATATCTATCAGAGGGAAGGCAGTCTGGGATTTGCTCTCGATGTCTGTCAGAAGGTCATCCGAGGTGGGCATGCAAAGCGCCTAAGGCAGTCTAGGATTTGCTCTCGATGTCTGTCAGAAGGTCATCCGAGGTGGGCATGCAAAGCGCCTATTCGCTGCTTTGTTTGCCAGCATGAGGGACATGTTGCTCTGAATTGTCCGGACAATGGTAAATTGGGTAATAATGGAGAAGAAGTTACTACTCATCTTAATGGAAAGGCACCCCTTGAGCAGCCCAAACAAGCCGCATTGGGAAAAGGCTCCACTCCAGGGTGAGGGTTAAGAGCCCACCAATACTCAACTGCTTCACTGATTGGGCTAGATCGAGGGCATCCACCTCATAGGCGCAGCTTCCGCCTAACCCTATTATCATCCCTTGGCCCACAACGCTGTTTCCTAGGCCATCAATGTTGGTGCCCCATTCTCTAGTGATTGATCTTTGTCTTAGCAGGGTCGTTTATCAAACAGGATCCTCTTTGTCTCCAGATCAGTTGTTAGTACAAGTTTAGGACCAAGGGAAACCACAATTTGATTTTTTTTGGGTTAGGACAGCAAGTCCTTGCTCCTTTGGTGGTGGAGCAAGATCTAAATGAGATGCCTATGGTAGAAGGTCCTCAGGAAGTTCTGGTTCATCCAATCTTTGTGGGAGCTGGCTCACCAGATGATGAAGTAGAATCAGAGCCACACCAAGTGGGTCAAGGAGCGTTTGATTTTTGGGGCTGGGGCAAGCTGTCCTTGGGCTGGATGTAGAGCCCCTAGCTCAATAGGATCAAGATTAGGCAGATGCAATGTTATAGCTTGGGCAGAATGGTCAGCAAGAACAAGCCAACAATGTGCAGATCATTGAAGCACAGCAGAAACAAAATGAGATGTTGATTGACCTAAACAACCCAGTGGAGGAGCAGGCAGATCTTGACGAAGTCTTCATCAATTTAATACACTAGCATAGAATTTGACCAATCAGAATCTATGAAGGAGACCTCCTAGAATTGAATGATCTACTGTAAGCAACAGAAGATGAAGAATAGGTACACTTGGAAAGAGGTGGAGGAGATATCCTCCCCTTAAACTTGAACCAGTCACCCCAAGAGGAGATACCAACAGTTCTATCGGGACCAGCAGGGCAGCAAGATGAACATAGTGGCCTTATATTTTAGATCAACATCCAGCTAAGGATGGTTAGGACCTTCTTCACCAGCCCACTAGAATTGCCATTGCTATTGAACCTTTCTGGTTGGCACCAAAATTTGAATACAAGGCTAAGGAAAAAGGCAAAACATTCATTGAGGTGCCAACAAAATGGCTAGGCCTCTTCAGAGCTCTTCTTTTAGCCCAGCCCAACATAAATGGGCCACATAGCTGCTAGAGTCTAGCGTCCCAAATTTGCTAATCAATGAAAATGAATGGGCAGCTACTCTCTCTTTAAGCTGCAAACCTTCTGCTACTGAGGTTTGTGAATTGCTTGGATCTAAACCTCTGATAGCTAAAGAAATTAAAGAAGCTATTTCTGAAGAAGCTGATGAAATTATAGAGAACTCCTCACCAAACAAGAAAAGGGGTAGAAAAGGCAAGGCAGATACTCCTAAAGTAGATTCAGCTGTCAGGCGTAGCAGTAGGATTAGAGAAAACTGTAATGGCTTCAAGATGAATGTTTGTAAGACTAAGAACTATGTGGGCAGCAATTCTAAACCCCCAACACTCTCTCCAACCACCCTTAAGAAGATTGGCACCTCAATGTGCCAGCTACAGGATGATCAGTTGGAGGAGCAGATACTGATGAGCAAGAAGGTGGTGGAACCGATTGGGAAGAAGCTCAAGAAGAACAAGGATGAAAAGAAGAAGCATGATGACAATGAGGACATCAACTAGCTGTTCCCCATGGTGCACAATAAATCTTGGGAATTACTGAGTTGGAATGTCAGTGGTCTAAACTCTAACAAGAAGTGGAATTCCATTAGAGACAAGATTATAGAAAGTAAAAGTGAGATTATTTGCCTCCAAGAAACCAAGAAGGAGACATTTGCATCAACTTCATCAAGAATCTTTGTCCCTTAGATTTTGATTCTTTTGAGTTCCTACCTTCTGTAGGGGCTTCAGGTGGAATTCTAGTGGTATGGAAAAAGCAGTGCTTTCATGGGACAACTAGTCTTTAGCAATGACAATGCAATTTCTGTTGAGTTTACATCAAAGATCAACAATGATAGCTGAGTGCTGACAACTGTGCTCCCTATACCCCAAATGGCAAAAAATAATTCCTAGAATGGTTTAGAGAAATCTAAATGCCCCCTCAAAAAGATTGGTTAATAGTTGGAGACTTCGACTTAATAGGGAAGCCTGAGGATAGAAATAGGGATGGAGCATATGTCAATGAAATGTTTTTGTTCAATGAAGCAATCGATAAACTAGGCCTAATTGAACTTTCCCTACATGGCATGCATTTCATCTGGACTAATAAACAATTTCCCCCTCTCTTGGAAAGGTTAGATTGGTTCTTTACTTCAACCTCATGGACAACAAATTATCTCAATACCTTGGTCAAGAAACTAGTCATGGAAACTTCTAATCATTGGCCATGTGTTGTTGAAATCAGCACAAGAATTCCACAAAGCAAAATCTTCATATTTGAGAACCACTGGATCAGCCATGAAGATTCCACCCTAGTAGCTGTAAATGGGTGGAGAGCTCCAGCTCAAACTTCTGACTCTGCCAAAAGAATTACAGCAAACTGCAAAAACTTAAGAAGAGATCTTAAGGTTTGGAAAACTCAGTTACCAAAACTAAAATTGGCTATTGAAAGAATCAAACTAGTATTACACTTAAAACTTTTTAGAGACCTATCCCTACTTGAGTGGAACTTCAAGGATTTCATTTCTGTCAAGTTGATCTCTCTTTTAAAACAGCAAAAAACCTACTAGAACCAAAGGGGGAAGATCAGATGGGTAAAAGAGGGGGATGCAGGAACAAAGTTTTTTCATGCACATGCCACTTTCAGGCATAGGAAGAATACAATTACAACTTTGCAGGATAGTCTTGGAAACATTCTACAGCATCATGAGCAAAAAGCTGAACTTCTATGGAATGCCTTCAAAGAGAGGATGGGCATGACTGATTTCAACTACATGATCCTCAATTTAGTTGATCTTATTCAACCTGTTAAAGGGTTCTAGCAGTTAGATTTGCCATTCACAAAGCAAGAAATTGATGAAGTGGTCTCCAATCTGCCAAACAACAAGTCTCTAGGTCCAAATGGTTATAGTAATGAGTTTCTCAAAGGTTGTTGACCTCTTATAGCAAATGGTTTCTATAAATTGTGTGAGGATTTTTTCAGTGGTGAAGTCTGCCTCGGAAGCATCAACAACTCATACATTGCCTTGATTCCCAAAAAAGAACACCCACAGAGAGTTAGACTATCCGACTATAGGCCTATTTCACTATTGAGTACCTCCATAAAGTTGATGACCACCAATCATGAGGCTCATTCATAAGAACCAATATGGATTTATCAAGACAAGAACCATTCAGGACTACCTAACCTGGGCACTAGAATATATCCACATCTATCATAAGTCCAAGGAGTTAATTATCCTAAAACTAGACTTTGATAAAGCTTTTGACAAGATTGAACATGCGATAATTTTAGAAATACTCAGAGCAAAAGGATTTGGTCAGAGATGGATTAGCTTGGTGAAATTAGTTTTGAACTCAGGAACTTCCTCAGTTTTGCATAATGGGGTGTCTGGGAAAGTTTTCCGTTGCAAGAGGGGGCTAAGACAGGGTGATCCCTTGTCCCCACTTCTTTTTGTCCTAGCTACTGACTTGCTTCAATCTGTGATGAGTAGGCAAAAGACCAAGGACTGCTTAAACTCCCAATTCCTCTCAGTTACACCACTGATTTTTCCATAATACAGTATGCAGATGACACTTTGGTGGTAATGGAGGCCTGTAGTAGACAGTTTTGGATCCTAAAGGCTTTACTTCACACCTTTGGTGAATCAACTAGCCTTAAGGTCAATTATGTAAAATCAGTCATGGTACCTAAAACACAAGTCAAGCAAAATTGCAGCACCTAGCAAGGACCTTCAACTGTGATACTGGAAGCCTACCTTTTACTTACCTTGGTCTACCACTAGGCCTCACAAAGCCCACAGTCATTGACTTCTCACCTTTGGTCAGTAGATGTGAAAGGTGGTTAGCTGCAACCTCAATCTTTTTAAAACAGGCAGGGAGACTAGAGGTCACAAACTCAATTTTTTCAGCTCTGCCAACATTTTGTATGAGCACTTTCCTCTTGTAGCAAATAGTGGTTGATCAAATAGATAAATTCAAAAAGTTATGACTTTGAAGGGGAGCTGACATTAATGCCAAACAAAAACCAAAAGCTGCATGGCCAATTGTCTGTAAAAAATGGGAGGAGGGAGGACTAGGAGTTCTAAACATCAAAACCCAAAATAAGGCACTATTATGGCAGAACCTCCTAAATAATATGGCCCACATGCACCTATCATTGTCTCAAAGACCTCTTACAGTTATGCATGTGTACCACAAAATTTAAGAAGTCTGTCGGGTGTCCTCGGGAAACCTGAATTATCCATGATCTTCAGAGCAGGATCACATTACAGAGGCATTGCAGTATTACAACAGTATATATAACAAATTACATCAAAGTAAAAGTACGGAAGTCTTACATAACATAAGTTTACAAACCATTTGTTCCAAACCTTACAAACCTTAAGTTTAGTTATTACAACTATAGTAGTGGAGTAGCATTAGTAACTTTATTACAAACCACCAAAACGTAGCGCTCTGCCCAAGAGCCAAACATTCTACTCGTCGTCGCTTACCGCAAAGACGGTCATGTAACAGGGTCCAAAACAAACCTGCTCATGAGACGTACCTGCAACAAGGGTTTAACAAACCCTAAGTACAAAAGTACTCCATAAGACTTAACCGAAGAAAAGGGTGGAGAAGAGTCAGGAATGCATGCTTAGGGGAATCACGGTGACGATGTAGCAAGAATCAAAGTCTTTTGCAGAAAAGCCCATTATTAGTGAATCCTTACTTTCAATCTTTTAAACTCATCATTTATTATGACTATCACTAGGTGAGCCTATACAAAAGTATTCAATTCATAACATCCATCTCATGATTCTAAGTCTAAAGTTCTATCCATTAACTACGATGCAGGGCAGTTGATCAAGTCTCCTTAACTGAGGAGCAACGATGATTCCAACCGATTATACCCAGCTGGGGATCCCTAACCACACGACATATGCAGGACTCAAACCTACATATATCAACCTTCACTCGGATCCTCCAAAACGTGATCGGGTCCAACGCCACTCGAGAGCACATTACATCTCCAATCCAGCCCTTGGCCACGAGGGTACACACTAATCTCTCCATCTCTCCACTCCCAGTGCGCGGTTGGCCGTCCACGGGATAGAATAGCCAAGGTCTTAGGCTTACTAGAGTATCCGATCAGTTGCAAAGTCTCAACCAAGCAAGCCTACGATGAACGGTCCTCAACTGACACAATCAGAGACACTACACTGGGACTCCTTTCCCGATGCAAGTCCACCGACCGGTCTCAAATTAACATCATCATTCATTTCCTTGTTCCACAACAACCCTTCAAACTTTGTTAAACATTTTCAAAGTTTTCTCATTAAGCAAGGCTAAGCATACTAAGTAATTTTAAATAAAACAGTAACAAAGATAATATTGAAGTATTAAGGACGGTAGTGCAGTGAGTAGGTTATCACTCAACTCCTATCACCTAATGCAACAAAGCATTAACATAAGTGAATTAATGCTTTTCAAAACGCAAGGAAGGTTTAAATGCATCCGGGGCTTGGCTTGATCGACGGGAATTTCTGGCTCTGGTTCAGTCCCACAAATATTGAATCCTACCTCCACTGACGACTGCTCTTCTTCGGGGACGTGTTTGACCACGTTAATCTCCTCGTTCACGGGGACTATACGAAATGATAATGTATATTCAATATAATGAGTATGAAACATGATGCTTGGTGGATGTATAACAAGATTAAGAACTTGAGTAAACCTTTCCTTCACGATACAGTTGCAAAGCAACACAATTAACTAAGTAGTGTATTAGGGTTTCGATAAGTTTTACTTCACATGAAATGTCATTAGGGTTCACTAATTACATGTTATACATGAGCTCAAACAACTGAATAAGATGCCAGAGATCATTAAGTGTTAATGACTCAAGGTCAACACCCAATTCCAAAGTCAAACAAACCCTAAATCATTAAGTACTAATTACTTGATTAACTAATTAATTAATAAAGCATAAATTAAGTATAAAATTAAAATTATCCAATTAATCTCAAATTTTTATTTTAAGAAGCTTACATAAAAACTAAGTGGTAAAACAATTTTCACAATTTTTGGATTATTATTTAAGCCTAGAAAAATTATGGAAAACTCATTTATCAATTAATGGAGCTAATCAATTGACATGCAAAAAGTAATCAAACTTGGCAATTCATAATTTTCCTAGATAGTACACATCAAAGAGAGGCTACACAAAAATTTTTAACATTTTTTTGGAGCTCTGGTTAATTCACAATGAAATGAATAAAAATCACACTATTTGATATTTTAGAAAAGAAGAAAAACAAAAATTCCATTTCTAACTGGCCCACTCTCTTTCCCAGAACTGGGCCGGCCTAGCGCGGCACCCGCTCGGCCTCACTCGGCCCCAGCTGGAAAACAGGCCGAGCCCGAGGCTAAACCGGCCCACCTCCCTCTCTCCTCAGCCCAACCGGAACTGGACCGGCCTAGCTGACGCTAGACCACGTCCAGGCCTGCTGGCCATGGTGCTGCAGTGGTCGGCCGGCCATCCACGCCACCGGCGATGCTCTGGCAAGGCAAACCGCACCAACAAGACCACCACGACCCCGCGAACAAACCCCGGCACCCAGAACAGCAGCAAGCACACCAGAGGAAGCTCCACGTCGGCCATGGCGGCGTGGCTAGCCCACGCACGGCGGTGCTGTGTGTTCCAGCGTCCACAGGACGGTAGAAGCTAAACGGCGGGTACGGGAAGAACCAGTAGCTCACCCCGGATGCGATGCACCAATTGGTTGAGTCAGATGCAGGGCGGAGCTACCTCGTCGGCGCTGAGGACAATGGCGGCGGCGCGAACTAGCGTCGAGGTCACGTTTCGCCGTTTCGGTGCACACAAACTGTCAATCGATCAATGGTCAAGACCATAAGCAGCAGGGCATTGTGGCGAACTCAAAATTGTAGAAGATTGAACGATAGACTCACCGGAGCGGCCTGGCCACGACGAGATGCACACGGCGGCGGTGGTGAACGCCCACGGCGGGAAGCGGTGGCACGGCCGATTTAGGGAACGCGAGGCTGCGTGAGTGAGTTCAGGAGAAGCGCAAGGATGTTACAGAGTTGATGGCATGGTCAATTCTGTCAGAGACGGCTCGATGACGGCAGTGGCGAGCGGTGGAGCGATAGCGGCGGCGGTGACAAAACAGGGGAAGAAGAAAATTGATGGCGGCGGCTCGCGCTTTATGGCCGAGGCAAGAAAAGGAGCTGGGAATAACTAATCTCAAAGCATTGGGGATTGCCTTGAAAGCAAGATGGCCTTGGCTGCAGCGGAGTGTACCAAACAAACCTTGGGCAAATCTGCTAGTCCAGGTCAGTAAGGAGGTCGCTGGGCTGATCTCGGCCGCAGTTCGTACAGAAGTGGGAAGTGGAGCTAACACCCTGTTCTAGAAGGACAAATGGCTGGACGGTGAAGGAGTCCAGGAGATTGCTCTTCTTGTTTTTGCTCTGGTTCCTAAAAGGCGAGTGAGTAAACGCACTGTTAGTGAGGCCCTTCCTGATAATAGGTGGATAGAGGACTTGCAGGGAGAAGCTGGTGCTGCTGCTCTATCTCAGTTTTCCATCTCTGATATCTATTATCTAGGGTGGAGCTGAATGAGAGCATCCCTGACAAACATGTCTGGAGGCTTTCCTCTTCAGGCCAGTACACAGCAAAGAGCGCCTACACTGCCCTGTTTTATGGAGCCATCTCTTTTGAACCCTTTGAGAGAATTTGGAAAACTTGGGCGCCCCCAAAATGCAGATTTTTTATGTGGTTAGTGGCCCATACCAGGTGCTGGACTGCAGACAGGCTAGCAAAGAGGAGCCTCCCTCATCCAGAAATGTGGGTCCTGTGTGACCAGCTTGAGGAAGATCTTCATCACCTTCTCGTGGGCTGTGTTTTTTCAAGAATATTTTGGTTCTCCTTCCTTTCTCATTTTGGTGCTGCAACCCTTGCTCCAACACCTGCTGATCACAATTTTGATAATTGGTGGAGAAAGATTGATGGTGCTGCTCAAGGTGATCTAAGAAGGGGTCTCAATTCTCTGGTCATCCTAGAAACCTGGAGCATTTGGCGGCACAGAAATGACTGTGTTTTCAATGGAGCTGTCCCAAATGTTGACTCAGTCCTGTACCTGGCCAAGGAGGAGGCTGGTTGGTGGAGTGCGGCAGGGGCTAAGGGGATTTCCCTAATCTCTGCCCAAACTGCAACTTAGGACTCTGTAGTGGGGGGTTTCTCTTGGTCGTCCTTGTAATTCTTACCCGGTGATTTAGCTTCTTTGCTCAAGGGGGGGCGTGTGTGTGTTTGGGGTTCTTTGTCCCTGTAAGACTATTTATTTCCTTCTATTAATATAATGATACGCAGCTCTCCTGCGTGTTCGAAAAAAAAGAAAAGGAGCTGGCGACGCGCAGCTGCCTGCTTGCCACCACGAAGCAACCTGCTGGCACCGTGGGCACGCCTAGAAACGGCCAGAAGGACGCCGGCAGTGAGCTACCTGCTGCTCTGCTCAACTTGAACTAATTACGAAAATGCCATTAAGACAGATTCCAAAATTACTCCCAAAAATTCTATAGAACTTGAAATTCTGTAAAAACAAAAGTTGCTCTACTTTTCAAACCCAACAACTTTCTCAATAAAAATTTTTCAAATTCAGCTTAGATTTTGAAATTTGAATTTGAAATCAAAAGGGGACAATTTCTGGAATCTGGTAAATTTAAAATTACTTTATATTTTACATTGAAACTTTAAAAACTTAAAACAACAAAGTTGTACATCTTGACAAGCCCTACAACTTTGCTTTTAAAATATTTTCAAATTCTGCCTCCCTTTTGAAATTTGAATAGGGGAATAAAAATGGATCAAATTTGGGATTTGAATCTTTTTAAAATTACTCCAAATTTTATACTAAACTTTGAAAACTTCAAAAACCAAAGTTGTACAACTTGACAAGATCTACAACTTTGCTTTTTGACTCACCCCCCAAATTCTTTTTAGATTTTGAATTACACAAAAGGGGGTAAAACGGGGTTTTCCGAAAATCAGGAATTTGAATCAAATTCAAACTCGATTTGGTTTCTACATTAATTGATGATTAATTATTGATCACAACTATCATCCAAATGTACCAATAGGTCAAATCACATGTGACCTTCTCAATGCCATATTTGTTTGAACCAAATTTTGAATTATAAATTTATTTTAATAAACCTCCCAATTTGAATTCAAATTTGAATTGGAAAACTTAGGACAAGTTTTGGAACTCAAATTCAACCTCGAACTTGGAGTTCATTTTTAAATGTTGCACTTGAGTTTATCCCCTACACCTGACACTAGTGTAGAGCACAGCTGTACACCTCAGATTACATAGGGTATAATCCAAGTATTTGAAATGGCATTTAAAACTAGGGTTTTGGATTCAAGTCAAACAACATCAGAACTCAATCAAACTATGAATGTAAATTTGTTCTAGTTGATGCATATCAGAGTTGACTAAAATATGAATGCTTTGTAATGCATATGATGGCATGTCCAGTTTTTAGTTACCATAACACTAGGGGTGTTACAGCTGTTGATCAAACATCTTCATAATTTTTTCAATAAAGAAGACATCTCTTGGGTCCCTTGATCTGGGAGAAATATTATAGCTCTGGAAGGTTACCTGGAATTTCAAAAAAGGGCTCCTTTTGATGGAAAGATAAATTAAAGCTTTTAGACAAATTCAAAGGAATGGCAAGAGTAGAGATTAATAATAATGGTAAGTCTTGCTTCTTATGGGAGGATATATGGGGGAATGAAATTCTCATGCATAAATTCCAGAATTATTCTCCTTCAATAACAAGAAGCATATTATCCTGCCCAAAGGAATGGCTCAAACTCCCCTGCACAACCTTTCCATTTACCCCCATCTCAACAAGCTCATGGCCAAATGCTTTAGTTGCAAAATATTCTAGAGGGGGTTTCCCTCAATGAGTCTACAGACAGATGGCTGTACATTTGGAACATGGGTCAATTTTCAGTAAAGAGAGCTTACAATCATTTGAGTGGACACCTGATTTTACACCCGGTTTACAATTAGCTCTAGAGGAGTTCTTGCCAAAATAAACATAAAGTGTTCTTTTGGCTTCTTATAAAGGATAGGCCGCGTACTAGGGAATTACTAAGAAGAAAGAATATGGATTTTCAGGCCTACAACTGTATTCTTTGCAATGGTTCAGCTGAAGAATCACTCTTACACTTTTTTCTTGGCTATCCTTTTGCCACACAATGCTGGCTTGGCTTAAAATTCAGGTTGATCACAACTCTGATCCCTTTCAGAACCTTTAGGGATTCAAAGAGCAACTGCAGGTGCCGTTCTTCATGGAAATCATCATATTAATGTGTTGGACCATATGGAAGGCAAGAAATGACAAGATCTTCTGGCATATTGATCAGAACCTTCAAATACCAAAGCAAAACTTCAGAGATGAGTTTCAGCTTTTACTGCTGCGAATAAAAAGAAGCTACCATCCAGGAATTAATCAATGGATTGCAGATTTAACTTAGCTTGGTTCCTTTCGGTGGTAGCTTTGTTGTTCCTCATTTCTTTTTTTTTATCTTAAGTCTCTCTCTCCTGGCTCTCAGTCTGTTTGTTTTGTACTATTTGTTTTAATTAATAAATACGCTGTAGGGGTGCAAACCCCTCTAGTTTTCCTAAAAAAAAGAGTTAGGCATGTACCAGCGCGCGGCTGACGGCCAGCTGCCGGTCACGGCACTTGTGCAGGCACTGCAAATAAACCACGGCCAGCTTGTGAAAGAGGCCAGCAGATTAACCACTGCAAAGTGCATTAAACCAATCACTTAAAGCGCGCATTATTTTTCAGTGTAGAAAATATAATTTGGAATTTTGCATATCTCTCATAATAGATTTCAAGTTAGCTCGATGTTTTATTGGGCCAGGGCCAATATACAAGTTTCACAATGACCATGAAAACATTTAGCCTCGAAGAGCTCTCTGCTGCAAATGAAAAGCCACGTTCGTCGCCATAGGTGTAGGTAAAAATTTAAACCACATGTGTCATCATAGGTGTGGGTAAAAATTTTTAACCCGGGTGCATCGCATGGGCATATATCTAGTTAAATTAAAAATAGCTGAACTTGGAGCAAGTAATCTGGATTTTTTCCCTATATGATGTTTCCACCTCTGCAGTACGTATGTTTTATTTGGGCCGGGTGGCAAAACAGATATATACTCAGGTCTCCTTCCCCAGGGCCCAGGCCCACAAAATCTTTTTACGGTGCTTTCCGTTCACTTTCCTCACCGAATGCCTTTTCTTCTCCCGTTCACCTTCGCCCACGGTGCACGTTCTCTCTCTCTCTCTCTCTTGGCTCTGGGCCACCGCCGCCTCTGCCGCCGCCTACGCCACGTGTCCGAGTTTAGACTCATCGCCCCATCTCGGTTCCTTTCGGTCATGTCTTCGTCTTCGTCGGCTCCTTCGCTGGCGACCAGGTATGCGCACCCTTCTACTATCGAAACCGAGCACTCGAACCCTGAGTTAATCTATTTGCGTATTGTATTCGGATCTGATCTACGGAGTAGTTTCTACTAAATTCCTAATGTACTCGATTTTTTTCTTGCAAAAAGAAGTGATTCGGTGTACATGTGTAATTGTGTAGTACACCGATGTCGTCGTCGGCGCCGCCTGTTTGCAGCCCGGCAAAGTTGGAGCTGAACTTGCCTCCGGGCTACCACTTCCTCCCGACCGACGACGAGCTCGTCGTCCACTACCTGCGCCCGAGGCTCGCCAACGCCAACCACCGGCTGCCCCTGCCGATCTTCGTTAACGAGCGTATCCTCAATTACCATCCGGATATACTCATAGGTAGCCTCCCGCAGATCGATCGAGTCGATCTATTAATTCAAGAGACAAATCAGTTAGTCTTTTTTATTCATATATCTAATATCGACGCGTGATTTGCAAACTGCCTGCAGATAAGTACAGGAAGTACGGCGAGGGCCGGTGGTTCTTCTTCACCGACAGGGAACGCAAGCACGTGGGCGGGAACCGGCCGAACCGGACCACGCCGGACAATGGCCACTGGAACGCGACGGGGAGTATTAGGCCGATCCGCTCTGCTGGCGGCGTGCTGGTTGGATGCCGCAGGACGCTGGTGTTCTACGAAGCGTCGCGCAGCAGGAAGAAGAAGAAGAACCAGGCCGGTCTGCCGCCTCCAACGGAGGAGCAGGAGGAGGAGGAGGGGGACGCCGGGGGCCAGGCGGCGGCCAAAGCTAAAGACGGTGTCAAGACGGAGTGGACTATGTACGAGTACGAGAGCCTCGACTCCGAGGCGGAGTTCGAAGCTCTACGCAGCGGCAATGCCAGCAAGGTCTCGTCGTCGTTATCCGCCTCCCCTTTTCATCTGGATGTTGTTAGTGTCTGTGTCTCAGCAAGAGACATTATCACTAACATTGGTTTGATCTTATTCTTGTATACAGATGGACGATCTGGTCTTGTGCACGATCCAGAAGAAGAAGCACTGCCAGGAGGGTGGTGAGAGGAAGAAGAGCACCAAGAGGAAGACGAAAGAGGAAGGCCTGGAACTGGAAGACGTGCCTGCCGCCGCCGCCGCCGGAGATGTCGAGCAGGGCGGTCGTGCCGGCACAACAGAGGGAGAGGATGAGGATCACGTGCAGAGAGCTCTCATGGAAGCAGCAGCAGCAGAGCCGCTACCGGAACTAGCATACCATGTCCCTGCGGCTGGAGTGGACAATTTCAACGGTGATCCAGACCAGAACATGCCCTATTATTACCTCACTAACCGTCTATCACCTGTGCCAACACCTTCACAAGAGACGCTGATGGCGCCTGCCAGTGGAGACAACCACATCCTGATACATCAGCAGAACTACTACATCAACCACTCCATGAACATGAAGAATTCACAGTCGTTCCATGTGCAAGAAACCCCGCCACAAGAACTTCTTCCATACTTGGACACAAAGATGGCAGCTCCTCAAGGTGGGGGCAACACCATGGATCACATGCTACAAAACATGTTCGTTAACATGACGCCCTCCCAAGCACCTCTGGTGCTAGGCACAGGCACGTATCTAAGCCCCAGGCGCTCGAAATCGGACGTCTGGGAACGCTCAGCAGAGCTGCCTAGAGATAAACCAAACAGGCCCCTAAAATCTGAGGACGCCTGGTGGAGCTCACCTCGCCAGGCAAAGCTGCCTGCAAGAGAACTAAACAACTCCTACGTCAGTTTGCCATTCACTACTAGATTCTGACCCTAATGCATCCAGACCTTGGGCATCAAACACAAATCTGGTGCAATAGGTGCCTGCTATTGCATCAATGTTTAGATTTTGATGCAATATGTGGTCGTTATTGCATCACAAACGAGGTTGATGCGATAGCAACTCATGTGGATGCAATAGGTTTGATCTATCGCATCATATAGAACAAGGGATGCAATAGGTAGGAGTTATTGCATCAGACACATTGGGTTGCATTAGTATTGATTTTTTGATGCGATATGTAGATGGTATTGCATCCATTAAGATTATGGATGCAAGTGGGAAATACTATTGCAACGGATTTGTGTTTGATGCAACCGATATGTTGTGAGTAACGCGAAAATACCTTGTGCGTACCTAATAAGTGAATTGCTAATTTTAATTAAAATGACACGTGTAATAAGTAAATTGTTAAATTTTGTTAAAAAAACTTGAACCTAATAAGTGAATTGTTAATTAATAAAAAAACTATGAAAAAGTGCTGGAACCTAATAAGTGAATTGTTAATTAACAAAAATACTATGAAAAAGTGCTGGTTAGAGGAGTTGAACTCGCGCAACCTGGATTGTCCAGGTGGTGGAGTAACCACTACACTACTTGCACGTTGTTGTGTGAGGTAGTATATATTTTTGTTTTGACTCTATTTTTAGCGCCGTACACAGATTGGTTTCCAGAAACCGATGGTGATCGATCTGGACTCCTGGATCGTTACGTAGTATGTAGTCCGTCCGGCACAAGGCTGCACGGATCAGCCGATCTTCCGTCTTCACAAGGCACAAGGCTTCACGTGCTAGGGCACAAGGCTGCACGGAGGACGGCAGCACTCCACCACGAGCGCTGGTGAACGACATCGCACACGCGGAGACACCTGACGACCACGACGAAGGACGGACGACCACGCGGTGACGCCCTTCGCCGTTCGCGTGGACTCGACGCTGCCGGCCGCCGTTCACGTAAGGGATCAAGACGTCCTTCGTCGCCTGGACTGAACTCCGCCGGACGCTGGGACCGAAGGCCGCCACTACCTTGCAACCCCCATAGTCACGCTCGCACGCTGCTGAGGCCGAAACGACGACGGTCGACGACGCATACGCGGGCACGCGGGAAGCCAAGGACCGACGCTCTCTCATTGCACAACCGGCAACAAGGACAGATTGCACAGGTGAGTAATCAACTGGCCAATACACATGATCGATTAGCAAGGTATCATTAATATCCATACTGATTTAGCATATGATGTGAAGATATATTTATTATAATTCCTACTATTTATTCCCAATACGTGAGTAAGCAACTGATTTGTACTTTACAGTAAAGCATTTTTATGTCGTAACCGGCAACGACGTGACGTGTGTAAGTACCAGATCGACCACCATGCATCATAGATTTTTTGTTTTCTATGCACGGTAACATATAGTAGTGTCTTAGGGTTATGAATTAATAGTTCTATGTTTTTATTATTTGAATATGTTAGAAATATTGATCGGAGTAAGTACGTGGGTAGGGCATTGTGAAGGATTTTATTTGGGCATCATTAATATCCATACTGATTTTTCATTTGAAGAACTTGAAGACATTTATCTTTTTGTGTGTTTGTCAGGACTTCAATTCAATGTCGTCACAGCGAGGTACAAGTTGGATGCGTCTGGATCAGACATCTGCAGAGTGGCAACAAGGTTTATCTGAATATCTTGACAGGGCCTTTGGAGGCAGCTCGAAAGGAGGAACGGCACCATGTCCATGTTCACAATGTCATTCCACATCATATAGAAAATTTTCTGATGTTCAGAAACATTTGCTTCGGAGAGGTTTCGACGAAGGCTTCATCCGCGAGGAGGAAAGTATATGTGAAGGCTCAGCTGTACATGACCATGATGATGATGATGTCGATGATAGGGCTGGTACCACGAATTTGATACATTCTCTGATCAAGGGTACGATACGCGGTGAAATTACTGATGAAGAACAACCTGATGAGATGGCACAGAAGTTCTTTAATTTGCTAGAAGAGGCCAGGAAGGAGTTGTATCCAGGCTGCACGGAAGCTACCCAGGTGTCTTTCATTGTCAAAATGTTTCAGATGAAGTGCATGTTTGGTTGTAGTAATGCTTGCTTGGAGTACGTACTTGCTCTGTTCTTGCTTGTTCTTCCTAAAGGTCATTGCCTCCCAGATACTATGGATAAGATGAAAAAGATTGTTAGAGATCTTGGTCTTCATTATGAAAAGATAGATGCATGCTATAATGATTGTGTGTTATTCAGAGGGACAGAATATGAGTCCCTGGATAATTGCCCAAAATGTGGTGAGACAAGGTGGAAGCAGTCTAAAGAGGAACAGGATGATGCCACCAGTTCTGGGTCAAAAAAGCGAGTTCCACGTAAGATTTTGTGGTACTTCCCACTGATTCCGCGGCTCCAAAGGATATATATGTCAGTGACTAGAGCAAAATACATGCGTTGGCATAAGGAAGAATTGGTGGATGATGGAAAATTGCGACATCCTGCGGACTCCAAAGCATGGAAACATGTGGACAGCAAATATAAATGGTTTGCAAAAGATCCACGTAATGTCAGGCTAGGTCTGGCATCTGATGGATTCAATCCATTTGGTATGATGAATGTGAATTACAGTTGCTGGCCTGTGATTTTAATTCCTTACAATCTTCCACCATGGTTGTGTTTGAAACAGTCGTATTGGATGTTGTCGATGGTGATACCGGGACCAAAATCGCCTGGTGTTAGCATTGATGTGTACTTGCAACCTCTAATTGATGAGCTCAAAGTTCTCTGGAAAGATGGTGTGAAAGCCTGGGATGCAGTGGAGAAGAAGGAATTTGATTTGCATGCAATTCTACTGTGGACAATCAATGACTTTCCAGCATATGCCATGTTGTCTGGATGGAGTACGAAAGGCAAGTTTGCATGTCCATACTGCCATACAGAAACAGACTACTTATGGTTGAAGCATGGGAAGAAGATGTGTTACATGGGGCATCGTCGCTTTTTGCCTATGAACCACAAGTGGCGCAGAAACAAGGTTAGTTTCAACAACAAGTTTGAATATAGGGGGGCTCCACAACCACTCACTGGGGAAGAGGTGCTGCAACAGTATGAAACTTTTGACCAGGTGAAATTCGGCCCTGAATCAAGAAAAAGGAAGCAGCGTGACGAAGAAAAAAGATGGCACAACTGGAGGAAGAAGAGTATTTTTTTTGAGCTTCCGTACTGGCAGCACTTGCTTATTAGGCACAACTTGGATGTGATGCATATCGAGAAAAATATATGTGAGAGCATATTGGGGACTTTGCTAGAAATAGAAGGTAAAAGTAAGGATAATGAGGAATCCCGGCTTGACATGCAGCATATCGGTACAAGGAAGGATCAGCATCCAGTGCAGCATCAGAATGGTAAGTTCACCTTACCACCTGCTTTGTACAAATTGGGGAAAGAGGACAAGAAACTTTTATGCAAATTTCTTCATGAAGTTAAGTTGCCTGATGGATACGCATCCAATATCCGAAGATGTCTGCATGAGGATCGGATATTGCTCTCTGGTCTGAAAACTCATGATTTTCACATTATATTCCAGAAACTTTTACCATTAGTTCTACGGAACATTCTGCCTCAAGAAGTTGTTGTCCCATTGATTAACTTGAGTAGGTTCTTCAGTTCACTTTGTTCGAAGGAGCTGGATGTAAACGAGCTTGTCAAAATGAGTGCCTCCATCAGGGAGACTCTATGTCAGCTGGAGATGATATTTCCACCTTCTTTTTTTGACATCATGGTACATTTGCCAGTTCATCTTGCGGAAGAGGCTGCACTTGGTGGACCTGTATGCTATAGATGGATGTATCCCGTGGAGAGATATTTGCGTACGGTAAAAGGTTACGTGAGGAACAAAGCACATCCTGAAGGCTCAATAGCGGAGGGATATATCACAGAAGAGTGCATGACATTTTGTTCTTTGTTCTTCAAAGACATGCCAAGTCGCCCAGAGCGACATGAAAGTGCGGCTGTGGCTGAACCACCATCGGGTTTGAGTGTTTTTGCTGACCTTGACTACAGTAGGAAAGGCTACACTTTCGAGGTCTTGGACGAATCGGAATTGCTAAGAATAAGGCACTACATAATCACTAATACTGATGAATGTAGTGCTTTGCCTGAGTGAGTTTTATTTAATATTGCAGCTTGCTATATTTTTTTGACAGCATATATATTTCTTATTATTTGTATATTGTTTGGTGTGCCCACTGCAGTGTACATAAGGCTTCACTGAAGAAATTCAATCCGCATAATGTTGAGAGAAGACACAAGCAACATTTTGCTGGTTGGTTTGAGGAAAGAGTGAGTCACCACAATTTTGATATTTGTTCACATTGTATTGCACGTAGTGAAAAGTACTTACTTTTTCTATTGGAATTACAGACCAAACAAGAATATGACCAAGGGAAAGCTACTGAGGACATGCTAAACCTTGCTCGAGGACCAGATGAAATTGCTCGTGTTTTCAATAGATGTTTCATCAATGCCACACTATTTCGGACGGTGTCGGCAGAGACGAGCTTGATCACACAAAACAGTGGTGTCCTTGTCAAGGGCGATGAAAGTACTGGTAATATGGACTGGTATGGAGTTATTAAGAAAATTATGTCCGTACAATTCACTGGTCGAAAGGAAGTGATTATGTTTCAGTGCGATTGGTTCGATGTCCCCGCTCCAACAAAGAACAAAGGTAAAGGGTTCAACAAAGATCAATATGGAATTATAGATATTGATACTACCCGTCTCAGATATTCAGATGATCCCTACATTTTGGCGACACAAGCAGAGCAGGTGTTTTATGTGAAACACGCAAAGAAGCTAAATTGGTGTAGTGTTGTTCGGATCAAACCAAGAAACATTTTCTTGATGCCGGAATCAACAGTTGCTGAAGATGAAGCCGAAAATAATCCGCTAGATGTCGACTCATTGGTTGTTGGGGTGGAGGACATGGCTGTTATCGACCAGGCGGACGTAATGAACTGGCGACGAACGGACATGGAGGGGGAAGCAATTGATTCTTCTGTTATTCAGAAAGCAATTGCTAATTCTTCACCAGAACCAGATGATGAATATTTTACTGATGAAGGTGAAGACGACGTGGAGGCATATATTGACGATGGAGTTGTCGCACCAGCCGTTGCCACATCTGATGAACCTGATGATGATTTTTTTGTTTAACTATTTTTACATCGCTTCCTACTTTAAATGACATTTTCGATGTTCTAGTGTATAGTACTACAAATAGTAGAACTACCATTGATAGCAATTTTCCTACTACTACTATTACTACTAGTCCTACTACTACTACTACTACTACTAGTCCTACTACTACTACTCCTAGTACTCCTATTCCTACTAGTCGTACTACTACTACTACTACTAGTCCTACTACTATTACTACTACTACTACTACTACTACTACTCCTCCTCCTCCTCTTCCTACTTCTACTACTCCTACTTCACGTACTACTACTATCCCTACTTCTACTACTCGTACTACTCCTACTACTACCACCCCTACTTCTACTACTCGTACTACTCCTACTACTACTTCCCCTACTTCTACTACTCCTACTACTCCTACTTCTACTACTACAAGTACTAATCCTACTAGTACTACTCCTCCTCCTACTTCTACTACTACTCCTACTACTTCTACTACTCCTAGTACTCCTACTACTACTTCCCCTACTTCTACTACTCCTACTTCTACTACTACAAGTACTAATCCTACTAGTACTACTCCTACTACTTCTACTCCTACTACTCCTACTACTAATACCTTGTATACAAAATCTTAAAGTCATGGAACGGTGAAAGTTTATCTTATTTTGACACTGTAAGCATGAATATGGTTCATACGTTGTTTTTCAAGGTGAAATACAAAATAATAAGTTAACTTATTGTGTTTCATTCACAGAGGTCACATTCAATGAGGTGAAATTCTTAATGGACATTTTGAAGATTAACACGAATGAATGTATACATAATGTGACTTAAAATATATATAAAACTCGTTGTCTTATTTATCTTCATATTTAGATCCAATCCTCAAGTGTCGCCGTTGCGTTAGCACGGGCATATTACTAGTTTTATAATTGATGGCACGAGTTTAGTTTTTATTTATTATTTGGCTTAATGAAAAAGTTCCATATGTTTAGCTGAAAAAAGCGGCGCCCGAAAAAGTTGATACCGCCAAAATTTTCAGCTTAAGCGCCTAAACCCTCCACTCCCGATAATTATGCCCCCTCCCTAATAAAATTGATGGCAGAGCGGTTCGCATCCCATCTAATCCTACTCGGAGCCGCTATGGCGAAGGCCGCACGCACGCCGTCTTCTACTCCCGCTAGGTCTCCGTCGCCGCCGCCGGCCCCGAAGCCCTCCGCCAAGTCATCCACGTCGCAGCCTCGACCCCAAAGGCCCTCCGCCAAGTCATCTCCGTCGCCGCCGCCTGCCCGGAGGCCAACCACAAGGACGAATCCGTCGCCGCCGGGAGCCCGGAGGCGCCTACCAGAGGTGTCGCCGTCGGCGCTGCCTGCACGGAGGCCCTCCAGCAGGATGTCACCGTCGCCGCCGGGAGGCCGGAGGCGGCCCGCAGGGATCTCGCCGTCGCCGCAGCCTCCCCGGAGGCGCTCCACAAGGCGTTCGCCGTCGCCGTCTCCTCCGTCCAAGAGATTGGCGTCTCCTCCGACAAACAGGAGGAGGACCAGAGGTTCCAGCCCTGAAGATGCCCATGGCCAAGAAGATGTCCCCGACAAGATCACAATAGAACCGCCGCCCAGGTCAATTTTTTAAATCTATTTGTTCTATTTAAGCTCTGCCTTGAAATTGCTTATGCACGTGTTACAAATTATATTATCAAAGTTGTTTACAGTAAGATGCAGATGATATTGCTTACGCATTAGCAGGTTCCTATCACAAATTGCATTTTTTTAACATCTGATGGTGTATGTATCAATTAGAGGTCATTTTTCTTCTCAGTTAATTCTTAAGTATAAACAGAATTATGTTCTTGTAATTGTCTATCCAATGAATGGTATGTTGTGTACTGATGAGTCAATAAAAATGCAGACCACTGTTTTACATATCCTAATACAATATCTTAAATGATTTGCGGTTTACATTATTTTGTAGTAGAACGGGAGAAATATGGAAAGTATATATTGTTTTCATGGGGGGGAAAATGGACCAGCATCGAGGCATATTGGACATGGACCGTTCTAGAATTACCTTTGCAAACTTAATAAGACACAAAGTTCAGTGTGGTTATTCGGCGAGGGACTTCATGTTCTATTTGAAGAGAAATGGAAACGATACAGCTGAGCTGCATCCTGTAGATCACGAAGAAGATGTATTCACAATGGTACAGCAAGGGATAGAAGAGAAGACATGTAGGTTAATAGTTTCCATAACAGATATAGATTACCATGGAGAATATGCAGTCACACCGCTTAAGAAACGTAGAACACATGTGACTGATAGTGGAGAAGGAGATGAGGATGAACAGGAAGAAGGAATTGATGCATACAAAGTGTGGCTTAGTAATCTGGAACAGGATAAAGATAACCCAGGTACTAATGCACTAGAAAAATACATCTCAATGATATATATACACTTATCTAAAACTGTCAGTATATATATGACATGCATATGTGCATCTTGCAGAATTTACAGATGACACCCGCAAGAGTACAGTTAAAACATATCAAGAATGGTTGAGGACGGAAGGGCTTCTTCAAGATATATGTAAGATCATCTTGTTTGATGGTTTATTTGTGTAAGCACTATTATATATCTAACTGAACTGTAACTGAGTACTTTGAACATTTTGTATGTGCAGATGCATATGTAGATGATCAAGCCAATGAAGATGACAGAAGTGGTGACAATAGTGGAACACCTATGAAGTTTCCAGCTCATGCTCGTAGGCCCAAGCCTTCTCAGAAAGGTATGCAATGGTATACACTGTTCGGACACTAGTATGACATAAAAATGCTGATTCATAATGATTACATTCTTTCCATTATATGTACTCAATTTCACAGCTGGGATTGGCCAGAAGAGGAAGGGTGCGCGTGGAACCGTGAAAGGAGTAACGGTCGAAGCAAAGAGATTTAAACTTGCCACTGAAAAACTTTCTATAGAATTCTCATCGACGAAGGGCGGACCTATAGGAGATAACTATCGCTCCTTTGTTGATGAAGTTGTTCGGTTTACAAGAAAGTGGACTCCGCTTATTGGAGTTCAGAAGTGGCGACAAGTGAAACAGAAAGCTAAAGATAACATAATAACAGAAATGATGGTAGGTTACAGGGTTGCTACCGCATATGATCAACTAATAATCTGTAATATCTTTTTTGTTGACACTTTATTGCTATCCCATTTAAACAGGCAAGGTGGAACATTGAGGAGAATGATG
This sequence comes from Saccharum hybrid cultivar R570, assembly GCA_038087645.1. NCBI lineage: Eukaryota > Viridiplantae > Streptophyta > Magnoliopsida > Poales > Poaceae > Saccharum > Saccharum hybrid cultivar. Next base: position 294,935 of record JAQSUU010000056.1, on the reverse strand, counting down.
AGGAGAAGGCTAGGATTTGGAAGATAGCAAAAAATCGTTACAAGGGATGGCGAGCCCAATTGAGTGCCACATACAAGGCATACAACAGTTATCATGAGCGAATGAGACATAAGCCAGATGATGTCGACATTGTGGAGTGGCACTACTTGGTGCTGTATTTTTCAAGTGACTCATTCCAGGTTGCAATTCTATTACTTATATGTGTTTATTGTCAGCATCTTTGATGAGAAACTAACTTATCTTTGTTTGATTTAGCGAATGAGCAAGAAGAACTCTAGCAACTCCCAGCATCGACAGACAATACATCTGACTGGATCAAAACCTTATTCACAAGTTAGTTTTGAGCAGGTAATGATATGGAACCTAAACTTGTTCTTTAATTTAAGTTCCTAAACAGTAACAATGTTCTATTAACTCATATTAGAGAGACCTGGAGACTGGTGAAGAGCCAAATGATTTGGCATTTTGGAGGAGTACACGCACCAAGGAGGGCCGATGGTCTTCTGATGCTGCTAGGGAAATATATGTAAGTGCTACTTTGCTCACTACTACTTAGAGATGCTTTTCATATTATAGTCATGGTCTTCCTTTACCTGATTGGTTGTTCAAAGGTCATCATCTCCTTGTAATTTGGAACATCGTTAATTTGGAAATTGAGATGTTGTTACAATCTGGGCAGATCTGGGGAGTTTGAGAAATTGTCCTGTATAACTTTGTTTCCTGGGAATCTTGTGAATACCAAAGTTACTACTGTGTTGTCATATGTATACCTGCTGATGAAATTTGAGGTCTTTTGGAGCAGTTCAGATGTTTGTAGTTAGCTACAAGTTTTGTGTCCTCCCTCTTTGAGCACAGAAGTTTCTGTAATTTGCTTGTTTCAAATTAGTCCAGTTCTCAAACATTCTTTGATGTCTGAAAATGAAATCTGGACAATTTAATAATCTTTCCAGAATGTCCTCTTCTAAGTCATTTGGACTAATCTCCTGAGATGATTTATTTTTTTGACAAACTGATGCCTGCCCACAAGTTATATCCGTACATCATCAGTGTCATACTAATTGTGTTCTTAAACTTAGGAAACCGCCTTCTCCAAAATCACAGAAAAAATTGAGAAGGAAGCTTGTGTGATATCAGAAGAGCAAGAAAGACAAATTCTTCGTGAAACCTACAAGGAAACCACTGGCTGCAAGAGCCGGAAAGGGCCTGGACATGGATACATGGCAAATTATCCGACCCGAAGCCAACTTATGAATGAACGAATTGAGCAGCAAGCTCGTTTCGCTGAAATAGCAGCAGCAGCACAAAAGAAGAATAGTGAGATGCAAGCTGAGGTAGAGAAGTTAAAAGAACAACTTACCGTTCAAGCCGCTGAGAGGGAGAGTGACAAGGAACAAATTGTGCTGTTGAAAGAAGAATTGAAGAGTACAAGTCAAATGATTAGAGAAGAACTAAGGCAAGAGTTTTTCTCACTATTGAAAGAACGCAATGAAGCACCGCCTTTGGTAATATTACTAATTATGAATTGTTAGCAGCATCATTGTTTATAGTAAAACTTGATTGCTAATGTTTCTCCTCATTACACCAATGACAGACTGCTGCAAAAACCACAGCATCCCCTGAAACTGCAGAAACAACCACTCAACCTTCAGAATTGACAGCTAATGCTACTGGTATTGAAAATATAGTTCATGGTTTCAATGTTGCAGATTCAGCAAAGGTATTATTTTGTTGATTAATACAACCTGAAATGTAATGGATAGGTACATGTATTCTGAAATAAAGTGTGAATATTTTTTTCCTCATATGCAGGTTGCCACAAACTCTGACTTGCCCACTCAGAGTGATCCTTCAGACACACCTAATGGTATTCCCACTCCCATCCAAGAATCTGAACATGTGGAACAGGTAATTTAGTTCGAAACCATCACCTGCAGCTCAACAGTTCGCCTAGTGCTGATTGGTCTTTGAAAATTCTGGTTTGTACAGGTTCTACAGGACAGTGAATTGTTGCCGGAAAAAAATAGTAACGTACCTACTATCCGCTTCACTCGCGGGAGTGCGAACAGATCTCTTTTCCCAATCCCAAATGAAAAAGATAGCAATGAGACAGTGTCATATATTCAATCACAATCACTTAGACAGGTTGTTGACAGAAGAAAGCGAAACAACAAAAAATAAATGAGAAATGGTATGATCAATCAGCTCTCATTTAAAGTATCCATTGTATTTGTTAATCCCAACAGTATTGTTACATATCATGTGTTGCCTATGCTTCAATCCAACTGTGTGATTTGGACTTATTTCAGGAAGATCACCAATGAGGGAGTCTTGGCAAGCTGAGATGAAACCAAGATTGTGCAACAAGAATTTTCCATGTTCTGTGCTAAGACACATGTCTTCCTCTTTATGAGTAGCATCTATTAGTAGCATAAGATAGTGGGTTGTAATGCATTCGGACCTTCCAATTTTCTTTGCAATTAGGAATCCATGAGAATTCCTTTCATTGTACAAACTATGGAATGCTTTTTATGCACGTTATTAATATAATTGCCTTTTGTGCCATTGAATTTTCTAATTTTATGATTTCCTGTGCAATGAATTCAACGCTATTATTGGTCGCTCTACAAATTTCTTGTGGATGCAATAGCTTTTATCGCATCCACGGTCAAGTAGATGTGATACTTTGTATTGCATCAAACCTTATGTTGATGCAATACATTCAATTGCATCCATCATATCCTTGATGCAAGTCATTCTATTGCATCAAATAAAATGGGGATGCAATAGTACATGTTGCATCAAACAAAACGGTGATGCAATAGTACTTCTTGCATCAAACAAATTGATGATGCAATATAGTCTATTGCAGCGTACCAAATCCGATGCAATATATGTACTACATCAACATGATTTAGATGCAATATGTTAATGCATCGGACATTTTTGATGAAACAGACAACGACTATCCGATGCAAAAGCAGCTTCGCATCAAGATGATTTAGATGCAATATGTTAATGCATCGGACATTTTTGATGAAACAGACAACGACTATCCGATGCAAAAGCAGCTTCGCATCAAGATGATTTAGATGCAATAAGTTAATGCATCGCACTTTATTGATGAAAAAGACAACGACTATCCGATGCAAAAGGTGCTTTGCATCGACCACAAGAAACCGATGCAAAAGGCTATTGCACCTCGGAATAATGCATCGGCCGAATCGACCGACAAATTGATGCGAAAACAAGCTATTGCATCCATTTTAGACCTATTGCATCAACTTTGGCCCGATGCCATAGGGTCAAAACTTAGTAGTGATTTGTGCCAACACCTCAGCAAGAGACGACGATGGTGATGGCGCTTGCTGCTAGAGAACACAACCACACCACGATGCATCAGCGGAACTACGTCAACCACCCCATGAACACGAGGAATTTACAGTTCCATGTGCAAGCAACCCTGCCACAAGAAGAATTTCTTCCATACTCCAGCACAAAGATGGCAGCGCCTTTAGGAGGGGGCAGCATCGCGGACCATCACATGTTAGAAAACAGGATCGCCAACGTGATGCCTGCTGCTGAAGCTCACAACTTCACTGGTTTCTTTCCAGGCCTCTCCAACTCCAACTACGGCCATCTGAGCACCAGAATGGATCACCCTGGGCCCTCAAGTGTTTCGTTCCCATCGCAGCAGTCTCATGGAGCGGGAAGCAGAGCTGTCATGCAAGGACCGCTTCTAAATAATCAAGTGAACCTGGACCATCAAAATTCTGCTGCTGCTTCCATGGTAGGATATGACCAGAGGAATGGTGTTGGTTTACCCAAGATCGTTTAAGATAAATTGAGAAGTTGCTCCAAAGGTTCAATTAATGGACCCAAGTAGAGAAGTATCATCCCCATGGTTTTGTTTGTGTCTGGGTCGTTGCCAAATGCCAAGTATAGGTGTCATATATATAGGTTATGCCATCGTCCGCTGCCCAATGTTGGTGTTTAATTTGTCAGTTGTTCCATGGCTTGTTGGGTGTCCATGTTGGTAGGTCTCCATGTTATTGTTTGCTCAGTCTGAGCCCCATTCAGTAAGGTTTATATATATGTTTTTTGTGTGTGTGTGTGTATGTCCAGAGTAAAGATCAAACATTGATCGATTTTATTAGCACTGTCAACTTGGATCCAGTCATGATGCAAACTTCAAAGTGAAGCTCATCAAATAAAACGAAACAATGGCAATGCACAAGCTAGAGAATATTTGTATGCATGCATGCGTGTGTGAAATTAAGCTTGTTGTGGACAGCCGTCAGTTCATCTTCACTAATAACCGGGCCTCGACGCTGGCTATCTTCGCCATGGCTGCCTTGAATGTCCTCCCACCGGCCACCACCCCGTGATATTGGCGCCACGATGTACTGATTCCTGAACCATCGGATCGGAGCGGACGGAGAGGCGGTCAGCACTTCCCGATGCGAGAGGTATTGGCAACGCGCCCATCCGAGACGGCGGGTCGGGATGACGAAGTTGACCCTGCCGGCTGCAAAGGCGACGATGTCCTCGCAGGCAGTGGCGGATGCAGGATGAGAATCAAGGGGGCTAAAACAATGGAGATATTGATTTGCATAAAAATTTAATGATGATTTGAGATTTTGCTATAGTATTTTTTTAGTGGTAAATCAAGTCATTAGGGGGCTGGAGCCCCCCAGCCCCCTATAAATCCGCCACTGCTCGTAGGAGTCAGGAGTTAGGACAGACGGCAGGGTAAATGAAGCCCCGGACTTGTTTGGGCCGGGACGGAGGCTTTGCAGTTTGCACGCACGCATGATGTGCATGCATGACTATGACTTAACTGTTAAATTGGACACGATGTGTAACAAACAAACGATAATGATATGGCTCATCGGGTGTCTGTTAGGTGACTTCTCGTTCGGACGTGACTCATTTTCGTTCGCTCGTCTGCGTCGCTCGCGCGACTTTCCGTCCGATCTCGTGCCTCATCCACTTGCCCGCGTCGCTCACGCCGCTCCGTGCTCTGCGACCCCGCTAGCGGTCGCAGGACGATTTCTGCCCGTGCTGCTCGCCAGCGCCACCCTGCTCGAGCCACTCACCGGTGCTGGCGCCGCGCAACCCCGCCTGTACTCGCGCCTCCTATCACGGCTGCGCTCTATCCACCTGCCGCAGCCTCTGTTGAGGTCCGTGACGCCAACAAGCTCCGCATTGGCGACCTCCGCGCACTCCGTGGCATCGAGCTCCACAACAACGAGCTCCATTCGTCCAAGCAGTAAGATGACATTGCGTTTGCCATAAAGTACATGTTGCAAATATATGTTTCAAGTGTTTCATATGTCTCAGAGGTATGTTGCAAGGGTTTCGTATGGATGTTGCAAAAATAGATCGGGATGTTGTATATGTTGCAATGGTGGTACATGTATGTTGCAAATATATGTTTCTAATGTTTTATCTGTTTTTTCAGACGTATGTTGCAAGTGTGTTTATCTGGATGTTGCATATGTTTCATACATATGTTGCAAGGGTTTTATTTGGATGTATCGTATGTGTTGAAATTGTTTTCAAGTGTTTTTTTCAGGTGTTTTTGTAACTGTTTCAGACGCATGTTTAAATTTTTCATATGTTGCAAGTGTTGTATCTGTATGTTTCAAAAGTAGATCAATGTTGCATCTCCCTCCTCGCTTTCTGCTGCCTCGTCTTGGTGTCTCCTCCGCGCCTTCTGCTGCCTTGCATCCTTTTTAAACGTAGGGGGCACAGCGAGGGCCGGCGAAGGGGGTGCGCTGGGGCGCCGGCAGACGGGACACGTCGGGGGATTGCGGTGTCGATGTGAGCGCGCGCTCACTGGCAAAAGGCTGTGGAGGCCAAGCTAGGCGCTGGCCCCCCCTTCCTCCATGCACTTTCCACTGAAATTTTTCATCTGTGCTCCTTAGCATTTCTACCAGACGTATAAAATTAGTGTTGGCTTATTGAATGTAAACTCAATCTGATAGATTAGCCCCGTGTTGGTTTGGCACCGCACTCCGCCACTGCACACGTTTTTCCACAAGCAGGTAGTGCTTCGGTTTCTTTTAGTTTTCTATTTTACATGTAGCAGTGAGATGGTCTTGATAATGGGGCATGAGGTCAGCCCACGGTTCGGATGGTACTGGAAGATGCGTCCGGACCAAGGTAATAAATAGCGGTGATAGCGGCCGCAATTGCATTCGCAATAGCGGTAGCGGTCCATTGCCGCTACCGCTATGAGGTAGCGCTCTGAACTTTGCATCCTAGAACTTTGCGGCCGCAATTCTGAATAGCGGGCCGATATTGCGGCCGCAATTGCGCGTAGCAGGCCGCAATAGCATGGAAGCAAATATCCCTAATTAGTCCAGCCCATCATGACTCATATCCTAAATTCAAATACTCACGCATCGGCTGTGAAACTTAAAATTATTCATGATATATGCACTTAAAATTATTTATACTCATTATTCATGATATATGTACTTAAAATTATATGGGACTATCGGGTGCCGCTATTGGAACTTATCATCCGCAATATCGTCCGCTATCCGCAATCCGCTACCTCAACGTCAATCCGCACGCTATTTATTACCTTGGTCCGGACGTTATTTATTACCTTGGTCCGGACGTGGTATGGACGCCGGACGCTAGTGCCCCCCCCCCCCCCCCCCCCCCCCCCCCCCCCCCCCCGGACAAATAAATGTACGACAGAACCGTGGTGGAATAAAATGAGGATGAGCCGATGAGGCCAATGCCCCGCTGATGCAGTGGTTGAGATGGACACCGGACGGACGGCGTCTCTGACGACACGTTTAACGATGGCCTAGGCGGGCGGAGGGAACTGGGGAGGTTGCGTCGTGGCGAGGTGCTGTTCCTGGCTTCCTGCTGCTCACGTCATTTTATAGCACTACTATGCTTCTAAATTTGTCAGTCAATCGGCATGTTTGAGTACAGCTCACCTTGTCGTTAAAATGGCACCTGAAGGTAAGCATGAAGTATTTCAGCACTATAACTCTTTCAGGTATTCGTCATAATTACTGGTTTGGTTTAACATCTCATCTCTGTGGCATATACACAACCAAACGGCCAGCGGTGCACAAACACCAGGAGCAGGAATACAGACCTAGGGCTACAAGACAAAAAATATACAAGCACAAAGAATTGTTACTACATATCTTTTGTCCTATGGATAGCTGCTGCTTCGCAAGCAGTGCACCTGCATGGAGCCTACATTTACAGTCATCACAGACGTATGAAAGCTTCTGCCCACAACAATCTCCTGTTATGAATCTGGTAGTTTTGAGCAGGCGGGGCCAGTCCTGGAATGTCTCGGATGTTTTTGTTATTCGGATGGACGATCTGCAAGAATTAAAAATATATAGTTGAGCTTTTTATTCATCTCCCATTTGTCGTAGAATAATACAAGGAGATGACACGAGTTCTCCTCGAAGAATGTTGAACTGAAAATATTCTTCTGCAGACATACCTTAACAACAATGATAGCAATCACACCCACAACGATAAGAAAGAGGAATGCCATGATACATTTGTCAGTCGCAACCTGCAAAATCATGTGTTTTAACTTTCAGTTGGTGCTTGTGCGTGTTCACCGTGTGTATGTGTCAGAGAGTGAGAAAGAGGGAGTACCTGGCGACCAATCTCTTTCACTAGTTGGCTAGCTTTCTTCAGTGAAAAGTGGACAGTATCTAGCTCATTACCAATTCTCTTCATTTGCTCTGTCTAGAAATAAACAGCATTTTGAAATTAGAAATTCCTCCTAATCTTCTCGTCTTTAAGATGGAAGGTCAACAAAAAAAAAACCGTTCTTAATCTAGGAAAGTATTATCTGGAACTGAGCGGAATGAATAGAGCAATGCAAATAGTAAATAGGCCAGAAATCATAATAATGCTTAGCAAGCCCACTTGTATGCCAGCTGCAAAATATGCTTTAGAAGCGGAAAAATTAATACTCCAGTATAATACAGAGGCATACTTGCGCTGTTAATGTAGCAGCAGTTTGAGCTCCAGTCTCAACAGTTTGTGCTACAACCTACAAGAAGAATGTCCTGTAAAATTTGCCATGGAAGAGAACTGAAACAAACAGGACAAGGGTGCTTAGTAAGGGAAGTAACCATTTTTGAACGTTCAATAGCTTGATCTGTTTGGTCCATTTGGTTTCTTCCAGTATCAATGAGTTGTTGATTTGTCATGGCTGCAATGTTAGTGAGATAATCGTATAAGAAGAAGTAAAATACCTTGCCCTCAACTCAATTCATATTTTAGGTTATGAACAACAATAGAATGATCACTCAACTATAGACCACCGGTTATTGGATCTAGTCCTCAGCAAGGAGCAAGGCACAAGGAAACGGCGACTCCCGTAGGTTACTTTAGGTGGGTAGTAGGCTGAATGGGCTACCATAGTGGCCCTATTTATGGCCTTCTTAGGCTTTTATATTACTTTTTATTGATCTTCTACAACTACTTATGTGTGATATATCATGGCTCATCGACTCAAATTGTTGGGGTCTCCCGTTCCGAACTACCCCCTTCGATCCAAGTTTTTAGACAACCTCAGCCCTCTACCATGACCTACGACCTGGTTGACCCAGAGTTATTGTGGCTCACAATCTTGTAAACTCAACTTTTCTTTACTTTGTTAATAATAATATTTCCTATTATACAAATTTATAAATTTCATATCAGTTTCTTTCCAGGAGTATTTTTTTAAAAAAAATCCAGGAGTGCAGCCTAGCAGTAGCAGCTCTAATGTTTTAAAATATCATATCATGTCAAGGATATGATTCTATGCTCTGTGAGCTTTGACATGCTTGAAGTTTTACAAAGCAATATAAGATTATCTATCGTGAGTTTGTAAAGAAGTTAGAAACTAATTTCACCTGATGCCATTTGAATATTGTCCTCAGCAGCAGGCTCACTACTTCCAGCACCCATATCAAAGAGCTCAACCCTCTTATTGTTGTTACCAAGGCTACTTTGATATCTGCAAGAAACTTTTTGAATTAGCCTTAAAACTTACAATAGGTACAAAGTGGCACAAATATGAAGGAGGTATAACAGTTCAAATTAGAAGTTTCCTGATTTTAGTAGTATGCATCTTTGTAATTGAGATTAAAAAAAAAGCAGAGAACTAGAGACATGCAAAACAACAATATCCATTTCAAGAAAGGACTTCAACTTACGTTTTCCTCAAGGTGACATAGGAATTCAACTCTTTGATCTGTACAGTGCACAAGAAACATTACAAAAGTGCGCAGGGTGAAATACAATGAGGCTACTGGAGTTACCAACCATGAACTGTTTTCTGTCATTTAGCTGCTTGTTGATTTCAGGTGGATTATTTGACTCCTCGTCTTTGAGAATGCGATCAAACTCTTTGATCAAGCTGTAAATGTAGAATTGAAATTATTAAATAAAAAAATCTTCGAAAGGGGAAATCTTCATAAAAAACAGAGATCGGGTAATATCATTTTTAATTCAGCTTCACCCAAATAAAGGGTGTTTAAATCAGAAATAGCACAAGTAAAATGGAGGGATATGGATTAATGGGTACTTTAGTGCATGCATTGAAAATAAACACAGCAATTTTGCAATGAGAGATTCTAGCATGACCTACCGCTTGCACTCCTTCATTTTCACAGTAAGATCTTCCAACTGTTTAGCTTGCCTATTTGAATCTTTAATCTTATCCATCTTTTGGAATCCATTTCTGCATAAAAGTAGATATCATGGAATAAAACTTCCTGTCAGGACTCAGGAGCACTTAAATAGGAAAGCAGCTAATAACTTCAGATTACTTTGAATGAGATCAAAAGAGAGTTAAACAAGGAGTTACAAAATCTACATCAACACATATGTTCCCACATCACAGGTATAAGAGGTGTCCCTGATCAAAGTCACATAAAGATGGTGAACACAATGCTATTCCAACTTGAAACTCGGGTTGGATCTCACACAAGAAATAGACTACGAATGTCAATATTAGTTCATAGTAAGGACGCAGGCATCGAAGTCTGCCAAAAACTACTTGCAATATTTAGCGATGACTAATATAAAACTGGGAGGGGCAAGGATAGATATCCCATTTTTAATCAGATCAATATTTATTTAAATAACAAGGCAGGCATCAAAATACATCCTGACCCTTGGAATATGGTCTGAAACCATTAAGTTTCAGCGACAGTTAACATCATCAAAACATTCCATAAATCATCTCCCAGTGACCAGAAAAAGGTAGGAAAGATAACATCAGTCCAATTCATTAAACTGAATCATCTAACTGCCATAAGCACAGATCAATTCACGGTATCTTATGTCATTCAAGAATGACAGATTGGCATTCAAGCTAACATTTCCAAAACAAAATATCCACTTAGACAAATATTTGTCATGTAAACACCAAACAAATTAAGCTTTCCTTTTTAAAAAAAATAAGTTAAGCATTTACTTCCAGACAAAGAGCAATTCAATTACCAAATCCACTCTAAGAATTCAAGTTCAGTACTGGTCAAGTAAATTACATAGTATAATCCTACGACGCATGGATACGTGTGGTAGGATCCATATCCCATATCAGATACGTATCCAATATGGATATGGCCCCGATACGCGGCAGATACGTATCAGAGAAGTATCGGTTAAAAAATAAATACAGAAATATGTGATACATCGGCTGACACGTATCTGGCCGGTTGCTCGATATGGCCCAGCCCAATAACCAGTGACGCCCCATTAACCCTACGTTCCCCTGCATGCCTGCGCCAACCCTGATCACTCTCGCGCCGCCAGCCCGCCACCCACACGAGCAACCACCTCCAGCCACCGAAGAGACACTGGTGAGGAAACTCCACCACGGCCAACGCAGAGACAAGCCTCCGCCACCGGCAACCCTGCAGGCCATGATGACTTCCCCACTCCCATGAGAGCAACAAAACTCCCCCACCACACCATGATCATGCCTGCAGGCCGCAATGACTTCACCGCGCCATGAGCACCTGTGAGTTTATTCCCATTTGGCCTTTCCATTCTCAATCTAGTCTTCATATTCTCGAAGTAGTCTTCCTGCTCTCGATCTAGGTTCTAGTCTTCTCTGTTCCCCTTCGGCCCTTCCTGTTTCCCCAATAGTCTCTTCTATTCTTGATTTTTCCCAGCCACCATGAGTAGATGGTAGCAACAAACTTGGGTAGTGATAGTGCTGGCCTGCTGATATTGCAGAGGAGGATGAAGAAGAAGAGAAGGGAAAGAAGCTCGAATTGCATGAACCAAGCCTTCCCCCCCCCCCCCCCCCCCCACCCCCCCGTCTTTGAGCAAGAAATGCAGTTCAATGTTCCTTTTGGCAGCTACTTCAACACTGATTTTATTATTTTAATATATACAAATATTTATACTTATTAAAAGAACACTAAAATGTATCAAAGTATCAGGATTTTGGGGAAAATGATATCTGTGCATCCGTATCCACTCAATTCCAATACATGTATCTGTATCTGCTCGATACCGATACACATATCCATACCCATGCTGCATAGGTCTATTCATACAAAAGCTTTTTTGATATTTTGCAACTTTGATGTATGTAACTTGTATAGATATGAATTTGGCTGATGTCAAAAAAGGAGACATAATAAACCAATACAGCCGTTACAGAATCTGATACATCGATCCCAATACCTGATTCAGGTATAACCAGTGGTGTCAACAAATTGGGCAGGAGTAAACTTGCGTTACCAATTCATGCAGGGATGCTTAGAAGTGGTACAAATACGAAACCGTTCACCGTGTACATTACTGGTAGTGTTAAAAGCAAAGGATGGAAGTAAAACCCATCTTGAAGGACCATGAGTATCTTGGCACCAAAATTACAGCAACCAAGGCTTCTGTTGGAACCTGTAAAACACGCTTGGTACCACAATTTTGTTGTTGATTCAGTGCTCCGTGGCTGAAGCTCCTAAGTCCTAACGCGGATTTACCCCCTGCCCTACCAAACCTTTTACTCTTCCGGTCAAAGGCTTGATTACGAACGATTCGCTTTTTTTTTTTCGAATTCGAATTCCCTTTGGTCCGGAGCTGGCCCAGAGCAAGTGGAAAGTGCACGGCAACCTCTCCGTCCGCTGACGCGTCCGGCGCCCGCAGCTTCGCCAAGGCACGGTCCAAAAGCAGCAGAGGCGAGGGAGGGGAGATCATGAACTCACTGGAGGGCGCGGAAGATGTCGTGGATCTCGCCGTCGATCTGCTCGAGCTCCGGGGTCATGGGCACGTCGCTCGCCATGGTGGCCCCTCACTCCCGATGTCCCCTTGGCCTCCCGGACCGAAGAACCCTAGTACGCCAGTACGGAGACCTCCTCACGCAACCATTCCCGGTGGGGTCCGGCGGATGCGGAGGGCTGCAACCGGTCGGACGCGGAGAGGGACAGGAGGAGACGGAGAATTGGGGCTGGGGGAGGGGGAGGCCGGGATGGGGACGGGGACGGGGAGGAAGACGACGATGAAGAGGAGGAGCAGTTGGTGATTTGGGGCCACAGTGAGTAGGGTAGGGCCTAGGGCTTGGCTCCTGGGCTGGCTGGCGTATTAGCTGGGGTTTAGAATAGAATCCCGTGAAACAGCGCGGCCGAAGAAAGATATATCGTTGTTAACGTCGTGGTGCCAGCTACTCCTAGTAAAACTGCTAAAGCCCAGATGACGTGTCTGTCCTCTTTCATACTTCAGTTCAGAATTTCAGAATGGATACAGGGAGAGACAATCAGACACCAGCAAGTAGCATCAAAACGATGTCACTTGCCATTGGTTTATGAATGCGTCGATCAATCATGTAGAAAGATAAGTACATCCAGAGACACCATTTATTCCTATGCCTATATCTTATATCTACAGGTCACAAATGTCAAATTGTATCTCTCGTTGTTGGTTTACATCAATCAATCATATAGATTGATATGATATAATAGATGCATGTGTCTCGTCTTTCATCGGTTAGTAGATCCACTCGTGTGGAAGACCAGGCTCATCGTGACAGCCGTGAGATGTAGAGTTTGTGTCGCTCCTGTTGCGTGCTTGTTGTCCCGCACAGTGGCTGTGGAGATTGAGTTGTTGTCATCGCTCTTGACGGCATTGTTGATCACAATAATATGTCTTCTTCATATTTGCATTACCTCTACCCGTGTTTCCTGTTGTGGTACGCCTCTGCACGCGGCAAAAAAAAAACCCGGTGCCTATGTTGCCCTGCTTCATCAGGTTTGGAGCATTGTGAATAGCTTGACGCTGCCTTGGCTTTGGAACGAACTTTGGAAGACCGATGGCTACACCAAACATTCTTCTGTTGCTCGTACTACACGGCAACCCTTTTGCCCTCAATACATTGGCGTTGCCGTTAGCAGTGATGCAACCCCAACCATCATACCTATAGATCTGTGGACGTGAGCTTCGGTGGTGGTGATGGCTACAGTCGACAGCTCGAGCTAGCGAGAAGCAACTGTGTTGAAATTGGAATCTTTTTACGTCGCCGAGGATGGTGGCGAGACGCCAAGAGATCTCATCAACTATGGCTTTGTGGCGTAACTCTTTAGAATTGGTAATGCCAATATCCTTATGGAGCTCTAGTGGCAATAGGTTGTAAACATCGCCGAGCTCCTGCATGCTGTTGCAATAGAATTCGGCCATCGTGATCGAACCGAGTTGCCGAAGTAATCAATGTAGGTGACTTGTGTTTGATGTTGGAATTTGAAAGAAGCGGCGCAGGTAGGAGGAAAAGAAGCTTTGAAGAAGAGAGGCTCTGGACTTTTTGAAAAAGTGCGAACAACACAAGGATTTATATAGGACTATGATAACAAACGAGGTAATTGGTTACCACTTTATTTCTTTTCCTAGACCTGCATCTCTTTGATTGTGCATGCCTAAATTTGCTTCTGTGTGGTGTGTTTTAACACATAAATGTGTCTAGTGAGAGTTACCTAGATATTAACATGAGGTATTGTCGAAGTGACTATATTTAGGATTCGATAGTCTAAATTAGTTTCCTTGTGTGTTTTCGAACGTTATAAATATGTTGTGCATTGTATCTTAAAAGAAAACATGGGTTGTGTGGCATAAGAAAGTAGCTAAATTTATTTGAAATTTATGATTTAGTTATATTGTTTTTAAGGAAATTGCAAAACAACCTCAAATAAAATCACCTTGAGATCGACTCTGAACCCGTAATAGATTGTTTTAAATGGTCACCATGTGTCGGATATAATGTGCACCCACCTCTATGAAAGTCTCTAGAAATCAGACATTTGCAGAAGCAACTACGCAACTGCACCTGGAAATCGATTTGTAAGAACATTTGATGTATTGTTTTTTATTTAAGAAAATTGCAAAACAACCCCACCAAATCACCTTGAGTTTGTTTTTCAACATGAAATTTTTCTGCATCTCTTCCATTTCACTGTCTCCACCAATATGAGTGCTTATTTGTTGTTTTTTTATCACTGCTATAGAAATGGTTTTTCACTAAAGGTATTTTTACAGCCAGTTCATATGAAAACAAGCGGTGGAAATCAATCGCTTATGCCCATCAATGGATTGGTTGTGTCCGTGTGAGATCCCCCCTGCCTCTCTCTCCCCCATGTGTGCTTCCTCAGGTGACCGCCCACTCATTTGCTAAGCAATCAGTAAATGGTGATTAACCACTTATGCCTCCTTGGTATTTGACATCAGATTTTTGAAATATTAGGAGTATGCAAAATGTAGAGTTGGAATGCCATAACACTTTAAATCCTGAGGAAAGGAAAGTGGAAATTTTTGGAATAAACCTTTGAAGGGCAGCTAGTCGTGAGTCGATTTTTTGAGGAGTGAGAACACCACGTAAGCAGGGACAAAGAGTCGACTCCTTCAGCCAAAAGCAAGTGGGCCCACATAAAAGGTTAAAAAAATATAGCAACGCCGGGCGATGGATCGGTTTCCTCCGCCACGAAATCGCCGCCGTGAAAGCGCGTGGAGATGTTGCTCCGTGCCGCCCTCCGGTGGGAGGTCAGCTGAGCTGCTACGCCGCCAAGCTGGAGGTCCTCCTTGCCTCCGGTAACTCTTCCGCGCAAAGCGGCGGCAGCTGTACAGGTCCTCCTGTGCGAGGTACTCGCTGCTCTCCAGGTCTCGACGACGAGCACGAGGCCGCGGCTGTGTGGCGCCACTCAAGCTGGCCATGCGGACGCCCAAGCGCGCTCCCGAAGGCGACGCCGGTGAGGCCAGCGCACACGGGCGGATCTCCGACCACGCCATGTCGAGACGAAGGTCCGCGACGCCCAAAATTCAATTTTTTATTGAGCCTTTTTATGTACGTGCCATTAAAAAAGCTATTAAAAAAGATGAGCTCCCACGAGTGTTATGTTCTGAACTTCTTTGTCTTCTGCGCCATTCCGTCCGCATTCCGCTTGATTTTCGCCGTTTGGAAGTGCTGACAAGTCGGTCTGGTCAGTCAAAAGGTCCAAAATACCCCTCGCATCTCTATCCTCTCGCTCTCTCTCTGACTCTCTTCCTCTTTTCACCGCACGCGCTTGCGGCGGCACAGGCGAAGCTCACCCGCGCCGCGCCCGCACCCACGGCGGCCGGCCGGGGCCGAGCTCCCCCGCGCCCACGCCCACGGAGGCGAGGACGAGGAAGTCGCGGAGCTCCCCCGCGGCAACCGGGGTGGAGCTCCCCCGCGCCCGTGCCCACGGCGGCCGGCCAGGACCGAGCTCCCCCGTGCCCAGGGGAAGCGGCTCCCGCATCGACTGTTTACGTGCCTTTGTGCTCCATTCTCCGTCAAGCTGCTGCTCCGGCTTCTTGCGAGTTCCTCGGGTGGTCTGGCAACGGCGGCAACCACTGCGACATGGCTGGTCAGGCGCGCAGGCCCTACTTGCAGCCAGTTGCGCGGCCTTGCCAGCGGCGTCCACGGCAAGCTCCGTGGGCAAGCCCTCGCTCCAGCCGCAGTCAGCGGTCGCGGGCACGAAGCTGCGCGGGGCTGCCTGCCCTGAGGACAAGGCCGCCGGACGCGGGCACGAGGCCGCTCTGGGGCCGCCAGTTGTGGCGTGGAGGCCGCCTGCCATTGGAGCGGAGGCCGCACCGGGCCACAGCGAGGAGGCCGCCGGCCACATGCGCTGCCGATTTCGTCTTGGCCGTGGTTGCTTCCACCTTGCTGCTCCGGATCAGCGAGCACGAAGGTAAAAGCACAACAAATTGAACAAATTCACATATGTGCTTACAATTTTGGTGTGTCGAGAACTCCAAATGCTCTTGCTTGCGTCTTTCTTCAACCAATAATGCAAACGTCCATCTTTCCTTCGTTCGGATTGTTCTTCAGGCTCGTAGGCCGCACAGCCACAAATTCTCTGGTCTTGCAGTGAAGCAGAGGCCCTTCAACCGCAACAGCGCCGGCGAAATCCTTCCTTGCCGAGTCTTCCAGCGACTTCCAGCGAACAGAACGTCTTCTGGCCGAATCCATGCAGAGCTTGAGCGCCGCCGGCATCTCGGCCCACAGTGCGTCCGCCTCCTTGCGGCGGGCCACCACGAAGTCCAGGAACACGGCGAAGTCCTCTGCATGCGCAGGCTCTCGGCGAAGCCCTCGGCAGTCGCGGCGCTGAAGATGGATCCATGGGTGTCGCGGGCTCGGAAGGAGCGACGGCGGGAGGCTTCCGCGCCCTCCTCGCGAGAGCTGCAGGCGGCGCCATGGGCACCAGCCCCGTCGTCTGGCCGCCGGGCGTGGCCCCAGGAGGTGGCCCGTGGCCGGGCGCACGGCCTGGTTGGCACGGCCTGCGTGGAGGGAGACGAGTGCAGCAGCTGCTGAGCGACGAATGCAAGGGCAGGAGGAAGTTTGGTGGCTGAGAAATGGATCCCATGGTAGGGCTAAATGGTCATGTTTGACACCGTTAAATGAAGAAGTGGACGGAATGGCGTGAGAGGGAAAGAAGTTCAGAACGCTGGCACTCATGAGAGCTTATCTTTTTTAATGGCTTATGTGGAATTACAAACTTTTTTAATGGTATACACGTAAAAGGCTCTTTTTTATTTGGCAAGAGTCGACTCACAATCTTGCAGCGACTCTTTTTCTCTCTCTTCGACGAGTCGCCTTCTCTAGTGGTTGGGTCGACCCATGGCTGTGCCAGCTAGGACGATGAGTCACTTTGGATTCGCGCCACTGGAGAAGCCCATGAAAGCAAAGCAGTACGGTTGGACCTCATGCTTAGTTTTCTCTAAAATTTGAATAGCCTCGTTCACAGGAATTTCAAACTAATTGTTGGAAAGCATTCATTTCTTCCGAGGGGTCTTAGGGGTTGTTTTGATCCTTTCATTCGGAGGAACTGAAATCTACTTAATAAATTAGGCTATTTGGCTTAGAATTTGATATTCCATCACTTTTCAAAAGTTTGCATATAAGTCTATCTTAAATTTATAGGGTGAGAAATAAAAATTGATTCTATAGATTGACATGCTATATTTTTATTTTGTAGCTTGTAACACTCTCTTCAACACACTCTCCTACGGTAGAAATGCAACACATATGTATTTCTCTCGTATAGCCAACAATAATATACAAATACAACCCATATACAACCATATTAGCTTAATTAATATATGTCTAAATTATAATTATTAAAATAAATTTAATTTTAAGGATCCAAACGAAGCCTTATAGAAATTTTTGCTATAGGAATTGAATCCTCCGAAGTTTCTTTAAAGTTCAACTTCTCCAAAACTTCAATTACCTGTGACTACCGGAGAGTGGTCTCATTTTCACCCATGAATTTATTCACATCACTCTAGTTTGCAAATGACCCGCAAGGAAGAAACATTTTGTATGGAGTATATTTTGTTCTGCAGCACTACTTCAACACTACTTTTCAGTAAATAAATAGTATTTTTTTATAATAAATCAGCATAAGCCAAATTTCAGCGAAACGAATAGGGAGCAGTGACTCTGCTCAGTAGCAGCCACCAACCAGTCACTGCCACACTGGCTCGGTGCCTAAGCGAAGCTATTTTAGCAGTGATTGTAGCAGCAGCACCGAGCACAATCCATACAACTGTTCTATTTAACCCATTTGAAGACTAAGGCCTTTAGTTCCTCCCCAAAAGTTTACACCATATTACATCGAATATTTGGACACATGTATGGAGTATTAAATATAGACTAAAAAATAACTAATTGTACAGATTGCGACTACTTTGTCAGACGAATCTTTTAAGCCTAATTAGTCCATGATTTGGTAATAAAGTGCTACAATAACACATGCGCTAATGACAGATTAAATAGACTTAATAAATTCGTCTCTCGGTTTACTGACAGATTCTGTAATTTATTTTTTTATTAGTATCCAAACACCCTATGCAACACCTCCATGTATGACACCCGATGTGACACCCTAAAACTTTATACCCTGGAACTAAACAAGGCCTAAATGGATAAAAATGGCTCTAATGGCTTAAGGGTCTTTATTGAAATGTATGGATTTCATAGAAAACAAGGAATTTCACAAGAACATTACTTAGTCAGTTTGATCCCATAAGTCAAAATCTTTTTCTTTTGAAAATGGGAAATTCCATTAATTAACTGAGTGTCACGTTCTCTACTACTTCTGTCGTCCATAAAAGAATGCAATTAAGGGATCCGTATCGGTCAGGCAAGCTCAAGTTTAACCAAATTTATAGTAAAATAGTATTATTATTTATGTTTTTAAATAAATTTATTATAAAAATATATATTAAATAATCTAATGATACTTATTTTATATCATAAATGTTTGTAATTTTTTATATAAATTTAGTTAAAGTTTAAACTCTTTGACTCCTCGAAAAGCGAGAATTGCATTATTTTGTGGATGGAAGTGTATCACAAAAGTGGGCCTCCAGCTTGGGCTATCCGGCTGGAGCGCTGGACAGGTGGGGTGGGCTTCGGGCCTGCTCAAGCAACCGGGACACCTACAGAGGAACAGCGCGGCACAGAGGTATAGAACAGAAGAACATAACCTGAGTTCGTCTTCTACATCCTTGTCCAAGAACCAATGCAGATCTTGCCCTCTTACCCTAGTGTAGCTATTTCCCATCTCTACCTCCTTGTCCAAGAACCAATGTAACTCCTTTGGGATTGTACATCAAACTGCTGTAATTGTGATTTGGTGGTCAAGGACCAACACTTACTCAGCGAGATTATTGCTGGTCACTAGGTTCTCCACTTCAGACGAAGTAATGGCCGAGGCTGAGAAAGTGAGAACACTTACAACCACTTGCAGCTAAGAGTATATATGCACTACCTTATTTATAACATGGAGGAGGAATAGTATTGACGTCAGAAGTGATCCGAATTAAACACCAATAGGGCCTTGGACTCTCAGGCCGCTACGGACCGAAGAACACAGCGAGTATGTCACTCTTTCGTGGTGAAGAACGGAGAGGTTTACAAGCAAACCACCAAAGAATAACCAACATGTTTGCGTGACGAAGAACCGGCTAGTTTTTAGGTAAACTAGCAAAGAAACCGTTGAAGCTCTCGCCTAGGAGAGACTTCGTCAGGGTAAGGACATCGTCGGTTGCCCTAGGTCGACCGACAAGCCTAGGGCGCCATCCCTGGTCATCGGATCAAGGGATGAACAACATGGGGGTTGGAGAAGAGGGTAAAAGGGTTGGAGTAGAGGTACTAGATTGATTTATTTGATGATTGGATAGATGGAAACTCAATCAGCCATGTACCCCTTATTTTATAAGAGGTAAGGGTGGTCTTATCCCATAGGAAAACTAATAAGATACTAATATCATGTCGCTTTATGGAGTTTTCCTTATATAGAGCCAAAATTATCATGGGCCTATTTAAATTGGCTTGGGCCCAATTTGATTGTCAACTTATGCTCCCCTGTTTTCAGGTGAATGATGCATGAACCTAAAAACTATTAAAAACCAAACAGCAACGATATCCATCTCATTGGCTGCTTAGTGGCTAAGAGCGATGTATACATCGTCTATTTTTGTTCTAAGGGCGATATATGTATCGGCCATTACTTGGAGAGCACTTATGCTTCTAATCATACACTTGGAAAGTACGTTTTCAAGTACTTCCCATTTATTGCTCTTGTGGGACGTTCGCCTTGCAATGTCTCTAGCAGACAAGAATTACCGAATATGACTTTGATCACTTTGTAAGGACCCTCCCAATTTAGTGACCACTTGCCAAACTGATTGCTCTTCGATCCAATTGAAAGTATGGTTTTACACACTAATTCTCCCACTTGGAAGGTTTGATTTTCTTGTTATATGCCTTGGCAACTCGAGCCTTGTCTTTCTCTCTATTTCCTTGAGAGCTTTTAATCTCACATCAGTCACCTCATTGATATTATCCATCATCAAGTCATGATACACAATAGCACATAAATTATTTTGTTTAGCAAGCCAGTATGCATCCAAATTCATTTCGACGGGTAACACGGCCTCTTGACCATATACCAACTCAAAAGGAGTAACTTTTGTAGCACCATGCCTTGAAATGCGATGAGCTTTAGACAAAACTTCATGCCACCTCCTTTGATATCCAATCTTGTTTTTGATAAGCTTGATCAAAATCTTATTACTAGACTTGGCCTAACCAATTAGCTTCAGCATAGTATAGAGATGAATTGAGCAACTTAATCTTATATAATTCAATAAATTCTCTCACATCCTTAAACATAAATGATGTCCCTTGATCTGTAGTTAATGTTTGAGGGATGTCAAATTTATGGATAATATGCTCAGTAATAAACTCAATTACCTCCTTATGTGTCATATTCTTCAAAAGAACTGCCTCGGTCCACTTAGTAAAGTAATCATAGCAACCAACACCAATAGGTGTTCCTTTGAAGATGAGGGATGAATTTGGCCAATGAAGTTTAACCCTCAACCACGAAAAGGCCATGGTTTGATGATAGGATGAAGCATAGCAGCAGGCACAAGCTGAATATTTCCAAACTTCTGGTACTCTTTGCATCCTTTGTAGTAACGAAAGCAATCGGTCATCATAGTAAGCTAATAAAAACCAGCTCTACGCAATAACCACTTCATCTTCGGGGCCGATTGATACGTACCACAAATGCCTTCATGGACTTCTCCCATAGCCACTCTTGCTTATCTGATCCTAAGCAGTTAAGCAACAAGTCTTCAGCGGTTCTCCGATAGAGCTCACCATTATGCAACACATATTTGAAAGCGCTCCGCCGAACACTTTTATCAATTCTAGCACTTGGATCACGTAAATATCTCAATAAGGGAGTCCTCCAATCTTTTAAATCGGCCACAACATCACTGGAAGTTACGTCAGACCGATTTGGGAGCCTCTTGGTGAAGTAACTGGACTAGCCACAGGCGAGTCAGCTAAACCGACTAGGGTAGTTAGCCTAGCTGACCTGAAGGAGTCAGCCTAGACGACTGGGCAATCGGCTTAGCCGATTGGTATGTACCTGCACGAGAAGAATTTAAATTTTTATGCATCGGCTGTTCTTGAATATGAAAATTATGTCCACTGACATCATAGTCAGATGCTTGTCGAGCTAACATGTTTACCTTAAAATTCTCATGTCTTAGAATATGATGAATTCGAAATTCGGCAAAAGAAGCAATTATATCAAGGCACATATCAAGATGAGCATCAAGTGATCCTTCTAGGCATTGAAACTTATCAACTACTTGCTATGCTACTAGCAAGAAATCACCAAAAGGCTTCAACATGTCATACCTCATGGATTGCAATACGGCCAAGCTGAATAAGAAAACTTCACATTCGGCTCAAAAATGTTAGTGCAAATATAATTTTAATTGGCTTGATGTCTCAAACAGTACCATTGTGAGAAATAATAATTATACCAACACCTTAGCCTTATAGGCAAGCTAATTACTCATTGTCACATCCATGAAGTAAATCAAAATGCATATAACATGCCCCCGGGCCTGAAAGCCATCAAAGTAAATTCTATGGGGGCCTTTCTAATAGCACGATGGTTGCAAGCATTCATCGGCTATATTTTTACACTAAGGACGATATCAAAATATCGTCCATATGAATCCATCCACAAAAGTATGCATAACTAAAATAAATATTTCAGCTCCTGATCATCGATAAGCAAAGTAATTTGATAACCCTCCATAATATAAATATTCATTCCAAAGATCAAAATAAGGAGTTGAGGGATAACCATGCATACCAGGGGATGAATTCCACATAGGCATAGGCAGAGAATATGGATGATGCTATGACTAATGATTTTGATGATTTGGTGCAAACCTCCAACTTGGCAATTGTTTCTTGAATCTCCTTCTCTCCTTTGCCTTCGTTGCACCACATGCTTGAGCATCATCCTATTGAGATTGAATTCTTCCTTTAGGAACCCATGCCAATCCTTTTCTTTTAGTTTCTCTGCACTAAGCTTCTATAACTTCTTTTCTTGTCACTTTGGTAAACTGATTGAGCATATCAGTTTTATTTCTATTTTGGACAGCGGCAAATCTTTCTTGATTTTGGGCACTCTCACCTTCTTTTATTTAGATTTGGCACCTAAAATATCAATAGATGATTTTCCCACTTCTTTGCCATCAATAGCCAGATTTTTTAGCAATGTAATCAGCTTTTCAATTATCAAATTCAGATCTAAACTCTTCTTCTTTCAGCCCTCATACTTCACGCAGTAAACTTGCTTTACCGCTTTCTTCTTTGGTTGAGCTCCAGACCAATTTTGATCAAAACGGTCATTACAAGTAAATGTCTAGGAGCTGCATACTCTATATATTATGACCTAAAATATGATGGAACATGTGCCTTTTGATTAAACCAGCCCCAAGATAAATAAGGATGAAAATATATGGGCTATGGTCCATACGACATGGGAATTGGTTGCTCAAATGGAGAATATGTTGCTGCTGCGTGAGATCTATCTCCTTGTCAATTCCACTCTTGAGACTTGTGCTTCAGAGGCAATTTTGATGATTGGACTTTCTTTCGCCGCCTAGTAACATTTGCTTCTGCTACCTTGTTGTATTTAGCTATAAGTTCTTCGAAGCTGAGCTTTGGCCTTCTACTCTTCTGCTTGTCACGGCCTTTACCTCCAATAGCTTTGTGAGCAACCTCCTTCTCTTCCCTATCTTGACAAACATGCTCCAAAGGAGGATCCTTAGCCGATTCGCCATGCTTAGCGGGATCAATCGGCCTTTGCATTGGCTAGAGAGATTTCACCTGTCCCCTAGTGTCTTCTGGAACTGTGACAACTTTGTTGTCATTTAGAATATCTTCTATTTGTAATTCATGAACAACAATCTTGTCTCCACTTGAGGGCTCCACATCTCTCTCTTGGGCATTTGAGCCTTGAGCTTTGAGTGAATCGGCTAATGTAAGCCGATTCAAAAACTATTTGCCATCAAGACCAATTGAATCCAATTGGTCCATTTGTTGAGCTTTAGAAAATATTAATCGTCCTTTATCAATGGTCGATTGGATCACTCGATAAAACATATTGCAATTAGAAGTATTATGATCAGAAGAATTGTGCCATTTGCAATATGTAAGCTCTTCTAAATTTTGAATAGATGGCAAAGCATTGTGATCAATGATTCTAATAAAATTATTCTTGAGCAAGATATCAAAGACATGATCACAAAAAGTAAAGTCAAAAGTGTACTTTTTTTTCTTTAGCTTATTCTTTTGTGGTGTCAGCTTTAAAGCTAGGCAAACGAATGGATCCGATTTTACATAAATCCGTTCGGCCACACCTTTGCAGCTACTATTGGGAAGCTTTTGCTTTGACAAACTAGCACTATCGGCCTTGCCATATGGCATAATTTGTTGGCCGATAGAATCTAAATTTGTTTTATCATCAAAAAAATAAAATGGCATTCTCAATCGGTCTTTTACAACTACTAGCAAGGATATCTTTAATAGATGCAGAAATTGATATAGTATGACCAGATTAGAATTTGAGCAAAATATTTGTATTTTGTACCTTGTTGATCATGTTGGAGAAGTGTATATCCTTGATTTGAATAGTGTTGCTCTTGATCTCTCGAACATTATCAACAACAGATGCCGAATTATCCGAAGAAGCATCGGTGGCTGCTGGAACAAAGAAAGTTGGCTTAGTCGATTGGAAGTTGCCTAGGCCGACTTGAGCACTAGCAAGCACTGCAGCAACAGGGGCAGTCGGCCTAACCGACTAGGAATTGGCCTAGCTGACTCAGGGCAGTCGGCAGAGGCAGTCGGTCTGGTCGACTGGGAAGTCGGCCTAGCTGACTCAGGGCAACCAGTAGTCGGCTCAGCCGATTCTGAGCAGGTAGGCAGCCCTCCTTTCTTACTTATAGGGGCTTGGTCTCCATCAATGATGTAGTAATCACTAGATAAATGTGCAACCCCTTTAGCTCCTGAAAAATCAAGTCTAGCTATTTTCTTACGCTTCTCATGCTTTTCGGTAGCAAAACTTTTCTTGATATGTGATTGATTCGGAAAGGATATTGTGTTGTTCGGCTTTTGTAGCCGAACCTTTGCTTATATCCAAATTAATTCTTTCTTTCATGCCCACTAGCAATGCTCTTTTAGTCGATGACTCAATTGTGATTGGTCTTTTCTCATTGGTCTTTCCAAAATATTCATAGAATTGCTCCTCTAATTGAGACCATGAACCAATAGTACATCGGGGCAAAGTTGTAAACCATGCAAAGGCAGTGCCAGTAAGAGATAAAGAAAAATTTCACACTCTCATATAGTCTTCTTTACTGGTAAAACCCTGCTATGAGAGATATATACTAATGTGTTTCACAGTGGTCTTACTATTTTTACCACTAAATTCATAAAAATCATGTACCCACCAACCATTAGGAGTTTCCAAGTAATCATAGCACAATGGGTACGGTCTATGATAAGCGGGCGTCTATGATAAGTGGGCATCTTCCATTTAGAGGAGCCATATGAATTTCTAGTATAAGCTAAATCTTCATCGATTCGGCTTGATTTGAGAGCAGCATATGAAGCCGAATTACAACTATTAGCATGTACACACATTGCTAAATTTTCATTGATTCGGTTATAATCATTAGCAATATGTGGAGCCGAATCATGAGTTTTAGCACATGAATGCCTTGCTAAAATTTCACTAATTCGACTATGGTCATGAGCAAAATATGAAACCAAATTGTGGGCATTGATCTTTGCATAAGGTGCTAACTTTCATTGATTCGGCTATGGTTACTAGTAACACGTGAAGCTGAATCATGAGTATTAGCACTTAAATACCTTGCTGATTTTTCATTAATTCGGCTCGAGTTAGGAGTAACATGTGAAGCCAAATTATGAATAGGAGCATTGGCATATGGTGCTGAATTTTGAGAGCAATTGGCTAAATAATTCACATTGTTATAGCCAATTCTCATTCATTGGCATGTCTTATGGTGAAACCACATATTGTAAATTTATAGCTGATGAATAATGATTTACATGTTGTATGTTGCTAGTAGCATCAAAACTCGAAGAATTTACAACATGCATCGGCTCTTGACCATAATATCCATAATTTTGATATGTATGATGAGGAGCATTATCAAAAGTATTTGCCGATGCAACATATCTAGTATGATTACGACTAGCAACATCAACATGAGAGTTCATAGAACTTGCAAAATAATTATTAGAATCATAAGATGTGTTTGCAAGCTGTACCTTTGTAGTAGTTTTGTGATGCAACGCCTTGGTACCCATGATTTAGAACTTGAGCACCTTGCTAAATTTTTCAATAGCAAGCGTAACACGTTGCAAAATAGTAAACGAGAATACAAGGGGTCAAAACCAGATGCGATCGGCCTTTCGAGCCAGATGCAACGGTAATGGCGAGCATAAGAAGATAGATCAGTGAGGAGTAGAGCTAGAGCAAGAAGATTCAACTACAAAGTAGAGCCAAAGCTAATTTCTTCCCAACGGAGTCACCAAAAAGTGTGTTGACGTCAGAAGTAATCCGAATCAATCACCAACAGGGCCTTGGACGTCCGGGCTGCTATGGACCGAAGAATGTAGCGAGGATGTCGCTCTTTCATGGTGAAGAACGAAAAGGTTTATAAGCAAACCACCAAAAGATAACTAACGTGCTTACGTGATGAAGAATTAGAAATTAGCAAAGAAACCGTCGAAGCTCTTGCCTAGGAGGGACCCTGTCAGGGCAAGGATGTCACCGGGTTGCCCTAGGTCGGCCAGCAAGCTTAGGGCGCCATCCTTGGTCATTGAATCAAGGGATGAACAGTATAGGGGTTAGAGAAGAGGGTAAAATAGTTGGAGAAGAGGTAGTAGATTGATTTATTTGACGATTGGATAGATGAGAACTCAATCGGCCATGTACCCCTTATTTTATAAGGGGTAGGGGTGGTCTTATCCCATAGAAAAACCAATATAGTACTATTATCATGTCGCTTTATGGAGTTTTCTTTTGATTGGGCCAAAACTGTGATGGGCCTATTTAAATTGGTTTGGGCCCAACTTGAGTGTCAACACATATGTCACTAATCGGCCAAAGAAAGTCTAACCATCAAAATTTTCCTCCAAAGCGCAAGTCTTAAGAGTAGAATTGGCAAGGAGATACATCTCACACAGCAGCAAAATGTTCTCCTTTTGAGCAGCCAATTCCCATGTCGTATGGACCACAACCCATATATTTTCATCCTTATTTATCTTGGGGATAGTTTAATCAGAAGGCACATGTTCCATCATATTTTAGGCCATAATATATAGAGTATGCAGGTCCTAGACATTTAGAGAGATCATCATCTTGTAAAGACCGTTTTGATCAAAATCGGTCTGGAGCTCAACCAAAGAAGAAAGCGGTAAAGAAAGTTTACCGCGTGAAGTATGAGGGCTGAAAGAAGAAGAGTTTAGATCTGAATTCGACAATTGAAAAGCAGATTACATTGCTAAAAAAATCTGGCTATTGATGGCAAAGAAGTGGGGAAATCATCTATTGATATTCTAGGTGCGAAATCTAAATAAAAGAAGGTGAGAGTGCCCAAAATCAAGAAAGATTTGCCGCTATCCAAAATAGAAATAAAACTGATATGCTCAATCAGTTTACCAAAGTGGCAAGAAAAGAAGTTGCAGAAACTTAGTGTAAAAAAGCTGAAAGAAAAAGGCTTAGCATGGGTTCCTAAAGGAAGCATTCAAGCTTAGAAGAATGATGCTCAAGCAAGTGGTGCAACGAAGACAAAGGAGAGAAGGAGATTCAAGAAACAATTGCTAAATTGGAGATTTGTACCAAATCATCAAAGTTATTGGTCATTGCATCATCCATACTCTCTATCTATGCCTATGTGGAATTCATTCCTTGGTATGCATGGTTATCTCTCAGCTCCTTATTTTGATTCTTGGTGTGGATCTTTACATTATGGAGGGTTGCCAAATTATTTTACGTATCAATGATCAAGAGCCAAAATATTTATTTCGGTTATGCATGCTCTTATGGATGAATTCATATGATTGATATTTTGATATCGCCCTTAGTGTCAAAATATAGCCGATGAATGCTTACGGCCATCGTGCTATTAGAAAGCCCTGATGGAATTTACTTTGATGGCTTTAAGGCCTGGGGGGCATGATATATGCATTTTAGTTTACTTCATGGATGTGATGGTATGATTAATTGGCTTACAAATAAGGCCAAGGTGTTGGCATAATCATTATTTCTCACAATGGTCCTATTTGATTAAAATTATATTTGCGCCAATATTTGAGCCGAAAATGAAGTTTTCTTAATCGGCTTAGCCATATTGCATTCCATGAGGTAAAACATGTTGAAGTCTATGGTGATTCCTTGTTGGTGAATTTCAATGTTCAGAAGGATCGATCACTAAGAGTTTGTCTTGATGCTTGCCTTGATGTTATTGACTATTTTGTCGAATTCCGAATTCAGCATATTCTGAGGCATGAAAATCAAAAGGCTAACATGTTAGCTCAACAAGCATCTAACTATGACCTAGGTGGGCGTAATTTTCATATTCAAGAACAGCTGATGCATGAAAATTTAAGTTTTTCCCATATAGGTATAGACCAGTCGACTAAGCTAGCCGACTACCCTAGTCGGCTTAGCCAACTCCTTGTTAGCAGTAGCCTAGTCGACCAAGATGACTGCCCTAGTCTGCTAGGCCGGCTCCTCCAAGTCAGCTAAGCTGACTGCTCCAGTCGGCTAAACCAACTCCCTTGTGGCCAGCTTGGTCACTTTGCCTGAAAGGTTCCCAAATCGGCTTGACCTAACTTCTAGTGATGTTGGGGCCAATTTAGAAGATTGAAGGACTCCCTTGCTGAAATATTTACATAATCCATGTGCTAGAACTGATAAGACTATTCGGCGGAGCGCTTTCAAGTATATCTTGCATAATGGTGAGCTTTATCGGAGAACCGCCAAAGATTTGTTACTTAAGTGCTTGGGATCTCATCAAGCAAGAGTAGCTATGGAAGAAGTCCATGAAGGCATTTGTGGTACGCATCAATTGGCCCCGAGGATGAAGTGGTTATTATGTAGAGCTAGTTTCTATTGACCTACTATGATGGCCGATTGCTTTCGTTAATACAAATGATGCGAAGAGTGCCAGAAGTTTGGAAATATTCAGCCTGTGTCTGCTGTTATGCTTCATCCTATTATCAAACCATGGCCTTTTCGTGGTTGGGGCTGAGGCGCTAGACTTCATTGGCCAAATTCATCCCCTATCTTCAAAGGGGCACCGATTTGTGTGGGTTGCTACGGATTACTTTACAAAGTGGGCCGAGTCAGTTCCTTTGAAGAATGACACATAAGGAGGGAATTGAGTTCATCATTGAGCATATTATTCATAGATTCAGCATCCCTCAAACATTAACAACTGATCAAGGGACATCATTTGTGTCCAAGAAAGTGGGGGAATTTGCTGAATTATGCAAAATCAAGTTGCTCAAATTATCTCCATACTATGTTCAAGCTAATGACCAGGTTGAGTCTACTAATAAGACTTTGATCAAGCTTATCAAGAAGAAGATTAAGGAAAATCCAAGGAGGTGGCATGAAGTTTTGTCTAAATAAAGCTCTATGGGCACATCACATTTGAAGGCATGATACCACAAAATTTACTCCTTTTGAGTTGGTATATGGTCAAAAGGCTATGTTGCCCATCGAGGTGAATTTGGATGCATACAGGCTTGCTAAACAAAATAATTTATCTACTGTTGTGTATCATGACTTTATGGATAATATCGATGAGGTGACTGATGTAAGGTTAAAAGTTCTCAAGGAAATAGAGAAAGACAAAGCTCGAGTTGCCAAGGTATATAACAAGAAAGTCAAGAGCAAATCCTTCTAAGTGGGAGAATTAGTGTGGAAAACCACACTTCTAATTGGATCAAAGAGCAATCAGTTGAAGAATGGTCACCAAATTGAGAGGTCCTTACAAAGTGATCAATGTCATATTCGGAAATTCCTATCTGCTAGAGACATTGGAAGGTGAACGTCTCACAAGAGAAATCTACGGGAGATACATGAAAAAGTATTTTCTAAGTGTTTGGCAAGAAGCTTGAGTGTTCTCCAAACAATGGCTGATACATGTATCGCCCTTAGAACAAAAATGGCTGATGTATACATGGCCCTTAGTCGCTGAGCAACCGATGAGATGGGTATCGTCGCTGCTTGGTTTTATTTTGTTTGATTAAGTGTTTTCAGGTCCATGTATCATTCACTTAAAAACAGGGGCATATGTTGACACTCAAATTAGGCCTAAGCCAATTTAAATAGGCCCATGACAGTTTTGGCCTAATCTAAGAAAAACTCCATAAAGCGACATGATAATACTACCACGTTGGTTTTTCTATGGGATAAGACCACACCTACCCCTTATAAAATATGGGGTACATGGCCGATTGAGTTCTCGTCTATCAAATCATCAAACAAATCAATCTACTACCTCTACTTCAACCCTTTTACCCTCTTCTCCAACCCCTATGATGTTCATCTCTTAATCCGACGACCAAGGATGGCGCTCTAAGCTTGTCGGCCAACCTAGGGCAACCTGGCGACGTCCTTGTCCTGACGGGGTCCCTCCCAGGCAAGAGCTTCGATAGTTTCTTTGCTAGTTTACCTAAAAACTAGCTGGTTCTTCGTCACACAAACACATTAGTTATCCTTTGGTGGTTTGCTTGTAAACCTCTCTATTCTTCACCACAAAAGAGTGACATCCTCGCTACGTTCTTCGGTCCGTAGCGACCTAGGCATCCACGGCCCTGTTGGTGTTTGATTCAGATCACTTCTGATGTCAACAATATGCTTCTGCTATTTTCTCATATTTAGCTAGAAGTTTCTCAAAGCTAAGCTTCAGCCTTCTACTTCTTTGCTTGGCATGGCCTTTATCTCCATTAGCTTTATGAGCATCCTCCTTCTTTTTCCCATCTTGCCAGACATGCTCCAAAGAAGGATCTTTAGCCGATTTTCCTTGCTCAATGACATCAATCGACTTTTGCTTTAGTTGGAGAGATTTCACATGCCCCCAGTGTCTTCTGGAATTGTGATCACTTTACTATCCTTTGGAATATCTTCAACTTGCAATTCTTGGACAACAACCTTATCTCCACTTGAGGGCTCCACATATCTCTCTCGTGCATTGGAGCTTTGAGTGAATCGGCTAATGCAAGCCGATTCGAAACCTTTTTGCCATAAGGGCCAATTGAATCCAATTGGTCCATGTGTTGAGCTTCAGAAAATCTCAATCATCCTTTATCAATGGTTGATTGGATCACTCGATAAAACACATTCCAATTAGAAGTATTATGATAAGAAGAATTATGTCATTTGCAATATGTAAGCTCTTCTAAGTTTTGAATAGATGGCAAAACATTGTGATCAATGATTCTAATAAAATTATTCTTGAGTAAGATATCAAAGACATGATCATAAAAAGCAAAGTCAAAGATGTACTTTGATTTTCTTAGCCGATTCTTTTGTGGAGTCAGCTCTAATGCTGGGCAAACGAATGGATCAGATTTGATAAACTATCGGCCTTGCTTTAGGGAAGCTTTGCTTTGATAAACTAGCACTATCGGCCTTGCCAAATGGCACAATGTGTTAGGCGATAGAATCTGAATTTATTTTATCATCAACAAATAAAATGCCATTCTCAATTGATCTTTTACAACCACTAGCGAGGATATCTCTAATAGATGTAAAAATTAAAATAGTATGACCGGATTAGAATTTAGCAAAATATTTGTGTTTTCTTCCTTGTTGATCTTGTTAGAGAAGTGTACGTCCTTGATTTGAATGATGCCGCTCTTAATCTCCAGAGATCAATCAACAATAGGTGCCGAATCATCCGAAGATGCATCGGTGGCTGCCGGAACCAAGAAAGTCGGCTTAGCCAACTAGAAGTCGGCTAGGTCGACTTGGGCACTAGCAGGGGCAGTCGGCCTGGCTGACTGGGAAGTCAACCTAGCCGACTTAGGGCAGACGACAGAGGTAGTCGACCTGGCCGACTAAGAAGTCGGCCCAGCCGACTCAGGGTAGGCACAATCGGCTCAGCCGACTTCAAAGTTGGCTCAGCCGATTCTGAGCAGACATGCAACTCTCCTTTCTTACTTGTAGGGGTTTGATCTCCATCAATGATGTAGTAATCACTATATAAATATACAACCCATTTAGCTCCTAAAAAATCAAGTCTAGCTATTTTCTTATGCTTCTCATGCTTTTCTATAGCAAAACTTATTTTTTGAGATGTGATTGATTTGGAAGGGATATTGTGTTGTTCCGCTTTGACAGCCGAACAATTGCTTACATCCGATTCAATTCTTTCTTTCATATCCACTAGCAATCCTCTTTTAGCTGATGAGTCAACTGCGACTGGCCTTTTCTCATTATTCTTCCCAAAATATTCATAGAATTTCTCTTCTAATTGAGACCATGAACCAATAGTGCATCGAAGCAAAGATGTAAACCATGCAAAGATAATACCAGTAAGAGATAAAGGAAAATTTCGCACTCTCGCATAGTCTTCTTTACCGGCAAAACCCAGTTGTGAGAGATATAAACTAATGTGTTTCCCAGCGGTTTTACTATCTTCACCACTAAATTCATAAAAATCAGGTACCCATCAACCATCAGAAGTTTTTAAGTAATCATAGCATAATGGGTATGGTCTATGATAAGCAGGCACCTTCCATTTAGAGGAGCCATATGGATTTTTAGTATGGGCTAAATCTTCATCGATTCGGCTTAATTTGAGAGCAACATATAAAGCCGAGTCATGACTATTTGCATGTACACACATTGCTGAATTTTCATTGATTTAGCTATAATTATTTGCAATATGTGGAGCCGAATCATGAGTTTAAGCACTCGAATGTCTTGCTAAAATTTCACTAATTTGGCTATGATCATGAGCAAAATATAAAGCCGAATTGTGGGCATTGATCCTTGCATAAGGTGCTGAATTTCTATTGATTCAGGGTCACTGTAACACGTGAAGCCGAATCATGAGTATTAGCACTTAAATACATTGCTGAATTTTTATTAATTCGGCTCAAGTTGGGTGTAACATGTGGAGCTGAATTATGAATAGGAGCATTGACATATGGTGCTGAATTTTAAGAGTAATTGGCTAAATAATTAGCATTATCATAACCAATTCTCTCATTCATTGGCATGTCTGTGGTGAAACCACATATTGTGAACTTATAGCCGATGAAAAACGATTTACATATTGTATGTTGCTAGTAGCATCAAAACTCGAAGAATTTACAACATGCATCGGCTCTTGACCATAATATCCATAATTATGATGTGTATGATGAGGAGCATTATGAAAAGTATAAGCCAATGCAACATATCTAGTATGATTATGACTACCAATATCAACATGAGAGTTCATAGAACTTGTAAAATAATTATTGGAATCATAAGATGCATTTGCAAGCTATACCTTGGGGTAATTGTAATTGTTTTGTGATACAATGCCTTGGTACTCTATGATTTAGAACTTGACCGCCTTGCTAAATTTTCTAATAGCAAGCGCAACACGTTGGAAAATTGCAAACGAGATCACAAGGGGCAAAACCAGATGCAATCGGCCTTTTGCGCCAAATGCAACAGTAACAATGAGCTCAAGAAGATAGATTAGTGAGGAGTATAGCTAGGGCAAGAAGATTTGGCTATAATGTAACAGAATCGACCAATTATACAAAATTAAGTAAGAAAATCACCGCCGGAGTAGATAATTTGGTAAACTTAAGCCCGTATAACCCGGTAGTCCGTGAAACCACGAAGGATTTTAAACCAACCAACATACAAACCAAGATCGTACAAGTTTAGTAGCCACAGTCACATATTACATATAATTCGCAACATCATTTCAATACATCGAAGTTCTTAACATAAAATTATTACAAATTTGAGTTCATAATAAAGTAGCGGAAGCAAATAGTTTTGAGACTTCACACACATACTTAGTTTGAATTATAGTGCCAGCTAATAGTCAAGTTCAACAAAAGCATCAGGTAAGACGTACGGAGCGACCATGCCCTTGGTCCTAAATGTTGCCCATCGTGGGATACAGACAGTTGATGCAATATCCATAATACATCTGGCCATCTGCAACAAGAATAGGAATAAAGCCCTGAGTACGTGAATGTACTCAGCTAGACTTACCCGCCTTAAACGAAAATAAAATGACACCAAGGTGTATGCAAGGCTTTTTTAGAGTGGGCTAGCTGACTCAATTGCGAAAAGCATAATTTATCTTGAATAAACCATTTTAAGTATTAGCATCATTTTTATTATAACTTGTCACTCTAGGTAAGCACCTATGCTATAGCAATCACTTGATTAACCATTAACATCCAGTTACCATTGCAGGTTTAGCATTTCTAACATCACCCATATAATCATCCATGTTCCATCATCATTACTACGAAGTCGTAGCTCGAGTCAAGTGCTCACTATCCAGGAGCGATGGCGATTCGAATCGATTCCTAACCAGCTGGTGATTTATTCCTCACACAAACCACACTCATCGATCAAATGAGTTACAAATCACCAATGACACTATTCCAATAAACGTCACGGGACAAACTAGAACTGCAATACCCAAGAGCCGCCCGACTGCCAGGAATCAGGCCACGCCTATCCTTGGACTCACTCTTCGCACCTCTATCATACCCCCATCAGCACCAATACGTGTGTCTGTGTAGATCCTGGCCCAAATAGTGCCACTAGCTTCACGGTCAAAAGGTGCTTTATTCGACCAGCTAAATTGAGACATGCGTTCAACATGACAAGAGGGACGAGCAACGATCGGTCCTTAACCGACACAGGCGGAAACTATAAACACCCCAGAACCCTGTCTGGTTGCACAACATTCATCCCGCCCGGTCTCCAATTATCCATTAATACTTGGTTATCTCCAGGATATCATCAGCTTCATAGCTAAAGTATTTCGGTAACCACCTATAGTTGCTGGTGATAGGAAATTATCGACTGCTACCGGTCTAAGCAGGGCTAAGCATTTAACATGGTCCTAGACTTATCAGGGTATACAGATATATAAGGTAATAAGGATATAATAAATGCATCAATGGTTTCACTCAACTCCTACAATTTAATGCAACAATATATATATAACTTATATAATTAATTGATTTAATAAAGTAAGAGACTTATAATGCTCCGGGGCTTGCCTTTTTTGAAGGAACTAGGTTGATGGTCCACGCACTCGGACAGATCCTCATCTTGCTCCTCGACCTCGGACACCTCCTGTGCCTGGATTTCCTATGGGTCGGCCCTGGTCTGCTCCTCTTGTACCGATACTTGTACTTCCTCCTGCGATCCTGTATGATGCATTTATATAAGTAATTATGCCCTGGTGCATCAGATGAGATGACATATGATGCCCATGATTGTATGCAATGTGGATGAACATGGTTAACTTTATTTGACAGAGTAGGTGTAAAACTCTTCTACTAGGTAGTCAACATTATACAAGAACATGTACCATAAGCACATATCATCTACTGCATTCTCTTCTACTACTAACTACCATCATAAATAGTTAACTACCATATAGCCACAACACAGGTACTACTATACTAACACTACAATGACTGCCCTAACATGTCAAGTCATACCAGCAAGTTATTTGATGCTTCAAAGATACACCAAAGCTACACAATTAAACTAATCACGCATAAAGAAGGTTATTTTATTTCACTTTAAACTAAGGTTACAATAGCAACATGTATTTCTGGTGCATAGAAAAATCTACAAAAATTGCATTAGCTTAGTCATGCTGAAGATAGCCTACCATAAAATTTTCATTACATTTGGATAAGTATGATAGCCTACACAAAAATAACAAGCTATGATGGATAAATGAGTATGAAAATACTTTGTACTATGAAAAATATCAAACAACAG
The DNA here is from genome assembly GCA_038087645.1 of Saccharum hybrid cultivar R570. Lineage (NCBI taxonomy): Eukaryota > Viridiplantae > Streptophyta > Magnoliopsida > Poales > Poaceae > Saccharum > Saccharum hybrid cultivar. The sequence goes on along the minus strand of JAQSUU010000056.1, from coordinate 259,509 downwards.
ATTTCATATTTTTTCAATGGTCTACATAGTATAGGAACATTATAGAAAAAGTTTCACCTACATGTATTATTCATATTTTTGGCTCTAGCAATTTTACAAGAAATAGCAAATAAATGCACATAAATTAAATAGCCATATTTTTCTACAGAACATGCATGTTATATATTTTTTACAGAAAGTGCATCACATGACTAGATCAACAAAATAAGTTTCACATTTTTCTGACCTATATTCTATTTACTATGCATTTTCCAAGAAATCAACATTTTAATCATTTAAATAAAGCTATATATAAAAGTATCACAAATTTGACATGCAATATTTTATACAATAGATCTACTCATAAGAAGTCTAACTAAATTTGTTTCATTCAATTTGGAGCAATATACACCGAGATAGGAATTTCCAAAGCATTTAATCAAATCCTAGAAATGATTTTCTTTAATCTTTTAAAAATCCAGCCGAACCCTATGCTATGCACACCCAACCGCTGTACCCACAACTACACCTGAGAGATAAACAGGTGGGACCTATGGTCAAGCTGACCCCACCGGTCAGTCAAACCAAGGCAGAGCCTGTGGTTGACCGACGAGATCTCGTCGTCGGCGAGGTTGCCGGTGACGAGGTCACCGCCATCACGCTCCCCTCACCGAGCCGCACACGCAGAGGTAGGAGATGGAGCCAATGGCTCACCGACGCCGGTTTGCCGGCGACCATGGCGGTGCGGCAGCGCTGGCGGTCGGCGTCAAGTTGTTTTCGACCCCGACGACGACAGGCATAGGGCGCAAAAGGCCCGCGAGGTCAAGGCGGACATGGCGCGCTGCTTGGATGGAAGAGAGGAAGGGCGAAGAGGTGCCAGCCGCGGCGAGCCGAGCGCAGCGGCTATGGTGACGACGGTAGGGAAAACGCCCGATGGGGCCTTACCAATGCACGAACGGCGACGGGAGCGCGAGCACGGGAAGGAGGAAGGCGAGGCGGAGCTGCGCGCAAGGTGAATCGGGGAATGGTGGTGCAGTGGCGGAGCATGACGCCGGCGGGTGGCGCAACGGCGTGCGGCGGCGTGAGCTCCCGTTCGGCTTTTCCAAAACTGAGAGAGAGCGAGGAGGAGGGAATGGAGTGGAGGAGGGGATGCGGCTCAGATCAAGGCCGAGGCACGGCCGGTGAGGCCAACAGGTGGCCAGGTGCTCGCCGTCGGCGGCGCATGGCGTCCACGTGGCGGCGGCTCTGCGCGCGGCACGCGGGAGCGGAGACGGACGCAGGCTGGGCTGGCTTTGGCCAGTGGGCCGGAAAAGGAGGAGGTCGGCCCGCTAAAGAAAAGAAATTGTTTTTCTTTTTATTTCTAAATGAAACAACACAAAACTCAAATTTTGAGCAACCAAAAATCATTTTCAAGCTTTGAGGTAAAAATAAAAGTTGTTCAAAACTTGATGATCTACAACTTTGCCAAAAGGAGCAAAGTCAAAATCCCAACAAATTTTGAAATAGGGATTTAAAGGCCATTTTTAAATCAAAACTCTATTTTGGAGAATTATTTTTAGAAGTCTATTTTGGGAAAACTTTCAAAATAAACTTTGCTCCAAAGTGCTTGAGAAACCTTTCTAAGCTAATTACATTAACAAACAAGCATGTAAAAAGTATAACTAGCCATAAACTAGCTTTCAACTGTTGAAAACAAGTAAATGCAACATCTATGTTTCATTATCATGTTTCACATGTTTCAGGGTTATGTTTCACTTATATTGCATGAAATGCTAATGAATGCATGATGATGCTCATGCACATGATTAGCAATGCCTAATGCATGCTTAACACCAGAGTGTCACATACAAAGTAGAGCTGAAACAAATTCTTCCCCAGCGGAGTCGCCAAAAGTGTGTTGACGTCGGAAGTGATCCGAATCAAACACCAATAGGGCCATGGACGCCCGAGCCGCTACGGACCGAAGAACGCAACGAGTATGTCACTCTTTCGTGGTGAAGAACGGAGAGATTTACAAGCAACCACCAAATGATAACCAACGTGCTTGCGTGACGAAGAACCGGCTAGTTTTCAGGTAAACTAGCAAAGAAACCGTTGAAGCTCTCCCCCAGGAGGCACCCCGTCAGGGCAAGGACATCGCAGGTTGCCCTAGGTCGGCCGGCAAGCCTAGGGCGTCATCCTTGATCGTCGGATCAATGGATGAACAGCATGAGGGTTGGAGAAGAGGGTAAAATGGTTGGAGTAGAGGTAGTAGATTGATTTGTTTGACGATTGCGTAGTTGAAAACTCAATCAGCCATGTACCCTTTATTTTATAAGGGGTGGTGATGGTCTTATCTCATAGGAAAACAAATATGATACTAATATCAGGTCGCTTTATGAAGTTTTTCTTATATTGGGCCAAAACTGTCATGAGCATATTTAAATTAGCTTAGGCCCAATTTAATTATCAACAAATAGGCCTCATCGAACAGGAAATAAAATTCGACACAATCAACTCCCTTAGCTCTAAAATAAATCCACCATCTACTGGCAGGCTGTGTAATCATTCCTCTCTAGTGCAGATCATTTTGGTTGCAATCCATCCCATTCACATTTACACGCAACCAAGCCCTTGTTTAGATTGGGAAAAAATTTCAACCCGATGAATAGTACCACTTTCGTCTTATTTGACAAATATTGTCCAATCGTGGACCAACTAGGCTCAAAAGATTCATCTCGTGATTTACAACTAAACTGTGTAATTAGTTATTTTTTTACCTACATTTAATACTCCATGCAAGCGGTTAAAAATTGATGTGATGGAGAGAGTAAAAAAATTTGGAATTTTGATGTCATCTAAGGGCCAAGCTGAAAGTATCGGATGTTGCAACAGAGTAGTACCCCTTCCGTCCCAAATTAATTGTTGTTTTAGGTTTCTGTGCCACAAGTTTGACCCGATTTGTAGAAAATACGTGCAACATTTGTATCTCTAAATAAATTTGTTAAAAAACTAGATTCAAAGATCTTTCCGATGATACTAATTATGTACCATAAATATTAATATTTTTTAAAATATATTTAGTCAGAGTTGTTTCTCAAGATACGAAAATAACGATTATTTTGGGACAGAGGAGAACGTTGCAGCAGCTTGCTCGACACAAATGCACACGCAACGATTCATCGGATCAGAAATTCAGGGCCTTGTTTAAATCAAGGCTAAAATTTTTTCACTCTCTCCATTCCATCAAATCTTTAGACGCATGCATAGAACACTAAATATAGGTAAAAGAAATAACTAATTACACGGTTTAGTTATAAATCACGAGATGAATCTTTTGAGTCTAGTTAGTCTATAATTGGATACTAATTGTTAAATACAAATAAAAGTGCTACAGTTTAAAAAATTTTAACTTTTCATCATCTAACCAAGGGTTTGTTTAGTTGGTGAAAAAGTTTGGGTTCTGCTACTGTAGCACTTTTCGTTTTATTTGGCAATTTGTGTCTAATCATAGACTAATTAGGCTTAAAAGATTTGTCTCGTGATTTACAACCAAACTGTGTAATTAGTTTTTTTCTTTCGCCTATATTTAGTACTCCATGTATATGCCGTAAGAGTCGATGTGACAGGTACTGTAGTATTTTTTGAATTTACTTTTTGCAAACTAAACAGGCTCCGAGACCCAGAATGAACCGCGTCGGATGCATGCAACGATCGTATCGGATCCTCCCTCCATCCAGAAAAACATGCAATTCTAACACAGTGTCACATTTCAGTATCTTAACTTTGATCAATTATAGATAAAAAAGTATCAATATTTATGATATCAAATAAATATCATTAGATTAATTATGAAATATATTTTCATAATAAATTGATTTGGAGCCATAAATATGAATACTATTTACTGTAAACTTGGTCAAACATGAACTACTTTTTCTGACACGTAACCCATAGTTTGCATGTTTTTACGGACGGAGGAAGCAGTAGACAGTTACAGGCACAATCAGCAAAGGCCTTGTTTAGATTTCAAATTTGGGATCCAAATTTTGCATAGTAAATGTCCCGTCGCATTATAGCAATTTTGTTTTTATTTGGTAATAATTGTCCAAATATTGATTAATTAGGCTTAAAATATTCGTCTCGCAAAGTACAACAAAACTATGCAATTAGTTTTTGATTTTATCTACATTTAGTACTATATATATGCCGATATTTTGATGTAATGGGAATCTTCTTTTTGCATAGTAGAATTTGGGAGTAAATTTAGATATCTGAACCGCCAAAGGTTGCCGCACCTTTCTCTGTGATGTGACGTGCCAGTCTTCGTTGCAGCTGCAGGCTGCAGCACCTACGGAGTACTACTCCCTCCTTCCAGGTCCACGTAAGAATACAATTACGAGATCCGTCAAAGTAGTTCAAATTTAACTAAGTAAATAATATTAATATTTATATTTTTAAATAAATTTATTATAAAAATATATCCTACTATTAATCTAATGATACTAATTTTGTATTAAGAATGATAGTATTTTTTTATACAAATTTAGTTAAAGTCTAAATTAATTGACTTCTCAAGAAATGAGAATTACATCTTTTATGGACGGATTGGTACTACTTTAACCGAAAACAAGAGGCTGCATCCACCGTTTTGCTAGAGCGTGCCGTGTCCAAATTTGGAGGTATACTGACAGACCGAAACCACCACCAAAAGCCACATTTTAACTTAAAAAGTCCTGATCAAGAGAGTTTCTTTGTAACCGGTTTCACCTAAAAAAACAAAACCATATTTTTAGATGAAACAACTTCTTAGTACGAAAAACGGCCTGTCCTTCTAGAGTTTTCTCCCGAATTTAGCATTATGGCAGGATTTCGTCCAAGAAACTACAAAAGATACCGTTCAGACCTCTAAAAAAAATCATGCCAAATCATCTCTATATCTCTATTTATATTTAGAGAGTCATTCTATGAATATTTTCTTCATATATATCTCATGTCTTCAAAAAAAAACTCTCTAAGATCCGTTCTCTATACTACAATGGTTTATCATAATTTTTCTTGTGTGGAAAAAAATCATGATGAAACTACCATGTATTGATTTTAGAGAGAGATGCAGCCTCTCCATAGAAAAAACTGATATGGTAGTTTTATGTGTGTTCGGTTTTGGGACTACTAGGGATAGGTTAGACTCAGCCTAGTTTTTTTAGATGGGATGAACTAATCTCGTGTTTGGTTGAAGAGGTTGGGTCTATTCCGGTTTTATGTTTGATTTGAAGTTTCTTAGTAGAAGTGGGATGAGCCGATGAGGTACTGACTTGTGGGGCATGTGGGAGCCTCTCAACTTTCTTCTTCTACCTCCAGCAGGTCACCCACCATGCCCCCGAGCTCCACCCATCGGAGCTCGTCGTGTCCTCGAGCGCGCCTCAATGTCGTGCCACAAGCACCACCCTAACGCTACACTGCTTGCTACGCCCCCTACATTGTACTGCACCAAGCATGCCTACTCCACACACTAGATCTCCGTCATGCTCCCGATGCCACATGCGTGCTCCTGATGCCGTGTGTAAGGTCCTAAATGGCTAGAGGGGGGTGAATAGCCTATAAAAAAAATTCTACAAATACCACTAAGCAAACTTGTTAGAATAGCAAACGGCGTAAAGCGAGTTTTGCTTAGCCAAGGGTTGTGATGCAAGCCTCCTATCCACAAGTCTAGATTATGATCTCTAGTTCACACAAGAGCTAAGTCACTAATTTTATACTAGAGAGCAAGCTAACAACACTACTAGCAAAGCTACCACTAGAGCTACACAAGATAATCTAGTAAGAGTAAGTGCGAGAGAAAGGATTGTGATTGTTATACCGACGGTGGAGTGAAGATGTTGCCAATCACCAAGATGATATACAAGCAACCAATATTGACAACAACACAATATGAAGACCAATCACTGGGAGACAAGAGACACAATATTTTTGTTCACCCAGTGTTCACTTGTGCACCGACAAGCTACGTCACCGGTTGTGTCGACCAACACTTAGATGGTTTCCCGATGTGACCCTCAAGTCACTTGCCCCTCAAGGCACGCCCCGCAAGGCACCACAAGACACCACTCTCAAGTGAGGTAACTCAATGACACGTGCATTCCACTAGAGTTGCTTTTGGCTTCCCACCGAGGAAAGCACAAGAACCTCTCACAATCAACCAGAGGTGACCAAGAACAATCATCTTCTCTTGCCAACGCCTCCAACAATCTCCAAGCTGGCTAGGAGCGGTACTCTCCAAGAGTAACAAGAAATCCACCGGCTAAACCACCGACAAGTGCCACTAGATGCCCTCAAGCTATGCAATACACTTTGGGATCACTCAATCTCACTTTTGATTTGCAATCAAGCAAGAGAGATGAGTGGGAGGAGATGCTTTAGCTCAAAGGATGCACAAGAGTGTTAGAAAATGCCAAGAGACCTCCCCAAGGGCCGACCAACGAGTATTTATAAGTCTCATCCTCGAAACTAGCCGTTACCCACTTTACTGAGCAAAAGTCGGGACGACCGGACGCACCGGTCGAACTGACCGGACGCGCTTCACCGCGTCCGGTCGCCCTGCGCCGTCCACATGTCGTCTCGGATTCAACCGCGGCCACCCGATCTCAACGGTCGACTCAGCGTCCCAACGGTCATCGCGCGACCGGACGCACTGCCCAACCGACCGGACGCGCCGAACGCACAGTGCCGCGCACCCGCGACGCATCGACCGGACGCGCTCCACGCAACGACCGAACGCGACAGTGTCAGCGTCCGGTCGGAGTCCAGTAAGCTCCCTTCGCGACCGGGCGCATCCGATCACGTGTGACCGAATGCGCCACGCGTCCGCTCAGCCCTTCGCCACGCACTGTTCCTCTGGGTGCCCGACCGGACGCTCCGGTCCCGCGAGTGACCGGACGTGCCGGTTGCAAACCCTAGCCCGCGCGCCTGACTGTTGCGCTGTACTGACCGGACGTGTCCGGTCAAACCGTGACCGCGTCCGGTGCAGCGTCCGGTCACCTCTGTGACCTCCGTTCGCCTCCGTTCCTTTTCCGACTTCCGGCGTAGTGGAAAATAGGCATTTTATTTCCCTGAAATCGCTTGAATCCCGCGCTCGCACGCTCGGCGGGAGGGAGAGAGGAACCCAAACCCCTCTCTACCTGCAAACCACAGCGCGACCAACGCCACCTTTGCAAATGTGCCAACACCATCAAGTGTACAACTCCATGTGCTTGTGTGTTAGCTTTTTCTCAGTCATTTTCAAAGGTTTTCCAGTTAGCTCACTAGGCCCTACATGCAATGCACTTCATGAATTCACCTAGTGGCACCCGTGCATCGAATAACCGATAAGACTTCCCCTCTTAATAGTTCGGCTATCGACCCTAAACCACTCACACCCTCTATGGTGTCTTGAGTGTAAGACAAAATGGCCCTATGGTTATACCTTTGCCTTGAGCCCATTTTGTCTCTCCAAATGATATGATTCACTTCATATCATCACATGACCGTCTCGATCCATCGACCTTGACTTCACTTGCTCTTCACCGTTGCATCGGTCCGTCGGCGCCAAGTCTTGCTCAAGCTTCACCATCGCATGGTCCTTCGCTTCGAAGCCTCGACTTGCCCTTCACCTTCACAACCGGTCCATCGAGCCAAGCTTCATCTTGGTCTTCACCATCTTGGTCATATGATTCAATGTCATGTCTCATATTCAATGACCACCTTTATCTAAATCATCCACTTAGATACAAAGGTTAGTCCTAGGTTTTATCAATTAGCCAAAACCAAACTAGGGACTTTCACCGTGTCGCTTGTGGGAGCTCCTCCGCGCCTCTCGCAGGAGCTTCTGACGCAATACTGCCCTCGGCGCCTGCTCCACCACTTAGGAGCTCCGTCGCACCATGAGCTTCGCCCGTGGGAGCTCAGTTGTGCCTACGAGCTCCTCCACGTCCCTGAGCATTGCCCCTCACGTCGTGCATAAGCTCGAGCAATGTCGTTGCTCGTGTCCCACGTCCACACGAGGAAGTGGGTTTGATTGGTTCCTCCGCTTTGGAGGAATATATGAACCCATATCTAAAGGGGACATTCCCCTCCACGGATGAACCCAACCCTCTAGTCCTTGAACCAAACATACGATAAAAAGAGCTGAAAATAGTGATTTACAAAGGCTAGCAGAGTATGATTTTTTGGTTTATTTTCTAAACTTTGTAGTAAAGCCATATAGAGATACTCTTAAAGAGATTCTCTAACATGATGTTCGACCGAGTTGCCAATATGGATCTTTTTGTTTTCCCCCTAGCAACCATAGACTTAAAGCTCTCTTATCAAACCAAGAATGTAATTTTAAGATAATATAATGAGTCAAACTATTTTAGGTTTGACTAAATTTGTAAAAAAAACATACCAATATTTATGGTAAAATGACTCATTGTAATAGCGTGTAACTTTATGCAGTTTAACAACACATGGTCCATATGCGGGACCCACATCAAAATCTGGACTCTAAAATCAAAATTCTCTTATTCACACTTAAAAATTTGAGCAACGTTGATTGAAATTTTCTTGAGATGGCTCGGTATGACAGCAAGCTACTTAGTGTGGCTAGATTTAAATGTGGGCCCCATATCAAGCTAGAAATTCCATGTTCATACCTTAGTTTTTTGCGAGATTGATTGAAATTAGTTGGGGATGACTTGTTATAACAGACAATTATTTTGTGCAAATTTGTGTGGCTGGATATATGTGTAGGCTCCACTTCACAAGTTTGGATTCTAAAATCCAACTATCTATCCCAAATCTATTGTTTGGAGATTTTTACTATAAAAAATAATAATTACTATACCAATAAGATTCAAATACTTTTCATTTTTATTCAGAATCTAAATTACGTTCACTTCTTTTCTTGACAAAAATGAGATCCCTTACTTGCCAAACGCAGCCAAAGGCCAGCAGTAAGTTTTAAAAAAAAAGATTTGCATGCCGAATCCCGGACGGCCCCACCTGTCAGGCATAAATGGTCGTGGACTCGTGGTCCCCTGTTCCCTTGCGCGCCTTCCCAAAACGCCTCCATACCATAGGGACGGTAATCAGGATTCAGGACTACGGGTCCACCTGTCATCAAGAAGTCCCTTCTCCGTCGCCCCCCACCGCCCGGCTCGGCCACTCCTCGGCGCGCCACGCTGCAGGGGGGAAGCTGACAAGCGTGGCCCACATCCCGGCTCCACCACAGCGCTCTTTCTCATCGTTGTTGCCGTCTCTCCACACTTCCACAGTCCCGACCCCATCCACCACCGAGAAATTTTGAAATCTAACCCGTTATTCGCACGCCTCTCGTAATATAACCCTCAATTCGCATGCCTTTGGAAATATGACCCTCCGTCTGCGAATTGTTTTGAAATTTAGGTTTTTTTAGGATTTCTTTATTTCAATAATTCCAAAAGGCTCTTTACACTGTTCATACAAGCGGAAAAGACATTTTTACCCCTCCCTCTAAAATCAAAGTGACTGGCATCCTTCTGGTTCGCTCGTATCGCGAGTTCACGGTAGGGAGAGCGGTCGGTCTCGCCGCCGCAGCCTTCGTGAAGCCACGCCGCCGCCGGCCTTGGTGCCGCCACCCGCCGGCGCCCTCGTCGGACTCGCCTCCGCCGCTCCCGACCACGCCACCGGCCGTCTACCTCCTCCTGACCCGTCCCCAGCTGCGCTCCTTCAGTTGGCAGGCGCGCTAGGGTTTGGGGGGCCTTGCGCCGGCCACCAGTTCATGCAGCGCGGTCACCGGCAGACTCTCCCGATCACCAGGTGATTGTTCCGGCTGCTCCCCTCCTCTCCTTTGGTTGGAAGCTGAAGATTTTAGGATTCATGTCTACCAAATCTACGATCTAGGGTTCTTATTTGTTGTAGCTTCATGGTGAAACGTTTTTCCTGAAATTCATGTTGATGGTCCAAAGAACATTGCTGTTATGGCGTGATTATACTATATAAAAAGGTGAGGTTAAATTTATGGGCTAAAGCGACCACCTTGGTTTTCCATTTCTGTGCATCTCGGTATGGTATGGCCCTTTCTAGTTGCTACTGCTTCTGCATACATCATTCAAGTCCCACCAGCTGTCAAGTACAACTAGTTTGCAAGTCTTCATAATTTTTTAGGTTTTAGTTTTATTCATTCCTTGGCTTGCTTTGATGATCTGTACAAGCACGGTATCTGAGCGAGGTGGTTTCTGAAAGGCCATTCCTTGCATGATTATATCCAGAACTGATGCTGAATATTTCAGCAAACTTTATATTGCAACAGAACCCTTATTCTCCTTGTTATTGTGCTATTCCATGTAGTTTTACCAAGGTTTTTTTTTTGTTGCCTTTTGTTTTTATGCTCCTTGGGCTAAATATTTTGCTGCTATCTACATCCTTCTACCAAGGCTTCTTATGATTATACCAAGACTTTCCAGTGTTGTACTAAAATGGAATCTTTGTGAATGAGGCAAAGGGGTGGAGTGCACAAGCTCACTTGTTATCCCTGTATATTCTTAAGAATTCCATGAACTTTTTCAGCACAGTTTATCCAGTTTTCAAGTATTTAGTTATGCCTTATCAGAAAAAAGTAGTTAGTTATCTGTACGAACTACAAAGGCAATACTTTTGTAGTCCACAGCCAACACAGCAGTTCCCCCACTTCACCTGTATAAAGAATGTGTAGATTCTCGGGAAGGGAAATTAGCAGACAAATGGCTTGTTTATTCCTCCTTGGATGGGTGGAATGGTTGGTGTGCGTATATATTTCATACACTTGCAGGGAGCGTGCGGCACGCACGCCTGCAGCAGTGATGATGGTCAACTCAATGCAAGATCCGGATGGATAGTGCAGCAGCAGCAGCTGCTGTACCGTTCCGAGTAACCTGCAGGAAAAGGAACCCCATGAATTGGAGTTTTTTTTTTTGGGTAAAAACCATGAATTGGAGTTGAAATGCAGGGATGAAACAAGAGTTAAGATGGCAGTGTGCAGCAGCTTATTTCAGTTGAAATGCACGGTAACAAGCGCTTGTGCTGAACAAGTATGCATAAACTAGCAGACCAATTTTCCACCAGACTAATGGTCCTGATTCCTGAATGGCTGAAAGTAGAGGACAAAACCGCTTGTGGCCAAGCCAAATGTTGTGATCTAGCCCCCTGGCACACATGCATATTGTGTGTATGAGCCTATGAGGGGAGAAGTACTCCAACAGCTGTAAGAATGCCTTGTAGGGCTTGGTGGAGTACAGAATATCTGTTTTTTTTACATTTGTGGTGTGTGATCTAGCATTCTCTGACGGACTGAATGACTGCATACTGATTTTTCAGACTTGCTGTTGCACGGTGACATCAGGCAGTGTTGGGTAGAAGGGGCCGTGGCTGCTCTGCTCCAGCGGCTCCTTGCATGGCTTCTCCAGGGTAAGAGCCCCAATCCCAAATCTCTATACTGCATGTGTTAGGGTTCCTGGTAAATTGGGGCACAATCTAAGTTGTGTCTCTTTTATTTTTTTTGTTGGTACCTGGTAGAGTTGATCCGGATGTGGATGGAGAATTTAGGTTGTGTGTTCAGTTTTCTCCATTCACAGCTAAATTGGATGATGGTTGCTCTGTTGATGTGCCACGAAAATGCGATGAATGGGTTATGGATTGTCGATTTTATAATCTAGAGATGCTACTCGGAGATTTGGAAGCTAGGGTGAAGTGGGGAAGCGGGCAGCAGCCTGTGATACATGTATTTGACATGAGTGGCGGTGGAGAAAAGAAGTTGGTGGATGATAAAGACCTGTCACTTGCATTTGCTGATAAGAAGCATGATAAGAAGTTGTTCTTGTTTGTTGATGTCGTGGATAAACCCGCAGAAATGATTTCCAACTCAGCTGTTACAGAGGCAGAGGCTGCAGCAAGTCATGTAGGCCATGACAATGGCACATAACAAGGAGATTGCAGCAATCCTACAGTTGTTTCTCGAATGATTGACTGAGACAGTTTGCTCATAACTCCTCTTACAGAAGACCAGATTGGTACTGCACTTCCTGTGATGGATGAGGATGCAATATATGAGTTTGTTGGCCTTAGAGCTGAGGATGAGAGAGCTGAACAGGCTACGATGGCGGCCCAAAAGGAGACTGAAATTGATCTTGATGATGTGGAGCTACACGATGCAGACTTGTTGGTTCATGATAATGTACCTGGTGAGCATTCTATATTCTATGACAAAGAAGACCCTCCAATGGAAGTTGGAACAATATATTCTAGTATGAATGAGTTTAGGGCTGCAGTGCGACAGCATGCTATAAAGGGGCAATTTCAGCTTGTAACAAAGAAATCTCGCACAGATTATTTCATCGGGGAATGCGCTCATGAGCGTTGTTCATGGACTATTTCAGCAAGGTTGATTCATGGTGATCAACAAGTCAGGGTACTAACACTTTTAATATGCAGCACGCTAACACTTCTCATTTATATGCATGGCTGTTCTATCACTTTTCATATGCAGCACACTAACTCACATGTTTGTTTTTATTTGACAGGTTGCAGTAAATAAAGGAAAGCATTTTTGTCCATCTACTAAAGAATTGATAACCAAGATGCCAACTTACAAATGGGTAAGAGATATGGCAATCCCTTTTCTGAAGAAGGATCCAAACATGCTTGCAACACAACTAAAAAAAGAGTTGGAGCAAAAGTATCAGGTCACAATTGGGTACTCAACTGTGCATCTTGGGAGGGAGAAGGCAAGAGAGCAACTTTTTGGCACATGGGAAGAAAGTTTTGGTTATTTGTTCAACTTCAAGGCAGAGATTGAGCTAAGAATGCCAGGAAGTGTTGTAGAGGTAGAGGTTGTGAATACGGAGGAAGGTGTATTTTTCCATAGGTTCTTTTGTTGTATGAAGCCAAGCATTGATGGTTTCCTCAATGGTTGTAGGCCATTTTTGAGTATTGATTCTACAGCCCTCAATGGTAGATGGAATGGGCACCTACCTTCAGCCACAGCACTAGATGGGCACAACTGGATTTTTCCAGTTGCATTTGGATTTTTTGATGGTGAGACTACTGATAATTGGACTTGGTTTATGCAGCAGCTGCAAAAGGCAATTGGTGATCCACCTCACCTAGCTATAAGTTCAGATGCAGTGAAGAAGGTATTCCCTTGGGCAGAGCATAGAGAATGTTTTGTCCATCTCATGAAGAATTTTAGCAAGAGGTTTCAAGGGCCTGCATTTGGGAGAATGTATCCTGCAGCCAGGACTTTTCAACTAGAATACCATGAATACTTGATGAAGAAGATGTATGAAGTAAACAAGAATGTTGAGCCATGGTTGAAAGCCAATCACAAGTTAAAGTGGACGAGGAGCCAATTCTCAGAGGCAATAAAGTGTGATGCAATCACCAACAATGTGGCAGAGGTTTGGAACAATTAGGTGAAAGACCTTAAGGACCTTCCAGTGGCTGACCTTGCTGACAAACTGAGGTCCAAATTCATGGAACTTTATGCAAGAAGGAGAAGAATAGGTGAAAAATTTGAAGGACATGTAATGCTGCCACTTGTTGTACGCCAGCTATATGCAATGACCCGGCAGCTCGGTCACTTGAACATAGAAGCAGGTGGAAGGGATGAAGCACAGGTCTCAGAGGTCACTACTTCACACAAGATCATAAGACATGTGGTGAATATTAAGGATCATGTATGCACCTGTAGGGAGTGGCAAGTGTCAGGTAAACCATGTGCACATGCTTTGGCACTCATCATCACTTGTAGAAATGCTAAGATGGAAGACTACTTGGATCCTTATTATTCAGTGTACCGTTTTAGACTAGCCTATGGTGGTGTGATCAAACCACTGCCCGATAAATCTCAGTGGGTGCATGTGGAACTTGGATTCAAAGTGATGCCACCACTAGATAAGAGAGATGTTGGAAGACAAAGGAAAAATAGAATACCTAGCTGCCTAGAGAACAAGGGAAGCAAGCCTAGGGGCAAAGGCATGTGGAAGGTTAAGTGTCAAAATTGCTTGGGTCTTGGCCATAGGACTAACTCTCCAAAGTGCCCTCTCAATGGAACAAAGAAGAGGTAAATGTGTATGCCTTTTTAAAATAATGCATAATTGCTGAATATTTTGTACTCATCTCAATTTTTCATGTACAGGAAAAGTCGAGCCAAGAAAGGGAAGGCAGGGAGGCCTGCTGGTTGTAGCAAAGGTGATGCAACTCCTAGTCCATCCAAAAGGCAGAAGGTTGTAGTGGCAGAAGGCACAAGTGAAATCAACACTAGCCCTGGACCTGTTACAAGGAGGCAAAGGTGATTCCTGAAAACTAAAATCAACACTAGTCTTTTTTAACCTATTGCAATTAACCTTTCTCATTTTTTAGCCAATTACAACTAACAATGGGGGAACTTGGAGGGACAAATCAAATCACTACAAACCCCATAGCAGTTACAATAAGGTAAAAATCATTCACTATGTGTGACATGTGTGTGCATCTTATCTCATGTACTGAACCATTCCATTTACCTATGATATGTAGTCAAACTGGAGAAGGGCCAAGTAATACAATGACCACTCCAAGGAAGAGTCCAAGAAAGAGGCTAGGTCTCAAGAAAAAACTCACTCCAAGGAAGGGGAAGAACATGGATGCTTGAATAATCTTCCTTCGATGTCAAGAGACTTTTGTCTGTCACGTTTAGATTCCCAGCCATCTTTTGTGTATATGAACTTGTAGTTCTAAATTGGCTGGATGACTGTCTCTTTTATATAGCTGATGGGTGTTTTTATGTGAACTATGTGAACCTATACTCTTATCAGATTGGCTAGATTGCTAAGTTGTTGATGTGAATCTATTTATTAAATCTATGTGAACTTGTACTCTTATTAAATCTATGCTAGGATTGTACGTTTTTTTTATTATTTATGCTGAAGTTGTATGGCTGTTTTTCTCGTGTATGACACCTTGTTTACAATTATTTTGACCACACATATTTGTTTTTTGCAAAATATTAGTGTTACGTGCAAAATATTAATGGCTGTTGATGAGATTGGACCACCTGGGAGGCAACCTGAGGCGTCCAAGCTATCTGGAACGAGGGAGGGGCAGTAACGTCTTTTTCCATGGCCCAAACAGTGAAAAAAAGCTCCTGGAATTACTGAAATAGAGAAATCCTCGAAAAGACTAAATTTCAAAACAATTCGTAAGATATGGGTCATATTTTCAAAGACGTGCAAATTAAGGGTTATATTATGAGAGGCGCGCTAATAACGGGTTAGATATCAAAATTTCTCTCCACCACCCATCGCATTTTGGCTCTCCTCTTCCGTCACACCTCCTCCCTCCTCAACGCCTCCTCCTCGTGAGGCTGCGGCCCACTATATATACCACCACGTCGATGCGCCGCTCCGCTGGCATCGCCATCGCCGTCGCGCCGCTGTAGACGGGCTGACATTTTTTTTTCTTCCTTTTGTCATCCCAATAGCGGAGGAAAAAACAAGGAAGGATGGCGTCGGAGCCGGTGGCGCGGGCGGTGGCGGAGGAGGTGGCGCGATGGGGCGCGATGCGCCAGACCGGGGTCAGCCTGCACTACATGATGGAGTTCGGGGCGCGCCCCACGGAGCGGACCCTCCTCCTCGCCGCGCAGTTCCTGCACAAGGAGCTCCCCATCCGCATCGCGCGACGGGCGCTCGACCTCGACTCGCTCCCCTTCGGCCTCTCCACCAAGCCCGCCATCCTCAAGGTTGTTTTCGTTTCTTGCCTTCTACTTCTTCTCCATCTCTCTGTGAATTCGGTGCTTGGGCGGGCGGTTGATTTAATTCTATGCGCACGTTCTTCCTATATATATATTTCTCCTGCGCTCAATTTGTTGCGGGGAGCAGTTTACTTCTTCGGCTCTTCCGCTTGATTGAAATTTGGGGTTCGCCGATGTTTTGCTTCGGTTTAATTAGCGTCGTCTGCACTATCTTATTTTTTTTTCGAACGGAAGGGTGTTTCGTTTTTCGCGACTAATACGCCACTTGTTTATCTCCTAGGGTGTTCACTATATTATAATAGTTCTTTTATGATACAGTGTTCTGCACTTAGATTTTTTTTTAATATAATAATGTGCCTGTTGCCAGTTCTTGCCTCATTGGGGAAGAATAACATGGACGATGGCCGCCATTATTGTGGAGATGGTCCCGTTCCTAGATAGTCTATCGGTTATCCTGAATGACCTGCCTTTTGCAACTTTTTGAGCCTGACATATTTGTGAACTACTCCTATAAAGGATTGTATTAGTTCCGGTTAACATGGTAGTTGACATGTCATTTCGATCTCTCCGTTTCACTAAAATACACCATCATATCATTCTTTTCAATTCCAACCAGCTTCTTTTGAAAATTAATTCTAGTATATCTTAGTTAATGAGGAACTTCAGAACATTCTTACCTCCCAATTTTTCCTCGTAGTTTCACTTGAATCTTTGGCTTCTCGAACATTTCACTTCGAGAATCAGAAGCACCTAAATTCGCATGTTGCAAGTTTTTTTTGAAGTGGTATTCACAGATTTTAACAAGCTAGCAAATTCTTGCGTGTGAAAGCAGCCATTTACAGGACTAATTTTTGGTCTACTTGCCTCTGCAAAGGTGAGAGATTGGTATGTCGAGTCATTCCGTGACATCCGGTCCTTTCCAGAGGTCAGGAACCAGGAAGATGAGCTCGCCTTCACCCAGATGATCAAAATGATCAGGGTGCGGCACACCAATGTTGTGCCCGCTATTGCATTGGGTGTGCAGCAGATGAAGAAGGACTTGGGCGGTCCAAAGGCGTTCCCCCCTGGAATCCATGAGATCCATCAGTTCCTTGATCGCTTCTACATGTCAAGGATTGGGATCCGGATGCTGATAGGTTAGTGAGCTTAGCACTCCCATCTTTCTCTTGTCCAGTTCTCAGAAAGGTGTTTGGTCAGTCTTGGTAAGATTAGCACTTCAGGTATTAACACACTGTTGATAAAAAAACAATATGTCTACAGCCTTAATTTAGGCATCTGTTACCTATGAAAGTTCACCTTGCTGCTACTGCTTTCTTTCTTGCACGAAGAAGAACATCTGAACCTGTCACTGTCTGATAGATTTCTGAATGACATTTCAGCTCTCATTTATTTGGAAACTTCAGTTCAGGTGTAAACATATAGGCACCATAATTTTCGACATAATTTTGGTCTTATAATAGTTAGGAAATAAAAACTGTATTTCTTGGCTGGATACCAGAAGTAACTGCTGTAATGTTCAATCAAGATCAAGCAGTTAATGGATAACCAATTATATCATTTCTTCATTTTAGACAACAACGGTTGCCATATGGTTACTTTTATGACATCAATTCAAAAAAGGAAAAAAAGAAGCATTTGTGCTTCTGCTTTTGTCCTGATATGGAGTAACTGTTCTGGTTTGCTTGATTCAGGGCAGCACGTCGCTTTGCATGACCCTGATCCAGAGCCTGGTGTGATAGGGCTTATAAACACAAAAATGTCACCCATGACAGTAGCTCGAATTGCTAGTGAAGATGCACGTGCTATTTGCATGCGGGAGTATGGATCATCTCCTGATGTTGACATATATGGTGATCCAGGTTTTACATTTCCGTAAGTCCCTATACTGAAGGCTTGCTCCCTGCATTTGCTTTAATTAGATGCCATTGTACTTTAGTTCAGGATTCAAATGTAGCTCTCGACACATCTGAGTTTTCTTCTTCCCCATCTTTTTTTGTGAACATATTGCTTGGCTTGTTTGTATCTGACATTTAAATTGATATTCATGTCTTATTATTGCGTGTTGTTAACCATTCTACTTGTACTTCACTCTCTGTAGAACAATCTTTGGCTGAACTGTAATAATTTAGAGCCTGTAACTGCTGTGAACACCTGTATGTCCTGTTTGCAATGCATGGTGTACAGGGGTCTTGTTGGCCCTGGAACTCTAAAAGATCTTTTGTCCAACAGAAAAGTAAACCTTGGAGTCTCTCTGAATGATATTCTGAGCTATTCTTGAACTCTTGATTGCAGATATGTTACACCACATCTACATCTCATGATTTTCGAGCTGGTGAAGAACTCCCTTCGCGCGGTACAGGAACGGTATATGGATTCTGATAAGCTTGCACCTCCAGTTCGAATCATAGTTGCTGATGGAGCAGAGGACGTAACTATTAAGGTGTAACTCTACCTAAGATTCCCCATTACCTTTTCTTATTGGGAAGTTTGTAGTCTCAAACATGGTATTGAAGGGTTTTTTTTGTTTTTTTTTCTTCCCAAATTCACAAGCTTGCAGTTTCCGTTATTTTTATGTATATGTTAATTTATCCTTCGTAGTACTTGTGGTAGGCAAAGAAAACAAAGGTAATTGTAGAGAACTAAAGTTGTGAGTCGTCTTTAAATCTAAGTGATGTTGACCTTTGTGAGTCTTATATGTGCCTGGAAGATAAATAGACATTGTTGTCGTGCGAAGTAGTTTCATTTTTGCAGCTGACCTTGATCTTGATGCTGAACTTTTCTTGTCTTGGCATGGTTCCATGGTGCTACTTGTAGCCAAAGGAGTAAAAGAAATTTAAGCGAAATTGACTCCATTTATTTCTTGCTGGCCTGAGGATACAAGACCCATATTAATAGTCATCCAGCAATGTCAGCTGACTTTTTTTCTCTGATTATAGCCAAATGCAACTGGCAGAGACGTAAATCAAGCGCCCTTTATGATGCTAACAGATAGCCAATCCAACTCATTGACCAAAGCCTTTTGTTAGAATTTTCTCTCATTAATTGTGATATTCGGCTGACAAACTTGTTTCTTCTGCACCTATATCAGCAAAAATCAATAGTTTTGATTATTCATGATCTGGTATGAAGTATGAATTGTTCGACTAAACCATACTTTTGCAGATTAGTGATGAAGGTGGTGGAATACCAAGGAGTGGCCTCTCAAGAATTTTTACGTATCTGTATAGTACAGCAGAAAACCCTCCTGATCTGGATGGACATAATGAAGGAGTAACTATGGCTGGATATGGTTATGGGATCCCTATTAGTCGTCTTTATGCTCGATATTTCGGTGGGGACTTGCAGATCATCTCTATGGAAGGATATGGTATGCACATACTTAACCTTTTATATTCAGATATTGAGCACACTGAAGAATGTGGCTGTATTCATCTTTCTCTTTGATTTTCATAAATCATATGAAGTTTAGACTTTCTAAATGCTGATTACTCCTATTTTGTAAAGTGCAAGTGAAGGTTAAAATATTGACACATAAACCTTAGGAAGTTAAGCATATATGCCAATTCTTCCACATTATTTTAGCTTTCCTAATTTGCTATGGGAACTTACAACATCTGAAATTGAGATTTTCCATTAGCATTGGACCACAATTACTATATTGTTGCATCAGTTTCCATCTTACAGAAATACAGCATAGCTATACTCTTGTCATTCAGTTGATCACTATTATTTTTTTCCATTTTCATGTAGGAACTGATGCTTACCTCCACTTATCACGGCTGGGAGATTCGGAGGAACCCTTGCCTTAATCGATTCAGAAGAAGCCATTCATGTAATTAGGACTCTATTGCTTTATCAATTACTGTGCTGGTACGCAAATATAGTTCTGAAGGCCAGCCACCTATAGTTTCAGCTGTTCGCGTCCTACTTGTTGTCTTTGTTGTTCATTCATCATCTCGATGGAATATGATCATAATTCAGAATTGTTTTGCTTCTGGTTTGTACTGTCATTATGGCCCTGTTCGCTCGTCTTATAATCCGTTCTTTTCAGCTTATTTTTTTAGTCGGAATAGTGTTTTTCTCTCCCAACAAATCAGCGAACAGTACTTTTCAGCTTGTTTTTTCAGCGAAGCGAACGGGGCCTTGTTCAACCTCCAAAAAATAGTTGCTGTCGAGCACCCGAGGCATTTAGTTTTGAGTTACGGGATTCACCATAAGACTGTAAGCCTGTAACTCCAATGCCTTCGAAGCATGTTTTTTAAGTTTCAGACCACCTTGTTCGATATAATATGAGGAATGATCTTCTTTCACTGAAATCATTCGATGAATGGTATTGTTAAAATGGACCGACTCAATGGAGAATGTGTAATTCTTTGAACCAAATGCCTGTCAAAGTATATCATTGGTCGGAGGGTGAGATATGAGATTGTTCGTTTTTCCCAGGGCGGCTGATTTCATCCGTATCTCACAGGTAATCTGTTTGTCGACATGTCAGCTTCAGAATGCAACATCTCTGGTATCCAGTTATCATGCACATATGGCGTGGATTTGGTTATGTTTGTTCGGCGTTCGTGTTTTGGACCCTGTTGACGACATGTTATCAGTACTCCTAATTCACAATATGTTTTCATGTACTAGGTAAAATATAAATCCACATTAGTTAAACTGGTCAGTTGATGGTCGTTCATGACAATCAATCTTTTGAACCTTTTTAATTGAGATTATTAATTAGTGTGGGATATTGGTGATTTTTTTTTCTCTAAGAGAGCCGTGGATGCGTCTTTGGTTGGATGAACGAATTTTCTGGTGAATTTCTTTTGGGCGTGACATCTCTTTATCTTGATGAGACGGTGCTCTTTTCTTCTCTACACTTGTTTGTAAAATAAAACGATACTTTCATGTCCTTGACTTTAAATAACTGCACATCTCATTTTTCAAAAAGTTAAACTTTTTAATGTAACAAAATATATATGAAAAATGTTAATCTTTATAATGCATAATAAATATTATTAGACCAGTAGTAATATATATTTTTATAATAAATGAGATATAAATGTTGGTAATATTTTTTTTGTAATTCTATAGGTTAAATCTAGAAAAGTTTGACTCATTAAAAACAAGATGTGTATTTATTTATTTAAACCTAAAAAAACGGGAGTATAGCTAACTTTTATCCCTGGTTGAAATCGCGAACCAGACAGGCTGAATGTTGAAATTGTATTAAAAAAAGGATCGAGCTTTCGTTATACAGAAACACAAATGGTCTGTTCGCTTGGCTGAAAATAAACGGCTGAAAGTACTGTTGGCTGGTTTGTTGTGAAAGAAAAACACTGTTGGCTAGCTGAAAATAAGCGGCTAAACTCAAGCGAACGGGCTGAAAACTGAAGGATTGATCTGAACCATTCAATTTAACTGACCCTAGGTCTCTGGTCCCTCTCCTTTTGTCTCTCTGCCTCCTTCCTTGGCGGAGACGGCGCCGGCGTCAAACAAATTACAACTCCACCCGCCCCGACGGCTCCACCGCCGGCGAAACCCTAAGCCATCCCTACGATTAACCGCCCATCGGACCCGCGGATGCAATGGGAGAGTGCGCGCCTACGGCGGCTGTCGCGACGGCGTCGACGGCCAAGACGTCAGTGTGGTGGGACATCGACAAGTGCGCGGTGCCCCGCGGCCGCTGTGACCCGCACCGCATCGCCCACAGCCTCATCGCCGCGCTCGCCGCTGCGGGGTACGTCGGCCCCGTCTCGATTGCTGCCTACGGCGACGCCGCCCGGGTCCCCCCGCCCGTCCTGGCAGCGCTCTCCGCCACGGGCATCTGCCTCAACCACGTCCCCGCCGGTACAGTACAGACAGACTCTCCCCCTCCTGCTCTCAGCCCATTGCCGCCTAGTTGAATTCGCGCTGCTAATCGAATCCCTTTCACCTGACGATTGGCAGGGAGCAAAGACACCAGTGAGAAGAGGATGCTTTCGACATGTTGTTCTGGGCATTCGACAATCCTCCACCGGGCAACTACTTGCTTATCTCAGGCGATCAGGATCTCTCTGATCTCCTTCACAGACTTGGGATGAAGCGCTATGATATCCTGCTAGTACGACCTCCCAATGCTTCATCTCAGGTGCTTGCTGCTGCAGCTAAGAAGGTCTGGCTCTGGGAAAACCTTACAGCAGGAGAGCTGCTGCTACCCGAGCCGCCGCCTCCAAGAAGTGTGCTAGGTTGCAAGCTGCATCTGAATAGTTCAGATACCTTGAAGTGTTCACATAGTAAGGTTCTTTTCGATTATGGTAAGAGTGATGGTAATGGAAAGGAAGGCACTCAAATTAGTGTGAGAACTCTTCAAAAGTATGTTAAGAAAGCAAGTTATTCATCTACTACTGGAATTAGTCAAGTTCATGTAGTGCCAGCTGGTGGAGTTTCTCGAAGTTCTACAGGAAGGACACTGAGTGAGGTTGACCGATATTCGGTTTCATCATTATCATCATCAAGTTCTGACTCAACAAGATGTGCAAAAACGAATACCTCAGTTCCACCGGAAAATCATACTTTGTCCAACTTGTCCTCTCATAGACATGCCCTGTCTACTCATTCACACGCAGAAGCAACAACCTAGCCCGTCCTTGCTGATAAGCCTGGCATACCAACTGGGTGTTTGCCAAGAAATGCAACTCTTAATTTTGGTGCTAGTAATGGTCAATGTAATCAAATGTCTCAGCATTTCAGATACTCTGAAGCACAGAATAAGCTTCATTCTGAGTTTACAACAGGCAATAATAAGGAAAAGGCAGTCAATCGACATGGGTTGAAGCCACTTCAGATGTATGTAAAGAAGAAGACAAACATCACATTTGGTTCTGCTAACAAGCCGGTTGGTTCAATTGAGGTTCCTGAATGTCCTGTAGGAATTGAGCTAGACCAAGCTTCTGTTTCAGCATCGCCTACTTCTACTCAGTCCCATTCATCAGCTCAAAGACCTATAGCTTCTGCTCATTTGCATCAAGTGAAAGCACCACATGAATCCATCCTTGGTAAGAAGCCTAGCACATTAGTTGAGTTGCATCAAGTGAAAGCGCCACATGAATCCATCCTTGGTGAGAAGCCTAGCACATTGGTTGAGTTAGTGAGAGTACCACATGAGTCCGTCCTTAATATAAGGCCTAGCACATCAGCTGAGCATGCATCAAGAAATGGGACACATGATTCCGATGTTCGTGCTATCAATTATAATCCAACATGTCAGCAATTCAAATCTTCTGAAGCACAGAATAAGCTCCACTCTTGCTCTAATGTGGGTGACAGCAGTGGGAAGTTAGGAAATGAATACAAGACCAATAAAGAGCAACCCTATGCAAAATGGATAAATATTTTCACAGCTTCAGCAAGCAATGAAATAAATCCGTCTACTACAACTTTTGATAATTCTAACGGAAGTACTTCGAGATATCCAAGTCAATCTTTGTCAGCATTGTCAAGCTCTAAATCGCTTCAGAGTGCAAAGGTGAATGACTCAAATCTTCTGTTATCGGATCATATTCCTTTACTTGCTGATAATTTGCATCAGGATGGAGCAACATCCATTTTTGGTAAGAAGAATAACACATCATTTCAGTGCACTGCCAAAAGTGGAACTTTTGTTTTTGGTGCTAGTAGTGGCCAGTACCATCAGACATATCAGCAAGCCCAGTCTTCTCTGCCATTAGAGCAACATAATTCAGGTACTAGTATAGTACATGGTCATTCCGACTCAATAAATTCGCATAGAGGCAGCACTGCTTCGCCATCAGTTGAGCATAATGGTGCTCCTTTTGCACAAACCCAAACATGGTCCAGTGGCTCAGCTTTTGAAGGTTTGGATGATAGTTGCAATAGTTTTAGTAGACTGAATATTTCTGAATGCCCTCAAGGAACTACTGAGACCAGGCCTCAAGGTCCACCTACTAATGGTCCTTCAATGGGAATGCCAGATAATTCTGGACATCCTGTAGGTTTTCATGAGAGCAGATCATCTTTTCACTTGGATTCTAACTCCAGCTGCTATCTGAATCACTCTAGTGACCCTCAAAGTGGCCAACCTCCTTTCAGTGGCTATACTTGCACAGTCGGGCACCAACCTAATATGTCCAGTGATATGCAAAGCTCTGAACACTCTGGAGATAAGCCAAGACATGAGCCTGAAGTAGGAATAATATTGCAAGCTTTGGACATATTGAAGACTGAAAAGATATTCCCAACAGAAACAAACATTGCAGACTGTATATGTTATGGAGAGCTGAATTTAAGAGGTTTTGATGTTAAGAAGGCTCTTGAACTTGCCATTCGACATGACGCTGTCGTTATGAAGAAATTACTAAATGACATGCCATTATTTGTTGCAAAAGACGAGAGCCTCTGGAAATGTGTGAATGTAACAAATACCAAAGCAAAGAATCCCACAGAGGAGCTAGAGACAGTTTATAAGTACATTTCATCCCCCGAAGGCCACTCTGCAATGATGAATTCTCAGTCAAGGTCAGGATTTGTACCTTCTCTTGTGCTAATCATTTCATCATTTTATTCTGGAATGCCAGCAACATATTTGCATTTCCTTTTCTGGCAGGTACCAAGCTGCAATGATCTTGAAGAGATCGTGCATGCAGCAGTATGCACTGGGCGACATTCTCCAGGTCCTGCATATCGTTATTGTTCGAAAGAAATGGCTTGTGCCTCATTCTTCAGGCTGGCAGCCGCTGTCCTTAAACACAAGAGCGGATACTGCAACTACTGATGCTCCAGGAGAAATTAAATCTTCTTTTCCTGTGGTCGTCTCAGGATAGGTATCTTGATCTGCACTGATGAGTGGCAGCCAGAAAAGATGAAATGATTAGTCATAATAGTATTAACTTATCGGATAGGTTTGTGTGACAGTGATAGGTCAATCAAGGGAAGTCTGTATCAAAGCACGTGAATATCCTACTGAATTTGCCCCAAATACTACCGGAGCAACGAATGTCCAGCATTTTTGCTATCTGCGTAGTAAGTTCTATATTATTTTGAGAAGCGCAAGATAAAATACCAAAAAAGCTCTCTTTGATGTGTCTCCTGAGTGGCTTTGGCACAATTGCGCCTGAGGTTGGATTGAACTTGGGTCTGTGCATCTCTTATTTGCGCTACAGAATGTCATCCTCTCATATTCTTTGTTGCTGAACACGACGATGCTCCGACTCCAAGGACCAAATTATGGCTATGGCTTAGTCTTCTCGTCCGTTTTCAGATAGGTCATGTTTAGTTCCCAAATTTTTTTAAGATTCCCCGTCACATCGAATGTTTGGTATTAAATATAGACGAAAAAAACTAATTACACAGTTTAGTAGAAAACCACGAGATGAATCTTTTGAGCTTAATTAGTTTATGATTGATACTAACTGACAAATTCAAACAAATGAAAGCGCTACAGTAACCAAAGCCAAAAATTTTCGCGAACTAAACACGACCATAGTGTCATGTGACTGTTACCATTGTTTGCCAAGTACAATACCTCAGCGGCACTTTTTTCAGAGTGATGCGAAATTCTTTTTGATGCATTCCTATAGATTCCTCGTATGATCGTATCCATGTCTGTCTTGTCGGGTTGCATCAACAGCGAGCGGTGCGATGATGTTCCATGTGCAGTGAAAAGACTGACATTAGCAGCTGACCTCATACATTCTTTTGTAAATTTTAAATAGGACAGGCACGGTAGGACAATCTTTATATAAGTTATTATATATAAATAAGAAAGACGACGCGGCTAGTCTGCAGTGCAGACAGAAAATCAGAATTACAGACGAAACCCCGCCCCCCCCCCCTTCTGCTGCTGCTAGAGCCTAGATAAATCTACCAGTAAAATGATCCTTTCTTATGATTGGTTATGGACGATGCTCTATCTGCAAGAAGACCGCCGCTGGAGCTGCTGAACCCAAGATGATCAAGTGTTCATGCCTCCGGCGTGCGGCGCGGACCTGAGTTCCTCCAGCGCCGCCCTCGCCTGGTCCTGCAGCAGGTCGATCCGACGCAGGTACACCTCCAGCTCCCGGATCCGCTGCTGCCGCCACTTCTCCCCTTCCATCGCCACTCCTGCGATTGGGGGCGGCGGCTCCAGCCCCAGAAGCGCCGTGGTGCCGCCGCCGCCGACGCTCAGCATCGCGCGTACCATCTCCTTGAACATCGCCGCCAGGATGGGGTTCTCCGCGGTGCTGCTGCCGGACACGGCCGTTGCCGCCGCAGCCGCTGACAGCGCGGCCGGCAGCCCAGAGGCCGGGTCCACGCTGATGCCGCAGCCGCCGTCCATGACCGCCGCCGCAGTCACCTGCGGGTACGAGGGGAGCGCGTCCTCGGTCATCACCGGCATCTGCATGGGCGCCGGCGGCAGCGCGAGCGTCTCGGCGACCGCGTCGGCGGGGAAGTCGCCCGTGCGGCGGCGGCGGCCACGCCGTGGCCTCGAGGTCGGGGACTTGACGGACTCCCCCCCGTTGGGGGCGGCGGCGTCGATCCCGAAGGGGGGCATGGCGAAGGCGGCGTCGTGGGCGTTGCCGCCGCCGCCGCCTCCCTCGTCGTCGGAGTCGCGGCCGTGCTTGTCGGAGGCGGGGCGCCAGATGGTGCGGGCGATCTCGAAGATGGCCTGCTCGTGCGGGGAGCGGAAGGTGAAGCCTGCGCCGGCGACGCGGAGGCGCTCGACGCAGTTGCGGTACTTGCGCTTGAGGCGGCGGATCTTCTCGACGAGCTGGTTCTTGGTGAAGCCGGTGTTGAGGCGGCGGCGCATGTCCTCGTAGAAGGGGGTGGTGTCGTACTGGTGCGACGCGAAGGAGGTGCCCCGCTGCGCCGTGAACTCGGCGAAGGCGCGCAGGATCACGATCTCGTCCTCGTCCGTCCACAGGCGCTGGAACAGCGGGCGCCGCTCCCCGGCCCCGCTGCCGGCCGCGGGGGCCGCCGCGGGGGCGGCCACGGGGGAGGAGGAGAAGACCGGGTTGGGGTTTGGGTCGACGGGGAAGTCGAGGTCGTCGGAGTCGCCGTTGCCGTACGCGTCGGCGTCAGGGAAGGAGGAGGAGACCATGGCGCCGGCGGCGGAGGGGTCGTCGACGGTGGGGAACATTAGATCGGATCGGATCGGGGGGTCGATCGGCTCGAGTCGGGAGCTAGGGTTGGGGGTTTCCGCTGGATTGGGCTCGAGCTCGACCGCTTGCGCTTGCGACTGCAACTTTGGGTTGGTTTGGTTAGCCTACGCGGTCACGCGGACTAGCGTCTATGGTTGGACCGGGGTAGGGTAACCAGTTCCCACGCCCCGTCCTTCTCCTGAATTGGCTGCACCGCACCACCACTGGAAGTGGGCCCAATCTTCCAGACATTGAGGCGGAAATTGCGAAGCTGTCGAGACTCCTAAAATGGGCCATTCGATTGGGCTCCCACCAGCGATCTGTGCCTATTAGCCATCCGATCAGGCAGACAAGCAACATGATCCGTCCGATGGTGAAGCGGTTTGGGTCTCGACCCGCTTATGTGCCCATCCGACGGCTTGTGAATCTTCTCAGCCCGTTGGCCCGTCGTGCTCCCTCGGACGGAGAGCGGGCGGAAGCAAGGTCGCCGAGGAGACACGAACGCGTCCAGCCGCACGGACGCTGCCACCAGTTCAACTGCGAATCGGTCGAGTCCCTCGTCCATCAAGCTAAGACAACGACCTAAAATCTCTCGAGCTCACGGAATCATGGCGCGTCGACCTGTCGGCTTGGGTAGAGGGCGGCAGCGCGGGTGCTGCAGTGGCGGCAGGCCACCGGCGCAGACGTTCCCCACGACGAATGCCACTGCGGCCAAGCGACGAGGCGGCTGGGAAGCTCCATTACTCCCTTCCCCCGGGCAGCACTAGTAGTAGCAGCGCTCCATCAGGCACAACAGCAGCAGCACGAACACGCGATCTCCGTCGTCGCGTCTAGGCTCCTCCTCCGGTGATCACTGGACGATCAGGGTAGGAACCAACGGATGCGCAACCACCTCCTTCCGCTAGTAAGCATCACACCTGCTGATCCGCCCTTAAATCCCCCATAGCCCTCTCTGTGGGGTCCCTCGCTGCTGCTCCTGGATGTGCGCTATCTGCTCGACGAAATGCCGCTTCGCCTCGAACATGTTTGCTTGCTAATCCTCTCCTGTCGATGAATCAAACATTCAGTGCCACTCACATAATCACAATATACATCTTAATATATTTCGATTGATCTTTCTAATTCCGGTCATTTTTATAGGAGACGGAATGTGAATCGTACCACTCCATAATTCAATATCTCTCACTGATGGAGTTAATTGAAGGTGCATGGGCTTAGACTGCCGATGTCAACTAATGATCTGGTGAACCACCTGGATAACTTCATCGCATAGAAGATCACCTCAGGAGATTGCTCAGCACCATTTTGGTGACACATAAGGGCACTCACAATGCAAGACTCTATCATAGAGTCCAAGACTATTTATTACACCTTATTTATGGTATTTTGCTGATGTGGCAACATATTTATTGAAGAAAGAGAGAGAAAAAACAAGACTCCAAGTCTTATTTAGACTCTAAGTCCACAATATTTGAGGTAATAAATAGCTTTAGACTCTATGATAGAGTCTGCATTGTGAGTGCCCTAAGGTCCACCGGTTTCTGCTTCAGACGAGAAATTACTGATTAATAATGACCAAGGTGGACCTCTCTGCTGCTTGATTCAGAAAGACACAGCGCTGCTTGCCAAGCCAAAGCCCTCGTTGCTTGTTATACAAAAATAATTTCAACTAATGTTTGGCCATCCTTTGATCTGTAATTTGCATCGTAGTAAGAAGGTAGACCCAACAAGGACATGCTGCTAGCATAAAGGTATATGTCTCCTATTCTTCTCTCAGAATACTACCTTACTCAATAGAACAAATCTCATTTCACCTTTTGTATACAGTGGGACGAATTAGTTGGAAGCTTCAATGGTTAATGAAACATCCGGTTACGTCGGGCTCAGTACCAGGCCTGTTAGTGGGTGCTAGGCCCGTTAGTGGACTGATTATCTATTTATATATTTTCTTAAAATAGTTTAGTTATTTCCCTAAATTAGGATCTCATAGGCTATATATTTGTAACGTTGGTTGAGAAATAATTAAGCAAGAGTAATCTATTATTGCTCGGCTTCCCTTAGGGAGCCGGGAGTTTCCAAACCCTAGCCGCCACCCTCCTTCAGCCCTAATCTCGTGAACAGTAAACGCAGCACTGTAGCGCCGCCACGGCGCCGATCCGCTGTTCTCGCTCGTTCAGACCTCGCCCACCAATCTCTCACCCCTACAACCTTCACAGCCAGCCCGGTAGGATCCGTAATCCTATCAATCTGGTATCAGAGACCTTGCCGATCATGGCCACCCCCGTTGCCTCTGCATCCGCGTCGTCACCGGCGATCCCCACCCGCGCCCACCCCTCTACCACTGCGCCCCCGATGACGTCCGGCGGGGTGGTGCCCTCTGGAGCGCTGGTGATCTCGTCGCTGCCGCTGGGCTCAGTGACCGCGTCGAACCGGGTCTTCACGCCCGAGCAGACGACAGCGGCGATCGTGGACCTCAGCCACTGCATGCGCGAGGTCCAGGAGACGCTTCAGACTCTCCTCCAAAGGCAGCTGCTCCTCACGCCGTCGCCGTCCTCACAGCCACCACCGCTGCCCTCGCCGCCTCCACCAGCCGCGTCCTACCCCGCTGTCTCGTACCCCTACGGGATGCCTAGCAGCGGCTGCCCTCGCCGTCTGCCTCCACACCGCTGCCGACCCACTTGATTTGTTTTCCTCCATCACCGTCGCCGCTTCCTGCATGGGCGCTCGCCTCCACCGCGCCCATCTACTCCGCGCCGGCGTCACAGACGTCTATACCGCCGGTGCCGACGACGTCCGCGGGCACGCTGTTCCACGGCAGCAGCCTCCAGCCATACCTACCGCCGCTCCCGACCACCGGGGCTGTCATGGCGCATGGCGGCGTTCCAGCCTCGGGCGTCCTCTACGGCGGGGTGGACGGTCCCCTATTCCACGGCGGCAGTCTGATGTCGACGCTCTCCGCCGCGCCGCCCTCACTGGACAGCATGGGCGTGGCGTCCTCGGCCGCCGCACAGGACGCGCCGCCACCAAAGTTCTACAAGTTGGAGTTTGCCACCTACGACGGCTCCGTTGACCCCTGAATTGGCTCAACTAGTGTGACCAGTTCTTTCGGGGTCAGCGCACGCTCGCCTCTGACCGTACCTGGCTCGCCTCCTATCATCTCCGGGGGCGGCCCAGACCTGGTACTACGCCCTCGAGCAGGACGAGGGCATGCCGCCGTGGGAACGCTTCAAGGAGCTCTTCAATCTTCGTTTTGGACCCGCGATTCGTGGCTCCCGGCTGGCCGAGCTTGGTCGACTCCCCTTCCTGTCAACGGTCCAGGACTACTCCGACCGCTTCACCGCCATCTTGTGCCACGCCCGCAATCTATCAGCCCCCCAAAAGGCGGATCTGTTTGTTGGGGGTCTTCCTGAACACATCAAGGTGGATGTCGAGCTGCGTGAGCCTCCGGACCTTCAGACAGCTATGCACCTTGCTCGGGCCTTTGAGCGCCGAGCAACTGCTATGCAGCCAGCTGCAGACTCGTTCGTGGCGCCTTCCCTTCCACGTCCGGGTCTGCCGACGCCGCGCCACCCGGTTGCGGGTCCCTCGGTGACTACAGGCGCTACACTGGCTGTTCCCGCGCCACTACCCGCTCCAGCTCCCTCGTTTCATCGTCTCACACCAGAGGAGCTGTTGGAGCGCCGTTGTCAAGGGCTTTGTTACAATTGTGATGAGCCCTATGTCCGCGGCCATCCGTGTAAGCGTCTGTTCTACTTGGAGTCGGCTGACTTCCTCAACGACGATGTACCAGCTGCGGTGGCGACTGATGCAGTGTTCCAGCATGAGCCCGGTATTGGTTGACGATGCTTCTACCAGGTTTCAGCTTGAGGACGAGCTGTTTCTCTAGGCGGGGAGAGATGTTATGTCGGGCTCAGCACCAGGCCTGTTAGTGGGCGCTAGGCCCGTTAGTGGGCTGATTATCTATTTATATATTTCCTTAAAATAGTTTAGTTATTTCCCTAAATTATGATCTCATAGGCTATATATTTGTAACATTGGTTGAGAAATAATTAAGCAAGAGCAATCTATTATTGCTCGGCTTCCCTTATGGAGCTGGGAGTTTCCAAACCCTAGCCGTCACCCTCCTTCAGCCCTAATCTCGTGAACAGTAAATGCAGCACTGTAGCACCACCACAGCGCCGATCCGCCGTTCTCGCTCGTTCAGACCTCGCCCACCAATCTCTCACCCCTACGACCTTCGCAGCCAGCCCGGTAGGATCCGTAATCCTATCACATCCATTGATAACTTTTTGAATTATTGCGTTTTGTCTGGATGGCATACTCATTACTGGAGTGTCATGTATGTTGCCATTATTGCGATTTGTCTGGATGGCATACTTATTACTGGAGATGACAATAGGAATACCTAGGCTAAAAAAGAATCTAAATAAAGAGTCTAAAGCCAAGCCAACTTCAAAATGTTTGTTGGGCATTGAGATTGTTAGAGAAATCATTCTTTGATAATTGAAGTGAGTGCACTTCCATTGTAGTGCACTATTTCAACCATCAACCAATCTCTATATATACTAATCATGAGCCAAAAGCGCGCTAACGGATAGGGCCACGTCGCCCGTTAGCCCGCTGGTCGTCGGATCCGGCAGAGATGCAATATGAACCGTTGGACCGGGACCGTAGCGGGTGTCTTACCCGGAAAGTCGTAAACCCGAACACACGCAAATACTCGTGAACCCGCTTGGCTGAGCACTCGGTCCCTCTGTCTCGGGCCGCAGTGCTGCCAGTGGCTGCCTAGCCTCGCTCACAAAGGCCCATCGGCCTCACCCACGCCGCCTGCAACCACGCCGCCGCCACCCCTCTCTTCCGCATTATATACTCACCTTGTTCGCTGGATGATGGCCGGTGCTGATGCTGATTTGTTGTGAGAGAAAAATACTGCTGAATGACAGACTGATTCTGGCTGATAAGTTCAAGCGAATAGGGTGACTGCATCCATCCTAAGTACATGTCTTTATTTTGAATTGTCCTAAGTCAAATTATCATGATACATTATGCGATATTTTTATATACTCATTTAAAGGCGTAAATGTTAACACTTGTCTCTATAAACTTGAGCAAACATGTCATTCTCGGAATCTACAGAAATTTGAAGCCTTACATTATGGTAAATCATTTCATGTCCCCTTGCCTCAAAAATTTTGTCTTTGGTGCGCTATATTCAAAAGAGCAACGTGGAAATTAAGGAACCGAAGGAAAAAAAAAACACATTTTCCTGTTGGTGGCGTTATGTATCCTCCTAGACCAGAGCCCTAGTTCTAGGCTCCTAACGCTTGTTATGAGTGGAGGACGGCCGCTGGGAAAGGGAAACGGTAATGCTCTGTTGAGAACGTCTGTCTGTTCGAACGGCTCCGTTGGTGAGCCGCGATGCCCACGAGGCTCTTATATCTGCTTCCCTTCAAGCACTGCAATTTCTTAAAAAATTACTGCAGCGCTGCGACTACTCCGCAACCGCGCTCCGTCGCGTCTCCCGCCTGCCTTCCTCTCCGCCGCCGCACCCGGCCACATCCCGCGCTGCTCCACGCCCCACGCCATGCCCCCATCCACTTCACTTGTTGCAGAAGGAGACATAGGGGAGGCCTGCGCCTGCGCCCCCATCCAGTGCACCCATTAGCAGGAAGGGGAGGCCTTCGCGCTTGTGCTTGGGGTGTACGCTACACCGTTGCTCTCGAAGTCCCTCGGACCTGAGCTTGCTGGCTACCGGTGCTCCCCACTAGGTAGGTTGTGGCCACCG
This sequence comes from Saccharum hybrid cultivar R570, assembly GCA_038087645.1. Lineage (NCBI taxonomy): Eukaryota > Viridiplantae > Streptophyta > Magnoliopsida > Poales > Poaceae > Saccharum > Saccharum hybrid cultivar. Next base: position 226,898 of record JAQSUU010000056.1, on the reverse strand, counting down.
GCGACGCTGTGTTTCAAATGTTTCAGGCATTTTAGATTTTATGTTTCAAGTGTTTCATCTGAATGTTGCAAATTGATCTGGGATGTTGTATATATATATGTTGCAAACCTATGTTTCAAGTGTTCCATGTGTTTCAGACGTATGTTTCAAGTGTTTCATCTTGATGTTGCGTATGTTACTATGGCTCTATACGCATGTTTCAAGCGTATGTTTAGTGTTTCACATGTTTCAGACTCATGTTGCAAGTGTTTCATCTGGATGTTGTAAAAGTATATCTCGATGTTGCATATGTTGCTATAATTATACACGCATGTTTCAAGCGTCTATTTCAAGTGTTTCCTATATTTTAGACGTATGTTGTAAGTGTTTTATTTGGATGTTTTAAAAGTAGATCTAAGAGAGCACGTGTTTTTTTGCCACAACCGCCCTGCTTTTGCTGCTGGGGGCGCCGCCGTGGGTCATCGTGCGAGCGTCTATGGCCGGCAGACGCCTCCGCGGCACACATCCGCAAGCGGGGCAGGTGACTAGGACCCACGTGGGGCCTGGGGATGGGCGCGGGGCGTGGGATAGGATGCTAGAGCGCGGGATGGGGTGCGGGTGCGGCATGCGGACGCGGGGGCACTGACGCTGGATGGGATGCGGACTCGGGTTGTCGTGGGATGCGGTGCAGGATAACGTGTTGGAGTTGTGTCTGGACGTGTCGTCTGTCCGGACGTCCGGGCGCTAGCCCCTCCGAGAGGGAAAAGATCGAATCACCTCGCCGATGGTATGACTACTGGAATAATACTGGTCATACTTTGCCATCAAAAATTGCCCAAATAACCGGAAACTCCCCCCGGATGTTTGTGCCGTGGAACCTGCCGGAGTGCCGGTGTCCTCCGGCATAGCAGTATAATGCACATCCCCACTGCAACAGCAACAACGTTGCACCATGAGAATCATGTCCAAGGCGTCATGCTATCTTTCCCCAATTATAGTAGCCATCTTAAGCCACAAACAACACCTTTTTATGTGATGACCATCAGTCAAGTCCTGGTAGAGGAGCCGGCCGATTGATCGGCGGTGCCCACGCACTCGACCGTCCACTCCGGTAGGAGGAATCGTTTCCTTCACACAAGCAAGCAGCTGCTATCTAGAGACATGATAGGTACTACTAGTCTACTACTATATGTGTTAGTGCAAAGTCCAACCCATGTTGCCAAGATATATAGTATATCTTTATATCTTGGAAACAAAGCAAGCAAAATCTATTCTGTCGGACGCCCCTTCAGTTCACTTGGCATATGCCAAGCAAAAGCGATAGCAAGCTGTGCGTGTGTATATTCGATTGTGTAGAAGTAGAGACTGGATAGAGACTGGTAGCAGCCATGCCATGCATGCATGTCATCCCTGCTGCTGCTTAAAGCATGCAAAAAGGCCACCGACCGATATCGATCCTTGTCGCCCAGGAGTGCAAGCAATGCAAACCAAGCAACGCCTCTTTTCCCCCCGGAAACAGATCGACGATCCTTCCAAGCAACCCTTCCAATTCCCCGCGCGCTCCCCCATCCACACGATGCAGGTGCTGCTGCCAGTGCCACCAAGTAGCAAGCACGTACCGGCCCCAATAAATCGTTGCATTGCATCATATGATTCGTACTCCTATCTCTCGCCAAGTAAAGCCACAGCTGAGCACATTGCAATCGATCGACAAACTAGCTCACCACTGTATAAGTGTGTATAGCAAGCAGCAACTGCAACTAGCACCTAGGCATCGATCGATCGATCAAACTAAAGAGGACATGGCCACAACAAGGAGCGTGAGCGTGGCGGACCGTGCGCTACGCGGCGTGGCGGACCTGATCAAGCTACTCCCAAGCGGCACGGTGTTCCTGTTCCAGTTCCTTTCCCCGCTGGTGACCAACAACGGTCACTGCGCGACGTTCAACAAGGTCCTAAGCGGGACGCTGGTGGCGCTGTGCGGCGCCTTCTGCGCCTTCTCCTCCTTCACCGACAGCTACGTGGGGTCCGACGGCCGCGTCTACTACGGCGTGGTGACGCGGCGGGGCCTGCGCACCTTCACGCCCGACCCGGACGCCGCCGCCAGGGACCTGTCGGCGTACCGCCTCCGCGCGGGCGACTTCGTCCACGCCGCGCTGTCGCTGCTCGTGTTCGCCACCATCGCGCTCCTCGACGCCGACACCGTCGCGTGCCTCTACCCGGCGCTGGAGCTCAGCGAGCGCACCATGATGGCCGTGCTCCCGCCCGTCGTCGGCGGCGTCGCGGGGTACGTGTTCATGGTGTTCCCGAATAACCGGCATGGCGTTGGGTACCAGCCCACGACCGCCACCGAGGACTTCCAGCACAAATACTAGCCGGTTCATTTGCGTATAGTCTGGTCTCTGTTCGAATGCTTGGCCGGGTCTCAAAAGAGTCGCGGGACTCGAGGCAAAGTGTGTCTTTGCATTGTCTGATTTATTTGCTTGGTTGTGTGGTGTGTCGTCTTGTTCATTTGGGTTTAATTTATTTATTATCAGGTCTGTTTGTATATTGGTGACCGATGAATGATGATACGGTGATACATGCATGCTTGCGCGGTGATTCCTGGCTTTGGCGGCCACAAAATAATGCTCCCTCCCCTTAATTAACACTAGCTTGTTAAATAAGATCAAAATCATTGCTTTCTTGTCCAAATAGTTGAAGCGTGCTAGTGTGCTACCTTCTTCATTCGACGCATCTTCATATTGAACTCATTACCAAACTGTCTGACGGGCGTATAGGATTCGTCAGTCAGTCATCCGCAAAGAAAAACCTTGAAACTGCAGGCTCTCGGACTGCTTGACCCGTTGCGTTGCGTCAGCCGTCAGGTCAGCTTTTGCTTGCACTCAACGCTGCGTCAGCGTCTGGAACACTTAGGCCAGCTGTGTCATCACCACAGTAATAAGTATATTCAATTGATGAGGATTTGGCGTGTCCAATGCAAGTAACTTCCTGCACCGCGGGAGAAGGAAAAGAGCTTGTTGATCGACGGAAGGGCAATAGGGCATGCAGGCTGATGCCGCCGACGCCGCTGCAGAGAGTGGATGAAGCCGCGACGAAGAGGGAGAGCTATAGTTTTTCCAGGCTTTCAGATGAAGCTCAAGCAGGTGTACCTGTACTGTACTTGCCAAGACAAGAAAGTATGTATAACTAGCAGCTTCCTGCATGCATCCTCAAAACAGGCCTAGCTACAACTGCGTTGGACGACACCTTTAATAGTCACCCCTTCTCCTCCTCCCTATACTTACACTTTTACAATAAAAACAAAGAAAAAGAAAAAGAAAAAGAAAAGTTGTTTCCAAGCCGGAATAACCAAATCGTGTACACTACTACTGCTAATGCACGGACGTTGATCAATACCTCCTAGTCGTCCTTCTTGATGATCACCCAGACGGCGTAGATGATCCCCGGCAGGTAGGCGAACAAGGACAGGATGAGGCAGATCCAGAACTCCACCTGCACGTACGGAGCATGCATATACCAACAAAAAAGGATTATTCATCACCACGATGTGAATTTCCCTCCGGGGGTCATGCATGCCCTGCTCGTCTGTTCCTACGACGTACGTCGAGCGACAAGGCGGACGATCGTCGACGAACCTTGATGCCGTGCTTGAGGAAGACGCCGAGCGGCGGGAGGATGATGGCGAGGATGAGGCGGACCAGCGTCACCGTGTTGTCGTCCGCCATTGCTGCTGCTGCCGCCGCTGCCTGCTAGTGCTGTGTGGACGAGATCGTCGGCACCGGAGATCGGAGATCCTTGTGTTGGGCGTGTCGTGTGGGGGAGCCAGGCAGGCCGGGCCGGGGTCGAGGAGGGACGAGCTGAGGCACGCAGTGCACGGACAAAACTGGGACCCCATTCTGATCCGGGGCCTGCTGCTTCTGGCGTTTGTTTTGTGTTGCCTTCCGTCTGTGTGTTTGATCGGTTGGTTGAGGCGGCCAGCGGCCAGCCACAGGGCAGGAGCTTCAACAAAAATAAAGGTCGGGTGCATATATTATACTCCCTATATATAGTTTCTATCCCCTTCGTTCAAAAACAAGTAATTTGAGGAAATCGTAGCACACGTTAAGGCACGGGCATGAAAGGCACAACAACTATCTAGCCATGCCGTGTCGTGCCGGCTGTAGTGCGCCCAGGGTCAGACCTAGGTCCTGGGCAAGCATCTAACTGTGTTTGTGCTGGCCTGATAAGCTCGGCGGCCCGGTAGCCCATTCCAGCACGAATAAGAAGAGTTCATCCCAGCAAAAGAATCAGAAAAAAAATCAACAAAAAAACTAAAAGTTCACAAATACAATCGATTTTACACAGATTGAACACAAGCACACTCACAGAGCCACAAATAAAGATGGAACTCGCCGCTGGTTGATCCTCGCTTCTGTCGCCACCCCCAGGCCGCGGGACGGTGGCTCGGCCTCTCCAAGCTGCCACTGTTTTTTTTAGGAAACTGGAGGGGGCGCAGCCCCTACAGAGAATTTTATTGCAACAAAAGAGAGTTATTTAAGACAGGGGGTTTCAAGAGACGGAAAAAGAGCTGTCTGTCAACAATCGGGTGTTTATTGGGACCCTGGCACTCGGGTGTTGCCACAGCCTAAAACACCCGATTTTTTCAAAAAGCAAAACCGAGTGTTACAGGATCAGAAAACACATGAATTACATACCCTCAGATCATAATCCGATGGAGACAAATGACATACAGCAAGACAAGTTAAAGAAAGCTGACATGCACTATCTGACATGCTAACACTCACATCAATACTCATAGATAGAAAAATAAAAAACATATTAAATACAACTAAAATAATTATAGTCACAGAATACTAAAATTACACTTAAATTAGGAAAAAAATTACATACTCTCCTAGGATGTAAAACAAGTAATATAAGAATATAAGTGTCCTTGCACAAGAGAGTGATGAACGTCCTTGCACAAGAGAGTGATGAACTCACCAACAACTAAACACACATCCACAACTACAAGTATAACAAATAAAACAAGCAGAGCACTACAAAAATCTTAAACTCTGAAACTATGAACTTACTAACTCACAAATGCTAGAACATCAACTTGGTTAGAGCATAATCGTTCTTTTTGAAGAAATGGCTAATGCGTAAGACCAGTTGCTCAGAGCAACCATATGAACATGAACTACTAGCCTGCCTAAAAAAAGCCAAATGTTTCAAATCACAAACTGAAAACAGGTACAAGAGAACAGATAGAATCGAAATTTCTTCAAGGACAAAAGCTGACAAGTGAACTCAGAAACAAGAAAAAACTAATGCACAGGTAACTCATCAACCTGATAACTACCTGCAGAGCATCAACTAATAACAATGAAAAATAACAATGATCCTAAACAAATAATCTACCAAGGGCAACAAGTAGATGAACCAAAACAGCTAATCCTACAAAAAAAAAGAAACTCCACATCAGTGCCAAATCCATGCTCCAATCATAGAAGCAGTTGCATCCATCACCAAACATAGCAGTGCAAAAAGCGAAGGAGGGAGCAAACCTTGCAGCCTGATGGAATTGCCTCTCAGCAGTGCAAAGCGACACAGTTGCTCTCATATGTCCGCATCGTCTAGCTTCTGGCCATGTTGGAACGCTGCGACTGTTCCTCCATCTACATGAGTTCTGCATTTACAAATTAATGATGAACAAATAAACCATGACGTGCGCTCGTGCGTACAGACAGTCAGACACAGTGATGCAGTGATATATATATGATGCAGACATGCAGCGCTCCATGAGCCGCCATGCACGCAGGTCAACTAGTAGAATAGAAACAAAAAAAGCTAGAGGAAAATAAAAGAGACAATTGAGACTTGAGATCAGTGCGAAGAAACAGCAGGCGACCTGGATAAGGATAAGAAGCAAGCACGCCACATATGCACAAGCAGGCTGCTGCAAACAGATGGCACAGATCCTGACAAACTCTCTCTCTCTCTCTCTCTCTCTCTCTCTCTCTCTCTCTCTCTCTCAATCAAACGATTGCAGATGCTAAAAACAAATGCCACATTGTTCAAAAAATTATATTACAAATAAGTTGTATTGATTGCAGATATCACACACATATTTGCCAAATTGTCCAGAAAACAAATTTGCAAATAATTTCTATGGAATGCAGATCTCAAAGGCATATTTGCCAAATTATCCACATAACAAATTTACAAATAATTTCTATGGAATGCAAATCTCAAAGACATATTTGCCAAATTGTCCAGAAAACAAATTTGCAAATAATTTCTATGGAATGCAGATCTCAAAGACATATTTGCCAAATTGTCCATATAACAAATTTACAAATAATTTCTATGGAATGCAGATCTCAAAGACATATTTGCCAAATTGTCCACATAACAAATTTACAAATAATTTCTATGGAATGCAAATCTCAAAGACATATTTGCCTAATTGTTCAGAAAAAACATATTTTACAAATTATTCTTTTGAATTGAGTATAAAAAATATTCAGTAGGGGGACAAACAAAACTATACAGCAAGGGCCACAGCTGCATCTGCATACATCTGCTACTAAAATTACATCACCAAGTACAAAAATTTACACTGCATACTAGGATGTAAACTTAGTGCAAGTAATATATAAGTGTTAGCCTAAGCAAAGTCCCTTAGTTGCATTCAGATCATCTCCCTACCAGTAAAGTTTACTGAGGAGTTAGAGCCCCCTACAAATATTTCATGCAAAAAAGTGTCAATGGAAAAATAATTAGTGTCCAACTAGTACCAACTATTTGTAGCAAAAGCCAGAAACGAGTGTTGAAGCAAACATCAACACATGTTTTTCTAACCCGGTGATCAAAATCCAACGGTCAAACAAATGTGCACCTAGATTACAATCTAACAGCTGCAAGATCCCAATTAATCTGCAGTCATTATATCCAAAAACTCTAAACTGAACTAAGAAAATTTCGCATCTGAAAAAAACTCATTATACTGAAAATGTTCATTATAAATGCAATCATATATCTGGCATACAAAACCAATAGAAAAAATAGCACAATGGTGGAAAAAGCAGAGCTATATTAGATCTTTAGACCCACATAAACAACATTAAAACCAGTTGCTCTTGCTCAAACCAGTTGCAGATGCTAGACACATATATGCCACATTGTTCAGAAAAAAACAAATTTTCTAAATTATTTTTTATGAATTGTAGATCCCAAAGACATATGTGCATGATATTTCAGACAATTTTTTACAACAACAACAACATAGCCTTTTGTCCCAAGCAAGTTGGGGTAGGCATTTCAGACAATTTTTTATGGATTGCAAATCCTAGAGGCATATATACCACATTCCATACAAAAATAGAAAAACAGATCCTATATACATGATTCAAACACTGCATATTCAATCCTATACTAAAATTACATCACCAAGTACAAAAATTTACTGTGCATACTACGAATGTAAACTTAGTGCTAGTACTATATAAGTGGTAATCTTTTGCATAGATACGAACTTACCTTTTAATCATCTGTAAATCAGGCTTGGTTGTACCTCAATTGCATTCAGATCATCTCCCTATGAGTAAAGTCTACTGAAGTGTTAGACCCCCTACAAACATTTCATGAAAAAAACTGTCAATGGACAAATACAACTGGATGAAAAATCTTACAAATACAACAGTAAAAAAAGAAAACATTGTTCCCTGAAAAACATAAGAGTGAAAAGAAAAAAAAAAGGTGCGGCAACACAACAAATATGCTTACCCTTTGAAGAACAGGACAACAAGCAGCCACCTGCTCGTCGGTAGCAGGCAGCAGCACAATGAACATCAATCTGAGGCCCCTACTACTCCAGTACGCACCCCTCAGCATCCATCTCAACAAAGCACATGACTGAATAGTACAACTTAGTGTTCAGATTTGCTACACCCAGGCAGGACTAAGCTACTGGGTCTGGTGAAGCCGAGGAGCCTGACACAGCAAGCACGTCCAAAGTCCCAGAATTGGCCACCAACCCAGACAGTGAACTCATAGACAATGCGGCACCATGGATAATCCATCCTAAAAAAAGAACACCAACACAAATCAGTGAATCCAAATATACCAAACACGAAAAAAAACAGAGTGTTAAACATAGGATGCAGCCCAACAAAAACTACATTCCTCCTTCTTCCAAAAACAAGTAACATACGAAATAGTAGTATCAGTTGCTAAATACTACTATAGAAGCCATAAGCACAAAATTTGATCCAATGAAATGAAAGATAAAAGTAATACTCATCATGGTTCTCAACATTTAGCAGCAGTATAGCAACAATAATTATTTGTCAATATAATGCATAGGTAGCTAATCTCACACACACAGACACAAAGCACACCACATGTACTGAAGCTGATGACCGATCTCCTCTCCTTGTTTATTTGTTCTTCCTCTCACACACGTACAGTCACGGCAAGCTCGTTCACGAAAACTAAAAGCAAAAAGGATCCATGCAATGCAATGGATCGGATAGCAGCGTAGATGCCGAGCACACACAGCTAAACTAGCATCTCTGGCACACGAAATTTCAAGCAAAAGCAGTAGACGAATGCCAAACATAAAACACTGAAACTCAATAACATGAAGAACTGAATCAGGATGGGTTCAGTAACTAAACTGTATGGGTTCAGTAACTAAAACTGAAACTAGAATACCGAAACAAAATCCAAACCACCGTGAACACTAAAAACACTACAGATCCAAGCTAACTTTGATGACATCCAATACACAATGTCTATGGCGAAATAGAAGAAGAGGAGGAGGATTGAAGCCTAGCAATAGAGCAGAGTTCTAAACATACATACACAATAGAGCATCTAAGTTCAGGGTTCTAAACATACATACACAATAGAGCATCCAACAGTTCAGGGTGAAGCCTAGCAAACCAATATATACAGATCCAGTTCAGGATGAATTTAGAAGCGGCACCTATTTGCAGATGCAGAGCTGGCAGGAGACGTCTCTAGTGACACAAGTACCTAAGCTAGAGCGGGCTCGAGCGCCGCTGGGAGAAGGGGCGCGACTTTCGCCACCGCACGAGCACCGCTGGCAGCAGGGGCGCGACCTCCGGCAGGCGCGCACGCCCTGCCTCCGCGGGAGCACCGCTTGGGGGCCGCCATAGGGGCCGCTGTCCCCGACGAGACGACGAGGAGCGGCGCGGAGGCGAGGACGGCCACGCAGGCGAGCGCGCGGCGTTGGTGCTTCTCGTGCGCGTCGGAGCAGGGCAGAAGCGATGCGCACTGAGCCTGCCACGCACCCCTAGGCCTCCGCCCATGCTGCAACCAAATGCACATCAACAACCCCTGTCGAAACCAAATCGAAAGCCGCAACACACGGCCACTACCGAGATTGAACCTACTGCCACAGCCGCCGCCCAACCAAATCGAAACCAGGAGCAGAAGCCCCCTTCCACAGCTCAATCCAAAAACCAATACCAAATCCCAAACGCCATGAATCAGATCAGCACGCAACAGCAAAGATTCACCGGGAGTAGAGGGAAGCAAAAGCAACGAACCTTGGCAAACCCTAACAATGGCCGGTCGGCTCTCGCCAGAAAGGAATGACGCGGGGAGGAAGACGACGGGAAAATGGAATTGAAAAACGGTAAGAGCAAGGTTAATGATATCGCCGGTTGAAGGCTAAATGGCTTTGCCATGTCATACACAGGTGATAATATAGCTGGTTCATATAATGGCTTGGCTGCAAGTTGGAAGATGCCAATATTTAACGCTTGCATGAGCATATCATCAGTTGTGGATGTATATCTCTGTGGCCATTATATTGCACAGACAGCACCACGGTATTGCCACAGTTGAAATGAAAGAAAGGCTGCTAATAGACGCACAGGATCAAGAACGTCGGCTCCTAACGCTTGCAGAAGGCTGAAAGCAGGCGTTTTGTCCTCGAGGTGTGTGATGCAGCCCGGCGAAGAACGAGACGCCGGCTCTCTTCTCTCTCTCCGTTTCTCACCCCTCCACCTAGGATTTTGCTGACATGGCAAAGTATACAGCCTGCCCAGTCAGCCTTATTATACTTGCTCTAACCAGCGGAAAAGCGCAACTCCCAATTACAAAATAGTAGCGCCACAAAGTGGGCCCGACAAAACAGAGAAACAACGGTGGGCAGACTCAGACAACAGAGGGGTAGACATCAGACATCACAGGATGCTGACGCGTGTCAGATCCAAAGGCCACAAAATCGCGTGTCACGTAACGGCAAAACAACTGAGTGACAAATAGTATTTCTCAAAAAGAAACGAAGAAAATAAGACAAGATAGGGCTTAGATCATTTCTAAGTATTGTATCCATGGATCAAACAAGATAGATAGGCTTGACTTCACCCTCAAGGAGACCAGTCTTATTTCTTTAAGAAAGATTCTCCTACAGTCTTGAATACTTACTTGGTTCCATTGAAGATCAGTTCATTTCTAGCTAGCCAAATCATCAAGCACATGAGAATGATTGCCACCATGAAAAACTGTGAGTTGATATAATCTTTGAATGCAACAAAGTTTTCAAGAGTCCCTTGATCCAGGGAGGTTGTTAGGTTAATGAGGCCCCAACAATGTTGAGCAAGGGGACACTGTAGAAATAGATGGTCAGTTGTTTCTTCAATTCCAAGACCACAGAGTTCACAGGTGTAAGAATCCAGATTCATATGCTTCCTTCTGAGGATGTTTCTTGTACTTAGCCTATCTTTGAGCAACAACCAACAGAAGACTTTATGTTTATGTTTAGGTTGACAAAAGCATTTCCAGATCCAATTGAAAGCTGGGTTGCATGGCGGCCACTCAGTTTTTTATAGGCTCGAGGGGAGAAAGTTACTAGAGCCCCCATTATAGAACCAGACACACTCCCAGCTTGGAGTGAGTGGAGTGGCCTTGGGGTCGGGGGGGCACTCGGCTGCTCGACGAAGTGGGGACTGGGGAGAAAGAGCCCAAGGGAGGATCAATGTCAGGGTGGGCGACTGGCGCTAGGCCGTTTGACGGAATGGAGAGGAAGAGTGGAGAGGAGGAGATGGATCGGCGTCGGGGAACGGCCGCTTAACGAAGCGGGGAGGGAGAGATGAGGAGACGAGGGGCAGCGGGGAAGAAGAGACGGAGAGAGAGAAGGAGCGGCGGGGAGTTACACGCGATAAAAAGGATAAGGGCATGCTATAGTTAGGGTTGGAGTTGCTCCAGAGCAGACTTTAACGGGCCGACCTTGGGCCATGCTCGTGCTAGCACATAAGGTGTAAGCCTAGGCACAACACTGGGTTGCGGGCCAGGCCGGCATGAGCACGAACCTTAGTGGGCCATGTCTTGCTTGGGCTGGGCTTTAGCAGGCCATGCTTTGTGCCCTGTTAGGGCCCGGCCCTGTTGGGCATGTATAGTTGCGAGGAGGGTAGTGATCACTATTAAAAAAAGGCTTTAAGAGATAGTCCCTAATTGATCAAGCTGATCATTTTACAGTGTTGTCTCAGTAAATGGCCAGGCACAGGGGCGGATCCAGGGGGCTGGGTGGGCTGCAGCCCCCCTCGTGAGCATGATTTGTCCAATAAATTACTGTTAATTAGTCTCAAAACACAATTAATCTCTAACTCTAGCCCTAAATCTTCATTATTTAGCCCCCGTTTGTCCCCACCCAGGATCCACCCCTGACCACGCATGTCTTGGATAAATGCCACCTCTATTAAACATTTATAGATGCAAACGTCCTAAGAATTCTATAAATCAACTATTTATAGAGATAGTCATCTTATTTAGCTAGGCAAAGGCAACCGTGTAGTAGTGTTTTGTCATCTACTCACCCGAAGGCGGAGTTGCATGCTTGGTCATGGTGATGACTCATGAGCTCGGTATCAATTATGATTTGCGGTTGCGGAAGGATCAATCCTCTTTTTAACTAATATAATGCAGCTCTCAGAGTGACGTATCCGATGTCAATTTGTCAAATTTGGGTGGCTCAATGTGTCACATTCACGTTGCCGGGCGTCCATGTATGCCCACTCGCAATTAAAATCACAGAGAGATGTACCTCGTTCGTTTGAGCGTATCAGCAGAATCAGCAGCCATCCAGCAGTATTTTTCTTTCACGGCAAACTAGTGAATAGTACTTTCAACCACAACAATCCACCGAAACGAACATGCTGATGGATGACGATGATGATTTCAGATTTCTGCAAGGAAAAGAGTACAACGCTTTGGCATAGCCCAGTCCTGTCTGAAACAGTTCTCCTTCGCTATTTGGAGCACTTCTTTTTTGTTTTCGCTTCGACACCGCACGACACGGAGAGTAGGTGGGCAATGCAATGGGTCAAACCGAATCTATCGAGATCCACGTATAGGGTGCGTTTGGGAGCGTCAGGAGCGGATTTTGGAATAGAATCGCTTTCTGGCTGCTAAACGATTTTTTATGGTGAAGTGATTCTCTGCTGATTCTGTGAAGTGATTCTCTGAAATGAACTAAGAGGATGAAAGCTGGAAAAAATAGTTTCTCCTGTTTTTATGAGGTGATTCTCTATAGTGATTTTAAGAGTTTATACTAAAAAAATCAAAGGAAATCATTTTTAATCTCAAAATTACTTTACTAGAGAATCAGCAAGCACAACTTCCGGAGAATAGAACAGCTCTACCAAAGTACCCATAGTCACAAGCCCACACACGGCACGGCACCGCCAGTCCATCCCCGCGCCATATACCTCCTGTCCTCTCCCTCCGGCTCCTCCAGTTTTCAAGAGTCCCTCGATCCAGGGAGGTTGTTAGATTAATGAGGCCCCAACAATGTTGAGCAAGGGGACACTGTAGAAATAGATGGTCAATTGTTTCTTCAATTCCAAGACCACAGAGTTCACGATGGTCAGTTGTTTCTTCAATTCCAAGACCACAGAGTTCACAGGTGTAAGAATCCATATTCATATGCTTCTTTTTGAGGATGTTTCTTGTACTTAGCCTATCTTTGAGCAACAGCCAATAGAAGACTTTGTGTTTAGGTTGATAGAAGCATTTCCAGATCTAATTGAAAGCTGGGTTGGTTGCATGGTGGCCAATCAGCTTTTTATAGGCTCTTGAGGGGAGAAAGATACTGGAGCCCCCATTATAGGACCAGACACACTCCTAGCTTGGAGTGAGTGGAGCGGCCTTGGGGTCGGGGGGGGGGCAGCGCTCGGCCGCTCGACAGAGTGGGGACTGGGGAGGAAGAGCCCAAGGGCGGATCAATGTCCGAGTGGGCGACCGACGCTAGGACGTTTGACGGAGTGGAGAGGAAGAGCGGAGAGGAGGGGATGGATCGGCATCGGGGAACGTCCACTTAACGAAGCGGGGAGGGAGAGATGGGGAGAGGAGGGGCAGCGGGGAAGAAGAGACGGAGAGAGAGGAGGAGCGGCAGGGAGTTACATGTGATAAAAGGATAAGGGCATGTTATAGTTAGGGTTGGAGTTGCTCCAGAGAGGGCCTTAACGGGCCAACCTCGGGCCATGCTCGTGCTAGCACATAAGGTGTAAGCCTAGGCACAATACTGGGTTGCATGCCGGGCCGACTTGAACACTGGGTTGTAAATGCTAATATTATTTTATATAAACTTGGTCAAACTTGAGTTAGTTTGATCGATGTGCTTCCCATAATTGCGTTCTTTTCTGGACGGAGGAAGTAATCACTATTAAAAAAAGGCTTCAGGAGATAGTCCCTAATTGATCAAGCTGATCATTTTACAGTGTTGTCTCAGTAAATGGCTAGGCACGGGGCGGATCCAGGGGCTGGGGGGCTGCAGCCCCCTCGTGAGCATGATTTGTCCATTAAATTACTGTTAATTAGTCTCAAATCACCATTAACCCCTAACTCTAGCCTTAAATCGTTATTATTTAGCCCCCCGTTTGTCCCCATCCTGGATCCACCCCTGACCACACATGTCTTGGATATACGCTGTGGCAGAACCTCCTAAATAATATAGCCTACATGTACTTGTTATCGTCTTAAAAGACCTCTAACCACCATACATGTGTACCATAGTACTTAAGAAGTCTGTCGGGTGTCCTCGAGAAACCCGAATCATCCACATTTTACAACTCACACAGGATCAACAAAGGAGTAACTACAATATTACAACATTTATTACAAAATTTTACATCAGAGTGCGGAAGAATAACAATAGATTTACAAATCATGATTAAGTTAACTTTTTACAAACTTAACTTAAATGGCGGAAGTTGAGTAAAACTACAGAAGACAACTTAGGTAGAGCACCTAAGTCAGGAGAGGACAAACAGATCATATCAAGCCCACCGACATGACCTCGGTTAAAAGTACCGGTCAGCACCTGCAACATGGGTTAACAAACCCTGAGTACTCAATTGTACTCCGCAAGACTTACTCGACGAAAAGAAAAGACTCGAACGATATGCTGGCTTTAAGGGAAATAGTAGAGCTAGAATAGAAGAGTTTTGCAGAACAACTTTACTATAAGTGGATCCTTACTTTCAATGTTTTAGTCAAGTTTTAGCATCAATTTTAGTGAAGCTTATCATAGATAGATTTGCACCTATTCTATCTCAATCAGTTGTATTAGGCATCACATCTCATATTTATCTCTTTTCCATCTCATTTCCATAATCACCATGTTCCATTGTTAACTACGATGATGAACAGCAAATCGAGTCTCCATATCCGAGGAGCAACGACGATTCGAACCGCTTATTTTCCCAGCTGGGGCTTCCTAACCACACGATATATGCGGGACTCAAACCCCCATATATCAACCTTCACTCGGATCCTCCAAAACGTGACCAGGTCCAGCGCCACCCGAGAGCACAGTACACCTCCAATCCAGCCCTTGGCTACGAGGGTACACACTACTCTCGCCATCTCTCCACTCTTAGTGCGCGGTCGGCCGTTCACGGGATAGAATAGCCGAGATAGGGCTTACCACGAGTATGTGGTTAGTACTATAAAGTCTCGATGTACATAGTTCAACAACGAACGGTCCTTAACTGACACAGGCGAAGCACTACATCGACTCATTTCATGATGCAAGCTACCCACCCGGTCTCTGTTTAATATCACCATATTCATATTCATATGCTCTCATGACCCGTCATTAGATCAGGAGAAGCAAAGGTAAACCTGTTTCTCGCGAACGGTGAAACCACCATTCGACTTCTACCGAAGTCTAAGCATTACTAAGCATAAGAGATCGAGTTACATATATTAGTGGGATATCATCTGGATATAAGTGTAGATCAAGGTAATCATACAGCAACGGTATCAACCAACTCCTACTAACTTAATGCACATTACACTAGACTTAAAGTGTAATAAAGCATTTATGCCTTCGTTGCAGAGAAGTTAATTTTCCCTCAGAGAGTTCCAATAGACACCAACACCTTTGGTGGATGGACCTACCCGATACTTGATCAACACGCATCTTCTTATTCTCGTACAAACTACACGTACATAAAATATGCATGCTTAACATGATGGAATGGATGCCATGATGCGTGATGCATGATGATGAATAAAGCATAGCATACAAGAGACATTTAGAAAGGATAAACATTAGTTATCTACTTGAGTACAACTTTCTTTCACGGTACAGTTGCAAGCAATTATCGTAAAGCATTTTTAATTATTATCTTAACAAGTCTATCACGTACTTGATAAGGAGCAAGGCATAGCATACATTACAAGAGTTAGGCAAGGCAAAGATGGGATCACATTAACTTGACTTAAGCACTAGAGGTTAAGTTAGTCAACCAAACATTACATAACTTATTTTACTATGTGACAAAGCATTACAAGCTTAAACTACAAGATAACGGTTCACTTAACGAACATAACTACTAACTATTTTACCCAAGAGATTGCATCCAAAATAGCAATCAAGATTATACTCATACATCAACTAATGAAGTGCTTAAGTAAACTTAAAAGCATTTCTAATTTTTTATTATCTCAAGTTGATCATGAGCCTAGTAATCAAGTAAGCAAATGACCAAGGAACAGTGATGTTTTGGTGTCCCAAGGTCCACAATCAAACCAAAATGTCAAACAAGTCATAAAAGGATTAATCCTAATCACCTTTTCTTAATTAATTAATTAATTAATTAATTAATTAATTAAGCATGAAATAAGGATTTATTTAAACATTTCAAATTCTTCCCAAACTTTTTGTGAAGGTTGATATTAGCATAAAACAGATACACAAAAAGTTTCATAATTAATGGATATTTATTTTAGCCTAGAAAAATCATGGAACAAGCATTTATTAATTAAAAGGGCAAATTTTTAAGCACCCAAAAACTATTGATTTTCATGGTTTCATATTTTTCCTACACAGAGCACATCATGAAAATAGTTATGAAATTCACAAGTTTCAGCTGAAAAAATAGAAAAAGAAAAAGAAAAACCCTGTAGCGCACTATTCATCTGAGTCACAGTTAGTGCATTTAGGCCCCTCGAAAAGCTTCTATTCTTGTGCGAGGTCCTTCGTCGCGAATTGGAGCAGAGCACGCGCACGGGAAAGCCGGTTCCGGCCGGTTGATGCTCATCGGCGGCGAGGGAGAGGTGCTGGGGCATGCACGGACCTGTGCGCACCCCCTGGTGGCCACAGATTGCCTCGCGATGGTCCAAGGAGGCATGACCACGCGAGCAGCGGCACCGGCGACAACAGGCATGGTGGCGCAGCGACGGACCGGCCGCTACGGCCTCTAACTAACTCGGATAAAGCTCGGCACACCTCAAGGAAGCTCACCTCAACTTGCTAAGCTAGACAGTTGAAGCGGAGATGGGCCAGAGAAGGCTGCCGGCGTCGAGGGCGGACGCGGCGACGAGAACCGGCGGCCAGGACGACGTTCCGGCGGCTCCGGCGCGTGTCTGACAAAACGAAGTGGTCAATAAGCACCACTGCACCACAAGGAAGTCAGAAGAACAAACGAGGAGGTGGGAGGTGCAGCGGAGTGAGCTGGCCACGGCGAGGTGGAGCTTGGCGACCATGGCGAGCAGCCGCGGCGGAAAACGACGGTGCGGGCTACTTTGGTGGTGCGAGGCGCTGCGAGCTGGCTCAATAAGTGCGCAAAGGCGAGACGGTGCTAGTTGCACGAGCAATTGGGCGGTGGGAGAGCGGACACGGCGAATTGCACCGGCGAAGGAAGCTCGGCCGGCGGCGGTGCATAGAGAAGAAAAGGGAGAGACGGCGGCTGGCGCTTGGTTGATATAGGCGTGGACGACGCTCTGGACTTCGCCAGCGCCTTCCCGAGCCCGGCCACCAGGATGGCTGCGCGTCTAGGCGCTAGAAGCGACGTGGAGGCTGTCAAACGGTGCACGGCGACGGCGAGGCAGGCAAGCAGCTCTTCCCGGTGTTACTGTTCATCACTGACAGCTCAACTTCCTCCCTATTTTTCTCTTGATTTCGTGCAAAAACTTGATCATTTCCAAACATGAAAGTTGTTCATCTTCATGAGATCTCCAACTTTGCTTAAGGAATCCTTGTCCAAAACTTGATGGTTTGAAAAATATAGAATTTTGAAAAGAGGCAATTTGAACTGTACAACGGCATTCAGTTCATAGTTCTCAAAAGCAGTTTCAACTAAGCATGTTCAAACAATTAATTAATGGTTAATTACTGATCAAACATCACAAACAAATGTTGATTAACACAGCTCAAGCATATCAGCAACTCATGACACAAAAGTTGCACAACTTTTATTCATGAAAATTCATTTTATAAATCTCCAAATATTGAAGTTTAACACTGTTTTTCAGAGACTGACCACAAATGGTTAGGTTTGGAAAACTTATTTAGAATTCAAACTTTGAACTAAATTTTAAATACTTGTGACTTGAAGATTCTACCAAAATTTTATTCCATATTATAGAGCACATTTTTAAATACAAAGTTCATATTTATCAAATTTTAATTGTTTAAGCAAAATCACATATATAAAATCACAAGGAGCCTTAATTGATAATTGTGACAACATTTCATGCAACATATGAAGTATAACGATTGCAACACATGAAGCACTATTTATGCAACAAAGCAATGCTATAAATGAAACATGGAATGCTTTTATGCCACAATGCTTATGCATAATGATCATGATCAAAGTTTTAATTGTTCTTAACATCTGGGATGTTACAAACGCCCACCTCTATTAAACATTTATAGGTGCGAACATCCTAAGAATTCTATAAATCAACTATTTATAGAGATAGTCATCTTATGACGTATGCCTCTGTTAATCTATCAATATAAATGGACATTCTAAGGTGACTACTACTATAAATTACTATTTTTAGAGGTGGCTTCCTAAGAGTGACGTGTGTGTGGAAATCAACTAATAGATGCGGTACTGTTAACACGCTCATCCGTAGAAAATAATTGTCCAAACATTTTATAAGTTTCACATAAAGCCGGATAAAACAAACTTTATACCAAAAGATCGACTTGATTGACAACTTAGTTGACTAGTTTGGTCTTGAGGTCCTCCACCTGCACTGCTTCAGTTCGCTTGGCCTTGGTCCTGGACTGCTGGTGTGCTTGCTATCGACGAGACTCTGCTTCAGTGATGCTGCTCTGCAGCACGCGGGACGGCCAAAAACATGCTCTGAGGTGTGCGCTGGGGGGCTGGGGTGGAGTCAATGTCCTGTGTTGGTGCAACATAGCTCATCAGTCATCACTCATCAGCAATGACGAAACAAGCCCTTGTTAGATGGTGCTGGCTGGTTGTTCCTATAGCTAGGCAAAGGCAACCGTGTAGTAGTGTTTTGTCATCTACTCACCTGAAGGCGGAGTTGCATGCTTGGTCATGGTGATGACTCATGAGCTCGGTATCAATTATGATTTGCGGTTGCGGAAGGATCAATCCTCTTTTTAACTAATATAATGCAGCTCTCAGAGTGACGTGTCCAATGTCAATTTGTCAAATTTGGGTGGCTCAATGTGTCACATTCGCGTTTTCGGGCGTCCATGTATTCCCAGTGGCAATTAAAATCACCGAGAGATGTACCTTGTTCGTTTGAGCATATCAGCAGAATCAGCAGTCATCCAGCAGTATTTTTCTTTCACGGCAAACCAGTGAATAGTACTTTCAGCCACAACAATCCAGCGAAACGAACAGGCTGATGGATGATGATGATGATTTCAGATTTCTGCAAGGAAAAGAGTACAACGCTTTGGCATAGCCCAGTCCTGCCTGAAACAGTTCTCCTTCGCTATTTGGAGCAGTTCTTTTTTTGTTTTCGCTTCGACACCGCACGACACAGAGAGTAGGTGGGCAATGCAATGGGTCAAACCGAATCTATCGAGATCCACGTATAGGGTGCGTTTGGGAGCGCCAGGAGCGGATTTTGGAATAGAATCACTTTCTGGCTGCTAAACGATTTTTTTATGGTGAAGTGATTCTCTGCTGATTCTGTGAAGTGATTCTCTGAAATGAACTAAGAGGATGAAAGCTGGAAAAAAATAGTTTCTCCTGTTTCTATGAGGTGATTCTCTATAGTGATTTTAAGAGTTTATACTAAAAAAATCAAAGGAAATCATTTTTAATCTCAAAATTACTTTACTAGAGAATCAGCGAGCACAGCTTCCGGAGAATAGAACAGCTCTGCCAAAGTTCCCATAGTCACAAGCCCACACACGGCACGGCACCGCCAGTCCGTCCCCGCGCCATATACATCCTGTCCTCTCCCTCCGGCTCCTCCAGTTTTCAAGAGTCCCTTGATCCAGGGAGGTTGTTAGATTAATGAGGCCCCAACAATGTTGAGCAAGGGGACACTGTAGAAATAGATGGTGAATTGTTTCTTCAATTCCAAGACCACATAGTTCACGATGGTCAGTTGTTTCTTCAATTCCAAGACCACAAAGTTCACAGGTGTAAGAATCCATATTCATATGCTTCTTTTTTGCGGATGTTTCTTGTACTTAGCCTATCTTTGAGCAACAACCAACAGAAGACTTTATGTTTAGGTTGACAGAAGCATTTCCAGATCTAATTGAAAGCTGGGTTGGTTGCATGGTGGCCAATCAGCTTTTTATAGGCTCTTGAGGGGAGAAAGATACTGGAGCCCCCATTATAGGATCAGACACACTCCTAGCTTGGAGTGAGTGGAGCGGCCTTGGGGTCGGGGGGGGGGGGGGGGCAGCGCTCGGCCGCTCGACAGAGTGGGGACTGGGGAGGAAGAGCCCAAGGGTGGATCAATGTCAGGGTGGGCGACCGACGCTATGACGTTTGACGGAGTGGAGAGGAAGAGCGGAGAAGAGGGGATGGATCGACATCGGGGAACGGCCACTTAACGAAGCGGGAGGGAGAGATGGGGAGAGGAGGGGCAGCGGGGAAGAAGAGACGGAGAGAGAGGAGGAGCGGCAGGGAGTTACATGTGATAAAAGGATAAGGGCATGTTATAGTTAGGGTTGGAGTTGCTCCAGAGAGGGCCTTAACGGGCCAACCTCGGGCCATGCTCGTGCTAGCACATAAGGTGTAAGCCCAGGCACAACACTGGGTTGCAGGGCGGGCCGACATGAGCACGAACCTTAGCGGGCCATGTCTTGCTTGGGCTGGGCTTTAGCAGGCCGTGCCTTGTGCCTTGTTAGGGGCCGACCCTGTTGGACATGTATAGCCGCGAGGAGGGTAGTAATCACTATTAAAAAAGGCTTCAGGAGATAGTCCCTAATTGATCAAGCTGATCATTTTTCAGTGTTGTCTCAGTAAATGGCTAGGCACGGGGCGGATCCAGGGGGGCTGGGGGGCTGCAGCCCCCTCGTGAGCATGATTTGACCATTAAATTACTAATAATTAGTCTCAAATCACCATTAACCTCTAACTCTAGCCTTAAATCGTCATTATTTAGCCCCGCGTTTGTCCCCATCCTGGATCCACCCCTGACCACACATGTCTTGGATAAACGCCCACCTCTATTAAACATTTATAGGTGCGAACATCCTAAGAATTCTATAAATCAACTATTTATAGAGATAGTCATCTTATGACGTATGCCTCTGTTAATCTATCAATATAGATGGACATTCTAAGGTGACTACTACTATAAACTACTATTTTTAGAGGTGGCTTCCTAAGAGTGACGTGTGTGTGGAAATCAACTAATAGATGCGGTACTGTTAACACGCTCATCCGTAGAAAATAATTGTCCAAACATTTTATAAGTTTCACATAAAGCCGGATAAAACAAACTTTATACCAAAAGATCGACTTGATTGACAACTTAGTTGACTAGTTTGGTCTTGAGGTCCTCCACCTGCACTGCTTCAGTTCGCTTGGCCTTGGTCCTGGACTGCTGGTGTGCTTGCTATCGACGAGACTCTGCTTCAGTGATGCTGCTCTGCAGCACGCGGGACGGCCAAAAACATGCTCTGAGGTGTGCGCTGGGGGGGCTGGGGTGGAGTCAATGTCCTGTGTTGGTGCAACATAGCTCATAAGTCATCACTCATCAGCAATGACGAAACAAGCCCTTGTTAGATGGTGCTGGCTGGTTGTTCCTATAGCTAGGCAAAGGCAACCGTGTAGTAGTGTTTTGTCATCTACTCACCTGAAGGCGGAGTTGCATGCTTGGTCATGGTGATGACTCATGAGCTCGGTATCAATTATGATTTGCGGTTGCGGAAGGATCAATCCTCTTTTTAACTAATATATTGCAGCTCTCAGAGTGACGTGTCCGATGTCAATTTGTCAAATTTGGGTGGCTCAATGTGTCACATTCGCGTTTTCGGGCGTCCATGTATGCCCACTGGCAATTAAAATCACCGAGAGATGTACCTTGTTCGTTTGAGCATATCAGCAGAATCAGCAGCCATCCAGCAGTATTTTTCTTTCACGGCAAACCAGTGAATAGTACTTTCAACCACAACAATCCAGCGAAACGAACAGGCTGATGGATGACGATGATGATTTCAGATTTCTGCAAGGAAAAGAGTACAACGCTTTGGCATAGCCCAGTCCTGTCTGAAACAGTTCTCCTTCTCTATTTGCAGCAGTTCTTTTTTGTTTTCGCTTCGACACCGCACGGCACGGAGAGTAGGTGGGCAATGCAATGGGTCAAACCGAATCTATCGAGATCCACGTATAGGGTGCGTTTGGGAGCGCCAGGAGCGGATTTTGGAATAGAATCGCTTTCTGGCTGCTAAACGATTTTTTTATGGTGAAGTGATTCTGTGCTGATTCTGTGAAGTGATTCTCTGAAATGAACTAAGAGGATGAAAGCTGGAAAAAAAATAGTTTCTCCTGTTTCTATGAGGTGATTCTCTATAGTGATTTTAAGAGTTTATACTAAAAAAATCAAAGGAAATCATTTTTAATCTCAAAATTACTTTACTAGAGAATCAGCGAGCACAGCTTCCGGAGAATAGAACAGCTCTGCCAAAGTTCCCATAGTCACAAGCCCACACACGACACGGCACCGCCAGTCCGTCCCCGCGCCATATACATCCTGTCCTCTCCCTCCGGCTCCTCCAGTTTTCAAGAGTCCCTTGATCCAGGGAGGTTGTTAGATTAATGAGGCCCCAACAATGTTGAGCAAGGGGACACTGTAGAAATAGATGGTGAATTGTTTCTTCAATTCCAAGACCACATAGTTCACGATGGTCAGTTGTTTCTTCAATTCCAAGACCACAAAGTTCACAGGTGTAAGAATCCATATTCATATGCTTCTTTTTTGCGGATGTTTCTTGTACTTAGCCTATCTTTGAGCAACAACCAACAGAAGACTTTATGTTTAGGTTGACAGAAGCATTTCCAGATCTAATTGAAAGCTGGGTTGGTTGCATGGTGGCCAATCAGCTTTTTATAGGCTCTTGAGGGGAGAAATATACTGGAGCCCCCATTATAGGATCAGACACACTCCTAGCTTGGAGTGAGTGGAGCGGCCTTGGGGTCGGGGGGGGGGGGGGGCAGCGCTCGGCCGCTCGACAGAGTGGGGACTGGGGAGGAAGAGCCCAAGGGTGGATCAATGTCAGGGTGGGCGACCGACGCTAGGACGTTTGACAGAGTGGAGAGGAAGAGCGGAGAAGAGGGGATGGATCGACATCGGGGAACGGCCACTTAACGAAGCGGGGAGGGAGAGATGGGGAGAGGAGGGGCAGCGGGGAAGAAGAGACGGAGAGAGAGGAGGAGCGACAGGGAGTTACATGTGATAAAAGGATAAGGGCATGTTATAGTTAGGGTTGGAGTTGCTACAGAGAGGGCCTTAACGGGCCATGCTCGTGCTAGCACATAAGGTGTAAGCCCAGGCACAACACTGGGTTGCAGGGCGGGCCGACATGAGCACGAACCTTAGCGGGCCATGTCTTGCTTGGGCTGGGCTTTAGCAGGCCGGGCCTTGTGCCTTGTTAGGGGCCGACCCTGTTGGACATGTATAGCCGCGAGGAGGGTAGTAATCACTATTAAAAAAGGCTTCAGGAGATAGTCGCTAATTGATCAAGCTGATCATTTTACAGTGTTGTCTCAGTAAATGGCTTGGCACGGGGCGGATCCAAGGGGCTGGGGGCTGCAGCCCCCTCGTGAGCATAATTTGTCCATTAAATTACTGTTAATTAGTCTCAAATCACCATTAACCTCTAACTCTAGCCTTAAATCGTTATTATTTAGCCCCCCGTTTGTCCCCATCCTGGATCCACCCCTGACCACACATGTCTTGGATAAACGCCCACCTCTATTAAACATTTATAGATTCGAACATCCTAAGAATTTTATAAATCAACTATTTATAGAGATAGTCATCTTATGACGTATGCCTCTGTTAATCTATCAATATAGATGGACATTCTAAGGTGACTACTACTATAAATTACTATTTTTAGAGGTGGCTTCCTAAGAGTGACGTGTGTGTGGAAATCAACTAATAGATGCGGTACTGTTAACACGCTCATCCGTAGAAAATAATTGTCCAAACATTTTATAAGTTTCACATAAAGCCAGATAAAACAAACTTTATACCAAAAGATCGACCTGATTGGCAACTTAGTTGACTAGTTTGGTTTTGAGGTCCTCCACCTGCACTGCTTCAGTTCGCTTGGCCTTGGTCCTGGACTGCTGGTGTGCTTGCTATCGACGAGGCTCTGCTAAAGTGATGCTGCTCTGCAGCACGCGGGACGGCCAAAAACATGCTCTGAGGTGTGCGCTGGGGGGGCTGGGGTGGAGTCAATGTCCTGTGTTGGTGCAACATAGCTCATCAGTCATCACTCATCAGCAATGACGAAACAAGCCCTTGTTAGATGGTGCTGGCTGGTTGTTCCTATAGCTAGGCAAAGGCAACCGTGTAGTAGTGTTTTGTCATCTACTCACCTGAAGGCGGAGTTGCATGCTTGGTCATGGTGATGACTCATGAGCTCGGTATCAATTATGATTTGCGGTTGCGGAAGGATCAATCCTCTTTTTAACTAATATATTGCAGCTCTCAGAGTGACGTGTCCGATGTCAATTTGTCAAATTTGGGTGGCTCAATGTGTCACATTCGCGTTTTCGGGCGTCCATGTATGCCCACTGGCAATTAAAATCACCGAGAGATGTACCTTGTTCGTTTGAGCATATCAGCAGAATCAGCAGCCATCTAGCAGTATTTTTTTTACGGCAAATCAGTGAATAGTACTTTCAGCCACAACAATTCCGCGAAACGAACAGGCTGATGGATGACGATGATGATTTCAGATTTCTGCAAGGAAAAGAGTACAACGCTTTGGCATAGCCCAGTCCTGTCTAAAACAGTTCTCCTTCGCTATTTAGAGCAGTTTCAGACAGGACTGCCAAAGCGTTGTACTCTTTTCCTTGCAGAAATCTGAAATCATCAGGAGCGCCAGGAGCGGATTTTGGAATAGAATCGCTTTCTAGCTGCTAAACAATTTTTTTTAGGGTGAAGTGATTCTCTACTGATTTTGTAAAGTGATTCTTTGAAATAAACTAAGAGGCTGAAAGCTGAAAAAAATAGTTTCTCCTATTTCTATGAGGTGATTCTCTATAGTGATTTTAATAGTTTATACTAAAATATCAAAAGAAATCATTTTTAGTCTCAAAATTACTTTACTACAGAATCAGGGAGGCACAGCTAAAGAAGCCGGAGAATAGCACAGCTCTGCCAAAGTACATAGGCCCTGTTCATCTGGGTTATAATCCGTTTTATTCAGCTTGTTTTTTTAACTAAAATAATATTTTTCTCTAAAAAAATTCAGTGAACGATGTTTTTCAGCCGGCTTATAATTACCGCCGAACGGGGCCTATGGCACGGCACGGCACCGCCAGTCCGTCCCCGCGCCATATACCTCCTGTCCTCTCCCTCCGGCTCCTCCAGTTCCAAGGCCTGACTTCTCCCCAGACAGCTCGCGATCAAACCGTGTGCGGCCATGGCGGCCGTGCTGCTCGTGGCCTCGGCGACGGCGCTCCTGGCGCTGGCGGCGGCGTGGCTCTGGGACTACGCCGTGGTGCGCCTCCTGTGGCGGCCCCGCGCCGTGGCCGCCATGTTCAGGGCGCAGGGGGTCCGCGGGCCGCCCTACAGCTTCCTCAGGGGCAACAACCACGACATCAGGAGGATGAGGGCGGAGGCCGACGCGCTTCGGCTGGACGTCCGCGACCACAACTACCTCCCCAGGGTGACGCCCCACTTCCTCACCTGGAAGCAACAGTACGGTATGTGTGTCTGTTCAATCATACAGTTTATATACTAAATATTAGACCACTGATTAGATCAAGTATCTATGCGTCTCCTGTCTCCAGATGTTTAATGTTATGTACTCATGTGTGTGCCCTGTTCAGCTGTTCCTGCTCTGCTTGAGATACTTTTCACTATACTTTCAAGCTAGCACTACTTCTCTGTACTACTACTAGTGTTGCTCGGGGAAAACTGCACTTGGCTCCAGGCAGTGCAACACGTACACTGAAACGAAAAATACTCCTACAAGGGAAAAATTGGCCAAAGAGGCAGAATTATAGAAGAACTCTCCACTGAAATCTAGAGACAGTTTCCATGGCTTGATACAAGTATTGACTCTCTAGTATGTGTAGGGATGAACATATCTTATTCTACCTCCCTTAGTCCCTTGCGCTTTCGTCGCACAATCAATCAACCATGTCCACATGGAACAGAACTGAAGGTTTTCCATTCGAACCTCGTGCAGGAGGGCCATTCCTGTACTGGTTCGGAGCACAGCCCAGGATCTGCCTCCTCGATTACGAGTCGGTAAGGCAGGTTCTTTTTAACAAGTCGGGCCATTTCTTCAAGAACGATGTACACCCCACTATCTTGGCACTGCTCGGCAAAGGGCTGGTTTTGGTGGAAGGCGCCGACTGGGTGCGGCACCGGCGGGTGGTCAACCCAGCTTTCGCTATGGACAAGCTCAAGGTAATAATAATGGGCAATCTGCTTGGTTTTCAGCTCATTTCCAATTTCCCACTGGTGACACATTCTCAAAATGCCTGCCTTTATGGTTCTACAATGAAGATGATGACGACGACGATGGTCAGCTGTGCTGAGCCATTGATCAAGGAGTGGGAACGACTCGCAACCGGCACTGAAAGCAGAGTAGTGGAAGTGGAATTCAGCAAACAGTTTCAGGACTTGACGGCAGATATTATATCCCATACCGCCTTTGGAAGCAGTTATAAGGAGGGCAAAGAGGTCTTCCATACGCAGAGGCAACTCCTGGCACTCGCCATGGCAACTCTCCTCAATGTGCAACTACCAGGATTCAAGCAAGTCAATATATTTATTTCTTGGGCAGCAGTAATCTTGCTTTTTCTATACATCCTACTAATGGTTGGTTAATGAATTCTTTACTTCCAGGTATCTTCCTACTAAAAACAACAGATTGACGTGGATGCTAGAGAAAAAGATTAAGACGATGCTCATGGCAATCATACAGCCCCGGTTGGCATCAAATGGCAGTGGATACGGAGATGATCTGCTTGGTCTGATGCTTGAGGCTTGCCTCACAACGGAACAGGGAGAGAAACGAGATGAGTTGACCCTGACCATGGATGAGATCATAGACGAGTGCAAGACATTCTTCTTCGCCGGCCATGAGACCACATCCCTTTTGCTTACCTGGACAATGTTCTTGCTCAGTGTGTATTCAGAATGGCAGGAACGGCTAAGAGAGGAGGTCATCAGAGAATGTGGAAATGCAAATCCTACTGCAGACACGCTTAACAAACTGAAAGAGGTATCGACAACAGGCCTTGCATGGATTCCCCTATCTACTTGTGACTATTGCAATATTCATAATCTTAATGTCTTCATCACTTGACTAATGTGACATATGACCGCAGTCTTTAGCTGTTGCTAACATTCAAGATTGACATTGCAGATGACGATGGTGCTCCTTGAGACACTGAGACTCTATGGCCCTGTCATGCACATGCTAAGAAAGCCTATCTCCGATATAAGATTGGGAAGCCTCAGCATACCTAAAGGCAATGAAATTGCCATACCTATTCCATTTCTCCACCGAGACAAAGAGGTTTGGGGTGACAATGCCAATGATTTTGAACCATTAAGATTTGAGAATGGGATCACAAATGCAGCAAAGGCTCCACAAGCTCTTTTGTCATTCTCAATAGGACCAAGATCATGCATCGGTCAGAACTTCGCAATGTTAGAAGCAAAATCAGTAATGGCCATGATCCTGAAGAGATTCTCCTTCACACTTTCCTCAAGTTATGTGCATGCACCTGCAGATCATATAACGCTTCAGCCTAAGTTCGGTCTTCCCATAGTTTTGAGGCCACTGGATGTATGATGTTAAATGGTTGTATATGTGTAGCCTACTAGCTGAATTTTTAATGTCTAAATATGCATAAGATGTCAGTATTCAGGACTTAGTTTCATCTGCCAAACAGTATGCCTAAAGAACCAAAACATACTGAAAAGAGTTAACTTTCTGGGATTTATGCCCATATTATGTATATATAATGCTGCAAAAAAAATTGTATTCAGAGTTGAATTACCTGAGTTTACAAACTCTTGCTTTGACAGCTAGGCTGAGTTACAAAACTTTTTACTGCCTAAGATAATTTGCCCCATCGGATTTGGATGGCTGCGACGCATGTAGGTCGTATGGTATTTACATACAGTAGGATGTCCGTTGTATGATATTTACATACAGTAGGCCCAAATGTCACTTGTTTTTTATTCTCTCTGAGGAAAGTGGTACTTCTACTCGGTCATTGAAAACAAAATTGTCAGTTTCAGCTTTTGATGATACGTTCATGGATGCGTACAGTGGCGGATTTACAGGGGGGCTGGGGGGGCTCCAGCCCCCTAATGACTTGATTTACCACTAAAAAATACTGTAGCAAAATCTCAAATCACCATTAAATTTTCATGCAAATCAACATCTCCATTGTTTTAGCCCCCCTTGATTTTCATCCTGCATCCGCCACTGGATGCGTACATGTGTATACCACGTAAATACCAGAGAATCTGTCCAAGGACACACGGACATCATCATATAGAGATGATAGATATACTAGTGGTAGACAATAATAGGCCTCTTCATGTAGCAAGCAAACAACAATGCATGATGTACTCGTACACATATTCTGTAACAGACACATAGCAAATCCAACATCTGTGCCTATCAGATTGATCCTTCTAGAAGATAGGATTGAATAATAATGACGGCAAGTGGGGATTTAGTCACCCAGAAGGAAGTACCACCTTACAGTCGGAGAAGAGAACTATCC
Organism: Saccharum hybrid cultivar R570; assembly: GCA_038087645.1. Lineage (NCBI taxonomy): Eukaryota > Viridiplantae > Streptophyta > Magnoliopsida > Poales > Poaceae > Saccharum > Saccharum hybrid cultivar. The sequence goes on along the minus strand of JAQSUU010000056.1, from coordinate 198,216 downwards.
TTAAGCTTCGTGGGTCTGAAACTCTGAACTGAACAGCAGAGACCAATGTGGACGGCCTGTACCATTACAATGTGAAATGAGAAGATGGTATCAGCTAAGTAAATTTAGTGAAAATTTTGAAGGTGTGGGTAGCTTATAGTATTTTTTTAGAAAAAGGAAATATATTAATATCCCAGCCTCTACATCGACCGATGCATATAACTATTCCTTATTACACCACAAACACTTCAAAACCACGCAACTCAAACACAACACACTCACACAGTAGCTTCCGGACCTAGTTGTCTCATCAAAGATAAAAGTGCCAAACAAGTCCTCCAGCTGCCAGACAGAACGCCTCCTCGCGCCGGAAAAACGTCCGCCGCCATACCACGCAGGTCATCTCGGTAGCTCAAATCTGCTGGCCCCCACCTCCCACGCCAGCCTCCTTGCCAACTTCGTGGGCGCCTCCCACGGTGGCCTCCTTGTCAACTTCGTGGTCCTCTGTCAGCAGATGTGAGGCCCTTGAAACGCCATGCCAACGCCCTCCTCCTGACCACCTTCCTCCGCCGTTGACAATGTAAACTTGAATCCTCAACTAGGCCTCCACCTTCCTTTGCCACGACGCTGACCGCTTCAGTAGACTGACCAAGCACAATCTTCCACAACGACGCCTCCAAGGAGGAGCACGACACCACTGGCGCCGCCGTTGCCTGACCAGAAGCTCCAGGTTTTCACCCAGGGAAGACAAACCGCACAAAGGGAAGAGGATCGATCGATTGACGCTTCCAAGGAAGAAAACGGCGTCTGTAGACGCCACCGTCATCGGCCCAAAGAGGGGCAAAGCTTTCACCATGGCACCTCAATCCCGTGTACACCATTGGCCATATAAGTTATTTATATCGTGTTCAAGACTAACAGTTGCCATTTGATGCTACACTTTCCATTCTAAATTGTTCAAGAAGAGTTAGGAGTAAAGCTCAAGGCTTGATGACTGACACAGTCAATTCATAGTGTTTCCTCCTGTTCAAAAACCGCAGGGAAAAAATAGTTAGTATCACCATGTGCCATCCGGATGTGTTGGCGATGAATTAATCATGTAGCCTGCTGCCCTGCTCCTTTACTATTGCTGTTGGTTTATTTACCAGTAAGTAGATCTCTCTGTCATCACTCCATTGATGTCGTTTGCTTCATATCTGAGTAGCAGGATGAAGATTGAAGGGAAGAAGCCTCAATACTGTTTAGTGATGTATGGGGATACTTAATCGAGGTGTTTTCCTTCTAATAAGTTATCTCAGTCTTTGGTTGAGCAGTACTAAAGATGCACTTTACTTGTACTCCCAGCTGTACCTTGACTATATATTTAAAAGTAACCCCTCCCTAAAGGGGTGTGAGGTGTTCTCTAATTTTACATGGTATCAAGAGTCCAGCTCACCTTCTGGCTTTTTTCTTGCCCTAGCTTCTCCCGCGCACGGTCGATCTTGCGGCCGTGCGACCACCCTACCTCGCGACGCCTGCGCTGCGATCTTCTCTCCATTCAAGCTATTGGCTCCGCGCGCGTGACCTTTCTCTCCCTTGTGCTCGCAGCTTCCGCCCGCCTCAGCACGATCCTGCACACCCTGCTCCATGTCGTGTCCTCGAGTGGCGCTTTGCTGCGCCACCGGCCCTACACACGATACCGCACTCGCCCCGGCGCGCGTTCCCTTCCCACTTGCGCAGTCGCACGCCTCCATGCCCGCTTGCATGGCCTGCACGACCCCACAATGTTGACCTCCTCCTCTAATGCCTACGCCACAAGTGGTGCCCTGGACAATCTCACCGCTAGGCAGATTGTTGTCACTCCCTACACGATGATTGTTGTCCGCTCTCACGTCCCTGTCGTTCTTGAGCTGAAGGAGCGTGACTTCAACAAGTGGGCACTCTTCTTCTTTCATAATAGAGAGAAATTTAAAGGATTATTTTGAATTATGTTTCATAATAGCAAATGTGGATAATTTAGATACAAAGTTACAAGGTTATTTGAAATTATCATTCATAATGGAAGAGGTAGATAATTTATTAGATGCAAAATTCTGGGTTACTTTATATATATTTTTTAATGACAGATGTGGATAATTTTTTATAAAACAGAATAGATCCAATGACTATGTGCCTATGTCTACCAAATTAAAGAAAAGATGTTTCTTATTAGATGGATGGCACGTGTGTATATAAACACCAGAGAATCTGTTCAAGGACACATGGTATTCGGACATCATCATATAATGATGATAGTGGTGGACAGTAATAGACCTTTTCTTGTGGCTAGCAAACAACAGTGCATGATGTGAACTGACAGACACATAGTAAATCCAGTCAGTATCTGTTAATAGTGATGGCAAGTGCAATATGGCAGTACGGTCTAAAGTTTAGCCACTACATCCATGCACACTAGGAATTAATCCCGTGCACGGCACAGTGTTTTATTTCAATGTTCCGATTCTATGATCATTCTGCAAATGCGATGCTGTGTATCTGCTGCGGCAGTTATCTTTGATATCGTATACTTTTTTGTGGCTAGGATCGGACTAGGATCCTACTCCATCCGTCTCAAAAGATAAGACGTGATTTTAACTTGGTGTAGTATTATTATATTAAGCACACGTTTTGCATGGTAATTTCACTTACAATATATAAAATAATTCTAAATACAAGTCTAGTGTAACCATTTTTATAGCATAAACAATTTATATGATTAGACTAATTATAAATCAAAGATAACAAAATTTGAATTTTGAAATATATATAAGTACAAATTTATGTAGGGACATCGGCGTAATGTGATGAGAGAGATGGCATCAATGGCACAATTAAGTTTTCATGCGAGCCCAATAAGTATACAAGTAATCATCTTACGACAGTTCCACTCAGAAACTAGTTATAAAAAACTCAGAAACTAGGGTGGTTTTAGGGTGCTAATCAAGTAAAATAATGATGTGACATTAAAATTAAGAAAAAGAGAAGGAAATGATTTTTTATATAAAAATATGTTTATCAGGACACAAGGTAGCCGATAGGAAATGAGATAAGTATTATTAGATTAAAGAAAATATTTTCACAATAAACCTATTTAGAAACATAAATGTTAATACTGTTTTTGTTTCAAATTTAACAAAGTTTTGACTAACTCAAAATCTAGAATTATATTATTTTTTATTGAGCGAGCATTAATGAGTATGGAAACTATGGGCCTCTTTGGGAGGGCTCCGGCCGGCTCCGGCTTCACCTGCGAAAATACTGTTCACGGCACTGTAGCAGCGCGAGACCGGGAGCCGGAGGAGCCAGAAAAACGAGCTTCTCCGGCTCCGGTGAACAGTCGCGCGTGTCAGTGAGAGAGGGAGATGAGGAGAGAGAAAACTGGCTCCGGTGAACAGTGACCTACAGTGATCCGCACAGGTGGTGTCAGGGGAGCCAGAGCCGGCCGGAGCCCTCCCAAACACAGCCTATATTTTGGTTCGAGACTCCTACTTGTCAGTGCATCGGTTTGTATCACAATTGGCATAAAGTGGTGGTAGGCAATACGAGGACTGACACAAGACAAGTCAACGCACCAGAGATTTGCATGCTGACACACGAAAATTTCTCCACGGAAGCGCATTATTTGACGTTATCTATCATGGCATGCGCGACAAACTGCTGGAGCTGCGTCTCTCCACGTCTTGGGCGTCTCAGCGTACTGGTGCGCCACTGCGCCGCTCGCCGGCCACAGCTCGGAACTGCCTCCGGCCACTCGTTAACGTACTCCTCCATAATCTCGAGTTCTCAACGTGTCGACTCCATATTTCGCTTTGTACATGCTCCCTCCGTACTAAAAAATGAAGTCGTTTTGGACAGCGACACAGTCTCCAAAACATAACTTTGACTTTTATTCTTATAAAAATATTTATCAAAAAGTGATATGTGTAATTTTTATGAAAATATTTTTCAAGACAAATCTATTTATATGGTTTTTATACTTCCAAACTCAACAACTTAAAAGTTATTCATGATTTATATTCCCAATATTTGATCCAAACCTTGTCCAAAACGACTTTATTTTTGAGTATGGAGGGAGTACACGTGTTAGTTGCTGCTGTCTTGAGGCCTCCTTGTAATAAGGGCATATGCAACCCATGTCTTAAAAGAAATCTTCTGTTTTTAAAAAAACATCGCATGTTAAGGATAAGAAAGGATAAGGAAGTATAGGTATCGACATGAGAGAAGGCATTGAGAAGATAATAAAGCAGTCACTTACGACCGTTTCTCTCCAAGATTGGCCAAGCACAGAAGATAGTGACCACAATTTTTCTTATGTTTTGTAGAAAATTGGCGTATGAAAGTGCCACTAAAAATTAAGATATGGGAATCAAAAAAGGTCATTCTAAGAATGACTTAGCAAAGAGGAGACATAATGATCATAAATTTGGTTGTTTCCGTAGCAAATATGATATTATGAAACATATAGTTTTGGGTTCCCAATCAACCAATGTCAAACACTTATTTGGTACATGGTTAAAGTGGGGAGGACGAATACAAAATACTCTCTCAGTCCCAAAATAAATCTTCATCTCATATTTGAAGAAGTCAACCAATCTTAACTTTGACTATAGGTTTATAGGAAGTAATATTAATATTTGTATCTCCAAATAGATTTATTATAAAAATATATGACGTGATTAATATAATGATGCTTATCTGGTATCATAACGGTTGGTATTTTTATATATTTTCAGTCAATGTTAAAATTATTTGGCTCATTGCGAAGATGGAGAGTTATTTTGGGACGGATAGATTACTCTTTTGTTGACAGGGGCTGCAGCTGTGTGTTGGGCTATTTGGCTCATAAGAGATGACTTTGTGTTTAATAATTGTCAACCGAAAACATTTTTGCAGGTATTGTTCCGAGGACACATTGGCTCTGATTTTGGCTACTGTTACAACATATCGAGGAACTTAAAAAATAGAAGTATCAGTTACAAAAGATATTAACTACATTTGAATCTTCAATTAGGTTTATTATAGAAATATATCCCATAATTAATTTAGTGAGGCTTATTACGCATCATAAACATCAATGTTTTAAGTTAAAATTTTTATATTTAACCAAATTTATAGAAAAGTATAAATATTTGTGACACAAAATGAGCATATCATGAAAAATATAGTTTATAGTGTATCTAATGATACTATTTTGGTGTTATAAATCTTGGCACATTTTTCTTATAAATTTGATCAAACATAAAAAATTAACTAAAAATAATTTTAGAAATTAATTTATTTAGAGACACCTGAGTACTATTTTATACTACCTCCGTCCAGAAAAAGAATGTAACTACGTGTTGCGTGCCAGCAAAAGTAGTTCACGTTTGACTAAATTTCTAGCAAATACTATTCACATTTACGGCTCCAAAATAATTTATTATAAAAAATACATTTCGTAATTAATCTAATGATATTTATTTGATATCATAAATATTGATACTTTTTTATCTATAATTGATCAAACTTAAGATACAAAAACATGACACTATGCTAGAATTGCATTCTTTCTTGAACGGAGGGAGTATTTATATATATTTTGGAAACTTTCTAACTTATTTATACTGCCTTTAACCAAAAGAAAATTAGAAAAAAACATCTTGATAGATTCTACAACATTGCCAACATCCCTTGGTTACTCTCACTTGGTCTAAATTTTACAGTAACACCCAAACCCCTCCACAGGTTAGAAGAGTTCTGTTGGTTCCTTCTGGTGGAAAGAAATCCTGGAACTATTTGAAAAGTTCCAGAACATCTCAACCTGCAACCCCATCAAAGGCAACACTGAACTGTTTTGGGCAGGGTCATGGGCAGGACAACCCCTCAAAGAAAGATATCCACAACTTTTCTCCTTCAACAGGAAACCCAAATGTTCCATCAGGTATTTCCTAGATCATGATGCAGATAGAATTTTCAGACTGCCCCTGTCAACACAGGCTGCTATACAATTAGAAGAATTACTAGAACTAGTACAGGAAACAAATTGGGATGAAAATGCCAGTGATAGTTGGACTTATTCCAGGGGAACCTCAAAGTATATAGCAGTAAGAACACTTACAAGATATTGATTGGTTCAGTGCCAGCTTCTCCTCTTTTCCCATGGCTATGGGCCTCAAGCAACCTATAGGAAAGCATAAGTTCCTTTTCTAGCTTCTGCTTCGGGATAGACTCCAGAAACCTGTTGAGAAGAAAAAAACATGGACCTAAATGACTACAGTTGTGTTCCATGTAGTGCATGTCATGAGGAGACTAGCTTCCATCTTTTTTTTCGAATGTACCTTCAGTAAAACATGCTGGGACACAGTTCCCTGGAAATGGTGATAGATGCCAGAACCAACTTTGGGAGCTCTATCTTCAGAGAAATATGCATAACAGCTTGCTGGGTTATCTGGACAACACGAAATACAATTATCTTTGATAATGGACAGATTAGTGTTAATGGTTGGAAGAGGAGATTCAAAGAGGAGCTTGGCCAAGTGTGCACTAAGGCCAACTCAAAAAGGCAGACCCCCCTAACAATCTAGAGAGAAGTTATACTTCATGATTTTGATTTTTTTTTGTTTTGGGCCTGGAAGACTTGTACGTTTTTCCTTTTGCTTTTTGTAAATGCTGCAATTATAATTCTTTCATTTAATGAAAAAGAAAAAAATATAGGTAGGGGCTCCCCTGCTAATTCGGTCAAAAAGGACAAGATATTCTCCGTTCTATGGCCTTTGCCCCTCCTCAGCTCCTCCTCCAAGTTGCTCTGCTCACGGTTGCCGCCACGCGGACGTGGGGTTGGTTTTCAATTTTTCTCAACCAAATCATGGTAAGTCAAAACTTATGCTTGCCAAAATTAAGATTTGACAAAGTTAGGGCAAAAAAAATATGTATACAATTAGTTGAGTGCCATAACAATATTAGAAAGTATTTTTTCTCTCTTATGCAATTTAAGAAGTTTCTAGAAACTTGTTAAAACTTTAACTATAAACATTGGCGTGCCAATTCTTTGGCAATATAATACACCAATTGATGATAAATAAAAGTTTTGGTTTGCCATAATTTTGATTTGGCAAAAATTGAAAGCCAACCAAACAAGTCTACTGCGAAAAGAAGTCGTGGTGCGCCTCGTATGGAGTCCATACGCCATCAATGTACACCGAAACGTCTTAGAGAAGTGCTCGATTGCTTGTAGCTAATCGTTCGATGCCGATTCATTTTGTGAGGAATGGCTGCACGACACATCAGTGTGAGGGTAATGTTGAGTTCAAATAAAGTGTGAGGGTAATGTAAAAAGAATCCTCCAATGGATGAGCAGCCGTACGTGGAGGTCTGCTCCTTTGCCGGCTCGCATGAAAACGGAAGAGACCAACAGATTAGGAAGGAAGGGGATCGGTGATGGTCTGATGGATGATATCGGCTTGGGTTTGGGCTAAGCATGGGCTGGTCTTTAATGGGCCGGGCTCATGCTGGATATAATTGAAACATAGTTAAAGAATTCATTAATTAGATGAGCTATACTTTGAGATCCGCGTAATAATATTTAGAAAAAGGAGTATTGGTGCGCTTCTCAACGTTTTCTTATAGTTTACACTTTAGAGAGAAATATAGTATAGGCCGCTTATAGTATACTCCATCTGTCCATAAAAAAAGAGTCATTCTCGCTTTCTAAAAAGTCAACAACTTTTAATTTTGACCAAAATATATTTAACAAAATATTAATATTTGGTACATAATTAGTATAATTAGGTAGGTCATTAAATATATTTTCATAATAAACTTATTTAGAGATATAAATGTTACATGTATTTTCTACAAATCTAGTTAAAGTTGAAAAAGTTTCACCAGCATGATTCCCGTAACAACTCTTTTTTTCCAGACGGAGGAAGCACGTAGTATATGCTGCCTTTGCCAAAAGAAAATAAAAAATACTGCTGGCCCTCCTGCTCCCACCACCTCGATATATACAATATACAACGGGACCATACCGTCTTTGCAGCATCTTGTTCGCTTGCATCAGGTTCTCCATTCCATCATCCATGGCCTTCCCTGTGCCTCCCCTCCTCCTCGCTGCTCTGCTTGTGGTCGCCGCCAGGCGGCTGTGGGATTACGTTGTCGTGCGCCTCGTATGGCGGCCGTACGCCATCACCAAGGGGTTTAGAGAGCAAGGGATCCATGGACCCTCCTACAGCTTCTTCAAAGGCTGCAACGAGGAGATCAGGAGCATGAAGGAGAAGACCGACGGTCTCGTGCTGGACGTCAGCGACCACAAGTACCTCCCGCGGATCGCGCCACACTACCTCAAATGGAGGGCTCAGTACGGTATGTGATGTCTTTACTGATGATGATGATGATGCTTGCCAATTCATTTGTTTGTTTGCCCCTGGAGGTAATTAAGCAAGAGCAAACTATGGTCTCTCCTAGTCAAGTGCCCTGTTTTTTTTTTCCCTTCCTTCCTTCCTTCATGCTGCCTGCCTGCCTGCCTGCAAGCATAGAACAACTTAACCCAGGTAAAGTCATCCTCGGATGGTAGATACTAGAACCTTTGTTGCATTTTTAAAAAATATCCAGGTAAACAGCCACGTAGTGAAAGAAGACAAAAGGAGCAGGAATGAAAGTCACAAATCTTTTTGGGAAATATTGTCAAAAAATAATTTATAGAATGAAAAGCAAGAAAATATGAATATATAGACACTTATTGCCGATAACAATTCTGAGACGTAAAGAAAGAGGTCTATCACACAGTAGCATGCTAGGAAGTACTACTAGCTATCTCTGTCCTGAAAATGATGTAATTTCAGTTTGTCAAAAAAGTATTTAATTATATCACACATCAGCTTGCTAGTAAGTACTAGCTACCTAGCTCTGTCCTGAAAGTGACGTAATTTTAGTTGTCTTTAATCAAATTATTATTTAAAGTTTAATTAAATTTATAGAAAAATACCAATATTTTTTACACAAAGTAAGGGAGTGTTTGGCATGGCTCCTGTTGAGAGAGGAGCCAGAGCCGATTTGGAGGAGCCACCATCAAAATGGCTCCGGCTCCTCTGTTTTTTTTTCCTGAAAAAGGCTCATCCATGAAAACGTTTGACAGGGTTCCTCCGCAGAAGCCAGAGCCGGAGCCGGGGAGAAGCCCTGCCAAACAGGCCCTAAGTGTACTATAAAATATATCCCATCACAAATCTAATGCTGGTTTAAAAGGCCTTTCAAAATGAGTTATACACTTGGTAGTTGAAATCAGTGACATAATGTATGTACACATTATTCAATTTAGGTCTTGTTTGGTGGGCTTTTTCTTGGCTCCAGCACTATAGCAGTACTGTACCGGAGCTAGAAAAAACCCCTAAAATGCAGCTCCTCCATTTCTTAGTTCATTTTAAGTGAAGTCGGAGCCGTTTACTCCCGTGCTATACAATAACCTATAGTGTTGAACATTGCTCTACAGTAACATGGCCGGAGACGAAGCACTTGGGAGCCCTGCCAAATGAAGCCTTAGTCTTTTGCCATCCTCTTATTTGGCTCCAAAATTGCTTGGACAAATTATATTTCAGGATGAAAGGAGCAGGAAGGGCAGTACATTTGACAGTTGACACATTCATAGATTTAGCAAATCTACTTGAGCTACTATCCAAATTCTAAATGGCTGATCGTGAACGGCGTCTCGGTCTCTACCTGCGCTAAGTTTTGAACGGCGTCTCTTTCTCTACCTGCGCTAAGTTTTGATTTGAGCAGTACATTAAAATTCACAAGGCTTTTTCTGGACCATCCAACTAGAACAGACAGGCTTTTTCTCCGGACCTGAACTTTGTGTCTGTGTTTGTGTGAACCGTACTGTTGGTGACTGTAATAAGGAACAACTATATGCATTGGTCGATGTAGAGGCTGGAATATTTTTAATATATTTCTTTTTCTAAAAAAAACTAGAACAGACAGGCTACATGTGGATGATGACAGCATTTGATTAGTGACCGGAAGGGTGAAAAAAATCATGTATTGACAATTGGGCCTAGCACTTTATTCAAAGCTTCGATTCGGGATATCTAAAAAAATTCAAAGCTTCGATTCGAGATGCCGATCCGAAGGTAACAGCCATATATAAAACCACCGATTACAAATAATTTGGCTAAAAAAATTCGTTAGTCATCAGGTGCGTCACGGGATCAGTATTAAATCCCTTCCTTATTTGTACAGGTGACTCGAAAGTCTTAATGGGAATCCGGCTGTTGGCCACTTACAACACGAGGCTAAAAAAAACTGCCCATGCGTCAAGGCAAACTGACTCCAAATTTTTTAAAACTTCAACTACGATTTTGTTAATGACTACTCCTTTCATCTCAAAATATATCAACTCCAGAATGTACACAAGTGTTTGTCTAGATACATAGCCAGAAATTGATTTATTTTATAAAATATGGAGAGGCGAGTACTCATGAGATCCATTTTTTTGTTTGGCAATTTTCAAGTTTTATATTAAACCATCCACTAACACGGTTCATTAGTATACAAGTGTAAGAAGTGGCATGGTTTCTAAGCCAGTCGCCGCCTCTAGAAGCTTCTCTTTGTCGTCTCTGCAGGGGATGATCCAGTGTCCATAGGTTCTTTTAAACGTATGTTTGGTTTGGAGAGAAATAGAGATTTGGAACCATTCTTTTTTTTTAAATTACACAATTACACAATATAACGGCGACGTCCTCAACACGCATGCATACTTACCCCTATAAACACACATACGCAAACCCTACCTCTATGAGCACATTCGAAGGACCGAGCTGATAGATCTCGAGATTCACAAAGTCACCACTCACCATAGGCGTCTCACTGTCGACGTGGACGTCGTCTACCACTGAAAGCATAGCGCCGTTAAATGCTGAAAAAAATCCAAGAAAATGCGAGCACTCATACTAAATCAAGGACTCGAATCCGGGTGAGCAGGTTCCACCACAAGGAACCCAACCAACTGATCCAAGATCAGTTCGCGAATGGAACCATTCGTGTTCCGTGTTTGGTTGCAAGCGAAACGACCGTCTCCATTTCTTGTTTGGTTTTGGGGCATCAAAATATGGGATGATCCACCTGACATTGGAGCCTATTTGTCATCCTCTATTTCTTTCTTTCCTCTTCCTTCCCAAAGATGCAGGTGCTGCCATCCACCCTGCAGTCGTTGGCCTGCTCCGTGCCCACACGCATGTGACCACTGCCACGCTCCTGCATTGCCGTCCCTTGGCCCGTAGTTGTCCCCGTGCAGACACTCAATACGCATGCGCCAATTCGTCGTCCGCCCACACTCACCTCTTCCTAGCCGCGCTTGCAGTCACCCCAGCATCATTGTCCTTGTGCCCGTGCCCCCACCTTCGTCCCTGTCGTCCCCGCGCCCGTAGTCGCCTCCACATCGTCATCCCTATGCCCATGCCTCTCACTGTCATCCTTGTGCTCGCACCCCCTCTCGTAGTCCACACGCCCTGCAGTCAGGCCCATGTTCAGTGGCGGATCTAGGATAAGCATCTAGGGAGCTAAATAATGAAGGTTTAGTGCTAAAGCTAAAGATTAATGGTGGATTTGAGGCTAAGTTACAGTAATTTAAAGGCAAAAATCAAGCTTAGGGGGGGCTATAGCCCACCCAGGCCCCCTTTGGATCTGCCACTACCCATGTTGTCGTCCCTGTGCCCACGCACGCTATTCCACTACTCACCCATGCTCGCCTCATCGCAGCCGCACCTGTCTAGTTACCGCAGCAGCTGACCCCGCACCTGCACAACATCTGGCCTCATGTGCACCACCGGCTTGGCCAGCCTTGATCGCTACCAGCTCGCACTCGGCCATTACACATGCGAAGAAGAGGGACAATCCCGATCTCCTCATTTTTTAGGGACGTAGGGGTCTTCGATTCAAAGGGATATTCTCAAAATATTCTTAGACCTTATCCTTATTCTTCCTCCACCAAACACCACCGAAAATAGAATCAACATTTCCCATCCCTTCTTATCCTCAACATTTTCTTTTGTTGCTGATGTGTGCCTGTGTGTCCATAGTCGAAGCTCAATGACACAAAGAAATTTAAAAAGGAGCAAAGCCAGATGCAAGTATATATAAAATATACATATCACAACGTCAATGATGCACTAACAAAGACACCAAAGTTCTTTATGATTATAAAGCAAGAATAGCAGCCCTACAGCCCGAGCAAGTTGCTATCCAACACGAAGTATCTAAGCACAAAATTTTACGTTGTAAGGCTTTGACAATGACATGTAATTGCCGTGGTTAGTTATATGTTATCTTCCTTTTCTCCCCTATGGTCACTTGCCTCAACCGTAATATACTTATTGTTTCCATGCCAGTGGCTACTGAACCGTCGTATTTGCACATTTCTAAGGCCAACCTCAATAGGGATTTCTTTGAATTTCATTTGCATTTAATATTATGACACATCATCAGATTTGATAACTTGACATGTCTATACCTAATAATAAAGAGACAAAATTTTTCACCACCTATTTTTTTCATTCAGCCATCCCTTAATTAACTTAGTGAATGTGGAAACTATCCCTTCATCTATTACCGCTCTCCTGTTTTATATGATGTGCTTGTTTATATAATGGTGTGTAGGGATTTTCAAGGTAATGTAAATAGCTAGGAATTCTAATCCGAATCTGAATAGATCCCTCCGATTCTAAATAACTTGAATAAGAATCATAATCCTAATTCAGATAGAAAAGAATAAGAGAAGAAACCTATACAGAGCATAGATCCCTCCAGATTTTAAATAACATGAATAAGAATCCTAATCCTAATCCAGTTAGAAAAGAATAAGAGAAGAAACCTATACAGTGCATAATTTATGGCACTAAATTTCGATTCAGCCCCAATTACGCGTTCAACGCCAATGGGCCTCTGCCACCCGCTGCTGCACGTCCGTGACTTCTGTTTTTTTTTCTTGCTCGTGTCCGTGTTTCTCATTTACTCGGACTTTCATGGCTTTTCGTAACGTGATTTTTCCTTTTTTTGTTTTTCTATACCTCGGCGCTGCCAAGACACATCATGCATGCTGCTTGCTGCATGTGCTATGCCGAGACTTCAACAAACGAGAATGCAAGTTTACGGTAGCATTCTGAGACGATGACGTTGAGCCATAGCTCGCAAGTCTTGTGTGCCGGCGTGTGGCGCACAAGTTAATAAATAGCGGCGGTAGCAGCCGCAATTGCACCCGCAATAGCGGTAGCGGTCCATTGCCGCTACCGCTATGAGGTAGCGCTCTGAACTTTGCATCATGGAACTTTGCGGCCGCAATTTTGAATAGCGGGCTGATATTGCGGCCGCAATTGCGCGTGGCAGGCCGCAATAGCATGGAAACAAATATCCTAATTAGTCCAACCTACTATGACTCACACCCGAAATTCAAATACTCACGCATCAGTTATGAAACTTAAAATTATTCATGATATATGCACTTAAAATTATTTATACTCATTATTCATGATATATGTACATAAAATTATATGGGACTATTGGATGCCGCTATTGGAACTTATCGTCTGCAATATCGCCCGATATCCGCAATCCGCTACCTCGATGCCAATCCGCTACCAACCCGCTATACGCTATTTATTACCTTGGTAGCGCACTACTGTGCAATATTATAGGTTGTGTACATCTACTCTGAAGCGAGCAATACGGTTTTTATCTTCCGCGCGAAGTGTCTTCAGTTTCCTCAGTCTGGCTCCGCTCCAACGTCTTCAGTTTCCTCAGCGTACTACGGTCAGTTCATTCTTTTTTTCATATATTTGTAATTTTGTTTTTTTTCTCAGAGTACCTTGGTTGTGATTTCTTATTTTCTAATAAACGTGAAAAATAAACAATAAATAAATGTAATAGTAGACGTTGACCTTTTTCTAATCTCCAAGCAACAAAAGATTGCTACTTTCAAGTTATCAATTGATGTACTTAAAATAATTAGAAATAAAATTTATTCTTACTAAAACTTACATCAACCAAAACAAGTAGAATAATATGAAAAATAATGTTATGATATATTTATAAGTAAATATTTCTATACTTTGCAATAAGAAAAAGTCCATCAAGGTCATAGTTTAATTTAACACATGCTTAATGGCACTGTCGTATTATTAATAACACTAACTTATATGGATGCCATGGTCATCATAAAATAATTATAGCTTTTGAATTTTATACAAATGATAAGACATAAATAGATATATAGCATTCACGTCATCGTTTTTAATTAAAGTTTGACAATATTTTTTTCCGTTGCAACGCACGGGCATATTTGTTAGTTAATTATAAAGAGAGAGATAAAGAGAGTTTTATCTAGATGAAACACATTGTCATAGTTATCAACACAAAAGCTGACGTGGCAGTCTTGATAACTGTGTCATGAAACTCTCCAATAAGACTAGCTTAATGTTATAGCCTCGAAAACAACAAATATTTCTAATGGTATATCCTCAAAAACAACAAACACTATGCTAGATCTGTTGCTGGGTCAGAAGCCCCCATCACTACCAGAATCCATGCCGGCAAAGACTAATCGGCAGATGAGGGTGGCCTATTACTGTCGGGTGGTCGGCCAAGTAGTGATAAAAAGGCACAACACTACCGGTTCTGATCTAAAACCGGCAATGATATTTGTGACTATCCTGATAATCAACCGATAGTGATATGGTGAGTGTCACTGCCAGTTTGTGCCATGACCCGGCAGTGAATTACTGAGTTGCATTGTCCCATACCATACCTAACAGTTCTCATTTGTCACACACACCAGACATTTCTCACAAGATACAACACCTCATATATATATATATATATATATATATATATATATATATATATATATATATATATATATATATATATATATATATATATATATACAAAGTACAAATTAACTAAATAGGTACTCACTCGGTCCCTAAATAACTATCGTTTTCACTTCCCGAGAAACAACTTTGACTAAATATGTATATATATATATATAATATTAATATTTATGATACAAAATTGATATCATTAGATAGATCATTGAATCTATTTTTATATTAAATTTATTTGGAGATATAAATGTTGAACGTATTTTCTACAAATCCAGTCACACTTACGATATGGAAACCAAAAGCAACAATTATTTAGTGATGGAGGGAGTGTGTACATAAGAGCATGGTCAATAATAGAGCCAAGTGCTTAGCTATAAGTTAAGTCATAAGAGCCAAGTTATACAATAGTTCTCTCCTATTTGGCTTTAGAAAGATTTTTTTATTATTATGTGGTACCATATCTTACTTTCTCTTTTCTATTCCTCCTCATATACACTTTTGTTTGGACCCACATATGCCTATAGTTTCGTGCCCAGCTTATTGATTGTATGAGAGCCAAGCTCTCTTCTCTTTCCTCTTCTCTCTCCTCCACGTCAGCAAAAATGCTGACTTACATCACAGTTTTAGAAACCAAAGTATTTTGGGCCTGTTTGATGCCGCTACAGCTCCCTGCATTTAATGAGGAGCAATTGCAGTTGCTTTACTAAAAAGCCTGCAGAAGTAGCACATCTGAACAAGCCCCTATGTTTTTTTCCTCTATTCATGCCTTTTAAGAATCTTGCTTTCTAATGTAGAATATATTGAAGAGCACAAATGAAACGTGACAAGAACTCAATGACTAACACCCTCTTATAGTGTCTTGTTCTCGTCATGGTACTAAATAGCTTTCACAGTGGTCGCAATAGCAGCAATTGGTAATAAATATTATTGCTACAATGAAGCATCAAAAGTAGCACACGAGAGCTTAGCAAGCACCACTAGAACTATTTTAAGGTCACTATAATATAGCAATTGGTTATCGTAGTATTGCTTTTTAATTTAAATTTTGCTCTGTTATTAGTTATTCTATAAACAGGTCGTGCTTCTAAAATCTGAATTTTTATTGACTACTAGGCTAGTAGAAACCAACAGCCAACACAACTACACAGTGAAATACCCGACGAAGCTAAAGGTTGGGTTAAACTGACAATATGCAACAACAGTTCCTCAAGTCTTGGGCCGCAGGGGACACCAAATCAGATAGACAGCCCATAACAATTCAGATGGGCCCGCTTTTCCTCATATGGCCAAGGCGATTTCTTGCAAACTTGGGCCTGGTTTAGATTGCAACATTTTGCAATCGAGGCTACTGTAGCATTTTCATTTGTATTTGGCAATTAGTATTCAATCATGGACTAATTAGACTCAAAACATTCGTCTCGCAAATTACAGACAAACTGTATAATTAGTTATTTTTTAATCTACATTTAGTACTCTATGCATACGTGTAAAGATTAATGTAATGGAAAGAGAGCGTAAAAATTTAGAATTTGCAACGTAACTATACAAGGCCTTGCTTCTTCGCGCAGCCCTACCGTGGCGAAAGCAACTTGTGACCCGCGAACCCTTCTTTCCTTCAGTCGCTTGCTCCGATCCCCTTGTATTGCATTAGATTGTGGGTCTCTCTCAGGCTTTCTTTGTATTCTGTATCAAGTTCCTGAGCTGTGAGCTCTGTAACAGATTAAATCTTTGCTGTACCATTAGCTTCTCGTAACTTATATTACTGTATCACGACAGACAGACAGGCAACTGCAGTTACGCCATTCTTAGGTAGACTGAAGAAATCATCTGCACCATCTCTTTCATCCTTTTGGCTGGCTAGCTAGCCTTGACACTACTACTTTGTTGCTTCAAATGATGGCCATTGTGCATAGATGGAATGGACCACAGGGCCGGGTTTTCTTGCTTGCACACTTGCACATGACAGGACGAGCAGAGCAGCTGTAGCTGCCATGCGAGCCGTCCGCATGTGACTATCTGATTGTTTCCTCTACCGAACTATACAGAATACTCCCGAAGATCGACACCGACGTGTGCTTCTCTTTTTCGTCGTCTTCCTATCCTTCATTTCTGCTCATAAACCAAAGGGGTCGATCCCATTTAAAAAAAATGTTTCTAACCTCTGTATGCATTATGCAATGCATTATTGTTGTAGGGATAGCTGGATCCTTTGTCTTTGTCATATCATTAGAAGTATCTAGTGCACGGCTTGACGTTGATCTACCTATCACCAGCACAAGCACTACATATAGCACCTGTGTGGCTGTGAACGATCCCACTGAGGATATTTCTTCTTCGTGTCTTTTGATTTATTTAAGCATCTAATTTTCCGTGTGTGTGTATATATATATATATATATATATATATATATATATATATATATATATATATATATATATATAGAGAGAGAGAGAGAGAGAGAGAGAGAGAGAGAGAGAGAGAGAGAGAGCGCATCTATCTGACCATAACAGCTAGCCCTGACACCTGACGAAATGTCGATGAGAAACTTGCACGCACGAATTGTCCTCTCTCTCTCTCTCCCCAAGCCTTTCAAGGCAAGCTTTTGGCGAGGGACGTACGTACATAGAGCTTCAGTGAATTCAATGGTACTTGTACTGCCGTGATGGCACAAGCTCATCTATTAAGAAGAGTTTCACAGAAGCTGTGTTCCTGTGGCTATCAGACAGTACTTCTTATCTAGGTATCACGATCGATTAAAGTCAAGATCTTCACAGTGACAGATCTGTGAGCAGTGCAGCTCTCTTCTCCCTCTGCCCCCACAATTGCACGGTGTGCCAATAGTAATTTTCAGACACAACCATGCCTCATGACTAAGACGCCCAAGCTGCTCTTTTCGCATTCTTTTTTTCTTTTTTGAAAAGATGATCTCCAACAATCAGCCGCCACTGCTTGGTTACAGGTACAGCATGCAAGGAAGCTGCACAGCTCTGGAAGCCATGAACTAATTCTCTAGATTAATGCAACTCCATGTATTATCAAGCGTCCATATATACTGCCCTCCTTAGCAAATACTCCATCTATTCCAAATTATAAGATATTTTGACTTTTCTAGATTCGTAGTGTACTTAGATATACACTATGTCTAGATACATAATAAAAATAATGTATTTAGAAAAGTCAAAACGTCTTATAATTTGGATTGGGGGGAGTAATATTCAGGTGGGAAGACGAAGATCTTCTCCCCTCCTTTGACCATGCCAAAAGAAAGATCATTTTGGTGATAATAATGGAAGCGTCCTAATTCCTTTTTATGTAAAGCCGCTAACTGTATGGCTGGCACACCATGTTAGATATTTTAAGTAATGCAAAATAAATTGCAATTTTTTGTGCACGCAATGCACCTATGGACTCACATTAGTTGAATTCAGCTGAGGCATCATGACCCGCTGGTCACCATCCCTTTAGGAAATGCCAAAAAAATGGTCCAAACTTCCTTTAGAAAAGAAGACAAAATATAATGGGCAGCACACACAAAAATTAGCAATAAAGATGATACATATGCACACTGACACATATAAGCCACAGAGATAAGGCACCATGAACACTCATTTGTCTTAAGTAAGTTACGGCGCAGCTAACGGTTAGAAATGATAGTGTCAACCACCAACCGAATAGGCGTTTCATGACCTCACACCTAGAGTAGCTAGGTGAGTGGCTCACACAACCTATATCTTTGAGTTGTCCACCATGTCTGCATCCTAAAGCTGAGCTAGAGTGAGATTCTTATCGTTTGGACTTTATTGGATTGCATCCTATGAGCACAAGGCATACTTTGGAGTCCTTAAAGCAGCTGATATGCTAATAAACCATCTCAACTCTCTTTGAATATAACGCAAAAAAAAAAACTCTTTGAATATCAATCCACATCGGTTGAGAAATATTATAGCACCCCGGTTAGTATCTCCTAACATATTTGGATTAGGGCGAATTGGTGTGGAGCCAAACAAGTCCTAAGGCATCAATGAAATCCAAGTGACTTGAGTTAATCAGGTGCTAGCTAGTGACGTCCAGTGACTCACCACCAGCGGTGAATATACTTTATTTATGGCATAATTATGCATAACCAGTATATGTAACAAATACCCATGCAAAGTTGTGAAGCCATGAACTAGCATAGCTAAGTTGGTAGATATCTAGTAGTTGGTGTGCATGTATTTATAGGCCAGTATTAGTGGAAGTTTCATCTGAGTTTCATTTACATTAATACTAACACATCAGCGGATTTGATGACTTGGCATGTTAATTATAAAGAGAGATAAAAAGAGTTTCATCTGAATGAAACCCGTTGTCACAGCTACCAACATAAAAACTGATGTGCATTTTTGGTAATAGCGTCATGAGACTCAACACTAAGATAGCCTAATATGTTTTGAAAAAAAAGGCACAAGACCAAAGGTGTTTATTTATTTGTCTCGGGTTAATCATTGTGACCATCTCAACTCGACATGGCAGTATGGCACCGACGCTGTGAACCGCATACTACACACATGCTGCTAACGAGCCATGCATGCTAACAGCATTTCTTTTTTCTTTGCGAGCAACTATATATTTTTTTTCTAAGAACCAGCGGCAAGAGCATTGCCGGGTGCGTATTAATAGAGAAAAGTTTTTAAAAAAAATAATGAAAAGACAAAACAAAACCTCAGGAAGGAACTATATAGAATATTACGAATACAGGCAAGACGCTCCACACCCACATGCTGGTAGCCGCACGCCTGGGTTTCAGTGAGTGAGTGGGTCGGGAAAACAAAAACGACCTCTGCTCCGATCAAGCCTTACGCATCGGCGGGCATGGTGGTGGCCGTGCAGCTAGCCGCGCTCCTGGCGCTGCTGCTCGCGCTGTGGCGTCTCGCGTGGCGGCCGCACGCCGTGGCGCGGTCGTTTGCGAGGCAGGGCGTCCGGGGCCCGCCCTACACGTTCCTGGCAGGGTCCTTGCCGGAGGCGAAGCGGCTGCTGATGGCCGGCCGGAGAGGGGTGGCGCCCCTGGACGCCGCCTGCCACGACATCATGCCCGTCCTGCTGCCGCAATTCCACAGATGGGTCGCAGATTATGGTAGGTAATTAAAAGACTACCTGTGCTAATTTTTTTTCCTTTCTTCTTTACAAGAAATCGTTAACAACTATGTAATGCTACAATTGTCCAAAAAATGGTTGGTCGTGACTCGTGACTCGTGACTCGTGAACCAGTGCTGGCAAGACATTATCTTTAAGATTTTTTTTTTGGCGAGAATTATCTTTAAGATTTTGATTAAAATGAACCTCATCGCCAATATACATGTGTTCATGATTCTTACAGGGAGAACGTTTCTGTTCTGGATCGGTCCGATTCCCGCTCTCTTCTCTACGGATCTACAGCTGATTAAGCAAGTGCTGACAGACAGGACTGGCCTGTATCAGAAGGACTTCATGATCCCCGTGCTCAAATTCCTCTTCGGCAACGGTGTCATACTGATAAACGGAGACGATTGGAAGCGGCACCGCAAAGTGGTCCTCCCTGCGTTCAACCATGAGACGATCAAGGTCATGAGATAGAATCATAGAAGTAGAGTCTTCTTTCCTGCTTTCAAACATTATTAGCAGTAGTAAATAATATAGCAACTGACTGATGTTTGATTCCATTTACCCCGCGCGTGTTTACAGAGCATGTCGGCGGTGACGACAGAGGTAACCAAGCAGATGATGCAGCAATGGCGCGAGCAGATTCACGGAAGCGGCGACAAGGAATCAGCCGAGATAGACATGATCCACGCCTTCAACGACCTGACCGCCAAGGTCAATGGCCGCGTCGCCTTCGGCACGAGCCACCGGGACGTCGAGGAGGTCATCGTCTTGATGCGGGAGATGCAGAAGCTCGCCACTGCGGCAATGCTGGATGCTCCAATACTCTGGTATGTTACACTGGTGCTAGTATTCTGTATTCGCTTTTGCATGCAGCACCAACAACCGAGTAATTTTGTTCGTTGTTTGTTTAGGTATCTGCCAACTCGGCGTAACCTGCACGTCCGACGTCTGAACAAACAGCTGAGAAGCAAGATCATGTCCATCATGCAGGCGCGGCTGGCCGCCGACGGAGCTAAGAAGTGTGATGGGCGCGGCGGCGCGGGCGACCTACTCGGGCTGTTGCTAGAGGCGTGGACCCCGCAGCAGCAGCAGCATGGCAACAATGGCGAGACGCTGGCAACCGACGAGGTGATCGACGAGTGCAAGACCTTCTTCGCCGCGGGGCAGGAAACCACGGCCACGCTCCTCGTCTGGGCCATGTTCCTGCTCGCCGTGCACCCAGAGTGGCAGGACAGAGTCAGGGAGGAGGTAGTCAGGGAGTTCTGCACCGGCGACGGCGACGGCGAGGTCCCCCACGCCGATGTTCTCGCCAAGCTCAAGCTGGTAACCAATGCGATCGATGAGTATGCAGCTGCACCATATGTAAACAAACATTCACCCATGACCCATGCATGTGCAGCTATACATGGTGTTGCTGGAGACATCGCGCCTCTACCCTCCCATCGTGTACATACAGCGGAGGGCTGCCTCGGACGCCGTCCTTGGAGACATCAAGGTGCCCCAGGGCACAGTCATCTCGATCCCCATCGCCATGCTGCACCGGGACAAGCAGGTCTGGGGCCCCGACGCCGACGAGTTCAACCCCATGAGGTTCGAGCATGGCCTCACAAAGGCCGCCAAGGATCCCAAGGCGCTGCTGGCTTTCTCCCTGGGGCCGAGAGTGTGCACTGGCCAGAGCTTCGGCATCGTAGAAGTACAGGTCGTCATGGCAATGATCCTCAGGAGGTTCTCGTTCTCCCTCTCCCCAGAGTATGTTCACAAGCCCAAGTATCTCCTGTCCTTGACACCCAAGCTTGGGATGCCTCTCATCGTCAGGAATGTGGATGGCTGAGAAAGATTGTAAAAGCTCGTTCTTGTGTGTGAAAATGAATATATGACTAATGTGTGATAAAATGGTAGTACGTTACAATTCTTCTCTGGAGTAGTAACTATATGGCACACACAAGGACGGCCATTAACTCTAAAGTAATGCAAAATAAATTGCACACTTATGTTTAGCACATAATCTACTTTTGGACTCTCACCTTAGTCAAATTATTTCATATGAGGTATCATGATTCGCCGTCACCAGCCCTTTATTAAAATAGGCAAAATGGTTACGAAAAATCCCAATAGAAGATAAGACAAAAAAAACCAGATCAACCTAGGAGGATCTAGATGGCATTTTGTATTAAAACAAAATAGACACCTAGATGCCTAGATGGTCTGGGTATGCATCCACACCCTTGACCACCAGCTAAGATAGTAGTTTAGCTTCCTCACTAAAAGATAAGACATATATTATTATTATTATTATTATTATTATTATTATTATTATTATTATTATTATTATTATTATTATTATTATTATTATTATTATTATTATTATTATTATTATTATTATTATTATTATTATTATTATTATTATCCTACTATAAAAGAGCGAGTTTTTTTGAGGGGGCCCTCCCTCTCTAATAACCGTTGGATCTAGATGTCGTGCTATTTGAGCCATCTATTATTCATGATCTTACATCTTACATGTAAGATTCCTCCTAAATCAAGATTTCTTCTAGACTCCGAACTTAAACCAAGATTCATTCTACACTCCGAAAAAGAAAAATAATAGAGTTAAAAATACCTCAGTTTTGGTCCCCGTGTAATCTTGATTCCTTGGAACCGGTCCATATTTGCGTATCATAGTTCAATCCCAACCCGCACGCATAGCTTTTCCGATTTTTTAGGTCTGATTCGTTAGCCGTTTCAACTCTTTTTATTTCAAGAAAGAATTAAGATGTAAGATGTAAGATGTAAGACTCCTTCTAAACTAAGTACCTCTAAAACCCCAAACCCGTAATCTAAAATTCTTCCAAAACCCTGTAAAGCCCCAACCTCTAACGTCTTCATGATGAATTTGGGTACGAAATCCAATAGGACAAGAGCAACCAATTTTGTCCTTCCCCAACCACAAAGTCCAGTCGTCACTTGGGTAGTTGGGTACGAAATCCAACAGGACACGAGCAACCTATTTTGTCCTTCCCCAACCACAAAGTCCAGTCATCCCCCAACCTCTAATGTCCATGATGGACTTGGGTACGAAATCCGGCAGATAATCTGTCCAATTCGTATTCCATTGCCGAGGTGTGTTTGCTTGTTTGTTGTATCAATCAATCAAATTGCCTATTTAGAAATAAATTAATAGTTAGGGTTGCAATTTATTTTTTTGGCTTACGTACGTGGTTAATTTGTGTAGTCGGTAAATGATCTGAGATAGTTTTGTTCCGTTACGAACGCATGCACACGACACAACGTTGTTGTCTGGAAACAGGACGGAGTAGCTATTGGCGGTCGTGTAAGAAGGTCCTCTGCAACTACAACACAAAAACAAACCACATCTACAGAAAAAGCTGCAGCCGTGCTTGCCCCTGCCGCCACTAGCAAGACAGATCTACAGGCGCGGGATTCGAAGGCCAGGGAGGGGAGATCCAGAGGCACGTGATCTAGAAGTTGAGGATCCGTGACAGTTGAGCTGGGAGCCGGCAGTTGCTGCATATGCAACATAAGGGACAGAGAAAATCGTGGAAGAGAAGAGACGTAGGGGCCCGTATAAAAAGTTATACGTCCCGTTATAATGCACGAGCATATTTGTAGTTGTCGGGTACCAATATTAGGATACCCATAAAACATGAGTTAGAGGACATTGACCTTCGCCCATCTAAGACGATTATGAGCATAGTTGTGGCCCAGTCCGGCCCAATCAAGGAAGTTTCGGGCTCGCCCTATCCCTCGGGCGCAGACTCCGCCTTGCCCGACCCCTTGGGAATGGGTTTCGTCTCGCCCAACCCCTCGGGTAAGGGCTCCGCCTCGCCCGACCTCTTGGGAATGGGCTCCACCTCGTCCGACCCCCCGAGGGGAAGCCTCGCCTCACCCGATCCTTGGAGGCGCATCCGGCCTCGGGCGGGAGAGCAGGCCCCTGCGGGGGGCCCACGCTGTCACCAACCACTTCGGGTGTGATGACACAAGCCAGGGGTCAAACTTCTTACACTAGGCAGGGAGCTGGCGCGCCTCGATATGACCCATGGCCATGACGAGCCGTACTAGGGCGCGCACGTCATCAACGACGCCGGGCGGACCGGCGTTGTGCTGCCTAAACCCCATACGGATCTTGTCAAGGAAGTTGAGTGACCATGCCTGTGACGCTAGGAAGGGGGCGGACATGCCTCGACGTGACCCACGACAGCAACATGCCATACTTGGGCGTGCACGTCACCAATAGTGCTGGACGGATCGGCATTATGCTACCAAATCCCTGTATGACCCTAGTCAAAGGGAACTGTTGACTACACCATGCGCAACGACGGGACGGAACGCCACGATCGGATGACGACGCCTACCTGTAGCAGGGATGTGGCGAGGAGTCGCTACAGGTCTAATGGGGCCTTCTTCTCACCTGTTTTTCTCTTTCTTCTTTTTCCTTCTCATGTACTTCCGTCCCTCCCCCCCCCCCCGCGTTGGCCTATAAAAGGGAAGTATCGGCGCCCTTCGGAGGGGCGGTTTTTGGAGACTCTCAAGTCGACATACACACACGCCAGCACTCAAGCCCCCTTTGCTATCAAGAGGACAGAGCGGTGTGACACCACATCCCTCTCTCGATCGTTTGTAATCCCTACTGCAAACCAAACACAAGGTTGGTAGCGCAAGCCGCCACGAACTGTATTAGGGACATTGTGCTCGAGCAAGTATACATCCTTGCGTCCTCCTAGCTCACCATCTGAACCTAAACGCACAATCCACAAATTCACTAGTCGGCGGTTTAGAACACCAACAGTTGGCGCGCCAGGTAGGGACCTTTACGCGTTTCGTCGCTTTCTTCACCAGGCTTCGGATGGCTAGCCATGGCATCGACTTGACCCCGAGTGCAGACATACGCTTCGGGAGTCTGGACTTCGTTGTGACCATGGCGGGAGAGCTAGTGTAGGCCCTCGCGCCTGTCTAGCCTCTTCCTCCCATCAGCCTCAACGCGATTGTCGAGGCTCTTGATGAGCTGCGGCTGAATGCCCTGGAGGCCTGAGCCCTTGGGCGTGACCAGCCTATCAGCTTCAACATTGGAAGGATGGAGCACCAGCTCGCCGTCTACCTGGGACCTCACCTGTCTTGGGAGGACCTGCGTGCCCTCACCTTCTCCTTCGTCAATATCATGATGCAGCTCACCGGCGGAGAGCCGCTCTCCTCAGACATTCTGACCCAGGGCGCCTTGACGGCATTCCCTTACGGTTTGCGCAGCGTCGCGCAGATCGTCGAGCGCCATATGGTGCGATGCTTTCGTCCGCCACCCGTGAACGAGGAGTTTGTGGGCATGGCCAACTATATCACGGAGTCCATCCATGATCTCACGAGCGATTTAGAGTCAATCTCTGATTCTGTCTCCAGTTAGGGGAGCTACCACCCCTCGCACGAATGTTTCATGGCAGACATTGTCGACGACCCTCACAGCGAGGCGACCCCCGAAGGGCACGTCGTGAGTGCCAACAACGGTGTCCCCCATGGGGGGAACGAGACTCCCCCGCATCCTGCTGCTGGGCGTGGGGTTGTGGTGGACGTGGAGGTCCCGCCTCACCAGCGTATGGACCAGCTAAGGGACCAGCAGCAAGAGCTCGAGACCGCACGACTCCATCTGGAGGAGGAGTGCGTGGTGCTCGAGCATGAGATCACACAACACCACGACGAGGTGCGCGCGCGTGCCTATGACGCGCACCGGAGAATCATCGAGGACGACGGCGGACTCCCATGCTTCACCCGGGTGAAATAGATATAGCCGCGGCGACGGCCCTGCTCCGAGGGCTTCCAGAGCCCGTGACGCCAAAGGATGCTAGGCACAGCGCGAGATCCGCACGCTACTCGAGCACGCGGCGGTGCAGCAGACGGAGAGCTCAGCGTCTCGACGGCGCAATATCAGCTAGCATGCACCGTCAGCACAACACGGCAATGACGCATGCGTCCTCCGGCCCCCATGCAGCAGAGAAATGCATGTCGAGGAACGTGGCAAGGCCGCATCAGTCTACCAGCCAGCGCGCGACGGTGGGAAGGCCGCCTCGGCTCCGGTGCATGACCGCCTTGACAACAACAATGATGCGCGCGACACTCTGAACGCCCGCAGGCATGGGCAGGAGGAACAGAGAGGAGAGGCCGACCACTGCTACAATCCTTGTCGCGGTGTTCGCTATGACAGCGACGAGGACTGGAGCCAGAGTCCCACAGCGCTGGAGCCCCGGGTGTTCAGCCGGCACATTCTTAGTGCGCCTGTCCCGGCGCGGTTCGCCCGCTGACGAATGTCCAAAAGTCCACTGGGGAAACAAACCCTGGCCTATGGCCCAAGGACTACCGGCTTGCCTGTCAGGCCGGTGGTCGGACGGTGACGCGTTCATCATCCGCAACCTTCCCCTGTACTTTGCCGACTCGGCACGCACCTGGCTAGAGCATCTTTCGCCCAACGAGATTAAATGTTAGGTGGACTTGAAGGAGATCTTTGTGGGTAACTTTCTGGGCACCTATGTGCGCCCTAGGAACCCCTGGGACCTCAAAAACTGTCGGCAGAAGCCGGACAAAACTCTTCGCGAGTACATTTGTCGCTTCTCCCGGCATTGCAATGAGCTGCCCAACGTCACCGACACTGACGTGATCAGGACCTTCTTGTCAGGGACCACATGTGAGTCCCTAGTCCACAAGCTGGGGCACAAGCACCCATGGACCACCAAGGAGCTCCTCGACATCACCACCAGCCACGCCTCGAGCGAGGAGGCGGTCGAAGCTATTTTTTACTACGCCCGTGGCAAGGCCAAGCGGGACGAGGGCACTAGAGAGGGCGCCCCTGATCACTCCAAGAAGAAGAGGAAGAACAAGCAGCGGTCTGAGAACTTTCTCGTGGTCGCTGCCGAGCACAAGGGCAAGAGGGCGCCCACCGAGGGCCGGCTGGACCACTTCAAGAAGCTACTCGAGGGTCCATGCCCAAACCACCAATACCCGTCAAGCACGCCTACAAGCATTGTGGGCTCATGAAGAAGTTCCTGGCCGAGGGTTCCAAGAAGGAGGACGGGAAAAAGAAACCCGATCCCCCGGAGGATGACCCAAGGAGAAGGACGACGATGGCTTCCCGCAAACGACCGGCTGCCTCATGATCTTCTACGGGATGGAGGCTTCCCGCAAACGTGAGCAAAAGATCACATGTCGGGAGGTCTACACCGTCGAGCCAGCCACTCCCGTATTTCTTTGATGGTCCGAACCATCCATCACCTTTGATCGGTCCAACTACTCGAAGTGCATTCCACATCCGGGCTGATACCCGCTCGTCGTCGACCCGATCATCGGCCCAAAGCACCTCAGCATGGTGCTGATGGATGGGGGTAGCGGCCTCAACATCATGTATGTTGAGATGCTCGATGCCATGGGGGTTAGCCAGGCACACATCTGGCCGACTGGAGCGCCCTTCCACGGCATCGTACCGGGGAAGCAGGCCAAACCTCTCGAGCAGATCGATCTACCCGTCACCTTTGGGACTCCTACAAACTTTAGGAAGGAGACCCTCACCTTTGAAGTGGTCGGTTTTCATTGAACCTACCATGCCATCTGGGGCGCCCATGCTACGCGAAGTTCATGGTCATCCCTAACTATACCTACCTCAAGCTGAAGATGTCAGGCCTGCGCGGGGTCATCACCATCGGCAGCTTCTACCAGCACGCTTATGAGTGCGAGGTAGAATGTTTCGAGCTCGCTACCGCGACCATCGCTTCTGAAGAGCTCGTCGCCATCAAGGTGGCGATAGTCGAGGAGGCGCCTGACTCCAAGTGGCCGGCATGCTCTTTCGAGCCCACAAAGGGCACCAAGGAGGTCCCTGTCGATGAAACATGGTCGGCAGTCCATCGAGGGGTATGCCCATGATGGTGATTTGTTGGTAGACAGGTGCGCAAGACATGAACCGGATGGTAACAAGACACAAGACACAAGATTTATACAGGTTTAGGCCGTCAGCATGACATAAAACCCTACATCCTGTGCTCTGTTATATTGTATTGAATTATGTGGTATATCACCTATCCTCTAGGGGATCCTTGCTCCTCCTTATATACTCCAAAGGGACAAGTTTACAAGTAAAGTATTCCATCTGGTACTATTACAATATCTAGTACAGCCTATATTCTTGCGATGTACGTCTTGATCTTACGGGCCGGGCCACCTTAGACGGTGCGGCCCATGTACCATCTTGTGGTACCGGGGGTTTATACCCCCACAGTCCCCGTCGACCCCACTGGCTCCGACGGCAAGGTGCTACGCATCGGCACCGACCTCTCCCCTCAATAGAAAGGCGCGCTCATTGACTTCCTCCACGCGAACTGCGACATCTTCGCGTGGAAACCCTCGAATATGCTAGGCATTCCGAGAGAAGTCACCGAGCATGCCTTGAGGATCAAGTCAGGCTCCAAGCTAGTATAGCAACGTCTATGCAGGCCATTGGTGAGGAGATTGTGAAGCTTTTGTCAGCTGGATTCATCAAGGAAGTGCATCATCCCGAATGGTTAGCCAATCATGTTCTTGTAAAAAAGAAGAATGGAAAATGGAGAATGTGTGTTGACTATACTAGTCTCAACAAGGCGTGTCCTAAGGATTCGTTTCCTTTACCATGCATAGATCAAATAGATGACTCGACCTCGAGATGCAAAACCCTCTGCTTCCTTGATGCGTATTCCGACTACCATCAGATTGCGATGAAAGAGTCTGATCAGCTTGCGACTTCTTTCATCATGCCTTTCGGATCGTATTGCTACGTTAGCATGTCGTTCGGATTGAAAAACGCAGGAGCAACATACCAGCGATGTATGCTCTAATGTCTCGGTGATCTCATTGAAGAGACTATCGAGGCATATGTAGATGACATCGTAGTCAAGTTCAAGAAGTCTGACCACCTTGTGGTGGACTTAGACAAAACCTTCAAAAAATTGTGAGAGAACAGCATCAAACTCAACCCTAAGAAATACGTTTTCGGGGTCCCGAGGGGTATGCTGCTCGAGTTCATCGTCTCTGAGCGTGGCATCGAAGCCAACCCAGAGAAGATCATAGCCATCATTTGGATGGGCTCGATTCATAACATAAAAGGGGTGCAGCGGATCACGGGATGCCTCGTGGCTCTCTATCGCTTCATATCATGCCTCGGCGAATGAGGCCTCCCTCTCTATCGACTTCTGAAGAAAATCGACCGGTTCGTGTGGACAACTGAGGCTCAGGAGGCGCTAGACAAGCTCAAGGAGCTCTTGACAAAGGTCCCGATCCTAGACCCACCGGCCGAAAAGGATCCGCTCATGCTTTATGTCGTGGCCACCACGCAAGTGGTTAGCACTGCTCTAGTTGTAGAGTGGGAAGAAGCAGGACATGCTCTCAAGGTGCAACGCCCTGTTTACTTCATCAACGAAGTTTTAGCCGATTCCAAAACCCACTATCCCCAAATCCAAAAGCTTTTGTACGCCGTCTTGATCGTCAAGAGAAAGCTGCGGCACTACTTCGAGTCACACCTGGTGATGGTTGTTTCATCCTTTCCTCTCGGCGAGGTCATCCAAAACCGTGATGTCACGGGGAGGATTGCCAAGAGGGCGCTCAAGCTGATGGGAGAAGGGATCACCTATGCCCCTCGGACAGCCATCAAGTCCCAGGTGTTGGCCGATTTTTGTGGTAGAGTGGACCGAGACCCAAATGTCGCTGGCACCCGTCGATCAGGAGTACTGGACAATGTACTTTAACGGATCGCTGATGAAAAAAGGGGCCAGCGTGGGGCTAGTCTTTGTTTCCCCCTTAGAGCGCGCATGAGGTACATGGTCCACCTTCATTTCTTGGCCTCTAACAATGTGGCCAAATATGAAGCGCTCATCAACGGCCCGCGCATCGCCGTCGAGCTGGGGATCCGATGGCTGGACATTCGGGGCGACTCGTAGCTCGTCATCGACCAAGTCATGAAGGAGTCAAGCTACCACAACCCCAAGATGGCAGCATACTGCCAAGAAGTGCACAAGCTAGAGGACAAGTTCGATGGCCTCGAGCTCAATCACATTCCCCGATGGCTTAATGAAGTGGCCGACAAACTGGCGAAGACGGCGTCCGTCCGAGAGTCGGTCCCGGCCGATGTCTTTGCTAGTGATCAGCACAAGCCCTTGGTCTCTTACGAGGAGCCAGATCAAGCTAGCAAGGAGCAGCCCGCTTCAGGCTCGGGGACTGGGGCCAGCGACAAACCACCTGCCTCGGGCTTAGGGGCTGACCTCTCGGCCGCTCCGTCCGACCCCGAGGTCATGGAAATCGATGGCGATCCATTGGCAGTGTAACAGAACCGTCCAAATTATAAGAGCACAAGTACAAAAACAATCACCGAAGTGATCAAGTTCTCGCACTTGAGCCCATATAACTCCAGTAGTCTAATAAAATCACGAGGGATTTCAAACCAACCAACATACCAGCCAAGATCGTAGTGATTCAACATAACAAGTCACATGTTCAACTATTTCACAAGTAATTCATTATACATCGGAGTTCAACAAAGTTATTACAACTTAAGTTCGAAAGTAGCGGAAGCAAAGTAATTTGAAACTAACATTAATCTTATTTCAAATACATGCCAGTACTACGGTCGACTTCCAACAAAAGCATTTAGAGAAAAGATAACTCAGAAGGATCATGCCCGTGATCACACTCCGCCTCTACGGCAGGAGCCAACCGACTCTTGCAGTCGCCATGATACATCACAACCTGCAACAAGTGGGGATAAAACCCTGAGTACGACAATGTACTCATCTAGACTTACTCGTCATAAACCAGAAATAAAGTGACACCAAGGATTATGCAGGGCTGATATAAAGTGGGCTAGCTTGACAACATTTTGCATAAAAGCTTATTATGGATAAGTAATCATTAATGCTTAAGCATCAAGTTAATTATCATTGACCTGTCATCTATATTAGAACCTGTACTAGAGCACTCACTTTATTAGGAGCAAACAATATTAACCATAGCAGGTATAAATTGAGGCAACCTTTCCATCGTTATCTAATTAACCATCCGTTCAATTTAATGGAATCTACGTTGCCGCTGCTCAAGTCAAGTGCTCACTAACCGGGAGCGACGGCGATTCGAATCGAATTCCTATCCAGCTGGAGGGGTATTTCTAACACTCACCATGCAGACCCCTGCCAGGGTCGCACAGGCCACCTTTTCATATGATTCAGGAATCGCGGGTCCGAATGATGTCGCGACCCCAAGGGCGACACTCTGCCAGGTGATTGGGACTCTAACCCCCCCTGGTCTCACGCCAATGTCCTCAAGCACATCCTTTCTCTCCTCCAAGAAGCAACCTACCATTCGATTCCCGGCCTGAACCATATTACTCGGCTTCGCGGTCGGAACGACTTATCCGGCCAACTAAGTGTTAGACTACGTTCAACATGACTCAAGGACGTATAACGAATCGGTCCTTAAACGACTCAGACGGGGATAGATCCACACCCAAGACCTCCATGCCTTGTTGCTTCACTATCGTCATCCCGCGCGGTCTCATTTCATTTTATTAACACATGGTTCCATTCCACGATAACAATATAGCCAACCGTGCCATATATGGATATCCCTATATCTCGCAGGTGACAGGAAATCACCTGACTTCTACCGCTTAAAGCAGGGCTAAGCATCTATTCGATCTTAGTCTATGTAGGATCCAGGGATTCATATATCTGGACAAGGAATGATATAATGCAGCAAGGTTTTCAACCAACTCCTACCACTTAATGCAACAATACTTATAACATATATATAATTAATTGCTTTTAAAGATAGGAGGCTTATAATGCTCCGGGGCTTGCCTGGGATCCGACTCAAGTTAGAGTATGTCAGAAGAAACTCGCTTGGCGAGCATTCCCTCCGTCTAACACTTGTTCGGTCCTTCTATCTTCGGGATGGATCCACCAAACACCATCTTCGGGTTTGGCTCCAACGTCACATCACGTCCTTCACGTTTCTCAGCTAGCGCACCTAAATGAAATGCAAGATGCAAGTGTAAGAATACAAGGAAATACAATAGATGATGCATCACACGTTAATCAAGGCAAGTATAAGGTTATAGTAAAGACACGTAAGCACATCACATTACTTAAGTAACCTTACACAAACAAACATGCTAAAATAGCAAAGAAAGCAATACCAAGCATGACATAAGATTTACAAAGTCTCAGGTGTACTAGCTTAATCACCAAAGACATGAATCACACTTAGCAACACGCAAGCAAAGTAACCAAGCAATCATGTATTTTTAACAATTCTGGACATACATGCAGTAGCTGAGTAAATCAATCACATCTGAAGTTCTACAGATCCAAATGACTTGCAAGAAGACATCCTAGAAAGCTTATGAAATTGTCCACATTTCATTTATAAACATCACAGCATGATTCCAAAGTTTAATATGTCAAATTTACACAAACACAGAAACTGGTCTAACAAGACAGAGAGCAAGCAATTCTGTAACCTAACTTTAAACAGCTGTAGTTTCTAAACCATATGGTCAAATGCCACCAAATTTTAACAGAGTCTAGATACATAAATTATCTACAACTTTTGTATAAACAAGTTTTACAACAAAGCACATTATCATGAAGAACTTTGCTAAGTTTCCAGATCTGTCTAGAAACCTCATTTGCAAGAAATAATTATTAACTTATGTTGCAAACATATAATTAGGCAAAACCAACTTTACTAACATTTCATACATGACTAATGAACACCAGAAAACATAGTGTCAAGTACTAAATAAATTCTTTTAATATTTTTTTTTAATTTATTTAGATAATTAGGTGGAATTATGAACACCTATCAAAAGTGCACAATAAATTCTACCAAAATTACAGTGGCATACATATGCCCCCAAAAGTCCATTATCCAAATTTCAAGCCATTTGGACATGTATATCAACCTCTATGAAAAAGACAAATGGATATTGCAAGAATTCATGTGAGAGCAAGATGAATCAATAACTCACTCATACTACAACTAAAATTCATGAAATTTTTACCACACATCAAACATCACATGAGTAGCATGCCACAAAAATTTCACTTCATTTGGAACCCTACAACTACAGTTATGAAAATGACAAATACAACTAACAAAGAAAACCTAGATGCAAAGATCTATTTTTAGAACTAAAACTTTAAACTAAAACATGCTATACTATAGATCCACTGCATAGATAATTTCACAAGGATTCCAAAAAGTACTCATTTGTTATTTTACTAATTTTCTATGATTTACTATACATTTTCAAAGTTTCAGCCAAATAAAAGGAAAAACAGAAAAAGGAAAAGGGAAAACACTTTCCCCTCGAACCCCCTGGACTTTTCTGGAATTAGGCGAGCCCAGATCTGAAATTATCTCTCTCAGGCCATCTTGCATTTGAACCCAGAAAGTGAAATCAAATCACGTAATTGTCCTTCTTCTTCGTCATGCCGTCGACCGAGAGCAGGGGAGGGAGGACGCCGGTCGGTCTCCGGCGAGGAGGGTCGCCAGCGACAGTGGCTAAGGGCGGCACGAGCATCCAGGGGCCCTTGCGCACCCGCGGAGCTACACGGCTTGGCCCGCGGCGGTCCCCAGCGCTGTGGCCACAGGAGCAGGCGGCGGCGACGGCGGCAGCCCGATGGCAGCGGCCTCCGGTGAAGGTCAAGGCCGGGGAAAAGGTGCTGTGCGTGCGGCATGGCGTGGCGAAGGTGGTGCGGCGGTCCATTCGGGCGGAGGGAGGCTGGAGGTAGGAGAACGTCGGTGCCCATGGAGCTCGGCCATGGCGGCCATGGCGGCTCTGTGTCTGTGCTCGGCTCAGAACGAGCAGGGAAGCGAGCAGAGGAAGGGGGAGCGCCTGGAGCGTGGAGAGGCGAGCAGAGGGGCTTTGGCATCTGCTACCGAGGCATAGGGACTCCACCACGCGGCAAGGAGAGGCGCTCGCTGCTGCGCATGGCGGGCACGTCCCTGCCACACGTCCTCCTCTCGGTCATTTCCCCGAGCACGTGGCGGGCAGCGGTCTAGGTCCAGTGGAACGCGCTTTTGGGCCGGATCTGGGCCGAATTGGACTATGGACCCATTGTCAAAGTTGTTCGCCTCGGTATACTCTACAATTTTTGTTAAGACACTTAGGCCATTAGGGCAACAGGTTAGGGGATAACTGGCTCCAAAGTTGCCAATGTCAGTGACTTGATAACAATGAGCAACTATTTAATTTGATGGTCGACACTAAGTCAAATTGATGCCATACTTTCACATGCTCTTCTCCAGAATGTCTATTCCAACTTTCATTAAGGGGTCAACCCAAGTTATTTAACAAAATCTCAAGAACGTGACATGTCAATCAAGTTGACTAAACTCGGCCTTAATTCTTTTCTAAGTCTGAAACAGTGGTTGATTCAAACTTTGGTCCACAGTTTGACTTATTTCTAAGCTGAATCATGGTATGATCCAAAAACAAAGTTTGTTGTACACAACTCAATCTACAAATTTGATTAAAGGCTTATGGACTGGTTCAGCATGGTTATGGAGATAAAGATTACCAAACATGTCAACTTATTGCTGCCAACTCAGGACTTAAAATATTTCCTAGACTTTAAAAAACAGCAGCTGATTCAATCTTGTGAACTCTATTTGACTAGGTTAGAGGCCAAACTAGCTCTTGACCATTAAACAAAGTTTGTTCTACACAAGATGAATTACAACTTTTGTTTAAGGTCAAACCTCATAACTGGTACAAAAGTCAAACTTTCACTTTGGTCAAGGTAACAACTCGATAAAGCTGAAACTAGGGTTTTAGGCCAATCGGGCATTTTCTTGACATTTGCTCAACATGAACCCTTCATGACTTTTATTGTAGAGTTCATCTAGAGTCATTTGGACAAAGTTGCAAAGTTTGGTTGATGATCTATAATTCCATTCACTTAATCACGCCATTCCAAGAAGGATATGGCTTCTCATTTCATGTGACTTTTTGATTCTAAACTTCATGAAAATTTTCCAGGGATCAATATAGATAGGTACTAAGGTGAGACACATGAAGATATTGCCATAACACCACCCAAGCATATATCTTGAAAATGTCATATATGCAAAGCAAAGGAGTAACAACCAAGTTTAGATTAGGCTCATCTCCGTAGGTTGGCCTTGACATCGTCATCCCCCACTTAATCTATCATATTTGAGCTCAAACCCACTACTTAATGAGTGACAAACACCTGGGGTGTTACAGGCAGGGCCCGACCCCTTATCGGACTAGAGGGTCCCGTATCTCGACTACCTCATCTGAGAGATGCGCCCGGCTAACAGGGCGGAGGCCCGATGGCTTGCGCGCCGCGCTAAGTCGTATGATGTATCAAGGGAGAGCTCTATAAAAAGAGCCACACCAAGGTCTTGCAGCGCTGCATCCCAACCGAGCAAGGAAGAAAGCTGCTAGAGGACATCTAGCACGGTGCCTGTGACCACCACGCCACACCAAGGACCCTCATCGGGAACACTTTCTGACAGGGCTTCTACTGGCTGACCGCAGTGGCTGACGCCATGCACATCATGCGCACTTGCGAAGGGTGCCAATACTATGCGTGGTAGACACATCTACCTGCCTAAGTACTCCAAACAATCCCCATTACATGGCCATTCGTGGTCTGGGGGCTTGATTTGGTCAGGCCCCTCAAGAAGATGCCCGGGGGCTACACCCACTTGCTTGTATCCATCAACAAATTTTCTAAATGGATAGAAGTGCGGCCGATCACCAAGATCAAATCCGAGCAAGCCGTGCTCTTCTTTCACGATATCATCCATCGATTTGGGGTGTTGAACTCCATCATTACCGACAATGGCACGCAGTTCACGGGGAAGAAATTTCTAAGATTCTGTGACGAATGCCACATCCGTGTCGACTAGGCCACCATGGCACACCCCTGCACGAACGGGCAGGTAGAGCGCGTGAATGGTATGATCCTGCAAAGGGATCAAGTCTAGGATATTTAATAAACTCAACAAGTTTGGCGGACGATGGGTTGCGGAGCTCCCCGCGGTGCTATGGAGGCTAAGGACAACCCCTAGTCGGGCAACCGGCTACACACCTTTCTTCATGGTCTACGATGCTGAGGCAATCCTCTTGACCGACCTCGACTACGGAGCGCCGAGGGTCATGTAGTACAAAGAATGAGAGGCCACAGAGTACCTCGAGGATGCCCTGGATCAACTAGATGAAGTTCGCGATGTTGCTCTCCTCCACTCCGCTAAGCACTAGCAAGCACTACGCTGATACCACAGTCGTCGGATCAAGGGCCGAGCTTTCAACGTCAGGGACTTGGTGCTATGCCTCGTCTAGAGCAACAAGAACTGCCACAAGCTTTCTCCGCCATGGGAGGGATCGTACGTCGTCGCCGAGGTCCTTAAGCCTAGCACTTACAAGCTCAAGACCACCAACGGCCAAGTCTTCGCTAATGCCTAGAATATCGAGCAGCTACATCGATTCCACCCTTAGATTTTTTCTAAGTTGTTGGCATACATATGCAAAAATCAAGTTTCTGAAACAAAAGGCATTCTCCTTGTCTGTGTCATTATCGATCCCTCGGTTTTTAGTGACGTCCGACCCCTACGACGGCCAGGGGTCAGACCTCACTCGGGGGCTGATAGTGGAATACTTATATTCAGGAACTTTCTTTTGCATCCGACCCCTTTTCTATGATAAGATCTGAATGCAAAGTGTCGTAGAAACAAAATACCAAGTAAAATGGGTCAGACTACAGGAAACCTACGCCCCCGAGGCTACGGTGACCTTGCCCACCCGCGTGATCAGGATTTTTCGACCTCGCCATGAGCTTTATGGTCTCAGCGTTAAAAAGGGGTCAGAACGCACCAACCCCTTTTTATAACACGATAAGACCAAAAGGCAAAGGGTCTCAGAAGACAACTTTGGGACAAACGGGTGGGACTGTAGAAAGCCTACATCCCCGCGGCTATGGTGATCTCGCTCACCCGTGGAATCCAAGTTTTTTCTCATCCACTTTGAGCTTTGCAGTCTTAACGACAAAAAGGGGTTGGAATGCATTGACTTTCACATGAAAACGCTAACAGTCTTAATTCGATTAAGGCAATCATTTAAGTGAAAAATTTTGATCAAACAAACTACGACGAAAGCAAAATACTTGTTTCTTTACAAGTTTTTGGCCACTACGGCCTGATTTCTTCACCACGATCACACTAACCCATCCAGGAGAAAACTATGTCTTGTATCCTCCCTGCCAGGTCT
Organism: Saccharum hybrid cultivar R570; assembly: GCA_038087645.1. Taxonomy (NCBI): domain Eukaryota; kingdom Viridiplantae; phylum Streptophyta; class Magnoliopsida; order Poales; family Poaceae; genus Saccharum; species Saccharum hybrid cultivar. The sequence continues at coordinate 160,944 of JAQSUU010000056.1, read as the reverse complement.
TGAGAAAGAGGAACCATTGTTGTTGATGGTAGTTATCTACCATATTAAACCGTCAACATAACTTGAATAAATGCTTGAAATGGATCACTAATAGAAACTTAGGGGTTTAAACTGACAATTTTCACAAGTTTTGGTGAATCTATATTTTTTGCAGGGTATATTCAAAAAACTAGAAAGGGGGATCAAAACATCAAAAAGAACTTAACTTAACCGCGACGAAAACTACTCCAGAAGGTTCCAGAGGACACCACATTGCGGCGGACCCCGAAAGGCTACCAGGTGGGGCCGACCGGCCCCACCCCTATGCCGCCGGTCTCTGGCAGTGGCCCCCGCCTATCAGCTTCTGGAATGTTCCTGCACCGCCTCCCTAGACTGCATCTACGCTGTTCTTCAAGTCGGTTTGATCTAAGAGTTCACGTTGGACCCTCTGGGCTATATAAGAAGACCCTAGCCCCCCTCCCTGAGGCATAAGCCATTTGAGATCAAGTCATCCAGAGCCAGAAACTCTAACATCCTCAGAGCTCCTCTAGTTTCTAGGGCATTAGCTAGTTAGGCTAGGTCTACAGGGAGGCAAGCAGATCTTCGCTTGGATTTCCGATCGTGTCAAGAGCTTGGTTCGGTATAATTCTTGTATCCCTCTCACGTTGTATCTTCATTATTTTTATATGCTTTGGTACAAATATAGTATTCATCTTATTCATTACTTTTCCAACCATTGTAAAAGATCTCTCTGTTTTATTAGTCAAGCAACGAGGCAGTGCTATTCTGTTTTATTTAGCATTGTACAATTTTTCAAAGATTGCTTAAGAAGAAATTCCAGTTGATCTATGTTTCTGATATAGATTGTATTAAATATTAGTCTCTTCATCGTTGTGTGATTGATTGCATGCCAAGGATCTCATTGGTTGAACATTTTTTATGTTGTTGAATTATCTACAGGCTGAAGATGATGATGACCTTGATCTTTTTGGGGATGAAACAGAGGAGGACAAGAAGGCTGCTGATGAGCGCACCGCTGCCAAGACCTCTTCTAAAAGGAAAGAAAGTATAATAATTTTTTAGTTAGGAGTGTTAACCTAAATTGTTTTTTATCATCACTTGGAATTTTTGCAGAAGTTTGTCGTTCAGGTCTTGTTAGTTATTTATGGCTCTGTGTTTTACATATTGTCATCCCAGATTAATGATACTATTGAGATGCTTGAGAGAGTGGCGCACCGTGGCGCCTGCGGTTGCAAGAAGAACATAGGAGACAATGCCGGCATCATGGTCGCTTTGCCACGTGACTTCTGCAAAGAGGTGAGCTTCTTTGCAACAAAAAGAAATAGAAGAAAGCAAAATTGTTCTTTTCAACAGTTAGTGATCAATGCTTTTGCTTTGGTGTTCCTGCAGGTCGCAAAGGATGCTGGGTTTGAGCTACCGCCACCAGGTGAGTATGTTGTTGGAATGCTTTTTATGCCAACCAATAAAAAGCATTGTAAGAAGGGCAAAGCTAAGTTTAAGAAGGTTGGTATACACTGTTAATCTTGTCCTTGTAGGTCACTGGAACACTGGGACATGTATAGCTCGGGTGGCGTCCAGTTCTGAATGACAACTCAGACTTGGGTGAATCTGCACTTGATACTGAGCCAGTCATTCAGCAGGTTTTCATTAGCAAGACATCAAGATTAGATGTTGAGTTTGAGCAACAGGTAATTCCATACCATTAGATGTAATTGCACATCAACATTCTCTTAAATCATACACAAATCACATTATACCATAACTTTCAAAGAATAATTTTGTGCCCTAATCCTTCTCTACTTTGTTTCTTGACAATAGGTGCTAGGAACATAGGCTGGTTCAGGACTATATAATGTGTCTATTGTGACACTCAGTTTGGTGACTATAAAATTGTTGATTTTTTTGGATGCAAGCAGCCCCACTCATTATCATGTTCCATGGGGCCTATAACAATTGCTGCTGATAGGGACAATTTATACTGTATTTTGTTTAAAAATTATAATTTTAAACAGCCATAATCTCCTTAATTTTCATCAATTGAATAATTTGTGTATTCCCTTTGCGCTATCTCGAAGTATGGTTGGAGTTACTTGGCCATAGATCAAATTCAAATTTATAATGACCTGTGCACCAAATATGGATGTGTTTTAAAATATAAATGGTGACTTGATTTCCACTCTACTAGCTTTTACATGATGTAATGGGGGAGGATAATGATGATGAAGAGTTGTAAAAAAATGACACTACCGTTCCTTTGATGTTTATGAATTTTTTCATAGACACGTGCGTGTCGCACATGCATGTCCACTAGTATTGTTAACAAGAAAAAAAATGAGACATTGATACATGTGTCATAGAGCTGAAGGACAATGGCAATTCATTTGCTATGTCTACGGTCTAAGGTCGTTAGTTCACACAAAGTTTGGTCAAACACCAAAGCACTAGCTTGTGTAGATTGCGATCGGGTTAACTCACTACAAATCCGTAGAAACTGGCCAAGCAAGAATTCTCGGGTATTGACCAAGAAAGGGTAATTATCACGTTTTCAAGGTGAATGACAGCTACATTCATGAGTAAAGCAACAAAGGATACCTATCGTGCTTATTTCACGATGAATGGCAAGATTCTCATTGAAACTCTCAGGTGAGAGGGACCCTGTTAGGGCATGGGCATCATTGGATTGCCCTGGTTCAACCAGCATGCCTAGGATGTCACCTTTGATCATCAAATCAAAAGATGTACATCGAGTAGGGTGTGGCAACACAAGGATAAGTAGAACACAAGATGAAAAAGAGAAGAAATAGATTGTTTCAATTTGATTGGGTGTGTATCAATTGGCTGTGGCCCTTCGTATTTACATGGTGGGGATGTCTTGGCTTAATAAGCGAGAGTTGAAACTCCTTACAATTCTAGTGTAAAAATCTAACTTTCAACTCAGATTAGTCTACCAAACCAGCCAAGCTGGATTCCAAAATTGGCTAAGCTGGTTTCTATGGCTTGGATCTTCTAATGGCCATGACTATCTCATACAAAATCCATAATTGATGTCCCACAAATGTATTTTTTTTATCATCTTGTCAAGATCGAGCTACAAAATGGTGAAGTCAATATTATGATTTGACACTTCTTGAAATTGGTTAAGCTGATTTCCCCTACTAATTTTAGTCGTCAACATATATATGCCCCTCCCCTCCCTCCCCCCGTTTAGTAAAATCTAATAAACTAAAAATATTATTATGGATCAAAATTATTACTGGATCCACCGAAAAAAATTATTATTACTGGATCCCCGTGAAGAAGAGGCCAAGAGGATGGGGAAGGGAGAAGTGCATAGAGGAGGGAGAAGACGTCTTGGAGGAGGATGGCAAAAAACACTGACACACAATTGTACGTAGCGAGTCTCAAACTTGTCGTTATGCATCCTTGATCAGCACCCATGGGCATGGTATATATGTGCACATCACACGATATGCGCGCGCGTACAGCACCGAAGCGCTCCGCACACACAAGCAACAACCCACAAGTAGACGGAGTTTCTCTGCACGAGAAGCCATCGATCACGGCGAACGTGTGGGCGGCCCTGCAATTCTCATGAGGACGCCAACGTACAACTAGCTAGGAGAGGACGACTACACGCATGCATACGATCGATCGAGCTGATGAATGAATAGCCGCCTTGTGGTTGTGGCATATATGGGGGCCGACCAGTGGCCGTGGCCGTGGCCGTGGCCGCCGCCGCCGCCGCCCCTGCTGCTGGCTGCAGCACTTCTGGTGCTGCTGCTCGCGCTGTGGCGGCGCCTCGTGTGGCAGCCGCGGGCCGTGGCGCGGTCGTTCGCGAGGCAGGGCATCCGGGGGCCGCCCTACAGATTCCTGGCCGGGTCCTTGCCGGAGGTGAAGCGCCTGGCGCGTGCTAACCGGAGAAGGGTTCCGCACCTGGACGTCGGTTGCCATGACATCATGCCCATCCTGCTGCCGCCGTTCCACAGATGGGTCGTCGAGTATGGTAAACTCTAACACTCCTCCGTGTATATTTTTGATAGTGTGAGTTACTATTGATAACGAGTAGTAAAACGTATTCTGGCCTCTATACATAGTTAGGAGATGTGCGCAGTGATGACCTACTATACTACACGAACATTACTAGGCTGACAAAAAACCATGCTAAAGCTAAGTACAAATTATGTTTACTATTCTTTGCCCATATGGCCATATATATGCTTAGCTAAAAAAGGTCTCCACAACAATAGTTTTCCATGGCAATAACTCATGCTAATGGTATAGTTTCATTAATTGTTCAATAACTGCTTTGTCAAAGCAATATTTCGGTTGACCATTGTCATGAAGTCTAGGAAAGAGAATGAGAGCCATGTTGTGTGTGTGTGTGTGTGTGTGTGTGTGTGTGTGTGTGTGTGTGTGTGTGTGTGTGTTTTATTAGGAGAAAAAGAGTTACAACACCTATATATTCGTCCAAAGGGATGGCCGCGCACTTTGATGATAAGAATGGCAAAGGGAAATGCGTGCATATACTTGCAAAGGCCTCCGCATCCTCGTCATTTGTGACCCCTAGTTTCTTCATAAGCTCAGCTCTGTGTTTCCATGATGTAACGATCGAGCGGCTACAGGACGACAAGAGGTGATAAAAGTCCACATTATCTCCCTTAACTTTGCGAAAGTCTGTTTTTCCTCCCTAAACTCTAAAATAGGACAAAACACCTCCCTTAACTTTTAAAACCGTTCATCTTACCTCCCTGACCCTGTTATAAGTAATTTTGAAAGCGGTTTTGTCATTTTCTTTTTTATTTATTTCGACTGAATCTTTGAAAAATCATAGTAAATCACAGAAAAATTATAAAATAGAAAATCCAATTTTGTTGGACTCCACATAAGTAGATCTACATTGTGAACATATAATATGGTATGCTTTAGGCCTTGTTTGGTTTCAAAGGGACTAGGGACTAGAGACTAAATTTTAGTTCCTTGTAGTCTCTAAATTGTCAAACACAGGGACTAAAAGAGGGACTATTAGTCCCTAGTCCACTAGACTCTCTTGAGGGGCTAATTGGGATTAGTGGTCTGTGGATAGTCCCTAGTCCCTAGTCCCAGCAACCAAACAGGCCCTTAGTATAAAGTTTTTGCTGTGACTTTAGATCTATATTTTTCTGTAATTAATTGGAATAATTTATAGCTGCAGTTTCTATGGTCGAATTGTGATGAAATTTTTATGGTGGGCATTGAACTGTAGTAAAAATTCCATACTCATTGAATCATGTATAGCTTAGTTGTAGATTTATTTATATTTAACAAGTATAAACCTAAATAAAATCTATAACTAAGCTTATTAGTAGCTGCAGTTACTACTTACTAGTAGCTTCGAGTGAGACTAGTTACTAGTAGCTGAGGAGTTCTTCAACCAAGCAGAGAGCCGGGTCTGGACTACACTACCCAAACCACTGCCACTACGCGGCCCAGCATCCTGTAGAGTGCAGACATTCTCGGGCCCAATGTATTTCCATCACCGGCCCAGCAGCATCCTGAGAAGGCCCACCAGGAACCGTATGGACCAGGCAAGCAACAGGCACAGCAAAACCAGTGCCATGCATAGCATCAACCAGAACTTGGGCCTAATAAAACTCTATCTTTACATATCTCCTAAGATACTTGGGCAGAGCAGAATTAGGATTACGTACGTTGTTAAATTACATGTATATCTGCTACGAACGCACATGCATGCATGCTTTGAAGTTTGAACAAAAAAGGTCCTCATCATGAGATTATTTCTTTAATTTGATCTTTCAGGGAGGACATTCCTGTACTGGATCGGGCCAACCCCTGCGATCTTCTCAGTTGATTTAGAGCTGATTAAGGAAGTGCTTACAGACAGGTCGGGCCTGTTTGTCAAGGACTTCATGATCCCCGTCTTCAAAGTCCTGTTGGGCAACGGGCTCATACTAGCAAACGGCGACGACTGGAAACGGCACAGGAAAGTTGTCCTTCCAGCCTTCAACCACGAGAGGATCAAGGTCGTCATGCTCATGCATCATCACAAGATCATTATATACGCACAATGCACCATGTGTGTGTATATATTTGCATAGATGGTATAGGCAGATTTATTTAGCAACTGACATTGGTACTGTTGCATTGCATGGTTATATACATGATTTACCTGGATCGATCGAGTTCAGAGCATGTCGGCAGTGACGGCAGAAGCTACGGAGCAGATGGCGCAGCGATGGTGTGAGCAACTTCTGCACAGCGGCGCTCGTCAAGCAGCGGAGATACAGATGGACCGCGCCATCTGCGACCTGACAGCAGAAATCATCGGCCGCACCGCTTTCGGCACCAGCCACCAGGAAGCCGGCGAGGTCCTCGTCCTGATGCACGAGATGCAGAAGATGGGCGCCGCGGCCATGTTGGATGGCCCCATTCTCTGGTACTAACAATGCAAGCTCATAGGTCATGGCAATTGACGACAAGCAAGTTTGGTTCCGGCCGGTTCCAATAATTTTAAAATTTTCCCTCTTTTCTAGGCATCTGCCGACTCGGCGCAACCTAACGGTGCGACGTCTGGACAAGCTGTTGCGGACCAAGATCACGGCGATGATGGAGGCGCGGGTGGCCGCCGCCAGTTGCGGCAGCGGGCGTGGCAGTGGCTACGGCGACGACCTGCTCGGGCTCCTGCTGGAGGCGTGGTCGCCGGAGCCGCCGGAGCGCCAAGCTGGGAGCGACGACGAAGGCACGACGACGACGCTGACCACCGGGGAGGTGATCGACGAGTGCAAGACCTTCTTCGGCGCCGGGCAGGAGACCACCGCCACCCTCCTCGTGTGGACCATGTTCCTGCTCAGCACGCACCCGCAGTGGCAGGACAAGGTCAGGGAGGAGGTCCTCCGCGAGTTCCCCGGCGGCGACGGCGACGTTCCCAACTCCGACATCCTCTCCAGACTCAAGTTGGTACGTACAGTACATACGTACGCAGCTTTCAACTCTCAAGATGACAAACTTCTACAAGATGATCGACGTGCGTGCGTGCAGCTTCACATGGTTCTGCTGGAGACACTGAGGCTCTACCCGCCGATCGTGTACATACAACGGACGACCGCCTCGGACGTCGTGCTCAAGGGCATCGAGGTGCCCCAGGGGACCGTGGTATCGATCCCCATCGGCTTGCTGCAGCGGGACAGGGAGGTGTGGGGCTCCGACGCCGACGAGTTCAACCCCTTGAGATTCAGCAATGGCGTCGCCAGAGCCGCCACGGACCCACATGCGCTGCTGTCTTTCTCGCTTGGCCCGAGAGCCTGCACCGGCAAGAGCTTCGGCATCATAGAAGCAAAGATCGTCATGGCGGTCATCCTCAGGAAGTTCACCTTCTCCCTCTCCCCGACGTACGTTCACAAGCCCAAGTATGTCGTCTCCTTGACTCCCAAATGTGGGATGCCTCTCATCTTCAAGAACCTCCATGGGTGACAAAAGATTATTGCCCGTAATAAGTTTCTAATAATATATGGTACGGTGTATATCTGGCAATGAGCCATCGGCAGATCATATATATTACTACTAATGTTAGTTTTTCTGTTAATTATTAAGTTAATATATATGTACGACTTCCTGTCGTGGGTGTATATGTGTTTTGCTTGAGTTTAGTTATAAAAGTTTATTATGGAATGTATACTCACTTTTGTTCATTTTTATAGATTGCAGTGGGAGTGTCAAACTCAGTCTTTGGTTGTATATTTGTTTTCTATAATACACTATTATGATTTAAAAGATTGTGATCATTTTTTGTTCATTATTCAATATTTATCAAAGACATTGTAATAATAGAAAATAAGCTCTGTGTTTATGTATCCTAAAAGGATCGTGACGCCTAAGACAAGGAATGTATCTTTATCGGTTGCTCGATCAAAGCCTGTGAATAATAAGCCAAATCCAAATGCCACAGTTCAGTTGTTCAATTTTAGAATGACCCATTTCCTTATTGTCTCAAATCCAATAAAATCCTTTAGCAATTGGTCTGACAGAATTGATGGTAAGGTGGCTTAGTAAGGTACCTTAATTAACTCTATTTCCGTGCTTAGAGCGAGTGAAGCGGTGCATTATTTCACTTAAAATCTAAGGCCCAAGAACCACTTATAAAAACATATACAAATTATATCTATATAGATGTGCACTAAGTTTTTCTAGGTGTTACTATGTCTAACGCAAAACACCTAGGTTCCAATCCTACCAACTAACCTAGAAAAGATAAGCAAACCTCAAGAAATGCAGAAACGAAAGTTGTAGTGGGAGTATACAGGGCCCATACTATCACAAGGACCTTCTATGGCTAGTCCGCAGGAGTAGTCTATAACTAATTGTCTATATTGGTTTATGATTTTTCTCATTTATATGTTCCTTAACATTTATGGCTCCGAGTCGTCCTCACTCCTCAGTGGAAAAAGGTTTCTGACTCCTCTAGGGCTCTTGCAAGGAGTCATTTCTTGTACACGCAAGGCTTCAGGAGGAGCCAGAGCTCAAGCCGCTTCGTAAGCCTTGCCAAACAGAACTAAAAGGTGTATATGAATTCAAATGTCATAGGAGACAATATGTTGTGGAATTATGACGTTTGTACCCTTCGGTTACCCCTGTTGGGCTTTGCATTCGTGATGTGTACATCTTTGTAAGTGCAATCAAACACTAATTATAGGTTTTGGTGATAATGACCATATGATTAGAGGACTAATGAGATTTATCGAGATGACAAGCAGGTAAAATAAGAATGAAGATAATATATGAGATGGTGGAGCCCGAGTTACAAAACGACACGGTGATGGACTCAAAGGCGTTTAAATTCTTTGATATTTGATCTTGAGTCTAGGCTATGCCGCACTATAAAGACGGATGCAAATTTAGTTGGTCTGAGAAAGATAGAGTGCTCAAGTATTAAAACTAAATCATAAGAGAGACACTCTAGCACTTCACGAGCACGTAGAATAGTTTTTGTGACCTTAGGTGTCGGAAGTGCCGACGTATGTCGGAACTCCCAACGGTCAGAAGTGCTGGCTCGCGCCAGAACTGCTGACGTTCAGTCACTTGCTCGCACAGTGACTATGGACGTCGGTAGTGCTGACGTTCGTCGGCAGTTCTGACCGTCGGCAGTGCTGACGCCTGACCCTCTGGCTGGCTTAGCTGCGCGCTCACGTCGGCAGTGCCGACGTTTGTCGGTAGTACTGACCGTCAGTAGTGCTGACGTTCATCGGCAGTGCTGACGCCTGACCCTCTGGCTGGCTCAGCTGCGTCCTCGCGTCGGCAGTCCCGACGTACGTCAGAACTTTCGACGTTGACCTTCGCACAGGGACTTTGACCTTGGATGAATAGTACTTTTTATTTAAGGTTAGAAGTCCCGAGATCTGCGTCGGCAGTGATGATATAGATCTGAACGGTTGGATTTCAACTAAGAGTATAAATAGCTCTTCCCTCACTTTCTAACCGTTGCCCACTCATTCCACTCGACCAAAACCTTCAGCAAAGTGCTCTCTAGCTCTCAACCTCCTCCCTTCTTCTCCTCTTTGCTCCTACATTCAAATCTTACAAGAGATTGAGTTGAGAGAAGGGACTTGGTGAGAGAAACATTGATTCAAAGCATGAGCACTTCTTCATCAAGCCGGTTAGATTTGCGTTTGTTACTCTTGGGTTCTTGGAACCCTAACCGGTTAGGCGTCGTCCAAGAGCTCCCGATCTGTCGGAGAACCTTGGGAAGTTTGTATTACCCTTGTTTTTAGTAAAGAACTCAAGTTTACCTTTATGGTTGCTTGAGAGAGGCAAGGAGGTGAAAGAGACTCCGACCTTAGTGGTCACCTCAACAACGAGGATGTAGACAAGCCTTAGTGGCAACTTGAACCTCGGGATAAATCCTTGTCCCGCGTGCTCTTTGTTGTTGCGATTACTTGAGATTACTTGTTCTTTGTTGTCTCTCTCAAACTATTTCTTATGTTTTGGTCGTGATCTATAAATTGGTGGTGCTCCAAGGTCAAGGAAACACTTGGACAACTTCATCTTATCACTAGGAAGTGGGTCGTAAGTTATTGGCTTCACAAAGTTCATTTGAGCACTTGTAGTTCATTCCCCGTAGACGTCGGCAGTTCTAACAGTTTGCGCCGGAACTTCTGACGACGTCGGCAGTTCCGACCCGAACTGTCGGGACTTCCGACAATTACTGACAAGTGACTTTAAGTTTTGTGTAGAAATTTTTAGATACGCCTATTCGCCCCCCCTCTAGGCTTACCAGAGATCCTTACAATCTCGGAGCCATTTACGAGGCCCATTGAGATATTTGCTAACAAGTTGGTACACTGCTGACTGCTCTACATTCCTCATTGCAACACTGAAGCACGTCGGGCAGCCTTCGTTTGGGCCTTGGGGCCATATCCTGAAAGGGGGATATGGCCCGTCTTCATCGTCGTTCTCCCGGCCCGTTAAAATATTAATTCATCCAATCGTCTAGAAAATCAGATTCATTTTTTCTCAAAAAAAAAGAAAATCAGATTCAATAAAAAAAATTGAAACACTAACATTCTCAAAAAAAAATCTGAAGGACTAACAAATCTACTCTATTAGGAGTACTATTTTAAAACAGAAAAAAGAGAAAATGCAAATAAAGTTTCAAGACCCGACGCAGTTCAATATGGGTACGTGTGTCGTCCTCGTCTGTCGTGTGTGCAATGCTAAGCATGTAGTACCGCCTGTTGCTGCCGATGAGCTGACGAGCATATAGACTTTTTTTTTGCAAGTAGCAACCGCTGACCGCCGTTCTTTGGTGTGGGTGTGCGCATGCAGCACTTGATGAAATTAACTGAACGGTAATAATAACATTCCAGTAACGACTAAATTCGTGTTAATCCGCTTGATTATTGCATCCAGAAACGTTTTGACCCTCTTAATAACTGGTGCTGCTTGTGCTTGATGCGCCGTGTTAAATCCTTTTCAGTTAGTACGTACTATTAATTGACCAAGCAAGAACTGAAACGCGCTGTCCTCCTTTGACAAGAACACAGTTACATTTTCTCGACGTCGATCGTACGTAGAAGGTTGTATCTAAACCCGGCCCTCCAGGCAGAGAGATTATTATGCAATGCAGGTCGCGCGCGGCAGAAGAAGTTGTGAACTGTGATTTGTGATGAAACCGTGTGGTCCGGGATATATATATATGATCTGGACTCAATGCATGCAGGTCGCATGCATGCACGCTAAGAAAGTCTCCGATTCCGGAGTCCGGACAAAGCAGCTAAGACTAGCTAGCGCTTCCAGCCGCCAGGGATACATCTGTACGTTCCCTCACGTACGCCACGATTCTATCTGATCCGCGCGCCCCGATCGAACAAATCCTGAAGCCACAGCCAGGTAGCTAGCCGCCCTCGAACCTCGATGGATATATGCGTGGCGTGCTCGATCGGTGGTACGGTGGCACCCTGCCTGCGCTCGCAGCCAACCGTTGTACCAGGCAGGTATCCCCATGCCAGGCGATCCGCCCGGGGGTCAGCGCTCCAGCCACGTTCTCCCCTGCACTTCCACACCACACCACCACCACGCTCCCACGTACTAGGACGGTAGGAGTACGTACGTTACCGCGCCTCGCTCGCGGGCGCGGTTGAGGCCTAGCTAGCTAGCTCTATAAAACCCCGCGTCCGCTCCCGGCCCCGATCCATCCATCCCCACGCATCCATCAGGCCACACCAACACTAGTAGGCCAGTAGCGCTCCATCTCCTCCGATCCGATCCTGTAGCATTCACATTATATTGACAGTTTCTTCCCCGCGGCTTGGCGTTTGAGTACGTTCCACAAGTACGTAACGTACGTACCGACGATAAGCATGGGTCTCCCGCTGGAGCAGTGGCGCGGCGGCGGCGAGGCGGACGGCGGCAAGAAGCGGGCCGTCGACGCGTCGTCGTCGTCGGTGGCCGGGTGCAGGACGCCTGACGGTGCCAACGGGCAGGCGGCCAGCAAGGACTGCCCCGCCGCGCCCCGGAAGAGGAGGGCCCCCGCGGGCGTGGTCGCGCAGCAGCAGCACCGCAGGGACTTCTACACCGGCGACGACGTCGAGGCCTTCTTCGCCGCGCACAACCTCTAGATCATATCGCTGCATCAGCCTATCTATCTAGTACCACCTTATGCAACCACGGTCCACACGGCCTTGCATTGTTTAGAGTCGTTGTTGTTACTTGTTATTAGTTGCCTTTTGGTTACGTACGTACGTATCGGATCCGCGCGGGTTTGACCGGCCATCAGCTGCGTGCATGCCCCCCTACCCTAGATTATCGTTACTACCTGCTGTGTGTTTAGTTTGGACCTTTTCAGTCTCTGTAACGGTCTGGAAACATGCTTGCATAGTCATCTGCCGCTGTGCCGGTGATGTGATGCTATATGTATGTGCTAGCTAGCTACTAGTCAGTCTCGTAGTACGTGGGTTTGACTTGGTGCATGCCTCTGCTGTGAGGAGAGGTAGTACTACCTATATGTCAAACTGCATGCATGCATGTCGTGGCCACTCTGATCCATCAGTTAAATAAAGCTTCATTTGTTTTGCCTTTTACCTTTATTATATGTGCTAAATTTGACTTTGTTGATTCACTATATATATCTGTAATGAGAAAGAGGAGAGAGAAAGGTATCATCGAACCTGTAAGAAACAAATTCCAATTCGACCTCGATCCATATATTCTTCCCCTTCTCCAAGTTCCCTTCCCCGGCCATTGCTGCTGGTATTACCATAATGAGACCATTGCGGTGGTATTTCCTTGGTCTTAGTGTATGCATATTCGCATGGATATGGTGATCTCAGTTCCATAACTATATTAAGTTGTTGATTTCACTTGTTATGTTAATGGTCGATATGTATGTTTCTTTCGTCGGTATGTTCGCCCATGCTCTAGAAAACTTCTGGGTCCGCCACTGGCATATAGTACTTGTTGCCGAGGAGCCCACGAGCGTATAAACTTTTTGCTGTTGTTTTCAGTTTTGTTTTGCAAGTACCAACCGCTGACCGCGCCGATCTTTGGTGGTGTGTGTGTGCATGCAGCAGTTTATGAAATTAATTGACATAAATGATTGCATGCATCCAGAAATTAACGTTTTGTTGACGCTCTTACAACTGCCGTTACTTGATGCACCGTGTTAAATCCTTTTCAGTTAGTACTATTAATTGACCAAGAAAGAACTGAAACGCACTGTTGTTCTCCTTGGACAAGAACAGTTACATTTTCGCGACGTCGATCGTACGCTACGTACCACCTGTACAAAGGTTATATCTGAACCCGGCCCAACAGGCAGCGATCGAGATTATGCAATGCAGGTCTCCAGAAGTTTTTTTTTCGACTGTCTCCAGAAGTAGTAGTGAATCGTGATTCGTGAAACCGTTGGGTGGGTGGGGGTATATGATCGGAGGAGTCAATGCCTGCATGCAGGTCGCATGCACTGCACGCCTATCTCCGGGTTCCGGACAAAGCTAGCTAGCTGGGTAGCGCTTGCAGCTGCCACTGTGTTCGTTAGGGCTGAAAATAAACGGCCGAAAGTATGTAAGAGAAAAATATTGGTAGTTGATTGAAAATAAGCGACTTCGAGCGCCCCGAACCATGAAGCCACAGCTATCGGCGGCACCCTGCGCAGCGCAGCGCAGCCAATAACCGTAGCAGTATCATCCCCGATCGAGGCGATCCGCCCGGCGGTCAGCGCTCCGACCACCACAACCTGCATAAAGTGCGGTGCAGGACTGAACGAACCTTGCAAATTATCGCATAGTACTCCTACTACTACTGAGCAGGAAGTTTCCACATTCAGGTGCTCCCCATCAGTCCACATCCCTGGATGGAAGACAGACCACTTTCCATCCTCACATCCAGGTGCTCCTGTCCTGTGTCCTGGTACAGAGAGAATATATACTCTCGCTGCAAGAACAAGCACGGGACCAGCTCCAGGCTCCAGATGGGCATCATGTCACCGTTTGCAGAAGTTGTTCATGTCCTGCTCTGAAAAGTCTTACCGATCGTTTTCCAATGCTCTGGCACCATCTTTGAGAGTACACAGTACAGCTCCTAGCTAAATGATGAACATCTATCTCTCTATTATTCTGATTTTTTTTCCTGAGCGCAAGTTGGCAGCAGAAATTCATGTCTGGTGCTGAGAGATGTGAGATCCAACACAACACTGGAATCTACTACTACTAGACTAGCACTATTCAGTGGTTTAGTATGCTCAAATTCCATCTAGAGCGTCATCGGTGTGACCCTGAACTTTATAGGGCAATTTTTATATTTAACCACTTTTTTAATAAATATTTCAATATTAACCGCCTCAGAAAATAATTTGCATCCGGTAGCCCTTTTTGGTCGCGCCATTCCCAATGGCGCGACCAAATAACATAGTCGCGCCACATGCGTTGGCGTGACAAGATACGACACATTCGACGGCGTTTTCGACATGGAAAAGTTTGTCGCGCCACCCCTGTTGGCGTGACAGTACAGTCTTATCGCGCCACCGGGAATGGCGCGACGAGACTGAATTTTTGAAAAATCATAACTCTTCAATACGACGTTGGATGAAGATGATTTTTATATGAAAATTGTAGCTCTCGATGAGATCTACAACTTTGTAGTTTTGAGTTTTTTGTTTGACGACGTTAAGATGCTCAAAACAATTATATAAACTTTCAGCACCAAAATAATCGCGTATTAGTGATTGTTGCATTATGAAAATCGTATCTTTTTTGAATGGATTCAAACAAAGATATAATTTATATAAAAATTGTAGCTCTCAATGAGGTATACAACGTTGTAGTTCTGAGGTTTTATATTTAAGGTCGTTTAGACGCTCGAGAAAATAATATAAATTTTCAGCACGAATATGCTTTTGAGGCTTTATATTATTTTCTCGAGCGTCTTAACGACCTTAAATGTAAAACCTCAAAACTACAACGTTGTATACCTCATTGAGAGCTACAATTTTTATATAAATTATATCTTTGTTTGAATCCATTCAAAAAAGATACGATTTTCATAATGCAACGATCACTAATACGCGATTATTTTGGTGCTGAAAGTTTATATAATTTTTTTGAGCATCTTAACGTCGTCAAACAAAAAAACTCAAAACTACAAAGTTGTAGATCTCATCGAGAGCTACAATTTTCATATAAAAATCACCTTCATCCGACGTCGTATTGAAGAGTTATGATTTTTCAAAAATTCAGTCTCGTTGCGCCATTCCCGGTGGCGCGACAAGACTGCACTGTCACGCTAACAGGGGTGGCGTGACAAACTTTTCCACGTCGGAAATGCCGTCGAATGTGCCGTATCTTGTCACGCCAACGCATGTGGCGCGACTATGTGGCCCCAGAAAATAATTTGCATCCGGTAGCCATTTTTGGTCGCGTCATTCCCAATGGCACGACCAAAAAGGGCTACCAGATGCAAATTATTTTCTAAAGCGGTTAATATTGAAATATTTATTAAAAAAGGGGTTAAATATAAAAATCGCCCAACTTTATACCGCTGGTGCTGCAGCCAGCTTTTCTGAACTTGTTGCGTCCCTGAACTTGTTCTATTACCTGCTGGAGCCTGGAGCAAGGCTGCAAGAGCAATGATCAGGTGACCAGTACAGAGGGCTTGTTTAGTTGGTGAAAATGTTTGGGTTCGACTACTGTAACACTTTTCGTTTTATTTGGTAATTTGTGTCCAATCATGGACTAATTAGGCTCAAAAGATTTGTCTCGCGATTTACAACTAAACTGTGTAATTAGTTTTTTCTTTCGTCTATATTTAGTACTCCGTGCATGTGCCGCAAGATTTGATGTGATAGTTACTGTAGTACTTTTTGGGTTCACTTTTTATTAACTAAACAGGCTCAGAGTCTCACGCACAAACTGCTGCAGGGCTGTAGCTGCACTGCACAGTGGAGCGGGAGCTCAAAAGATCTCCTGAAAAGCTATAGTACGATTTGTTTCCATGCTCCAGAGTCCAGATCCAACTGCTGCAGACTTGGTGACGCGCCCGCGGCCCACTGCGCGTTCCGGCCTGCTGTGCTGGTCCAACTCCAACGTCCAAGTCTCCTGCTAGCATGAAACCGCCACTCGACGCGTACACAGCCTGAGCCTGCAGATGACCTTCGCTTCGCTGGCCCTTTTAGGCCGGTGCAACAATCTTCTCTCCTCTGCGGTCAGATGAGAGAGCGGAGGAGCGAGGCGTCTGCACTGCACACAACCTCTGCTGCAACTGCCATCAGTCCTCGCTACTGTAGAATCATCATCACCTGGAGCCTGGATGCATGAGAGGCTCAGAGGCTGCTATGGCCCATGGCCAGGCCATGGCATGCCAATGCCAGCTTCAGTTCAGTTCAAGGCGGTAATTTCACCTAGTAGTAATATAAGTAAGTACTAACTTAATGGTATCGTCTGCTTTCTTTTTATCATTTTCTGGTTTGGAGTGCGTGCAGCGTGCGATATGCCTCTGACTGCCAACTGAAGTAGCAAACACTTCAGAAAAACAGACAGACCTAGACGCTAACAACACAAGTTCACTCATCAGCCACAGCCAGGAGCTGTATACATCGAGCTACTATCCACCATCTGACTACATTTAAATGTTCAGCTCTTAAACCGGCCAAAACCTTGATAATTAAGTTAACGTTAGGTTTATGATCTTCAGGTTCATGGAACATGGATGACGATGCACAGATACAGTACTTGTCCTTGCGATTAGGACCGAGGAATCTTCACCTTGCCTGGAGAAAAAAGGAGCGAGGCCGGCCAGACCGACAGAGACATTGAAAAGTCATACTAAGAGCAGAGCAGAGCACATCTCAGTAAGTGTAAGTACAGTTCAGTTACCGATTACTTCATGGAAGCATATCCTTCTGACAATCTGCAGCTGCACGCAGTAGATGGCCCAGGGATCGGAGTGGACATGGATGTGCGTGTGAAGGAGAGAGACCCATAGCTCGGCATGGCTGGAGCGCTGGACCATGCATGCGGCTCCTCAGCAGCAGCCAGCAGGTGATCCGTTGATCAGGGCGAAAATGGTTCAGGTAGAGATGGTTTCGTCAGGTTGTTAGAATCGTATACTTGACACCTTTTTTTCCTTCTTATTTGTGAAAGTCTCCTCCTTTCTAATAACCTTTTTGGAAGAACTTTCTAAACTTTGCAGGATGGAACGAACATTTAGTGTCATTCAAAATGAACTCGAATTGTCCATGAAGGTGACCGTATGAATGGCCTAGGGCCCAGCTAAATTAGGGCCCAAGCCATGTACGCTAGCTATTATTAGCTCGGTCCATATCCACTCCTTCCAGGTTTCAGCCCAACATAACAGCTTGCGGAAACATTTTCAAATCCCAATTGTATCAGTGAATTACAGTTCCTATGTATAAATATTAACCAGAGCCATCCAGTTTGCCTACATGCATATAATGTATTTTTTACGGTTTGATTTTTAGAGCATTGCTCCACACGCTTTATGTTAGTTATTGACTTAGAGATCATTAATAAATGGTCTTCAAATAGGCTTAATATGAAATGGTCAAGAGGTCAACACCAAATTCCCAATATGTTGTTGTAGGGTGGGTTTGGGTAGATTCATGCTTAGCCTTGAAGCCTAAGTTGGGTTTGGGTGATTCAATTGAAATTTCGCCAATGCTATTATTGAACTTTGGCAAACCTAGAAACTTTACGAGATCTTAGTTATAATTATGGGTTGGTGAAATTGAGTAGGATGCATGGAATGCTGGATTCTTTGGTTTTGATATGGTATTTGGAGTTTGTTCTCAGATTCTATGGATCGATTCATAGAGCATGCAACCCTAATAAATCACGTAAGCTCTGGACCTACCAATTAATTACCTACCTAATTTGGTTCATAGTTGAAGAATTGCATGCATGTGGCAACTGGCATAGCGAGCTGCAGTGGTGATATGGTACCACACTATTAGATGTGAAAACCTGACTCATGGACATTGATGTGTAATCTCCGTAGAGTGCAAAATCGATATATCAATCATGCTCACAATCAAAAGTGGCCTAAACTTATTCCTAATTAGTGGGATTTGCGTGGTTCAACTAGAGAAGAAGTTGTTTCCATTCATCGGATGGAATATATGTGCACCTAGTTAGGTGCTAAGATTTTAGGTAACTTATGATGTGTTGCATAAGCATGAGTTAAATCAAAGAAGCATTCCTTCGATTAAAAAAAAAGAAGCATTCCTTGACTTCAGTCTCACGACATATTTACCACACGCGATATTTTGTTGCATTCAACCTTCCTTTTGTTCCCCCTTGCTACTTGGTACGGTGTTGCTATATATTCAAACTTTGAGTCAAAGTTCCACAAAGATGGTGTAGCCTTGGTAGTGTATTCACGGAAGATGGAAGCCCTACACCGGTAAAGACTTTGTATTATAATTTTCTTTCAACCCTCGATTATTTTTACGGTAATGATACTATGCGGGCGTCCGTCCCGTCCGGGCACCGCACGCCTGGGCCTGCGGCCCAATAGAGCGACTCTCATGCCAAACAAAAGGAGGACGCCAGCATCAATTCCTCTGACCTCGCCGTTTCCACACCACTGCTCCCCATCTACCACCGCATGCCCCGGCTGCTCACTGCTGTCCCGGCCACCCACGCTCCCTCCCTCCCCCTCCACGACCTCCATTGCACCCCCATGGCTCTCCAGCGACTCGGCTCCCACTTCCCCCACCGGAGACGAGGACGACGGTGGCAGCTCCAACGAGGTAGGTCGATCCTTCTCTAGACCTGAGCTTTCCTCCTCCTCCTCTAGATCTGAGGGACACGGCACTGGCTAGGGTTCCGGCGATCTTTGAGGTCCTATTCCCTCCTCCCTCCAGCGAGCTCGAAGGTGATGGGCCAGGGCTGGAGCAGCCTGCGCCTGGAACCCCTCCCCTTGCTGTTTGTACGTCCTTGCTGTTTCTTCGGATTGCAATGGGATTTTTGGGATGTTGCAACAGACGATTTTTGAATGTTGCAATGAGATTTTTGGGTTGTTGCAACAAATGATTTTCGAATGTTCCCATTTCCATGTTTCATGGGTCGATTTTGCGATATTGTAGTACTACTGTTTGAGATGTTGCAGTACATAATTTTTTATGTTGTAGTACACAATTTTCGTTGTTATAGTACATGTTTTCGATGTTGCAGTACATGTTTTTTATGTTGCACTACGTATTTTTGCGATGTTGCAATACATAATTTTCGTTGTTGCGGTACATATTTTTCAATGTTACAGTACATGTTTTTCGATGTTGCACTACATATTTTTGCGATGCTGCCGTATTTATATTCCGATGTTGCACTACATATTTTTTCTATATGTTTGCGATGTTGCACTTGAAGTGTTTTGTACTATTCGGAACAGGGGCGCGGTGAGGAATGGGGTACGTTGGGGAACGGGGACAGGGGCGCGGTGGGGAATGGAGAACAGGGGCACGGTTGACGCAGTTCCATTCCATTCTATTCCGATCCGATTCTGCGGGGCGGACGAGTTTGGGAAAGGGAGTGATGTCCGGACGCAGCGCTTGCAATGCACGGCCGGGCGCTAGTTGTCCGTTATTTTTAATCAAAGTTGTTGCTTTTATAATAATAACAAACTTTTATATACCTAGAAATTATGCACATACGAACATATGTACTTGCGGCTAAGGCTATCACTACCCGCCTACCATTGCTATTCGCGTGATATGCGCGCGCTCTCTCTCTCTCTCAACCTACGTGTCGCTACAATTCCCGCAGAAATAAATTGCCTGGAAATTATGTTGCTGAAATTTACTGTCGGAATGAAGGAGCTGAGACACAGTTCTATTCTAGCTACACACGCTGACACGCAGCGGTCCCTCGCGCTTAGGACTGACGGATCGAAGGCAGATGGCAGACCCACCCTGATTAAATCGACGTGGTTTTGTGTGATTTGGCGCTGTAGTAGATGATGAGGTTTGCTGACATGGGCACATGGCAAAATAGTACTAGTAGTCATTAGCAGACGGCCTCTCGCTCGTAGTCATCGTCCCTGCTAACGGACCACCGGACCAGAAAATCTACAAGTTTGTCTGGAATACATATAGAAGCAACGAAATGTGACGGTAAACACACACATCAGAAGTACTATTTCGGTTACTTGCGTGAAATTAAAGCAGCACATAGGGACGACGACGACGACGAACGAAGCGCGAGGCTCATCAGGCTCTGATGGCGGAGAGCGCCGGCCGTCGGGGACCAGGTGCCAATCAGCCAGAAGCCATGGACCGGTGCATGTGCATCAGTGCATGTGGAGGAGGGCGAGACCCACCATCTGTGGACCGTGGAAAAGCAGGGATAGGTGCTAGGACGTGTCCCGAAGGCCGTCGCTAGCTCTATGTGTAGCAGGGATAAGTCTCGCGCAGAAGCGGCCTGCATCCATCTCTGCATGCACGCATATGGACCGGTCCATGCATACCGCATACGCATGCGGCACTAACTATGTAGGACGTGCAGTGGTGATATCAGCCGCTCCACGCGCAAAAGAACTAATGCATGCAAAGGCGGCTTCGCCGGTAGAGGTCCTTCAAAATTCTCAGAGCTGTTTGAAAGGATGGTTGACAAAGCCTCCGTGTAAGAACCTCCCACGGAAGAACAAATTAATAAACACGGACAATCTGGGCTGCACAGATGACAAGTTGATCTAGATATAAGCTAGACAATCAAATACTCACTGAGAAAAGTTTATTAGGTATTTAGTGATGTGTGGTGGTAGTAATGTTTGCTATCTCCAAATAAAAAGGTTACCATCACATCCCCCCCCCCCCCCCACCCCCCCCACCACAAGGCCACAACCGTGCATCACGCATGCATGCTTTGTCCTATTCGTGGATCCGCAGACACACGAGTTATGTACTACGGCACAACGTATTTGGCAGTGCCTGCATGCAGCATGGACACCTGAAAGTCAAGCGGGAACGTGCCCACGGGCATCAGTGGGTTGTCCGTTGCATGCGCTACCTTTCCGCCCGGCTTTCGGCCCTCCCACGCACAATTGCACAAAGGCATAGGCGCGCGCGTACGTGCAACTTCTTTCCGACGATATATGCCCTAGCTTTCACGATACCATATGATTCATCTCGTTTCTCTCTCCTCGCTAACATAGCACTGTTTCTTGCCACGATCGAGGATTTTCGTTCATATATATATATATATATATATATATATATATATATATATATATATATATATATATATATATATATATATAGTACTAAATCCATTCCAAATTATAGTTCGGTTGACTTTTTTACCCCAAGTTTGACCGCTCGTCTTATTCAAAAGTTTGTGCTAAATATCACTTCTTTGGTTGTGGCTTGCTTTATTAACAAAAGTTCTCCAAGAATGACTTAAATTTGACCATGTTTGCACAAATTTTTTGAAAAAGACGAGCGGTCAAATTTGGGGTAAAAAAAAAGTCAAATGAATTATAATTTGGAATGGAGGGAGTACTTTAATAGGTAGGGAGCTTTCCTACTGACCTGTTCAAAAATATGTATAGTACATTATTACTGGTGCACGCGTGCACTAGGTACCAGCAAGAAGAATAATACGTAGTGTAGGGTGCGGCGGGTGCTTTCCTAAGAGGTCCCGCCCAAGCATGGTTTCAGATTCTACGATAAACCACCAGGCACCACACTCCACAACTATACCATCGGGACCTTCGAGTGGATAGCTTTATATATACAGTCCATGCCGAATTATTTGATTTGTCGATGAACTAGGTAGCGTACGCAACGCTAACATACTTTTTTTTACGGAACTGGAGGGCCTTGCACCCCTACAGGAAAATATATTAAGAAAAATTAAAAGGTGCAGCTACAGAGTCCTGGTTTAAGAAACAAAGAAAAAAAATGAAAAGGTACAACTCAAGATTGATATTAAAATAGATTCTGGATCCATAAATCAAAAGAAATGAAGTCTTTGCAGGAGGCTCTAAACGATAAGTGGCTCATCTCTTTTCTGAAGGTGCCCTCCACTGCTGCTGTCGATGCTTGCTGGCTATTGAAGATGTGATCATTTCTAACCTTCCAAATTGCCCAACACATTAGAATTGCCTTAGCATGAAGAACTGCGGGTGATTGTTCTATTATCCGGAGAATTGCCTCTGGGAAAGAAGAATTGGGTAGAAAACTGAAATTCAGTAGGTTCTAGCAATTTTGGACAAAGCTGCAACCAAGAAACAAGTGTCGGACGTTTTCTTCAACCTGATCATGACAGAGAACACAACTATATGAGTCCAGATGCATATTTCTTCTTCTCAAGATATTTCTGATACTTAGTCTGTCATTTAGGAGGAGCCAAAAGAATACTTTGTGCTTTGGCTGGCAGAAGCATTTCTATAGCCATTTGAATGCAATATGAACTAGCCTACGTCCTTTTAACAGAGCATAGGCTATTGATGGTGAGAAATCTTTGCCCTCCAGGTGTAGCTCCATTTGGCTTGATTGTTGGTTAGAGGGAGGTGTTGAATGATAAATTGAACATCACCTAATTGGCTATAAACCTCTCCTGATAGAGGAAGATTAAAGGCCTGCCGATTAGATTTTGAGTATAGGAGTTGCAAACAATAATTTTTTAAAAATGGGCAAAGGAGTATAGCTTTGGGTATTGAGTATGCAAGTCCTGTTGTAGCCAGTTGTCCTGCCAAAAACTGCATGTGTTGCCACTTTGGATTTGCACCATTACGAAGGACTTGAAAGATGTTAGCAGCTTCAGATTCTCTCTCCACCAAAAATTATCCTTTCCTGGTGTGGTTTGGCAATTTTGCATTTGGATAATATTTCTCCCAAATCATTGAGACCCAAGGGATGTCTCTTTTGTTGAAGAATTTATCCAGATTTCATCATCAGGGCCTCATTCTTTTTTTTAAGTCTGACTCCTAGCCCACCATCAGTTTTTGGAGTGCAAACCAATCCCAGGCTATCTTGGATGGCTTTTAAAAGTTAAGTTTAGCCCCTCTCTAAAGGCAATGTTTTCTAAATTTATCAATTTATTTTATTATAGAATCAGGCGGAGATAGAGAGAACAAGTCAAAAGCTGGGAGAGCTGAGAGAACAACATTAGTGAGCTCTAACCTACCGGCTTGGGTGAGGAAAGCAGAGATGCCTAAGAGTCTTCTTTCACATTTTGAAACTAGAGGGAGAAATTGATCCACTCTAGGTTTGCTGAGACTCAAAGGGAGGCCCAATTAGGTAAAGGGTAAGGTCCCTATAGCATAGCCAAAGACATTGGCTAAGTGAGAGAGCCTGTTTTCAGTGATGGCATTTCATTGAACACTCTTGACAAGTCACGCCACCATTGCCATGTCGCATGAGCAACCGTCAACCTCGCCTAAGCCCTAGACCCAACTGCCACCACCACACCTCACCTGGTGCAACACACAGCCACCAACAACAACTAGGCACCATGCCTCACCAACAAGATACAATGTCAGGCACATGTCCCATTATGGTAACAACGAGGACGAGGTCGAGCAACCAGTGAGTGTGGAGATGAGGTTGGTGGCACAGCGCCAGATGTGGCGACGCAGATGTCGACATGACACTAGGAGTGTGCATAGCCAGAGACTACAAAGAAGTGGATGGCTATGATAGGGAAGCGAATGAGCGCCACATGGACACGCTACTGGGGTAGGCAAAGACATTGTGCATGCTGCAACACTCAAGGGTCTTTGCGAGGATGTCGGCACCCTTGCAGGACTCGGTGGGCCCCATAGTCAGAGAAAAGTGCTACAGAGCCACCAAGCCTAGTGTTGGCGTGGTGAGAGACGCTATGAATGATGGGCGCACGTGAGCAGAGGAGGCAGGCTCAGCGCCTTGCCATGGCTATTGTAGAATCGACCGATAGTAAGAGGGTATTGGTGGATCCTCACCCTTAGCTACAGAGCTGGTGCAGGGTAGTTGTAGAGTGGGTGCATATGCGCTACGCAAAGGAAGCCTACACAATTGCATATGACAAATTCAAGTATATCTCAGAGTGCAAACAAATGTGTACTTTGAGGAGAGTGCTAGTAGATAAGGGGATATGCAGACAACCAATCAGATTCATAACAACCACCTTCTTACTCAAAGCCTAGCTAACCAAAGGAGCTTATTTTCTCAAAGCAAGCCCATTGTTACATCCATTTTCAAGACGATGTTTATGGAGGTTTCCTTTTTGGGACATGATCGCCTTGATTTGAGGTTGGTAACTATCAACCCATTCAAATACTAGCTTGTTTTATTGGTTAGATTGTCTTGGATTTTTTATTTGAAAATGATGGAGTGATTCTTTTCTCCCTTTGTAGACAAAAAAGTCTCAAACAGTTCACATGAAGGCAATGCTAGTTCATGAAGAATCCCACTAAGGATGGCACTTTAAGGTTTATAAGTAGCAAAACACTTCAATGCTTGATTATTTGATTTGTTGGATTGTTATGTAGTTTGAATTTAATTAAAATGTAGATGCTCCTTCTTCATTTTTGTAAGGAAAATGGACCCGATAGGTCATTATGTTGGATTTTGGTTCTTGATGAAAAAATGACCATTTGGATGACTAATGTCTTTTGCTAGTATATAATGAATAGTTCAAATGGATGTGAGGTGGGCATGGATTTAGGCAACATGGTGATCCGGATGATCAATGCCTCAAGCAAGACATTAGAAGACTCTTTGAAGACCTTAGAACATCAACAAGAAGTCCAAGACACCAAGTGATCAAAGCCCACGAGAAGACACATGATCCACTGCACGCTGAATTCAAGCGCTGGACATGTCTGGTGCAACCACCCATGAATGCACTGGAAATCACCTACAGTGGCTGCTACTGGGTTGAGAAATAAGACAACACCTTAACTTCTAGTATGCACCGGTTAGCACACACAGGAGCTTAAGTACCGATGGGTTGCAACCAAAGAAATGCGAGAAATAGGGCACCGGATACATCCAGTGGATCCACCGGAGTTTAAGTCCAGAGAGGATCTCATCAAAGTTTGGAGGCAGATACAAGGCACCAGACCTCTTCGATGAACCACCGGAGTGACAAACCTCCAACGGTCATCTCCAATGGCTAGTCGATATGGCACTCACTGGATCTCTCCGCGACCTCTCCGGTGCTTGTGTGGAAGTTGTTGTGCATTGCCATCAACCATATTTGGAGTTGGAGCTATATATACCCCCCATGGTTGGCTCATTTGATGGTGTTAGAGTGTGCTAAAGATATTGGAGTGTTGAAACACTATCCCAAGTGCTCTATCCACTACAAGTACTTCATAGAAGATTAGGTGATTAATGTAGGTGCTTTGTGAAGTGCTTAGGCTAGTTAGACACCGCATTAGCACTTGCTCTAGGTTTAGGCATTACTATTTAGTGAGGTTTGCATACCTCTTACCACTCTAAGCTTGTGTGCACCATCTTTGTAGTCAGAGGGGCTTGTAGTCTTGCAAGATCACACCAACTGCATTTGTGGTGTGGCTGCCACCGGTTTAGTGTAGGGGGCAAGTCCTGCGGCGTTTCAGAGGGAAGGTCGATAGTGAAGACAGTAGGGAGCGGTCCGGAAGAGGCCTCTCAAAGACCCACTTGTGCGTGGGGAAGGCTTGGGGGCTATCCACGGAGTTACCCATCTGAGAGCTTGGCCCTTGCGAGGGGCTCCAACGAGGACTAGGTGAAAGCGTGTGCTTCTCGATACCTTGGTAAAAATAATGGCATCATTGAATGGGAGTTTGCATTCTCTACCCATAAGCTTTTGTGTTTACATTGTGTACTAGGCTGTGTGCTTTACATTTCTAGATTAGCTTGCTAAGCTAGTTGATAGGATTGAAACCTAGGTTTCATAACTCTTCTGTGGTAACACACTTAGAAAACCTTAGTTGCACATCTAGATGGATTACTTTATTGCATATGTTTTGATAATAGGAAATTAGAGGCCATAGTTTAGAGTACATATTTAGAAAGCCTAATTCACCCCTCCCTCTTTGGTGTCAGGGTCCCTTCAATTTTGTCAGTCACTTTTTATAAGTTAGCTTATGGATTGTTTTGTGATTCATAGATGGATCGAGGGTGGATGTAAAAAGGTTTGGCACAGAGAAATGTAGAGTTTGTTAATGATGTGTATGTTCTTTTTGTGAGGGCCACCAATGCGCACAACACAACTAACTTATGAGATGATAGATTCATATACCTCCCGTGTCTCAATTGCAATCCATGCACGGTTACATGCTGATGAGAGATTTTAGAAAAAAAAACTATATATGGCTTGAAATATGCATTATGAGTTATTATTACAAAAGTGTACGATTTATATTATATAGTATTAAGATCGTTTATGTCACCAAAACTACATGAGTTGTCATCCCGAGCATCTCCAAGAGTTTGCCAAATTAACTTGACATCCATCTATTTTTGGCAAAACAGAAAAAATTGTGCTCCAACAGTTTGGCATCCAACTTGGCAAATTTTAGCAACTTGGCAAGTCCCCCCCTCCACGCGCATATTTGTACGCTGAGCGCGAGCGCGTATCCGGCTTCACGTGCAAATTTAAGCGGGGCTCTTCGTTTCTTAACGGGGCTCTTCGTTCGCTTAGTGGGCCTCTTCTTATTTTACCAAATCCAAATGACAAACTCTTGGAGAGAGTCTATTTTTTCACTTGCCATATATTTTAGCGAGTTGCCAAATCACGATATTTGCCAAGTAAATTTTGGCAAACTCTTGAAGATGACTTAAATTAACGGGTTCTTCTCGCTACTCGCATAATATAAAACAGATATTTAATAATGGAAGTACTTACATGTTGAATCCACAGATCAACCCAAGAAATGGGGCCAAAATTCCATTAATGGACAAAGCAGAAACGACGAAACAGGAGCGAAGGGGCCCGAAGATAAAGTCAAATACATGCATGCATGCATATAATATGCTGAGCTAATCACATAATAATTCACATTTTTATTTAACCACGCCCGTTCGTCTCTCTGTCCCTCTCTCTGCAGTATTTACTAATTAACAACATCGTATATGTACTTTACATGTGTGTCAAACACTTTCAAATGTACGTAATCATCGCACGAACTTATCCGCTGCTCATCAACAGCAACATCAGAATAAGAAGGAAAAAAAAACACCAGATGAAATGCCTGTAATAATTTGCATCTGCAGGCTATATATTCAGTAATTAATTCACACTGATGAACTGTTTCTTCTTCCGTGGGTGTTCTTGTACTGAGTGATGCATTAGCACCAGTTGCTTAGCCCATGGAAGTCGAAGTGCACCGGGACGTCATCCTTGCCGCCGTAGACACACTGCCCCGCCGCCTGCAGGGCGCCTTGCTGGCTCGCGGCGGCCTGGAAGGCACTGTCGAAGTACTCCGACCACCTGAGCTCGTCCAGCGCGCCGGCGTAGCAGCTGTCGACGTGGCCGGCATCAGCCACCGCGCTTGCCCCGAGCTCCAACCACGGGAGGCTGCCGCCGGTGATGTTGGTGTTGCAGTGTTCGGCCTCTGCCATCGAGGTCAGCGTGCTGGAACTGGAGGCCGACGGGACGACCGGCGCCGGCGGGATGGAGCCGCAGTGCTGCTGCTGCAGCGCGTCCATGTCGAAGCAGGCCCCCTGAAAGTAGAACGGTCTTGACAGCGACGAAGACGGCACCCCGTCGCCAGCGATGGGCCAGTCCAACTCCACCGGGAGCTTCGTCACGCCGTCCAGCATTGATGGCCCCTCGAACGGCGCCGCCTGGATTGGTGTAGTAGTCGGGATGAGATCGACGTCCCCGAACACCGCGCGGCGGCTGACGGTGGTGGTGGCAGTCGCCGCCGCCGCGGCAGGCTCGGTGAGCGGTTGGTGGGTGGCGGGGTCGATGCCGCGCTCCCTGAGCCTCTTCTTGATGTACGAGTTCCAGAAGTTCTTGACCTCGTTGTCCGTCCGGCCGGGCAGCTGCGCCGCAATCTGAGACCACCTGGCCATGTGAATCACCATGCACGCAGAGTTATTAGATTCTCGCTACCTCCATTGTTGCTCGCTATGCATGCATGCAAGTATGCAACTAACATTGAAGAGCAATTCTTGGCAGACAATGCAAAGATGCATGAAAAGAAGCTTACTTGTTTCCCAGCAAGGAGTGGAGGTGTATGATGAGGTCCTCCTCCTCTTGTGAGAACGTTCCCCTCTTGAGGTCTGGCCTCAGGTAGTTTATCCACCTCAGCCTGCAGCTCTTGCCACACCTCTCGAGGCCTGAACAGAAACAGATCGATTAGCCAAACAACACTGTAATGCACAACAGTTTTACTACCAAGAGAAGGTCGATGGCTGGCTGGCTAGTAACTCTGTGCATATGTACACATGTAAGTGATATACCTGCAAGCTTTGGCACGGAGCTCCAGCAGCCGTGGCCGTACTGGGCAATGTGGTTCATGAGCTTCTCGTCCTCCTCAGGGGACCAGAGCCCTCTCCTCAGCTTCTTCTTGTGGCAGCACGACTGCTTCGCCATGCCGGGCAACCAGCCGGTACAGTGCTGAAGAGATGCCAGGAGAAAGAGGGATATAAAAGAGATGCCAGCACCAGCCGGTACAGTGCGGAAGAGCGAGAGGAAGAGGGAGGTCGCTCTCAGGTAGGTGCCGGTACAGTACAGTGCGGTACCGCTTGGCCTGGCTGCCTTTACAAGTGGAGCAATAGCGCTAGCGCGCGCCCACACTTTGCTGGGTTGCACGGCTGCACAGCGCAGCAGCTCGCTTCTCTTGGCTCGCTTTGCCAGCTGTGTAGTGCTAGAGGGCCGCCGGGCCGGGGTAGCCCTCCGGAAAATAAATAAAGTTTGGCCATGGATCGTGTCGTGATAAGGCAATCTTCGCTCGCCAGTGCGTGCTCATAGGCAGAGGACTGGCCTCTCTCTCTCTCTTGTAACTGTCCACACAGCTGTGTTGGGGCAGTTGACCCCCCGGCGGCCCTTCCTCTTAATTTTTCGCCCCCTTTTTCTTCTTTCCTTCCCATGCATGATATCTTCACTGACCTTGCTTTCTCCTTGATCTTTCCTTAATCATTACTACTCTCGCCCTTCTCAGACAATTCCCGCGCCATTTCGTGCACTCACACAGGTACCTGTCCAAAAGCTGCCTCAAGCCGCCGTTGACCACTGCTGCAGGGGAGTGGTCTGCCCGCCGTCACTAACCGTCGTGGAGGCGAGAAACACCGTCGGAAATCTGATCCACACCGACCAGATGGAGATCCGCTGCACTCGTCCGATCTATATTTGAAACATCCAGATGCAACACTTGCAACATACGAAAGAAGACAGATAAAACACTTAAAACATGCATCCGAAACACTTGCAAAAACACCTAAAACCATTACAAAACATACGCAATACCCAGATAAAACGCTTGCAACATATGTGTGAAACATATGCAACATCCAGATAAACACACTTACAAAATATGTCTGAAAAACAGATGGAACATTGGGAATAGACGCTTGTAACATACTTGCACAAACCATTGCAGCATATACAACATCTCGATCTACCTTTGCAGCATCCGTATGAAACGCTTGCAACATACCTCTGAAACATCTGAAACATTTAAAATAATGCTTGCAACATACATCTGAAATATTTGAAATGTACGCTTACAACATGCGCTTTCAGCGCAACATCTCTTTGCTGCTTGAAAGAAATGGAGGCTGGTCGGCGTGTGAAGTTCATCGGTGTAGAGCTAGTTGGTGGCGCGGAGCGACCAGCTAGGAAGGCGCAATAGCTGTCGAGTGCGGTGGACGGAGCGGAGCCACCCTCAGTTTCTTTGAGCCTAGCGATGGAGCTTAGCTTCGCATCATCGGCAAACCGGCCAAGGGACACTGCAGCCTTGGAATGAACCAGGCAGGGAGCAGATGTGGACCCGCCAGGGGGCGCGATGGGGCAGCCAGAGCGGAGTCGCCCTCTGTTTATTCGAGCCCGGTGATGGAGCTTGGCATCGTCAACGAACCGGACAGAGGACACCACAGCCTTGGAGCGTACCGGGCAGGGGCAACTGGAGATCGACCAGGGGGATGCGATGGGGCGGCGACTGGCCTTGGGGCACCGTCGGGGCAGATTGTGGACTCCAGGAGGTGCTGGCAAGCTCAGTGGCTAGCGGAGGAACCCCACGGTTGCGGCGTTGTGGAGCACGATTGGGGCACTGCGGTGGAGAGCCTGCTGGAGAATGGAGACAGCAGGATAAGGTTAGAGGGGAGTGGACGAGAGGATACGATTGTTGGGTCATTGGGCTAGTGCCGCAGCCCGCGAACGTGACCATCTGAACAATCGGACACCTTGACCAGAGCCTTTCCATTTGACATATAATCCCTCCATCCCAAAATAAACAACTTTCTAAAAATTTAGATTAAGGACGCTAACAAAAGATGCATGTATCATTATCTATGCTTTCCTTTTCTTGAGGATATCTCCTAGATTTGGCAGTTATCTTGTGCATGCACCCATGATAATATAAGCTTTCGCATAAAGAGGCAATCTCCAAATCTCCAATGTTTTCATGGAATTTTTTTTAGACAAATTCTAAAGCTCATAAAGTTATTATTTATTTTGGGACGGAGAGTGTGCTTAACAGTTTTTAAAAGAACCATATTGAAGGGAACTAGAGGCTGACCCAATAAGGGGAGGCGAGGTGAGAGCATCTCGAATAGATTAATTACTGATCATATCTCCAATGCCCCCCAAAAAATGCAATATAAGGGAATGTGGTTGCTCTGATAGATTACTCATCTTATCCCTAATACCTAAAAGTTTTAAGTTATTTTTTTTTTTGAGGGAAACAGGAGGGGTTGCCCCCTACTGTGCTTTTATTTCAAAAAGTTGTAATTACATTATGTACAAAGTACAAAGCACTAGGCTTATGAAACAAAGAAGGAAACAAAGAAAATCATAAGAATTACACATAATTGTCTAGCCACTGATCAAGACTTGGTTGATATTTGCTTTTGGCTCTTAGCTTAACCAGAGCCATTTCTTTTCTGAAGACGAACTTGACTGCTCCAATTGAGTGTTGCTGACTTCTGAAAATAGCATCATTCCTGGCAGTCCAAATAGCCCGACACATAACCCACCTCTCCCTCAAATGTAGGACATCTACCAGCTCTCCCTATCCAATTTTAATGTATTAATAATCTGTTGGAGGAGGATTGGAGATGAGGGATAAGTCACCTGTCCGAGATGCTCTGAGAAGAATTAGATCGCAAAAAAAATTAACCTATACAGCTCTAACATGAGACTACACCAGATAAACTAAAATTACGTAGTCAGATGTGCACTTAAATTTATCTAGTGTGCTATGTGCAAGTCACTGGTCATCATCAGTGTATGATCCGATGGATCTTTCTTCCCTTCACCGCATATTGTTCACTATGAACTTGATCCAGTGCTTCGTCTCTTGACATCATTTCTTCTTGGATCTCGCTTGTGCTTCTTCCATCTATTGTTCCTTAGTATCCATTGGACCTATGTAAACAGGCCCTGACATCTTAGCATAAACGTCAGTTCTATTGATCATGTATATATATTGTTTCAGTCACTAAAACCATTAACACCTACCATGCACCTGGAGAAACTAAAGGTACCTAAAGATACCATCTTGCATGCACGCATGGCCATGTGGTTCTGTGTGTGTTCCGACGACGTTCACTTTGCTGTAGCATCATCAGTCTCTTTCTTTTCCCCTGAAAACGACTTCACATCTGTATATACAGGTACGTACGACGTGCACGCAAGTCTTTGTTTTGCTTTGCTTTCCCTGGAAAAATCTGCAGGGGATTAACGACCTGGTAATCATCATCAGTCATCACCTAGGTGTGCTTCAGCATGAATCCCATGAATAACGGTCACAGTCACAAAGGCATGGAAATGAAAGTGCTGCACATCAGTTCCTTGGATGATCAAGGCAGCGCCGGGGTGTGTACGTAGCGTGCTAATACGTACTGTGAGCATGCATATGTTGGTAGTGATATCACATCGCTAGCTGTGTGAACACCTCTGCTTACATACAAGCAACCACCGCGTACATATGTACAGGCAGCCTAAAGCGAAGTGTCCTTGCTTTTCTTGATCGATCGTTGGACATCTAGATAGGATAGATACAACTATACAAGATGAGTGTTCCCTCAAAAAAACATCGATAAGCCCTTGTTTGCTTCGCTGAAAAGTCATGACTGAAAGTACTGTTTGCTGATTTGTTGTGAGAGAAAAATATTGTTCCTTCGCTGAAACAGTTCTGGCGTACGGCTTATAAGACAAGCGAACAAGACCATAATTGGAGATTGAACACACAGGTAGACACGTGGATTAATTAATACCGTTCAATTCGCTATATATATAGAACATCCACTCTCTTGTATATATATG
Organism: Saccharum hybrid cultivar R570; assembly: GCA_038087645.1. Taxonomy (NCBI): domain Eukaryota; kingdom Viridiplantae; phylum Streptophyta; class Magnoliopsida; order Poales; family Poaceae; genus Saccharum; species Saccharum hybrid cultivar. The sequence continues at coordinate 128,545 of JAQSUU010000056.1, read as the reverse complement.
CATGCATGTGCCGGTGCGGCTGCCGTGTGCTGGTGTTGTCACGCGCGCACATCGCGACACGTAAATTTTCTTCCGAATCACGACACGTAAATATCGTAGCCTTCATCATTCTACCTTGCACACTTGTATGTACGTACGTTTCTGTCCCGGTGATGATTGAGATTCACTCATGGCTTGCGTACGTTGTAGCACTACAAGACAAATGATTTTACAATCACCACTTATTTGTTTAGAGGTTGTTCACTTAGCAAACTGTCTCTAACTAGACCGGAGAGCTATGTCTCTTACGAGTTGTTCCTGAAAATTTATTCTTGAATGCGGTTCTTTTAAGCAAATTGTTCCTAGAAATGTGACCATTTTCAAGGAAAGGTTGCCTGAAAAAAATCATCCCAGAAATATTTTCAGGGGTTCACTTAAGTAGACCACTCCTGAAATAGGAGAATTTAGGTGCAGTAGGCTTAAATGAACCACCCTTGGAAATACCACTACTACAGAAATCGACCTTCACTATCCCATTACTGTCGGTTTCTTTGGAACCGACAATGATAAGTCTCAACTGCCGATTTTTAGCTTGAAAATCAGAAAATAATTGGGTCCCAAAAAAATCAGCAGTGAAGGTCCATATCACTGCCGGTTCATGACTTGAATCGGCAGTGCAATTGTGTTATCACTACTGGCTTTTGGCAGTAGTGATAGCAGCATAGTAGAAAAGCCGATGTCGTCCTCTCTTCTCCCTCCATCCCGAGCACACTTAGCCAAGAGGTGCCTTTCCCCACCTCTCCCTGCATTGTTGCATTCACCAGATTGCTCAATGGAGGTCTTGGATTTTCAAGCATGGGCATGATCTTCTTGCTTTAAGGTTAGTAACAAGCATCTACTCCTTTGAATTTGTAGCTTTACAATTGTCTTGATGGCTAGATTGTTTGATTCTCATGCTAGTTATTTCTCCATTTTAAAGAGCACTTTTCAATTGGATCTTGAGGAAGGCGTTTAAATTATGGTGAATCCATTTTCGCCATGCCACCACAATAGCTTGTCTGACTTTACATTTGCAAACAATCTAAGCACACGGGGGGTTAAGGAAAATGCCAAACGACCTCTACGAGCCCTCCTCTAGTCTTGCTACCCTTGTTCATGGACCATAACCTTTTGCCATGAGTGAGTAACAATGCTGAAGAGACAAAGGCAGAGCTAGAACGAATTCAAATGAGGTGCGATTGTTTTATGGGTGTACGTATATGGTGAAAATTTGATCATATCATAATTACTATGTTTGGCTTTAGCATGGGTGCGCCCACAACCCCTACTCTCCACATAGCTCCGCCCCGAGAAGGGAAAGTGTAAGCAAGTAATATTTAGTTGTATGTTTTGTACTAGTGTAGTATCAGTGTCAAAAACCGCCTCTAGAATGTTCAAAAAAAAAAACGCCTCTAGATTTCGTTTTCTACGGGTCGTTTTGGCAGCTGTAGCGTGCATCGGTGACGTCCTTTCCGATGGAGATGCATGTATGATATATGCATGCCGGGCCGTACGTATGCATGAGTTGTTTAACTGTTGCATGCTTATGTCGTAGCAGCTTACACTCACAAGCAAAAAGCAAAGCTTCTTTCGGTCGATCGTGACGTATGCGTTACCTGCAAGCCATGCAAACTTCTGACTTAATGAAGTGCCAGACTTCGTACGTACATACATATAGTACGTGGTAATACCCTACACAAATAGTACGACGAAATTGTTAGATGCAATAATGTACTCCCTCCGTATCGGATTTAAAAGTCGTTTTGGACAAGGTTTGGGTCAAACATTGGGAATATAAATCATCAATAACTTTTAAGTTGTTGAGTTTGCAAATGTAAAAATTATATGAATAGATTTGTCTTGAAAAATACTTTCATAAAAGTATACATATATCACTTTTCCATAAATATTTTTTTATAAAAACAAGAGGTCAAAGTTATGTTTTGGAGACCGTGTCGCTGTCCTAATCGATTTCTAAATCTATATATCTAGCTCTGGGGATATATAAAATAAATCTGATGTGAAGACACTGATGAATTTTTTTTTGGTCCTAAATCAAGTGATACTCCCTCCGTTTCAGTTTATAGGTCGTTTTGGATTTCTTTAGATACACAAATTTTATTATATATCTAGACATATCATATATCTATATGCATAGTAAACTCTATACCTAAAAAAGTCAAAACGACCTGTAATTTAGATAAATTGTGGTACTTGTGATGGTATTAGAGCTCTTATATTTCGGATTTCTTGTTAGCCAAAAATAGAGTGAAAATGGCTCTCTAGAATGTGCATGAGAGCTAAAAGATATAGAAAACGACTTTTATGGAGATGGCTTTCCAAATAATGATTTAGATAGTGAGTTTTAGTAAGACTCTTAGAGATGCTAGTTAGCTTGCGTTTAAGTAAGTCGATATTTAGTTACCCTTGCAAGCATTATTGTGGGATAATTAATAATGTTGGAGGGGTCCCCTTAAGCCTCTCCAAATGGATCGCGCTGGCAGCTAGCAAACAACGTGCATGCATACATGTACATACAAGTGCATGTTAGGTGCTGCTGCATCTGCGCACACATTATTGATCAGGCTTGAAAGCACAACCACTATTGTCAATTTGTCACGGCGTCATGCATGCAAGAGGGGGAGACTACGGCAATCTCAATAATCAATCCAATTAGAAGTTTTTGCACGTCAATAATAGCACATTGCGTGCTACAGTGCAAGTTGTGCGTACACGTACACGGATTGGCACGCAATAAAACTCTGTACTTTGTAACGTACTTTAGGCCGTAGCTTGTCCCACTGTAGTAGTAGTAGTTATGAGCGCACCCAACGCTTACTACTCCTTTTCGTAGCTGGTTCACGTGTCCTAAAGGGAGATAGCAAGGCGAAAAGCTAAGGTGTGTACCACTGGACCCAACCCAAGGAACGCGAACGACCACCAACGCCATGCAGCAAACCGTACCTTCACATGATTAACGGGAGCGCGCGCGAGACATGCATGGCCTGTGTACGATTCCTCCACGCATCGCAAGCATGTGTCGATCGTCGACGATCGGCTAGGCAAAGCTGCATGCATGCCATGCATGCCGTTCCTTTGCGTTTGACCGTTTGATGATTCGATCGGTACGGTGGAGCTAGATTATGGGTTTATCTGCTACTGCTCCACAAACTCCACTGTGAAACAACTCTGAAAAATAAAGTTTCCGCAACATCTCTTAGACGCTCTCATAACTCCATCTTTTTTCCAGAGGCAGAATCTAATTAGTTGGAAAGCATAGAGCGAAACTAAAAAACGCAAGTCTTAAACAGGCCCTATATATGTTTGATTGTCCTATACATATAAGTGGAGCAGTATATAAAGTTGACTGAACACGGTACATTTGGGTGGTTGGATACACCCAAATTGAGTTTCACTCCCGGGCCTGACTCGTTGGATCCAGGATAAGGATGGTGGTTTAGTGGATCCACACATCTTACAAACTAGATAGAGGTTGTATACTTGTATCTGCTTATGCAGATAACCAAAGAGCATCTCAGTTTTTTTATCTGCTCATGCAATCTCACTAAGCACCTTCTTTCTGTGTTCTTCCACTCAGTGTGTATCCTTTAAGCTAGGGATAACCAAACACTTCCTATGTGTATGTTATATATACACATATGGATCCTTGATTTGGCCATCCTCGGCAATGCGCATCAATCTGACGACAGGGACCGTCTTCGGCAAACTAGCTTTGCATTTGGTCAATGGTCATCATATAGCAGTTACGTTGTTTTGACCGTTAGTAGGTCTTATAGATCGAAGAAGAAAGTAGTAACAAGACCGGCCGTTGGCAGGTATACATCCTCCGTGCTACGTGCCTAGCTAGTTAGCCGTGTGTTGCTGCAGTAGCTCGCCGTACGTAGACCGGATCGGAGCAGGAGCTAGAGTCGTTAGGTCACCCCTTTTTGTGCGTCGGCGAAAGTACGTGCCCTAGACTGGCCGAACGGTATAGGCTGTGCGCGTGGGGCCGTCCGGTCGCCGTCCCGGCCGGTTACCGTGCAACCACCCCTCACATGGCCAAGTCTCCTCTCTGACGCAGCCGCCTGCAATGCATGCTGTGTACGTAGTAGTAGCTAGCGTGTACGACGACTGGACAAGCGAGATCGACGTACGTAGCTGCTAGCTTCTCTACGTAGATGCATGGCCAAGGTAATTATTCAGATTATATATCTAATATAAGCAGAGCTAGAACCCCGTAATTAATTAAGCAATTGAAGCAGCATGTGCATGCATCATCCATTGCATGCGTGCAGTGCCGCACGGGCCGGCCGGACGTGCTAGCTCTGTCGTACGTCCCATGCACTTTGTAGTTCGTACAAGTACAACAACGCCGGCGGCGACGACCCCACGGCGGACGCGCGCGTCGCACTGCTGCTTCTAGTTGCCAGCAGGCTGCAGCCGCCATCCATCCCTCCGGGGCCCCGGCCGGCCAACCGGGCCGCGTGCTTGCCCCATGCATGCATTAATCGTACCAGGCTAATTAAGCTAGGCCCATCATGTATAGTTGGGCTAAAAGATGAGGTTTACTAATTAATTCCTGTACGTACGACTACATTACATAATATTTGCATTTCCGTACAGATACTTTCGGTGTTTATTAATCATTTTCTTATTAAACATATAGTATTGCATAATTCATTTGATGGACAGATTAATTTAAACGCATATGACCAAGTATACGGTTCAGCTGGATCGATCTTATTCGTGATTATAATTCATGATTCATACTATATATTATCGATCGATCGGTCCTTTTCGCTAACTAGCTAGCCATACAAGGCCATACATGGCCCATGGGGATGTGCCCTATGCGGATGATGCTGTTTACATCGCCATCGTGGACGCGCCTCTACGCACAAGTAAACGGGCCGCATGGTGTGCCCGCCTCTAGCTAGAGAGCTACAGGTCGTATGTGATCGTCGTCGACCCCGCCATTGATGCAAGTCGACCCCGCCGCCGCAATCAATGACGCATACTGTATATGGGAGTGGGAGGACGCGACGGCAACGCAGCCCATACGTGCGTCAGCAGCGTCTTAAGCAGACGTCCGCGCGCGCTGTCCGTACGAAATCAACGTCGTGTCGTCGCTTGCCGCATGCATGGTACGGAGTAGGTGTCGCCGCTAGCGTCACGGGTAGCGTGCCACGACACAGACCCGTTTAGGGAAGTCCCACTACTATTTCTAAGTTTATTTAGAGGCGCGCTGTTTGGTTCCGGCCTCTGCATGCCACGCCACGGATTTGGCTGCCGCAACAAATTTTTGTGTTGGTGAGAAAATTAAGGTAGCCACGAGTACACAAGAAGAGTAAAAGATTCAAAACTCTCGCTACGTACAGTCGTCGCTGGCGCCAGAATTTGGATGCCAGAATCTGCCGCGCTGTGCCAAACGAACGCACATCCTTGCATGCCTGGGTTGGTAACGTGCGGACAGGCCTTTTAGCTTGGCGCCTTGCTTATCTCTGGACCATACCGGACGACGGGCCGGGACGAGTCGACAATCCTTGCGCCAGAGAGAGATTAACTCCTTCAAACCTATGTTTTTCCCCGGTTTCTCCAACTAGCCATGTCACCCAGAATTCATACAAGCGGAGCGTTCCACGTCGCCCTGAAATCCCTACTCACAAAAACATCACGCCGCTCCCCCTCCTCCTCATCGCAAAAAAAACCACAGCTCTCCCCGTCCTCTCTCTCGGTCTCTCCCGAGCCAACGGTGGGCATGGCGACAGCGCCCGGGGGCGGCGCACTGGTGGCTCCCTCCCCCTCTGTTCCCCGTGTTCTCTTCCCCTCCCTCCCTCCCTCTCTCCTCATCTCTCCCGACACGGGCACGGTGTCGGCATGAGCGGGCTCCCCCTCTGCCTCCTTCCTCCCTCTCTTTGCTCTTGACCTCCTCTTTCTCTGCCTCTCTCGGTCTCTCCCCTTCCCCTCTCCCTCTTCCTCGCTCCTCGTCCTGAACATCGCCGATCCCCGCGCTGCGCGCACACGGCGACCTACCCCGGGACGTCGGCCTAGCCGGTTGGCCCCTGGCGAGATGACGACGCCGACCTAGGGTTTTACGTCTCCATCGCCGATTGTCCCCGGATCGACCGGCACCCGTCGTGGGTGATGCCGCGCCCGCCGCCTATCCCCCACTCCCCCGCGCGGCCTCCTGCACGCCGCTTGCACGGCTCTGCTTTGCCTCGATCCATCTGCTCCCTGGTTCTCTCTCTCTCTCTCTCCGTTCCGTGCAGTGGATCTGCTATGTGCGGTGGCATTGCTTTGCGATTTGGAGGCGATCCGACAAGCTAAGGTCGATTTGACCCTACAGCTGGCATTGCTTTGCGATTTGGAGGCAATCCATCTATTGTTCTCCCACTTTTCTCTTACCAATCTTGATGGTTACTGCCTTACAGCAGATTTTTTTGCATTGTGTGTCACCTGCTCGGTTTGGCTGGATCTTGAGACTACTAGGTATTGTGCCATATATCTGACGATATCACCGTGTCAATGATATTTGTTCGATTTCTTAGTGCACTGCACTGCTCATGATTACGTGGCATATATCTGAGGACACGACCATGGCAACGATATTTGTTTCGTTTCTTAGTTCATTGCAGTGCTTATGATTCTGTGGTATATATCTAAGGACATCACCATGACAATCATATTTGTTTCATTTCTTAGTGCACTGCAGTGTTCATGATTTTGGTGATGTCCAATGATGAGTACACATTCCTCTTGCTGTTAGATTAATTTGAGGGAGTAGGGTTGATGAATACACAATAAATGTTTAATGTTTGATGCAGTGATCATGGGCTATCGTTCCACAATTTACACCTTTCTTTTTCTAGATAACCGAGGCAATGCTCATGAGCTATGATGATTCTTCCTTTCATGTCTCTCTACCGTGTTCATAACTGAGGTGGTGATCATGAGCACAGTTGATTTTATTTTTCCTGTCGCTTTCTACCTGCTCAATGATAATTAGAGGCGATGGTCACCTTGGTTGGTTCTGTTTTTTTCGATGGTTCCTTTTACATCTCCATGGTATGTTCATAGCTGACACAGTGATCATGACCAATGCTGATTCTATTTTTTGCAACTCTTTCTGCCTCTTCCATGAGCACTAAGGCAATGGTCAGTTGGTTGCTTTGATTTTTTGCGTCTCTTTTTGTCTATTCTATTTTGTGTATTTTGGAGCCTTTCTACTTCTTCCATGAAAGCTGAAGCAGTGGTCAGTTGGTTATGTTGATGACTAAGGCAATGATCGTGACCAATGTTGATTTTATTTTTCCCTTCTCTGTGTACCTGCTCAATGATAACTGACGCGATGGTCAATTATGACCAATAATGCTAATTCTATTTTTTTGCACCTATTTTTGCCTCTTCCATGACCACTAAGGCAATGGTCAGTTTGTAGCTTCGATTTTTTGTGTCTCTTTGTACCTATTCTATTTTGTGTATTTTGGAGTCTTTCTGCTTTTTCCATGATAGCTGAGGCAGTGGTCAATTGGTTAGTTCGACTTTTTGCCCCCCCCCCCCTTTGCACCTATTGTGATCATTTCCTTTGGTTTTGGACTCATACTTGCTTATTATCATTTCCTGTGATGTCAATAGCACATAATTATGCAATCTGAGCTTCTGCTTATTGCCTGTGAAGTGCTAGATATATTCTTCTTGATTCTAGGCTTGTGATCGTTGTGTGTGACCATTGCTTGTGACGTCGGGTTATACACTTTTGGTTCTGAGCACACACCCTATTCTCAGAGATAGCATTGTCAGACACTTTCCTTGTCTGTGATGGCTTTTGCTTTTCCCGTTCCTTTGAGTTCTGACTGCAACTATGTGCAATACCGATATAGGTTCGTTTAAACAAAGGCAGTCTTTTTCTTATTTCCTGATAGTGTCATTAACTTTCTACTACCCATATTACCTGAACATGATCTAGTTCTACATGTATATATACTGATGAAAAGGCTACAAAAGTAGCACAGCATATATGCAAGACTGGTCTGTAGCCTACTATACATAGGTCGTCGTCGCATCGATCATACCAAAGCGACGCTAGCTTGTCTCTTTCCCGTAATCGCTTGCTGCATGCCCTCATCACACGCGTATAGGTCATCTGCTTTCGTGCAGGGCTTCATGGATGTGATCAGCGCCACTGTTTTTTTTTCATTTTCAAGAAAGGCTGAGCTCTACTAATCAGGAAGAGTTACATCGCTTACCATTAAATTTGGAGCAAAGTCAGACGACAAAACTTTATAAGCATGCTTTGCTAGAAAATGAGCAACCCCTATTCTGATCTCTTGGGCCTGTTTGGTTCCCTGCATCCCCCACAACCAGGCTCACGGGATGCAGGGTACCGGTGTTTGGTTCCCTGGTCATCCCCCTGGGCCTGGCTCTACACGTGCAAACCCCCCCTCCTCAACCAGGCTCCATGGAAACGCAGAGATCAGATGTTCCTCCCGGGCTTGGCTCGCTCCGTGCTCTCACGTGCGCATGCGCGTGGCGATTTCGGCCAGCGGGAGATGGCACGAACTCACTAGGTTTACCTCCCCCTTTCGCGCCATTCACCGCATATATATCCCCCTCCCGCCGCCTCCCTCTCATTCTCGTCGCTCCCCGTCTGCGCCGCCGGTAGGTGCTCCACCTCGTCCTCCTCTTGTGTGCTGGTGTTCTTCATCGATTCATGGCCTGCTCATGCTTCCCCTCTCTCTCGTTGTCTTGCAGGTGCCATGGATCTGAGGCCTCTCCAAGCAAGTGAGTTCTCCCCCTCTTCCATGTCCATTTTGTCTCCACGATTTGAAAACCCTAGCTCACTTTTTCTTCTTGATCTCGCTGCAGGCACACCAGATCTGAGTTCTTGGCTGTTCTTGAGGTATGGATCGATGTTGTTGGCTCTTTCTTTTTTTTCTTGTCTATTTTTGTTTTACCAATCGTAACTTGTGTATGTAAAATCCTCTTTTTTTTGGCTGTGCTTGCAGATCTGCCCTCCCTCACTTGTTCCTGTGCTTTTGCTGGGGTTCCTACTTGTTGACGTGGTATATTATATATCTAATCCCCCCTCTCGCCTCCCCCTTTAATTTGTAGCGTGCGGTAGTTGATCCAGCGTGCTTTTTCTGAGATTATGTGCAAGCAGATGATGATGCCATTTTTTATCTAAGCTATTGTCCAAGTCTATGATGATGACAATCTTGGTATGAGCATATGTCCAAGTCTATGATGATGTCAAATTTTTTCTGAACATATGTCCTAGTCTGTGATGATAATGGCAATTTTAATCTAAGCATTTGTCCTAGTCTATTACTGCTATTTATGTGTTGGTAGTAACTATGCCCTTCAAATCCTTTCATTTTTCTAGATGGACTTGCAAGAGAAGATATGCATGTTTTTTGCTCGTGCTGCTGCTCTTATCTCGGCTATGTATGTCCTCCTTTTTGCTAGGATTAGATTACTTCATTGTTCACAGCCTCAGCTCAGTTATGGTCCTATGAGCAAGTGGGATGAGGAGCGCCAAAAGAACTTAGACTTAATTTACAACTACAATGATGTAGAGTGTGTTAACATGCTTCGCAGAAGAAAGGCCCTCTTTTTTAGGTTGTGCAACTTGCTTAGGGAGAGAAATTTACTTATAGACACCATAAATTGTTGTGTAGAAGAGCAAGTTGCAATGTTTCTCCATATTGTCGGTCATAACCAACGCTTTAGAGTTATAAAGCAAAACTGGAGAAGGTCTATAAAGACAGTCCACCGCCATTTCAAAGAGGTGTTGTATGCTATTGGTGAACTTAGGCAAGACATGATTAGACCTCTAACCCTGTCATGTTGAGGATTCTCACCCTGAGTTGTATGGTGCTGTCATGTTTGTGCTAGGCTTCACTGACGAAGCACTGATGTGTGCTTATGGCCATTTGCTGGACAACAAGGCCTTGGTATGGTATTTGTCAAGATGCCTGACTCTCACCGTGTGCTGTGGCTGAGGACCTTCTTGGCCAAGCACTACTACATGTGAGGGGCTTGGCAGCTGGTGATTGATCCTTTTGTGCAGTGCCTGCCCCTGTTAAGGTGGCAGTTTCTGATGTGCAGTGGTGGCTTCTTTTGTGCATAACTTACTACGGCTGGTGGCTGTGTAGTGGCTTGACCTTCTCTTTTATACAGTTGATCTGATCCTACATTCTTTACCTACTAACACTAACATTGTTAGTATCTTAGATATTGTAGTGCCACTATAACCCTACATCTACTTCTATGTTGGCAATCTAACCATGTGTCCATTGCCATTGATGTGAACCTTCTGGTTCTGAACTTGATCTGAGCATATGCCTATGCTTGTGATTTCATATTTTCATTCTGAGCATACGCCTCATGCCAATGATGTTGTGTTTTTATGCTGAGCACATGCCTTATTTATGCTTATTGTCGCCTGTGATTTATTTTTCATATAATTAAGCACATGTCTATTGCCTGTGATGTATTTTTTATAGATTTGAGCACATCTCTTTTGCATGTGATGAGTTTTTCATAGATATGAGCACATCTCTTTTGCCTGTGATGAGTTTTTCATAGATCTGAGCACATCTCTTTTGCCTGTCATGTGTTTTTCATTGATCTGAGCACATGCCCATTGCCTGTGATGTGTTTTTCATACATCTGAGCACATCTCTGTTGCCTGTGATGTGTTTTTCATACAACCGAGCACATGCCTCTTTGCCAACGATGGTTACACATGCCTCCTTGTAGTTTTTTTTACTACACTTGCTACATTTTACCTTTTCTGCAGCTATGGCATGGTATGTTGTTCATCGTGGGAGGGAACCTGGTGTGTACTCCAGCTGGGACAAAGCACATGCTCAAGTGGATGGATTCAAGGGAAATTGCTACAAAAAAATACAACTCAAGAGAGGAAGCTTTTGAAGCATTCTATGGTCATGGACAACCTGTGAATCCACCTCTGTTGGAACCTGTGAATCCACCTCTGCTCGAGCTTCTTCATCCACCTCTGCTCGAACCTGCTGAACATGACCGGTTTCCTCTGTGGCACAATTCATTTGTAGTTAAAGTTGTACTAATTGTAGTTATGGCTCTAGTGATAGCTTTCCTAGTTTGGAAGTTGATGTAAATGCATGTATCCAGCAACTGAACTAGGTGTGGTAATGTTACCACTTCATGTAGGAGGTAATTGGAACTACTTGTATGTAGCCAACCAAACACACATGCCTGCATCTGGGATTTAAATGTTGCATCACATGCAGGCAACCAAACACCGTCTCAGCCCAGCCTAGTTCAACCATGCATGTAACCAAACAGCCACCCCTTGCATGCATAGAGCCTGACCAAAGGGGGCCTAGCTAGCTGATGCGAGCCAGGCTGAACTGGGAAGCCAACCAAACAGACCCTTTACGTAAACAAACCCCCTAAATCTCATCCGTGAGTGCTCTTGATTCCTTTACTTGTAGCACTGGGCAGGATCTTTTATCAGTCCCCAAATTCAAAGCCTAACAAAATATAACAATCAGTTTTCATGTTTTTTTTACCGAATCAGCAGGGGAGTCCCTACCTATATTCTTTTTTGTTTTTCCATTAAATGAAAGAATAATATTTACAAAGTTTTAGAAATACAAGGCTTTCAAGCCAAAAATAAAAAGAAGGTGACACTATACAATGAAGCTATCTCTCCAAGAAATTAGGGGTGCCTGTCTACTTGGCTTGGCCTTAGTACAAACTTGACCAAGTTGTTCATTGAAGTGCCTCTTCCAAACATTGATGTCAACCTGAGCATTATAAAAAATGACAGCATTCCTGGACGTCCATATTACCCAACATGCTGTTATGAATATTTCTCTGAATATCAAATTCCCAAAGTTGGATCTAGCTTCAATTATCATGTCAGTGAATAGGGATAGCATTTCTGAAAGTATCAGTTTTCACGGTGATTTGGGTGAGATCCATTGCATAGCTAGAAGGAGACCTCTCTATACGCAAGCAGTTCAGTCCCTTCTGCGTCAAAACAGTAAAATTGAACTCATGCCGAAGCCACTAGCACATTTCCTTTTTCATCCCTTGCTATTATCCAAAGACAGTTATTTTTTATTAATTGTACTACTAAATTTATCTATGAAACTTTTAATACTTATATATATAATATAAGATTAATTCTAGGTCTAGGTCGTGCTGGTGGAGCTTAGGTTGATCGATGAGCTAGTCCCCTCTAATAATTAGCATGTATAGCTTCACCTTCCTGCTCGGAATATCTTCCATCAGTTGATCATTAGCTACTGTATATGCACCACCGACAATCTCTGATCTCACCGAGATTATATTAGTCACAACTCACAACTCGAAATGCATTGAATCCAGTATATGTTCTGTCGACTAGTTCCATACGACCGTACTCCAAATTTTAGCTACTCCTTATTTATTCATTGATTAGTAGCAGGCGACATGCCTGTGACAGTGTATGTCCTCACGCCTATACTTATGGAGTTATGGTGATGTGTGTGCAAGCATCTACGTCTATACTGTATTCTCTAGGAAAAATCCGCAGTATACCTTGCCATTTGCCAACCCATGCATGCAAGTCGTGAATGGGCCAAAATGGTCTAGAAAGGAAAAGCGGCCCTCTCTTGCACGAATAGTCTCTTCACTTCTTGAGCTAGCCTCTTTTTTTTAGGGGAAACTTCTTGAGTTAGCTGATTCCATTCTGCTATATCTTCTAATAACGAATCTGCCGGGGAAACCGCGGGCGGTGGATAGGACCACGTTGCCCGATAGCCCGATAACCATTGGATCAGGCCAGCTCACTATCTGGTCCGTCCGATGCGGATCGGTTCGGGCCTTGCCCGCTTCATCTCAGACCCGATACATTAGGAAGATTCGCGGCCCGTCTCCTGTGTCGATCGAGCCACAGACTCCTTCCCCTCCGCCGCCACCTTCGACGCTGCCGTGGCCCGACCCCCTTCCCAAATCCCACTGCCGCATCGTCCTTCACCTCGCGCGGTCTCCAAATCGGCCGGTGCTCTCGCTTGTGCCTCCTTCTGCCGCCTCCTACTTCCTCCGCTAGCGCATTGTCGGCTCCTCCTCAACGCCGGCACTACTACTCCTTCCCGGGCCAATGCGGCGCTTTTGCGCTCTCGCGAACTTCTCCCCCACTCCGTTGTGTTTCTGCTCCATCACACCAGGTGCTTAGGTCGGCGCGGCGCCGCCTGGAGGAAGCTGGAGTGCTGGATGACACGCCGCCAGAGGCTAGACCGCCCCCTGCTCCTCACGCCAGGCTAGGTCTGGCGGCCGCGGCCTCCGCCGCAGTACGCCGTCCGCTCGTCGACGCCGCCGGAAGCCATGACGCTGAAACCGCTGGACCGACCCCTGCTCCGTGCCTCTGTCACGCCAGAAGCCGAGCTCGCCGCCGCCGCCGCGCACTAGGCGCTTGGGTCTTCGTCAGCCCCTTCGTCAGGTCCTCATCGGCCACCCAACAGGTATGCCCACTGCTCGTCCCTTTGTGCTTTGTGAATTTGTATTCGGATCTTATCTAATTTCATTTGAGCATGCAGTTCTGCATTCATTGATCTGCTTTGATTTGAATATTCCTAGCCCTTATGCTACTCACCCTCTTCTCTTCCCTTTATGCTGTGTGACATCGACCAGCTTTGAAGAACGGTGGGAGTAATTACAAGTGTATACATGTACACCAGGAAATGGGTTCCAATCTGTGAATAGAGAGGTCATGAAGGGCGATGATGTTCTACCTTTTCTGAATTGCATGCCATTCAGCAGTCCACACAGCTGCAAACTGCAAGTATCTAATTACAAGCTAGAGCTGACCCTCACGCCTCCTGCTCGATCTGGTCATTTCCAGAAAATAGAAAAGCAGATAAAGAGATAGTACTGATGCAACTGCAGACTTAGCAATATATGTTGACTGTGACACTATATCTTACCTTGTTTAGATGTCTTCAAAATTCTAAATTTTTACTTTTCATCCTATCACATCGAATCTTTGAATACATGCATGGAGCATTAAACATAAATAAAAAAATAACTAATTGCACAGTTTGGTTGTAAATCACGAGACGAATCTTTTGAGCCAAATTAGTTCATGATTAGACACTAATTGCCAAATACAAACGAAAATGCTATGGTAGCCAAATTCCAAAAGTTTTTGCATCTAAACAAGACCTAAATCTCAGTTTGGAACACAGAGACGTTTCTGTTCAAGAATATTCCGATTTCATATTAGTCATACATCTTCTCAAACTTTCAAGATTACAAATACAAAATTTAATCAGTGACTTAATCATTTTGCACAACTATTTTTCACTCTTCTCTGCATCCTTGATTTGAATTTTAGAAGCTGCTTCTCTTCGATGCAGGCCTCAACATCTGCGTTCAAATTAGATTAGCAGAAAATCTAGATAGAAGATTTCAAATTGAGAGCCATTTTTCTAGATAGAGAATTTCGAATTGAGACTTCTTACCAATCTAATATATCCCTGCATTTGCTATTGTAAGATTGGGTTAAACAAATCTAAAAATCCTAGATTACCAATGCAGTTTTTTTAAGGTTGCTACCTCCTTGCAGTAGCCGCTTTAGTTTCTGTATCCCTGTTCCTCTCAGTTTTGATTCCTCTTTTAAATAAAAAAAACTTCTGAAATCCATACAAGTAGCTACAATTGAACACAATTTTAAAAAAGATGGCATATAAGTTTACATTTGATGCCTGTATTTCAGCCAACAAGAGTGCTGACAGTATTGGTCCTTCCTTCCAAGTAACCATGATTAATCAGTTATACCACCTATGCAAGTTTGCGGCCTAAAAAATATCCTACTTTGATTTAACGGAAATTATTATCCTCTTCTCCATGAACCCCTTTTTTTCCTTATGCATTTGATGCAGTTCTACCATGATAGCTTTTCCACAAGGTTTCTAGCCACATGAAGTATTCAATAGATGAATAGATATATTATTGTTTTAGTGATATTGTGTGCCCAATATATCTACCACCTCAATAATAATTTAGTATATTTTAATTTCATGGATAACAATTTTATGCTTTTCCAACCAGTTGTAGTCGCGGTTCACCTCTTGGATTATTTTCTAATGATATGCACCTCTTTTTAGCTGTGAATTGATCCATGCTCAGCTGTCCAATTGATCCGCCCTGTCTGAACTGATATCTATTTTGACTGCTCCAAGTGATGCTTACCAGCTTGTGTGGAATATATCGTTGTTCACTAAAATCTATTAATGCTCTTACACTTTTGTGTGTTTCATAAGCAACAATTTGTGTTCACTCTTACTCGCTTTGGATACCAATGGTATTTGTTTGCTTGCGTCATATTTAGGTCATTCTAAACAACCATGGTTCTTTTCTCTTATTTACATATCAGATTAAGTAGTTTTCGCCAATGTGAGTAGTTACATATATAAAAAAGGCAACAATACCTGGGAAAGTAAGCAACAGGTCGCACCAAAGGCAGTGTCCACTGCTTATGACCCTAACCTCTGAAAAGAGAGAGTATATGATCTACATGGATTTTTCACATCAAGATATATATTCAAACCTCAATTTTTTCTACTTGGTACACCATATCTGCAATCCAGCTAAACTAATCCATGCTTGTAAATTTGCCCTGGCACACTCCGAGCTAGGTGCGGCAAAGCCGCACCGGTTTTTCTAGTGGTCTGTTGAATGGGCTGGTTGAGCTGATTCTGCAGCCGATATGACAGTAGCCACAACAACATCATCACAAGCCCACATGGACCATGGTGACCACTCAGCCACGCTTTGGATGCGCGGGCTGCTCTCATTGAGGAGCCTATTGCATTTTTTTTTTTGAGGAAGCCTATTGCATATAACTGCACTGGGCTCCAATCGGTTCCGGCCCAATAGAAGTCCTACCAGTAGCCGGCGTCTATGCCAATGGGGCTGCAAATTAACCAGGCGGGCCGGGCCCATTAAACTTGAATAACACTGAATGACGAAGATGGACTGTATTTTACACCATCCTATATACTTGTCCAATTTTGCTAAAAAAAAATACTAGTCCAAATTTTTGAATTAACCGCAACATCACTTACAAGCCATTTATACATGCATTAGTTCTTTACTTAGCTAGTAACATCCTGCAAAATTGCGTTACAGGTATTTGCAGTAGCTCCGCTAGATCGTTTGATCAATTTATTAATTTATTAATAACGGTGCATCACCGTCCTCGTCAAGTACAACGGAATGAATCATCATTAGGGCCTGTTTGGAACAAAGGAATGCAAAACGGAGGAAAGGAAAAAAAACGCAGGAATAGAGTATAGGTGTATTGAGAAAACAGAGGAATGGAAAATCACAGGAAAATATAGATAGAGGTGTTTGGAACGTAGGAATTCAGAACAGTAGAATCAAATAAATTATAGAAGCTTAATCGTGCAAGCTGCAGAGCAGCAGAGATCAGACAGTGACGTGCACAAGGTAGCCAACGTCTATAAGCAGCTTGGTTGTCTCGTACTTCGTGAAGGAAGAGAAAACCTGAGCTCAGATTGGATTTTTGTTTTCCTTTGAAATAAGAAGCCTGCAACAGTGTTCCATAGGAAAGGAACCAGAGAATCCTTTGATCCAAACGCTATTCTCAGGAAACTTTCCTCCGTTTTTATTTCCTCTACTTTTCCTACGAAAATACTCCATTCCAAACGAGCCCTTAGGAAAGAAGAAGAATGTGCAATGAAATGAAGCGTATCTATCATCTTACACCTTGATTTGGAGTTAATGTGAGAGCCAAGAACTATGAGCGATTATCAAGTACTAAATTTGCTTTCATATATAGTTCTAGATACTAGAAGCCAGTAGGTCACTTGACACTTGTCTACTGGCTTCGTACATATTGAAATTGAATGTTTCTATATCAATTGCTCTGATGGGGAACTTTTCTTAATAAAGAGAACAGCTGGTCGACAAGACGACAAGTCATGCTTTAAAATGAAAATGGCTGTAAAGCCAGCCTCACGCCGTCCTGCCGCTTCTTCAGGTCCAAGGAGGCCCAGGGCCTTCGCCCAAGTCTCCAATGACCACTACCAACTTGGAACGGGCAGGCCAGCCAAGGCACACCACAGCCCCAAGTCCAGACTCCGCACCAAACGTCCACACCACCTTGCCTCCACTTGGGTTACAAGCTCACGCAATTGAGCTCGGCTAAAAATGGCTGACAGTCAAAAAAAAAATGAAAATGGCTTTGTTGAATTGTTTGCTTCAAAAAGATGTGTATTGAGTAAGTAGTCATGACATACTCTTCCACATAGCAACAAATTGGTTTTAACCATTGAGTTTCTCAAACCTCTCAGAAGTATTTTTAAAGCAAATCAGTCGACCTTGACGGACATGGTCATGTGCGGGTCAGGGCCGCCTAATTGTGAGTGTGTTCGGCCGCGCTTTGTGAGGTATATATGCATCCAGTCCAGTTTGAATTAAGCCCATGGTGACCCATGTATGTGCTGATGTGAGTTTGTGATGGGATTTAATCTCAACCTTGGTTCTCGACGATACCACCATCTTTGTGTTAATCATTTTTACTTTTATATGAAGCAAGGCCAAAAGCGTAAGCGAATTGAGTGTGTGGCTCACTTGGTGTGCAGAGTTAGAAGGTTGCAGCCATAGAGAATATAGGTTTGCCTTAATCTTTAGAAGATATATTCTAGGTGACCCCTAAAATAACAATGTTCATCAGGATCCAATACCAGAGTTAGGTACGTTGCTTCATTGGGTGGCTCGGTGGTAATGCCATTATTACATTGCAATTTGCATCCCCCGTACTGTTTATATGCATCAAATTTTCAGATGGAACAGTGCTAGTGGGAATAATGCCACAGTGGTATAACTTCCGAGTGGGACGGACGGCTACAGAAGATGTCAACGGGCAACTAATCATAATTGGAAAGAGAAGAGAGGAATGGTCATGGTCCCGGCGGAGAGGCCATGGGACGCCGCCCGCTGCCCACATGGACCACATAATTTGATCCATGATATTTCAGGACGTGATGAGAGTTTAAAAAGCTTTGAGAACAACCAACCAGTTTGGACTTTGGGCCCCAAATAAATCACACTGCTGGAGTCAACAACCCCCAAAAAAAACGCAGATGAGGTCAATATATATGACATAGTGCTACTAGTAATTAGGATAGAGGCATAGAGGGGTTGTATTTGTTCGATTCGCTGAAAAGACAGACTGAAAAGTATTGTTTACTGATTTGTTATAAGAAAAAAAAAACACCGTGCATGACTGATAAGTTGATACGAACAGGTTGTCAACTTCGCCTCATGTCAGCCATCATGTAGCTAGTGAGACGTTACGAGGAGGAGGAAAGGAAACAGCAGCAGGCCATCGTCTAATTGTGCAGGAGTGCAGGTGTGCGTGCCTGCCACCTAATTGCCATCACTCCAGGATGGCACGAAACAGAAACAGGCGATGGATAGCATTGATGCGGCCGGGTTTTTTTCTACTGGCATTTCTTTTTCTGGCATGAACACATTCGGCTTCCCGCACAACCACTGCACCTGCACGAGGAGAGGAGATGGGCCTCGGCTGGGCCTGGGCGCCTGGGCCTTCCCTCCTGGTCCCTCCTCCCTGGCCGGCTGCTGGTCCCTGCTGTGTTTATTGTGCACACACACAGCACAGTACGGTCGTACTAGAGCACAGTACGATGTGTCTGACTTGGGCTCAGGTCAGAGCCCGGATTCAATGCCGGCAGCGGACATGTCCGTGTCCGAGTCCGACCCACCGAACGGCTGGTCGCCCGCGACTAGAGCGGAGCCCATTAATTGCAGGCCCTCCAGCCTTCAATGAACAACGACTTGATTGCTTTTCTTTTTCTTTTTCTTTTTCTTTTAATAAACGGATGACCTGATTCTGATATGCCGCTTCGTCTAGGATGTTAGTGATGTTTGGTTGGAGGAGTTAAAGTTTAACAAAGATTGTAGCACTTTCGTCTTATTTGATAAAAAGTTTCTAATCTTGAACTAATTAGGTTTAATACATTCGTCTCGTAAATTACTCCTAATCTGTGCCGATATGCATGCAATTAGTCTACATTTAGTACTCCATGCATTTAAGGGAACATTAATATGACGGGAGTTAAACTTTAACATACTCAAACCAAATCGGGTCTTAAATCATGCCGCCGCTTCATTTTGAAATGCTAAATTTCAATGGAGTACGTATATGTGCAAGTTGTGCACAGGCTGTACAGCACATAGTAGATTCGATATTTATGGAGATGGAAGGATGTCGCCACAATCAACCAAGATAGCCCTGTCTTAGGGCCCATTTGAAAGATGTGTTAAAGTTAGACTAATTAGGTTTAATAGATTCGTCTCGTAAATTACTCCTAATCTATTCGACATACATGTAATTAGTCTACATTTAGTACTCCATGTATTTGCCGCAACATTGATGTGATGGGAGTTAAACTGAATGATTCAGAAACAAACAGAGCCTTACTGTAGGCGTATGTACTGTAGTACAGGAAATAGGAGTAGTAGGAGCGTTGGACGCCTCCATCCATCATCCTGTCACAGTACTGTACGCTGCTGGGTGCTGGCTACTGCAGCATTTGCTGGTAGCAAGCGGAGGCGGAGGCTTTACCACACGAGCAGCAAGGGGATCCTTGCCATGGAGGCAGAGGCAGGATAGATCATATATCATCATACTAGGGACTAGCCGATTAGGGACTAGAGAGGGAGGAATAATAATATGGAAAGAAAGAAGAAGAAAGCTGAGGCCGGCCGGGTCGGTGCGGTCAAACTCGCGCGGTCGGTACAGTGGTAATGGCTGCTGCGGTCTCTTGAGCGATAGATAGATGCGATGCTCGTGCTGCTAGGCGGGCTCGGCTGTGCTGTGTGGTAACGACTGTGGCTGTGTGCTGACAGGTCAATTTCGCAGAGATGCATGCATGTCTTTCGCAGCATCCCGATGATGAGAAAGGAAAAGGCCAAAGTGCACGGCAGTCTCGGTCTCGGCAGAGCAAAGAAGCCAAGATTACTGTATGTTGAACGACGACGACGACGACGAGGAAGAAGCATTGCATGCCGCGCGCGTATGTACCCAGAGCAAGCAGAGACCGTGTCCGTACTACCCCAGGACAAAAGCTGGGCGGGAGGCCGATGGGTGGAGCCGAGGCCGGTCGGCCGGCATCATCAACCAGGCATCATGGATGATTAGTTTTCGCCGCGTACGGCGAATCTGGAGAGAACTAACCGTAACCGACCATATCGAGGTGAGGCGGCGTCGCTGCCTTTGATTAGGGCCTCGTTTAGATGAGAGAACTGGGGAGAAAAACACTGTATCAGAATTCCTGTAGCATTTCGTTTGTATTTGGTAAAAATTATTCAAATTTTGACTAACTAGGCTTAAAATGTTCGTCTCATAAAGTACAACAAAACTGTGCAATTAGTTTTTGATTTCATCAACATTTAGTACTCCATACATTTGCCGACATTTTGATGTGACGGAAAATCTTCTTTTTACATAGTAAAATTTGGGGAAGAATTGGGAAACTAAACAAGGCCTAGGATCGATCTCGCTGCTAGCAACTAGGAGCCGCTAGGAGTAGCTAGTGTATCTGCATTCATCGTGGTCTTGTTTAGTTGCCAAAATTTATCCCCAAATTCCACTATGCAAAAAGAAGATTCTCCATCACATTAAAATGTCGGCACATATATAGAGTATTAAATGTAGATAAAATCAAAAATTAATTGCACAGTTTTGTTGTACTTTGCGAGACGAATATTTTAAGCCTAATTAATCAATATTTGGACAATTATTACCAAATAAAAACAAAATTGCTACAGTGTGACGGGACATTTACTATGCAGAATTTGGTCCCCAAATTTGGGATCTAAACATGGCCCATCTATCCGAATGAAGGCAAACACCGATCGAGCCCTACGTGGCCAGATCGGCGCTGATCGTGCATATATATGCAGGTGGTGTGAGGGATCGGGATCGGGATCGGATCAGACGGGCATATCCATCGATCTGCTGTCACGTGCTTTCGGGCCCAAAGAAAGCTCCAGTCCAAGCCTATTATGCTCTACTAGTACAGTACTTACCAGACGATCGGAATGGAAGGCAAAAGGCAGCCGAGACCGATCAAGATTCGAGAGACGACGACGACGACCAAAACTAAAGGCAGCTGGCATGCGACAACAGTACTTGCAACAAGGCACGAGATCGAAGACCGCCTGCGTGGCTTCAGCGATTTCCGTGGGCGGAGCCGGGCGCGCGAGATGGAGACGACAGACAGATCAGCGCACACGCCCGTTGATTTCCTGCCGGTGCCGAGCTGCCGCCTGCCGGCCGGCCGGGAATCTCCGCGCGCACAGCCTGCCCAACCCATCGATCCTTGCCTCCGCTCCCATCCATCTCCTCCTTCGTTTCGTTCCCGGCCCGCCCGCCCGCCCGCCTGCATGGCGTAACATGCGCGCCGCGCCAGCATGAGCGCCAGCACGAATAAGCCGAAAGTACCGTGGACTGATTTACCGTGAGAGAAAAATACTGTTGGTTGGCTGAAAATAAGTGGTTGAAAGATCAAACGAACAGGCTGGACCAAACATGCATCCAACCAAACATGGCCTCCACGAAATCTGGTTTCTCGATCACCGGTTGCTCAAAAACAAATGTGATACCGCAGTTACAACATATGAATTCCACACGTACGCCTCATGCAGTGACGACTGGCCTCTCCCGTCCCTGTGTGTGTGCGTGTGTAGCGCAGAAATAAATTTACCTAGGTTGTCACTCAATTATCAAAACCAAACCAGGATATTTCACCCTCCCCAACCCCTGCACAATGTTTGCGCGTTGCGACACGCCCTCGGCCATGTCAGGCTGACCATCGGGCTCTCATTTCATCGGTGTGCAAGGTGACCCATACGTACCCCCTCCGCCCGGATGATTATCCTCCCTGTGGTCCTCATCTGCGTGACCACTCCTCTCTCTCTCTCTCTCTGGCTTTTTCGCCGCTCCTCTTCATGTGCCACCGAGCTCATCCCTTGAGTTCTCCCCGAGAATTGGCATGCCAAAAACTATCCATGAGATTCTTATGGGAGCTACTTGTGGGAGAAAACTAGAGGTGGTGGCGTGGGAGCAGGAGGGACAAGGTTCACGGCCGGTCGGGGAGGTGGACGTACAGGCGGCGGTGTAGGAACTCGTGGAGGCAGGCAAGGCACCGGCGCTGGACACGGTGTTGGCGCCAGCTACGGTTTCAACTACAGCGATGACGGTACGCGCTTCGATGGATCACGGTTCAATGCCAACCTGGGTTCTCAGCCGAATTTCGGTCCGGGTTGGGATTATGAGTGGGGTCGACGAGGACGGCATGGTGGTGGCAACGGTGCTCGAGAATGGAACGGAGGATTTCGTCACGGTCGTTTTCAACGGAACAACCAACAGCGTTTCCCACAAGGACCGCCACAGGAGCAGACGCAATTCCCTCAGGTGCCGAACCAACAAATGCAGCAGATGCCGAACCAATTCACGCATCAGGCTCCTCAGGTTCTCCAGACCTCTCCGGGCACAGTGGCTCAGGCACCGGCACCACAGTCTGGGCAGGGGCTGCAGCATCAGCAAGTGGGAGGTGTTCAGCAACAGCAGATGCAAGGGAAAGGGACTGCAGTACTAGAGCCTAGCGTGGCCAAGGTAGACAAGCAGCCATTTTTACACGGTTCATGTTCAGCTGCAGGTACAGTGGGTGCCTCGGTTGACAACTCAATCGTCACTGTGACTGGGTCTGGTGTTGCAGATGTGAACCAGAAGGTTGTCACGACCAAGATTTGTAGGCGTTGTGGTGTCAAAGGACATCTGATGTCCGAGTGTACAACCATAGTTTTCTGTGAAATTTGCAAGAGCACTGACCATGCCTTGAGTCAGTGTCCGATCCCTAAGCAACCAAAACCAATAGCACAGCTAATCGGCCAGGCAGTGGATGCACTTGCTGGTTTTTATATTCCTCATACACCAATTCAATCAACCAAGAGAGATTCTAAACTGGCGCTTGTATCGACTTCTGGAAAAAATTGTCTGAGGAAGAGGTGGTGGCCTATTTGCGTGTTCTTGTTTCAGACACTTTCAATTGGGAGGTGCAAAGACTTAGTGACTCTAAGTTCAAGGTTCTTTTCCCCACAAAGGGAGATCTTACAAAGATGACAAAATTCAATGCCGAGATAAGAGAAGGTGTCACCCTCAAGTTTCAGGAATTGAAGGAAGATGAAGAATACTTTGGACATGCACTACCCGTGGTCTGGATGCGAGTCTTGAATCTACCATCTATCTTGAGAGAATATGTCATCTTGTGGGCACTCGGGACACAGTTTGGTGTCACACAAGATGTGGATATGGTGACTACTAGAGCGAATAGTTTCGGGCGCTTTGCAGTAGCGGTTCTAGAACCCAAAGCAATACCAACCAAGCATGATGTCATCATCGGGAATAGAAAGTTTCAGTTGATTTTCCAAGTTGAACCGTATTTGCCAAATGTTGGGTTGCGGAACATATGGAACAATCAGAAATGTGAGAATGAGGACCATGGAAACGGGACACCGAAGGATACAAAGATGAAGGAAACAAAAAATAATGATGGCACCTCTTTTTCAGGCGCAACGGAGGGAAATGCAGCAAGCATGAGTTCAAGTGGAAAAGAGGACTTAGCACCTGATGCACAAATGGATCTTGATCTTTCGGAGGATGTTTTGCTCGGTGAAGAAAATGATCTTGGTGAAGCAGCTCGTGACTTTGTGGGAGTTAAAAAGGGTCACTCGGTGGAGGTTAGGACTGCAGCGGCACTCTCTTCGTCGGCACCAGCACGCATACTGCAGCGAACCTCGCAGCTAGCTGAGTTGGGCGGGAAGGCTGCGCTTCAGGGCGCCACACCGCAGCTCTCTGTGGGGACGTCGACACAGCCCGGGTGTGACCAAAAGCTGGGGAAGGTGCCTTTGTCATCCACTGCAGGCGCAACCGATGGTCCCCATGGAAACTCCAAACAATCATTTATAGCGAGTATTGATGATCAAATGGAGGCATCGGTGGGGCAGTTTGTTGGGGCAACAGAAGGAGAAGTTGCGGATGGTACACAACACCTTGGTGCACTTCTTGATGCCATGATTGAGGCCGGGGTCCAAGCGGATGGTGTTCCAGAAAAAGAATTGGGCAGTGTGATGACAATGGCTGTTCTGGCAGATGGAGAGCTCACTCCAGTACGGCGTAGTAAGCGCAATGTAGATGTGGCTGATGTGGACTCACTTGAGAAGGCAGAAAAAAGGGTGGCCGTCAAGAATCTTGAGGGAACCCAAGGTAAACCGTTTGTAAATTCAGTTTGTGCATTTTCTAATATTCATATTGAGAAGAACTTAGGGGGTCTAGGCATTACTTTGGGTGACAATGATGTTTTAATACAAGAATCTATTACTTTTATTAAGGATTTTGAGAGAGATAGATTGACACCTTCTAATGTTGTAAACTTATCTGAGAACGAGATTGATGGTGAAGAGGATGAGATCGATCCTGACATATCCACCTTAAGTCGACTCTGTGGCGACTTAACGGAGGAGGTGATGGATGATAATAGTGTGGACCTTGATGGAGTACTTGTAAATGTACCCATCAAGGTGGCAAAAAGTAAAAAGAAAAAGAAGCCTCTCAATAAGAATACAGCGGCAAAGAAAAAAATCTTGTTCTAATGAAAGGTGTTTTCTGGAATTGTAGAGGGTTACGAGACTTAGCTAAACATATATTTTTACACGATGTGGCTGATGATAATAAGCTTGATTTTATAGCTCTATCAGAAACCAACAAAAATAGTTTCTCGACTCAGTGTCTGGAAAATTTTTGCGCGGGGGCTGATTTTGTTTGGCATTGGCGGTGTCCTCGGGGTATGTCCGGGGGATGCTAATGGGAATAAATCAAGGTTCATTTGAATTAGAGAATGTTGTGGATGGAGAGTACCATATCAAGTTTGTCTTAAAAAATAAAGTAGACAGTTTTCGATGGGCTCTTCTATCTGTTTATGGTGCAGCACAAGAAGAGCATAAAGAAAACTTTCTATCAGAGTTAGTACGAGCTTGTACTAGCTGTGGAGATCTACCTTTCTTAGTGGGGGGAGATTTTAATATTATTAGAAATCCATCCGAAAAAAACAATCCAAGATATAATGACAAATGGCCACTTCTTTTTAATGCTATTATTGAAACGTTGAATCTAAAAGAGATTGAGATGACGGAAAGGAAATATACGTGGGCTAATTATGCAGAAGTGCCAACCTTTGAAAAGTTGGACCGTATTTTGGTAACAACAGATTGGGAACAAAAATTTCCGTTAGCTTCCGTTCAGGCACTCACCCGAGAAATCTCAGATCACACACCACTGTTGCTAGATGGGGGCGAACCATCCCATAGAGGCAATGCTAGGAATTTCAAATTCGAGCTAGGATGGCTAACACGAGATGGTTTCTTTGACCTAGTGAAAGAGGTTTGGGAATCTGAGAATAGGGGTCGGTCACCTATGGAACGTTGGCAATGTAAAATAAGAAGATTGAGACGCTTCCTTAGAGGATGGGCTAGGAATTCAGTCTCACAAAACAAGAAACACAAATCCACTCTCTTGGCTAACATAGATATCTTAGATAGAAAGGCAGAGACTTGTTTGTTGTCTCTGCAAGAGGAAAATCTTAGACATCATCTAAAAGAACAATTAACTAAGTTGTTAAGAGAGGAGGAGATTTACTGGCTCCAACGATCAAAAACAACAAGGTTATTGCAAGGAGATGATAACACTAAGTATTTCCATCTGGTGGCCAATGGGAGACACAGGAAAACAAAAATTGTGCAGTTAGAACAGGAGCAAGGGGTTATTGTCGGAGATGCAAACCTGGAAAATTTCATAACCAATTACTACAAAGGACTGTTTGGACCTCATATACAGAATTCTTTCTCAATGGACGAGACTTTGAGATATGATATACCTCAAGTGTCGGAGGAGGAGAATCAAGTATTGACGGCTCCATTCAGTGAGGAGGAAGTTAAAATGGCAATCTTTGATATGGAACACAACAAGGCTCCCGGCCCGGATGGTTTTCCCGCTGAATTTTATCAATTATTTTTGGGAGATTGTGAAGCCAGATTTGATGAGCTTGTTCGTTGAATTTCATAGCGGGAGATTGCCTATTCATAGCTTAAATTTTGGGATTCTTACTTTATTACCAAAGGTCAATGATGCGGTCCGGATCCAGCAATTTAGACCAATATGTCTCTTAAATGTAAGTTTTAAAATTTTCACAAAAGTTCTAAATAATAGATTATTGAAAGTGGCAGATAAGTTGATAGGGCCATCTCAAACGACGTTCATTCCAGGTCGTTATATAATGGAAGGAGTTGTAACCTTACATGAAACAATTCATGAGCTACATAGGAAAAAAAGATGCTATCATCCTAAAACTAGACTTTGAAAAAGCTTATGATAAACTGAAGTGGCCCTTCATACAACAAGTTCTTCGAATGAAAGGATTCTCACCAACTTGGTGTCAATGGATGTCGAAAGTTATTTTTAGAGGGAGTGTTGTAACACTCCGGTATTACGCAATGCATTTGCATGGCAATCATACTGCATGGCATTTCATATCATCATAATCATGTGTGATCATGTTATAATTTGAATCAAATAAAAGCTTGAAAATGATATATGTGATGAAATATATTAATGTGATAATCACATTACACCAAAAATCTTGCAACTATAAATTTTACATCACTTGGAACCTTAGTTCAATTTTTGGAGCAGCTAGATGACTCAAATTTTGTCAAAAACCTGTTCAAAAATATTGAGTAAAAATATTCAAAAATATCCCCTATTTTAGATTTTATTCTGCCATTCAAAATCTATTAGGAATTTTTAGTTGGCCCCTTAATCAAAGTTGTAGAGAATTTAATTCTGAGCAACTTTTATTTTTGGGTCAATTCCAGAAAATGTCTTCTTCTTGTTCAAAATGTGGTTTGAAGTTTGTTTTGCATTGAATTGAAATTTGGAAAATTCAAAAATATTTAAAATGGCTTAACAGGCCGCCGCCCCGGATTCGGCCCGCTGGCCGAATCGGCCCGCGCCGCTCTCCGCGCGCGCGCCCGCGCGACGCAGGCGGCCCGGACCGTGACCACCCGGCCTCCCTCCTCCTCCCGCGCGCCGCGCGCCTCGCTGGCCGCCGCGACAGGGCGCGTTCGCCGCGTGTCGGCCATGCGCTGCCGCCGCTCGCCGCGCGTCGCCTCCTCTCTGCCCTCCCGCCAGCTCGAGCGCGCTCAAGACCGCCTGCCCGAGCCCTCCTCGCTCCCTCACTCCCACCCTCGCTCGCCAGCCGCTCCTTCTCTCCCAAACCGAGCGGGCGAACGGCTCACCGCCGCGAGCTCTGACTTCGCTCCCCCGTTCCGACGTCGGCAATCCACCACCGTCGAATCCATCTTGCACCGAGCTCCGCCCCGTCCTCCCCTCCTCCGAACAAGCATCGCCATCCCCTCGTTGGCCACGGTAGGGCCCAATTTCTCCCCGCCTCGCCGCGCCACCGCGACGGTGCCGCCGAGCTGAGCTTCTCCACCGCCTCACTCGCCATCTCTCTGCCCTCCCGCACCGCCTTCGCTTGTTGGCCACTCCTTGGCGACTGTGTTGCGCATCTTGGTTGGTCACGGGTTGGCCGGAGCCGGCCGATTGGCCGCGACCGCCGCCGCGACGTCGAAGCCGGGAACGCCGGCGACCGCGCACGGGTTTCCCCCCCTCGGTGGGCTGGACCGCGCTGTGGGCCGCGCCCCTAACAGGCCGGCTCGGTCCTTTTCCCGCGCGCGCAAGCCGGGCCGCGACGGCCATGGGCCGCTTGTTTTCCCGGACCGGCCCAGCGCCGTATAAAGAAATCCATTTCCATTTTCTTTTTTATTATCCTTGATAAAAATGCTTTGGAAATTATTTTGGCAGTCATTTCAGCTCCAAAAATTATGAAATAAATTTCTCTAGATAAAATGGAACCAGATCTATGATATACAATTATTGCATGTCAAATGTGAGATACTTTTCTGTAGAGTTTTTAATTAACTATTGAAATGGCTGTTTTCTTGTTAATTGCTTAATAAATCCTAAAAAAATTAGAAAAATATGATTCCAAGTTTATTAATCTTTTTATGCCATGTACTTGCTAGGGAAATTTTATCTCATGCCTGTTCTATAGAAAAATGTATAAGTGTAGTTCAAATGCTTTATATCACTAATATTTGTTATTTTTGTTATTTAAATAAATTTGAATAGAACATGCAAGTGGCAATGGTCATTCACTACTTCTCGCCTGATGCTTTTACTGGAGATGATCGCGAGCTGGCACTTTATTTCAAAACGCTGTGTGTGTGCGTGTTTTAAACTAATGCTTCCGCTACTTTTATTCGAAACTGGTTTGTAATAACTATGTTTAAACTCCGATGTATTTTGTGCCGCGAACTTCTATGTAACTTATGACGGTGACCGCTAAACTAAGTACGATCTTGGCTGTGATGTGAAATGGTTTGAAATCCGTCGAGATTTCACGGACTACCGGGTTATACGGGCTTAAGTTTGTTAAATCGCCCTTCTGTTGGATGATTTTCTTACTTAATTTCGTATTATTGGGCGGTTCTGTTACAAGTGTTGCGGTGCAAGTCAACAATAATGTAGGCCACTATTTTCAAACTAGAAAAGGAGTGCGTCAAGGGGACCCACTATCTCCTATCTTGTTTAATATAGTGGTAGACATGTTGGCTGTCCTTATTTCAAGAGCTAAAGAGGTGGAACAAATTAAGGGGGTGGTTCCACATTTGATAGATGAGGGACTTTCGGTCCTCCAGTATGCGGATGATACTATTATCTTTATGGATAATGATCTAGAGAGGGCTAAAAACATGAAGCTCCTGCTTTGTGCTTTTGAACAATTATCAGGACTCAAGATCAATTTTCATAAGAGTGAATTATTTTGCTATGGTGCGGCCAAAGCCACTCAACTTGAATTTACACAAATCTTTGGGTGCAACGTAGGATCGTTCCCGTTCAGATACCTGGGAATTCCTATGCACCATAAAAAACTTTTGAATAAGGACTGGAAATATGTTGAGGAAAGATTCCAAAAAAGACTCAATTGTTCGAGGGGCAAGATGTTATCAGTAGGAGGGAGGCTTGTTCTAATCAATTCTGTTTTAAGTAGTCTCCCAATGTTCATGTTATCCTTTTTTGAAGTTCCAAAAGGGGTTTTAAAGAAACTAGATTACTATAGATCACGGTTTTTTTTGGCAGAGTGATGAACATAAGAAAAAATATAGATTGACTAAGTGGGAGGTAGTTTGCACACCGAAAGACAAGGGGGGCTAGGGGTCCTAAATTTAGAAACTCACAACAAGTGTCTCCTTAGCAAATGGTTGTTTAATCTATTAAATGAAGATGTGGTTTGGCAGCAATTGCTTAGGAATAAATACCTAAGGAATAAAAGCTTGACACAGGTTCAACACATGCCCGGGGATTCTCAATTTTGGGCTGGCCTTATGAAGGTTAAGATGGAGTTTCTCTCATTGGGCAAGTTTGATCTAGGTGACGGTTCTCAAGTGCGATTTTGGGAAGATTCATGGATAAGAGCACGTCCACTAAAATCGCTCTTTCCCGCACTTTATAATATCGTGAGAAAGAAGAATGCATCGGTAAATTCAGTAATGTCTATGATACCTTTAAATGTAGCCTTTAGGAGATCTCTGACATGTGTTAATTTGCAAGCATGGCACAATATTGTGGCCATGGTGGCAAATATACAATTAACGGCAGTGGCAAGGGGATAGAAAATGTTGTTTTTGTTCCTCCAACGAGTCTATTCAACACCTATTTTTTGACTGCCATTTTGCTAAGTTTATTTGGAGAATTGTTCAGATTTCTTTCAATTTACCACCGCCAACCAGTGTACACAATATTTTTACAGGCTGGTTGGAGGGGATAAATAGAAAACTGAAATCTCAGATCATTGTAGGTGCAAGTGCTCTCTGTTGGGCGGTTTGGCTAACCAGAAACGATATAGTTTTTAACAA
This sequence comes from Saccharum hybrid cultivar R570, assembly GCA_038087645.1. Lineage (NCBI taxonomy): Eukaryota > Viridiplantae > Streptophyta > Magnoliopsida > Poales > Poaceae > Saccharum > Saccharum hybrid cultivar. The sequence continues at coordinate 98,410 of JAQSUU010000056.1, read as the reverse complement.
GATTGTAGCATCATCTTACTTGCAGGCTATCTTCAGGGGGATTTACTGGACCAGGTTCTGGTCTCTGTTACAGAAGGAGGAGGAGGATTGCCATTTGATGAAGATGGGGTGTAAGACCATTGAGATAGTTGCAATGGAAGTATTTGCTAGACACGGTTGGAGCTTTAGAAATAGACTCCCTAGCTAGTACTGGTTTTATTAGTTCTTTGTTTTTCTTATGGTGCAAAACTTTGTCTTTAAGATACCTTGGACCGTTCCTTTCAGTTTTGTAATAACGAACAGCTATATGCATTAATTGATGCAGAAGCTAGGATATTAATATATTCCCCTTTCTAAAAAAAAGCTTTGATTCAAAGCATGCTTTAAGTTGTCCAAAACAGGACCTTAAAAGAGTCCTCCTCTGAAAAGCAATTGTTAGAAACAATCTAAGAGGTATGTCTGTCTCTGTTAATAGTCATTTCCAGAGACGTCCTTCTTAACAGGCTTGCATTTGAAAATCAATTTACAGATACTGTTGTTTTTGGGACCGTCTCGATAAATGGACTGATTGCCTCTAAAAATTATCAACCATTTTTGGAGATGATGACATTTTCTGACTACCTCATATAAAAGAGGTTGTCTTAGTACCGCATTATCTTTGTCGAAAAAACATGTCACTCTAGTTTTATTTGAAGTTAAACTATTTTATGTTTGATCAACTTTATACATAAGCTTGACAACATTAATGAAATCGTATTTCAGGATGAGTCAAATGGTAGTCATTTTATATAATATAAATATTAATAACCTTTTTACATAAACTTAATGGAAATTACTATAATTTATAACTTATGATAAAACTACAATGATATTTTTTATGGAGGGAGTGATTACCCTCTACTACTAATTCTTTCATTTTAGGTTACAAAGGCCAAAAGCACAACAAAGTTGTTTGGTTTGAGACCAGGTCTGGGAAGGCTGGCCCTGTTCGGCAGGCTGTTTTTTGGCTTATAAGCCGGCTGTGGCTGATTTGCTGTGAGAGAAAAACACTGTTCCACGGCTGATAAGCCGTGCTGATAAGCTCAGCCGAACAGGGGGGCTGACTCAAACAGGTTAGATCCAGTCCGAGGCGTTGAAAATCAACGGCCATGGTGATCTGGCTAGCCAGGCAAGTTTCCCAGTCTCCCCATCAAACATGCCCAACATGCTGGGGAAAAAAAGTACTTGCGTAAGCTAGGAGTAGTAGTACCATTTTGCCAAAAAAAAACCCCCCGAGACGAAGTTATTGAGTGATGAAATCAATCAAGATGCAGGCTTAGCTTTCAACTAACATGAGATGCAATTTAATACTGCTACTATACTGACTCCTACTATATCCTGATGGTAATCTAGACTTTGGTGGTGGACTCCGGGGATAACATGGATTATTAGTTATGGCAACCTCCTCTCCAACCACTCTGTGGTTTGTCCACACACCAACTTGTTGGAATAATAATTTTTACTGCTAGCTCTAGCTGGAGTAGCTCACTGGACAAGCAAGTCTGACGACGATGGAAAGCAGCACTAAACAATGGACTGAGAGTAGGCTGAGTAGCCAACAAACTAGGCCACTAGTTAGTAGTTATCGGATTAGGTTGGGTTTAGTTCGCGAAAAATTTTAGCTTTGTTTACTGTAACATTTTCGTTTGTATTTGTCAATTAGTATCCAATCATAGATTAATTAGACTTAAAAGATTCGTCTCGTGGTTTTCTATCAAACTGTGTAATTAATTTTTTATTTATCTACATTTAATGCTCCATACATGTATCTAAACATTTGATGTGGCGGGGTATCTTAAAAAAAAATTTAGAACTAGACATGGCCTTAGTTTAATCAGGACCGGGGTAGTGTAGACGGCCGCAGGGAGCCCTTTCACTATTTAACTAATTAATTTGCAGGTTAATTAGTCAAAGAGGGCGATGGGTTTGTTGGTTGTCGATGGAGGAGCTGGTCTTCCTGTGGGCACCCGCCGCAGAACTATTTTATGCATAGGTCGATGCGGCTGCCTGTATATATTGCTACGTGTACGCAGGTGTCTGCGTCCTCCTAGATCGATGCCACCTCCGGCCACCTTGCCAATATTGGAATGTCTCGGTAGCATGCGTGTCACGATCTTTTGCTCTGGCATGCATGATCATCTGATCCTGGGTGTGTGTTTTTTTTGAATTACACAAGTTCAGACACAGACGCCCAACACGTACGCCTATGAATACACGTATGTAAATCCTACCCTATGAGCACTTCTAGAAAACTGTACCGGCACATCTCAAAATTGACGAAGTCAGCGTCGCCTACCACTATTAAAAGCACAACGCCGTTCAATTCTAAAATAAATTCAAAAAAAATGCAAGCGTCCGTGCAAAATCGAGGACTTAAACCCGAGTGACCTAACATAAGAAACCTAACCAACTGAGCTAGGCTCAGTTCGTCTGTTGGGTGTGTTGTCGCCTCACAGATTGAGACTAAGATAGCTCTGCGCTCTTGAATCTTGACTTTCAGGCTTTGGATTTCAGAGTTCAGAGTTCAGACCTTGCAAGTCTCGTGTTCAAGTACTTGGTTTCACACTTAACAGTAAACATCATTGCGATTGGCAAGTTTACGGAGGTTATTGCTATCCTCATTGAAAATAAGGATGCGTTTCATCGGATGGCTACGGACTCACTCCAGTCTGTTTGGTGTGACTCACACTCACCTCTCGAGTCACACGAAGTTTGACTCCAAGAGTTTGTCAAATCAACTTAGCATCAATCTATTTTTAGCAAAACAGAAAAAATTATGCTCCAACAGTTTGGCATCCAACTCGGCAAATTTTAGCAACTTGGCAAATCTCCCCCCTCCATGCGCATATTTGTGCGCTGAGCGCGAACGCGCATCGCTCGCGCATCCGGCTTCGCGTGCATATTTAAGCAGGGCTCTTCGTTTCTTAGCAGGACTCTTCGTTCGCTTAGCGGGTCTCTTCTTATTTTACCAAGTCCAAATGACAAACTTTTGGAGAGAGTCTATTTTTTCACTTGCCAAATATTTTAGCGAGTTGTCAAATCACGATATTTGCCAAGTGAATTTTGGCAAACTCTTGGAGATGCTCAGTAGGCTGACACGCCATCCAAAGAGCAAAATGCAATCTGCTAGTACATGGCTATAATTTCCAGTCCCATAATTTCCAGAGGTTCTTGACCTAATACATGCCTTCCAAAAAGGCTCTAATCCATTTTGGTCTGAGTGTGACAAAAGAAAAATGGACTAGTTCTTGAAATTTAATTAGTCTGTTAAAATTTGAAACCAACAATTGTTAAATAAAAAATGTAAAACTCTACTACAAGTTTCTTGCTAGCTACTTTATTGATGCAAGTGGATTGCACGTGTTTCCCACTGAATTTGTCTCTCTCGGGTTCTAATTCTCTTCAGAATCACTAGAAACTATGCTAAGCAGTCAAATACAATATTGGGTGTGTTTAGTTCTCCATGAAATACAAAATACAAAATGCTAAGTATTTTGGAATGATGAAATACAAAATGCCAAATTTTTCATGGGTGTATTTAGCTCCATCCAAAATGCCAATTTTTTCTGATGCTGGTGGAGGTGGGCACGGGCTCCCAGGCGCTTTTAGGCTTTTTTAGCCTCTTGAAGCCAAAATTCAAAATGGAGAATTGCCACCTTTTTGCCAAAAAATTTGCATGGTGTTCAGTTCTATTATGCAAAATGATGGACCAAAACTCAGAATTTTTTGGGATGAAAGGGGACTAAACACCCCCATTGTTTGTAGGTACAAACATTTGTAACGATTCTCTCTTTTGACTAGAGATTCTCCTGATTCTGATTCTTGCTTTCCTACCTCCCATTTAATCTAGAAGTACTTGTAGTGATCCTCTTCAAGTGAAATTAATTAAAATTTGTTGCTTTTGAATTGTTCTTCATCCACTGTCATTTTTTTGTAAAACTTAGATATTTTAATGATTTTTTTAATGTAAAACAATGGTTTTCACCACTCTTCAATAACCAAGATCTGCCCAACTAGCCAAACGATTTGATAAAGCAATTCTGATTCACCATAAGAAACATTTATGAAAAGAAACCGAACCGAAACATTTCTAAGAGAATTTGGATCGCTACCAAACGCGATAACATATATACCCATTAATAGATTCGAAAGAGTGCAAATTTAATCAGACTGGCGAATAATTCTCAAATTTATTCAAACGATTTCTGATATGCATTTTAACAATTTGTTTTCATGAAACTTAGTTCAATAACCTGGTGGGGAAAGGATGTCAATAACTTTGTAACACTTATTCATCGCTAGATACTTAATCATTAATAAAGTAGTAAATTTTACAACTTTCCCTTTCTCCTCCCACCCCCATTTTTTTCTATAATGAACGAAGACATGGATGTCAATTGTCATGAACATCAAAATTTGTATTCTGTCCATTTCAAGTTATAAGATATTTTGACTTTTATAGGTACGTACCTTTTTGCTATGCACTTAAATATATACTATGCCAAAATATATAAAAAAACAATGCATCTAGAAAAGTCAAAAGTCTTATAGTTTAATAAAACGGAAGGAGTACTTTGTTTTAGGCATATATATGCGAACGCTGAGTGTGGATGATTCCACATTATGGATGCGTTCAGATTCTAAGTTTTGACCAAAATGTTCAATCATGACGCCCCATTGTCTCACATACCTGTTGGGATTTGTCTTTTGCCTCTCGCCGTGCACTAGTTTATTTGCCTTGTTTTACATTTTCCATGCAGTAATTACTCCCTCCATATTGGTAAAAGAAGTCGTTTTAGACAACGACACGGTCTCCAAAGCATAACTTTGACTTCATTTTTCTATAAAAATATTTATTCAAAAGTGATATATGTATATTTTTATGAAAGTATATTTCAATACAAATCTATTCATATTATTTTCACATTTCCAAACTCAACAACTTAAAAGTTATTCATGATTTATATTCCCAATGTTTGACCTAAACCTTGTCCAAAACGACTTCTTTTACCAACATGGAGGGAGTACTAGTTTACTACTGGATCACCACCAACTTTTGTCTGATTTCCGTGTGAACACGAATCGGGTTAGTTGCTTAAACAAGTTGTCTAGTGACTCAGTTGACTTGGGGACAGAACTAAATTGATCGATGATAATGAGTTAATGACGTCGACAACAACGAGCACCGGTACGCGGTAGTAGTACGTAGTAGTAGTAGTGCATTCTGCAAGGTTTACATTTAAAACATTGACTCTGCCCTGTTTTCTTGTTTTGTATTTTTTCATTAAAAAATGACCTAGAAGAATTTGCAGCAGAAATATGAAATAAGCATGAAATAAATCTAAATACATAAGGCTTGTCTTGGGCGGTTTATGTCCTAACTAGCCCAACAAAATTTTGGAAAGATAATGACGCTTGGTCAAGAGACATTCCAATTAATTACAACATAGGGAAAAATGTGCAGGCAACGTAGACGTGGTTAAGTCCGGTAAAGTTGAGAGCGACACTAGATCAACGTGATTTTGTTCCGTAGATAAAATCATAAGAAACAAAAACAGCCCAAAAGGATCACAAATCCAATATACAAGCTTGATCGGTATGCAATAACGTTTTGCAATAACGTTTTTCTATAAGTGGTACAAAAGACTTTAAAGACCAATGCAATAAATGAGAATCTGACATGTGATGGCCTATGAAGCGAAGTCGCGCTAAGCCCATGTTTAGTTCACCTCAAAATTCCAAGTTTTTTCACTCTCTCCATCATATCAATTTTTAGCTGTTTGCATGGAGTACTAAATGTAGATAAAAAAAATATCTAATTACACAGTTTAGTTGAAAATCACGAGATGAATCTTTTGAGCCTAGTTGGTCCACGATTGGACAATATTTATCAAATAAGACGAAAGTGATACTATTCATCAGGTTGAAAAAATCTTCAATCTAAACAGGGGCTAAATTGTAATACAGATGCCTGATCAATCATTGGAATTTCGCTTGTTGTCCCTTGGTGCTGCCAAATTTCTCCCGATACACGCCAAACATTGGCAAAAATTCCTGCCAATATATTTTCTAGGACTCTAGTTAGGGTGTGTTTAGTTCCTCATTTCACTTAAAAAAATTTTAGGTTTTAGTCCATCATTTTGCAAAATGGAACTAAACACCATGTAAAATTTTTGGCAAAAAGGTATCCATTCTCCATTTTGGATTTTGGCCTCAATAGGCAAAAAAAAAAAAGCCAAAAAACCAAAAAACCCTCACCCACCCCATGAAAAATTTGGCATTTTGGATGGAACTAAACACACCCATGAAAATTTTGGCATTTTGCATTTAATCATTCCAAAGTAGTTGGCATTTTGCATTTTGTATTCCATGGGGAACTAAACACAGCCTTAATTTTGGCTTGACACATTAGGGCAACAATTGAAATTAAGCTGCCCAACAAAAGGGTTAGTTGAACATTTCCAACTTATATTTTCAAAAGGGGTTTCATTACAACCAAGATGATATATACACACTTGCACAAGTAGTAGGGGTAGTAGATAAGATAGATCGTGGGTTTGTACGTAGAAGATTTTATAGCAGAGGCTTGACTTTAAGGACTCCTGATACGCAAGTTAGCATGCATGATTAGGAATGCTTTCCGGATGTTAGCAAAACCCCCGGAGTCCAGCCCTATGCATCCGTCTCCATCCGTATCATGGCAACAACGATGATGATGAAGGTCAGGAGGGCCCCTCCAGCTCCAGCCTGCTCTTTTTCTTTGCTTTGACTCTCGCAGGCAGCACCACCAAATCGAACGATGCAAGAAAACAATAGGCAAGAGACACCACCTAGTCACAGGGGGCTAAAAAAAACTGACGATAGCCCAAAATATTGAAAGAAAAAAAGCCGGCCGTAGTAGGGAGGAAAACACTACAAAGCCGAAAAGAGAGCAGGACCCCCCTGCTATCGGTTTGAAGCAAGCAAAAACTTTGCTGCTACCTCCAGGCTGCTTTCTGCTAACATGGTAGAGTGTGAGAATGGACATGCATGTCGAGTGAGACTTTTTGCACCAAAAATACTGACTTGTATCAGACGTTGAATATTGTTTGGTCGAACAAGAAACTATGAGTTTTTTTTCTCGTTTTCAGATGAGAATTTAGTTAAAGGGGGGCCGGGGGGTGGCGTAGCGTAATCAATTAGGACCCCACAAATTATTATGCATAAAAAAATCTAGAAACTCATTGTTATATATAAACCAAAAGAACTGGAAGCAAAACATCAGCCAGTTAAATTTACTGAAACACAGAAATTTTATAGAAATAAAACATATTTATAGAAATTAGTTTATTTTCATAAGAAAAATGGGGGAAAAAATAACATCCTAAAAAGGAGAGAGACGAAACAAACAAGAACCAAGAAGAAGCAACGCAAGAGCCAAAACAGGAGAGGCGGCGAGGGACCAGCGTGCAAAGAGCAAGCAAGCCCCTGTAGCGACGACTAGCGTGCTGCGTGCCGGCCGGACAGACGGAGGAGGAGGAAAGCCGAAAGCACCAACTCCCCCTCCTCTCTCGTCTCCACTCCACTCCACTCCACTCCACTTCCTCTCCCTCTCCCTCGCTCGCTCAAACACACAACACAGCTTCCAACGATTCCATTCCCTCCCCGACCTTTTCCTCCGTCCCCCCGTTCCTCCCATCCCCTCCCAACCCATTTCAAATCGCACCAAAACCCCCCGAGGCCGAGGACCTGGAGCGAGGCCGCCCCTCTCCGCGCTCGCCGCAGCCAGGCATCCGCCCCGCGTAGATCCCCCCCATTCCTCGATCCCGTCGCTCGCTTGCTCGGATTCCGGATCCGCCGGGAGGTCTTATACGGAGGCGGGAGGCGCTGTCCGTGCCTGCCTGATCGGTTGCTGCGAGTTGGCGGGTGGTGGTGCGGCGGCGGGTCCTGGCATGGGGTTGCGGCGGCGGGGCATTTCCTCGACCAGGCGGTGGGCGGCGGCCTAAGATGCGAGGGCGGCTGACCCGGGGAGTGGGGCACCAGCTCGGGGACCGCTTCTCGCCGTGCGCCGGCGTCCGCCTGCTCATGCTGCCGGCCGCCCGGGGCCCTCGGCGACGGGCATTGGGGCGCGCTCTTCCCGCGGGGTGCTGAGACGCAGACGCCAGCGCGCGCGCGCGGCGCCACCAGCCGCCAGCCGGCCATGGGCAACAGCACGTCCCGGGTCGTCGGCTGCTTCGCGCCGCCCGACAAGGCCGGCGGCGGCGTCGACCTCGACTTCCTCGAGCCGCTCGACGAAGGGCTCGGCCACTCCTTCTGCTACGTCCGCCCGGGCGCCGTCGCCGACTCGCCCGCGATCACGCCCTCCAACTCCGAGCGCTACACGCTCGATTCCAGCGTCATGGACTCGGAGACCCGCAGCGGGTCCTTCCACCACGAGCCCGCCGCCGACGACCTGGCCGCCGGGCTGCAGCGGCCCTGCAGGAGCTTCGGCGAGACCACCTTCCGGACCATCTCGGGGGCCTCCGTCAGCGCCAACGCGTCCTCCGCCAGGACGGGCAACCTCACCGTCTCCCTCGCCGGTGACGTGCAGGAGCCCGCCGCCGCGTTCGAGAGCACCGCCTCCTTCGCCGCCGTGCCCTTGCAGCCGGTGCCGCGGGGGTCGGGGCCGCTCAACACCTTCCTGTCGGGGCCGCTGGAGAGAGGATTCGCGTCCGGACCGCTGGACAAAGGCTCCGGCTTCATGTCTGGGCCACTAGACAAGGGAGCCTTCATGTCAGGTCCCATCGATGCTGGCAGCAGAAGCAACTTCTCAGCACCTCTTTCCTATGGCCGGAGGAAGGCTCGTCTGGGGCTTCTTGTACATAGGATTAGCAGACCCATGAAAACCGCATTGTCCAGAACATTCAGCAGGAGCTCACAGAATCCAGGCTGGGTTCAGAAGTTTCTGTCGCATCCTATGGCTCAACTGCCCTGGGCAAGGGACGCAAAGTCCAGATCAGAAGGCTCACAGAATGGGTTGGAACCTGGGATACCTGAACCTGAGTATAATGTGACAAGGAATCTTCAGTGGGCTCATGGAAAGGCAGGGGAAGATCGGGTTCATGTTGTTCTATCCGAAGAGCAAGGATGGCTGTTCATTGGAATTTATGATGGTTTTAGTGGCCCTGATGCACCTGACTTTCTAATGAGCAATCTATACAAGGCCATTGATAAAGAACTGGAAGGACTGCTCTGGGTTTACGAAGACAGCTCTGATAGGTGTGACCATGTATCTAATCTTGAAGAGGGTGAATCAGCTGCTGCTTCTGTGGATGCTCCTCATGATGATAGTGGCCAGTTCCAGAGTGACAATGGGAAACAAGAACAGCTTGGTAATTTTGGAAAACAAAATGTCTCACCTGGAAAGGGTGGTGATGAAAGTGCCTTGCAAGTTCAACCAAACTGTACCAGCTGTGAAGAGAAAGATTTGGCTACACAGGATTCAAGCAGTGAGAAGTTGGGCAGGGATGAGATAGTTGAGGAAATGGCTGGAGCTGATCTGGGAAATGATCTCCAGAGTAGAGAATCTCACAACTTGAACAGAGGTCTTTCAGGTACAGATCTAAGCACCAGCTGTAGCTGTGCAACAGAAACCAGTGCCTATTGTGATCAGCATGCCAAGTTCTTGAAAGAAAACAGGAAGAGCAAGCGTCTTTTTGAGCTTCTTGAGATGGAATTGCTAGAAGATTATAACAAAAGGTTATCTAAGGCGTCACCAGAGGGAAGGAAAATACCGAGCTTGGATGTTGCACAGGCAGGCACTGCAGAAGGGAGCTCAAGAAACGCAGCTGAGATCTCCAGGTGTTCATTGGCAGCAACTGGAGAATGTTTTGATGATTCCGAAGATCTTGGAAGTTCAAGACATGCTGATAGTGTACTTGGCACAGATGTTAAAGAGTGTACAGGGTGTTCAATATCTACATCTTCATCAGGGCACAAGCAAGTCATGAGAAGATTTGTACTTGGATCAAAGTTGAGGAAGATGTACAAAAAGCAAAAAATGTTGCAGAAGAAGTTTTTCCCATGGAACTACGATTGGCACAGAGATCAACCTCATGTTGATGAAACTGCTATAAAATCTTCAGAAGTTTCTAGGAGATGTAAGTCAGGGCCAGTAGAGCATGATGCTGTATTGAGGGCAATGTCACGGGCACTTGAAACAACAGAGGAAGCGTACATGGAAATTGTGGAAAAGGAGCTTGATAGACATCCAGAGCTTGCATTAATGGGTTCGTGTGTCCTTGTAATGTTGATGAAGGACCAGGATGTATATGTCATGAATCTTGGGGATAGCCGAGCTATCTTGGCACAGGACAATGATCAGTACAATAGCTCAAGTTTCTCAAAAGGAGATTTACGGCATCGAAACAGGTCAAGGGAGTCACTTGTCCGTGTCGAACTTGATAGGATATCGGAAGAGTCACCGATGCATAATCCTAACAGCCACCTAAACAGCAATACAAAAGCTAAGGAACTCTCAATATGTAGATTAAAAATGAGAGCGGTGCAACTGTCAACTGACCATAGCACGAGTATTGAGGAGGTAATAATTCTGTTAAACAAATGCTATTCTTGTTTTCACTTCCTAATGGCATCTGCTATCATATACATATTTGACTTTGAGTTCTTCATCTACCAATCCTGCAGATTTAGCAATTCTTTGGATCAATTTTCTTTATTTCCTTAAGGAAACTTCGATACGATATAATAAGTTCTAGTTGTGCAGTGTGCCTTAGTTAATACAGCGATGCTAAAATATGTCGTCTCCTGATTCGAGTTGATTGTGGCACAGAATTTGACAGAATTGATTGTATTAGAGTCAACACCTCTGGGCACCCGCAATGGTATGAGCTAGTTACTAGCTCTAACACAACCTCTCCAATAATTCTAACTTTTAGGATATACCAAATTCCATATCTAAAATAAATTTTGAAATATAAGGATTGCTATATTGATTATTGAACATTAGTATACCTTGCTAGCTACAGTTGTTCTGTACATCCTTTACAAGAGATCTACAGACCACAACCTAGTTTATTTGTATGTAAGCTTATAGATGACGAGAGGTCTAGTGCTAACTTCCATTTAATTGTTTTCTCTTTATGAATTCATACCAATTGATTTATAAATTTGCAGTTATCCGAAAGGTAATCTTTTGCAACCTTTCAACATTCATTTTTTGTGCTGGACATTGCAGCAGAGAAATGAGCCATCAGTACTAGTTTCTTCTTAAACTGCCTGGGTTCACATTATTATCATTTTAGCATCTAGAGAACTTATTGCTCACTAGTTTGATGCTGGCCTTATATTGCCCGATCTTTAGATTGTAAGTGCCGTTTTTATGTACTTTCGTCCAGTGTTTTACACCTGCAGACATTAATTTGGAAGGTGTCTAATTGGCACTGTTTATTACGTCCTGATGTAAATGAAATCATGCATATCTTTCATCTTCTAGAAATGCCTTTGAATGAATCAGTCTGGTTTCTGTAGCTAGGTTATGGTTTTTGAGGCGTCCTGTGGCGCTGGGGGTACGCCTGGATGCCTAGGCGATGTGGCATGACTAAAACCTTGTGGCGCCTGGGCTGGAGTACACCTCAACACCTAGGCGGCATGTAAAAAACCATAGAAGAGGATATAATGCTATTAGTTTTTTTTCCCTACATCTTCTTCATTCCTGCTCAGAACAAATCCTCCAGTTGGTTCATCCAGTCACATTTGACATTTCTTGTTAAAGCATTTAACTTACTCTTTCAAATTTCATTGTTAAATCTGGTTAGCGTTCTACCTTGAACTATTACAATGGTGACTACTGGCTACAATTTGTTTAACCATTCAGTTTATTTTGTGATGATGCACTTCAGGAAGTCTTGAGGATTAAAGTAGAACATCCTGATGATCCCCAAGCTGTCTTTAATGATAGAGTAAAGGGGCAGCTGAAGGTTACTAGAGCATTTGGTGCTGGTTTCCTAAAGAAGGTAAGTTCATATGACCTTGCATGCCTATGACTGATAATTTGTCCTACCTTAGTATGCCAAACAATTATGTGACTAATGTCAGTAGTCTTTCATTTTTTTTTATCATGCTGAGGTGCAATGTGCCTCTCATGCCAGAACCACATCCTTCAATTGTTTCTGTGCTGCTTGTGTTAAATAATGGTAGGGTTTGATCAAGGGTAGTGTACACAACAGACTAACAGAGGGCTCCATGTCCACTAAAACACCAGGAAAGAGTGAGCTAAGATGCTATAGTCATTGATGCATATCATCTCCAATAGTTGTCATAATGAAGTATCTTCCTATCTTATTTCATTATGCATTAAACTGCTACATGTTGGTTCATATGACATTAGCACACGCACACCTACAGTGCCTGGATTTCAAGGTGGTGGTTAGAATGTAGCCATCCCTTATTGCCTTGATAACCATGCAAAGGGCAGAAGAGGCTAGGTCTGGTGATCAAATAACTGAAGATGAACAGATTTTATGGACAATTGTGGCAGTAGTTTTTTCTTAATTTGTTTAACTAAACTTCAAATAAAAATTCCATTGGTATAGGATGATCTCAGTACTTTCAAGAGGCAAAACATGTTTATTTTGTTGCAACATAATCTTCTGTTCAATTGGTTGAGTTGTCTTTTTTGCCTGTTACAGCCAAAATTTAATGAGGCACTACTTGAGATGTTCCGCATCGACTATGTTGGAACATCACCATATATCAGCTGCAACCCTGCTGTACTTCACCATCGTCTCTGCGCAAATGATCGGTTTCTTGTACTGTCGTCGGATGGATTGTATCAATATTTCAGCAATGATGAGGTAGTTTCGCATGTGTTGTGGTTCATGGAAAATGTACCAGACGGAGACCCAGCGCAATACCTTGTAGCTGAACTTCTTTGTCGTGCAGCCAAAAAGAATGGTAAGTTCTGCCTCTGCCTTTATTATTGATGCCAATAAGACTATGAAAGTACTTTTGAAATCTTAATTGTTGATGGCAATAGAAAAGAAATTTGTATTTATAGCTAAATCATTTTTCTGGGTGTTGAATGATACATGCAGGAATGAATTTTCACGAGTTACTGGATATCCCCCAGGGTGATCGCCGGAAATACCATGATGATGTTTCTGTTATGGTAATCTCACTTGAAGGAAGAATCTGGCGATCTTCTGGATGAATGTTGAAACATGACCTGGTCTGTTCCTTGCAGCCTTGCTTAGTGTAGTAAATCTCAACTAGGAAAGGCACCAATGTCTTGCTATCTTTATTTCTCAACCATGTTCAAATTCTGGCAATCCATGTGCCTTTTCTGTCTGCTACATTTTGGATTTGCGCTGCATTCTTGGGCAGTCCAAGTCCGAATTGACATATACAGGTTTTTCTCTTTTGTTATTAGGGGAAAAAAAGGTTCTTTTGAGGGCAGATACGTTTTCCCGGTGTTGTGGGGTTATTATTTTCTGTTTGCTATATTTTTCTCTTTGCCAAAAAGGACCCTTTTTTTCTAAGTTGGGGCACAGGTGACGGGTGTCCAGGTTGTTGCGAATCGATGCTGAGCAAATATGCATTATACAGTTGCTTATGTGATAGTATAAATTCTTTTGGGGCATAGGGGTTGGAAGTTGCATCAAAGAGCAGCTTGTGCCGGTCACTTATGCAGTGCCTGTCGTCAATTTGATCTGTAGCAGGCTTGTCCGTGCTCAGTAGCGTTTGATCCTTTTTGACGATGGGTGAAAATGGACTCAGGCACACAGTGAGTAGCTAACTGACTTCCGCGAAGTTTGTCGGTGCACCACTCATGAAATTCAGCTGATCAGACCATGATCTCCTTGCCTTTTGTTTAGATTCCTATTCTCGTTGAGGACTGTTAGTTACAACCAGTAGATTCAACAGGAACAAAAGATTCCAGATGAATGTGGATATGTGGTGGTTATCAGTCCATGATGAATCGACCTCAACTATGAGATAATGACAGTATTGTGATTCTGAACTTGGAATAGATGCTATGACCGAACTTTGACCCAGCATTTTTCTCTGGAGCCTCTCACTGCTGGATTCTCCATGGAGATATGCTTGGGAGATGCTGGCTTGCTTGCATTCGGGGTTGAAAATTCTGGTATGGTACCACTGTTGTGTAGTTGGGGTTTGGCACACGTTTGATCTAGGACCTGTTTGGTGGGACTAAACAGTCACCTTTTAGTCACCCCGTCTGGTATTTTAGGGACTAAAAGTGACTATAGTTTAGTCCTTAAAATTTAGTCACCCAAACCAAGCATGCTAGTGGAGCAGGGGCAGCATAAGTGCAGAGTGTGAAATGATGTGGTCAATTCTGAAATAACTGCATGAAGTGGAGTCTGTTGAGAGCACTTTTGAGGCGTTGAGCTTTAGGAAAGGGGGACCACAAAACTGGTTTTATAGACCAGAAAAACAATTGAGGCCTTGTTTAGATGGCCAAAAAGGGCCAAAATTTTTTGCACGGTTCCTGTCAAATCGAATCTTTGGATGCGTGTATGGAGCATTAAATGTAGGTAAAAAATAACTAATTGCACAGTTTGTCTATAAATGTCGAGATGAATCTTTTGAGCCTAGTTAGTCTATGGTTAGACAAATTTTGTCAAATAACAACGAAAAGTGCTACAGAAATTTTTCCCCAAAAATCTTGCCATCTAAACTGGGCCTGAGATATGGCTTTTGACATGATCACTTCCTTCTGCCAAATACACTTGTTCAACATGGGATATAATCATATATTAAAATCGAGAGAAAAAAAACTCACAGAAACTTCCATGAATTGCACACTAATAAGAAATACTCTTCTTTTTTCCGGATGAGTTTCAGAACAATGTGATCTGAAACTTCTGTAAATTCTTGAGTTTCAGATAGTAAACGCTGTAATGCGATGGGCCGACAAAACTTGTATTGAATCGTTGGGCTCCTAAAAGAGGAAGAAAGCCCTCCGAAACTATCCAATCTAAATCTATTTTTCATACAGACGCACAAAACAACTAACCAATCTTAATCTATTTTTCAGACAGACCACAAAACTTAGATTGAATTGTTAGGAGCCCACAAAACTTACATTGAATTGTTGGGCCCTTCCCCAAAGAGAGGAAGAACCCTCCAAAAATAGGCGTATGCTGCTTATTGCAGCGGACACACGGTATTCTTTAGTAAAAGGCGAAAGAATAGTTCGCTCTGTGCCCACTACGCAGCTGCGTGCTCTTCTCCTGACGCTCAGGGCCGTCCTAAATAGCAGCGCTCCCTGATGCCACCGGTTTCAGCGAGCAGTTTGGGACTAAAAGTGCAAGCGTCCGGCGTGCCGTGCGCGCTGTCTACGCCAACAGGCGACGGCTGAAATGCAACTCAAGGCCTACGCCGCCGTGGATTTCCATTTCCTGCAGGCCAGACCGCACTGAGATGTCCACTTGCCCAGCGGACTGCGCGGCCTAGGCAGCCGCTTGCTGTCCGGCCCAAATGCTGTGAAGCGCAGGGGCGCTGCTGGAGCTGCCGGGCTCGCCCGCTGGCCGCTGCTCTCCGTTCTTGCTAGCCTGCATTTTATCATTACCGGCAAAACAAAAGGGTTCAACCAACTGGGGAAAGTTTTGTTCTGCATATACGCACAGATTCAAGATCCCAAATACGTACCAAACATCGCTGAACATGAGCTTCCTGTTCGAAACTAGATCATATGCTAGCTATATCAGCAGTTATGTTTTATATACAAATGTACTACTCTAATGTGTGCTTGAACATGAAGCTCCAGTGTAAGCTTCAGATCAAGGACAAGATTGATTGATACGCTTCGAATGTCGCCCGCTATGGTAACTCGTTGCAAGACGGTGCTTCTCACTCTACATAATCTCAATGTCCATTACTAACAGCATAATGGTCACAGAAACATCACTTTTTCTTCAAAAAAAAAAAACAGAAACATCGCTGAGAGCACAGCAGCATAGCTCGGTCTGTAACTCAGTAGTCCTGCACACGAAATGAATCAAGCAAACCGGGGTGTGTATTATTAGCCACCTTCAGATTCATAAGCTGTCCTCATAATTGTTTATAGGTGTTATCGAGGTCCCTAAAGTCGCAATATGCATTTTTGGCTATCTAAAATTGTAATGGGTCTCATTCAGATTTATACGGGCGTTTACCCAACCCACTTTCCTACGTTGCAAATGGGATACATGTCAGCAGCAAGACTCCATCTTAGAAAAATGTATCTTTTTATATGACCTCGGATGAAAATGATTTTTATACAAAAATTGTAGCCCTCAATGAGGTATACGACTTTCTAGTTTTGAGTTTTTTTTTCATTTAAGATACATAGATAGCTAATATAATAAGAGGGTTAAATAGCATATTAACCACATACCAAGGTCATTTTAAAAAATCATATATTTTTTGTATAATGTCAGATAAAGATAATTTGTCTATAAAAATTGCAGATCTCAATGATATCTATAAATTTCTTAGTTTTGAGTTTTATCATTCGAGGTTGTTAAGATGTTCGAGAAAATAATATAAAATTTCAGCAACATATTAATCGTGTACCACAGCTTGTCGTCTTATAAAAATCATATTTTTCTTGTATTGTATCGAATGAAAATACCATTTATACGAACATTGTAGCGCTTGATGAAATCTACAATTTTCTTGTTTTGAGTTTTTTTATTTGTAGTCGTTTAGATTTTTTTAAAATGATACAAACTATTGTACGCGGTTAAAATGCTACTGAAGCTTTATGTTATTGTCTGAGCATCTTAAAGATTTTAAAAAGAAACAACTCGAAACTAGAAAGTTGAAGATCTTACAATTTTCATATGCGAAGTATCTTTATTCAACAACATACAAAAAAAAGATATGATTTTTCTAAGATAACAAGCCCCAGTACACGATTAATATGCTTATGAAAATTTATATTATTTTTTGATCATCTTAAAGACTTCAAATGATAAAACTCAAAACTAGGAATTTGTAGATCTCATCGAGAGCTGCAATTTTTATATACAAAGTATCTTTATTTGACACTATACAAGAAATAATTGATTTTTCTAAGGCGACAAGCTCTGGTACACGACTAATATGTGTTGAAATATTATATTATTTTTTAATTATCTTACCAACCTCAAATGACAAGACTGAAAACTAAGAATTTCTAGATCTCACCAAAAGCTATAATTTTTATATATACAAAGTACTTTTATCTGACACCATACAAGAAAGACATTATTTTTCTAAGACAACAAGCCTTAGTACGTGATTAATATATTATTGAAACTTCATATTTTTTGTGCATTTTAAAAGTTTAAATAAAAATTTTAAAACTAAAATGTTGTAGATCTCATCGAGAGCTATAACTTGCATATAAACTTCATCATTATTTGAGGTAGTATAAAAAAGATACCATTTTCTAATATGAAGCCGTACTACTGACATGTGGGTCACATCTGCCACATAGGATAGCAGGTCGGGTAAATGCTTGTTTGGATTTGGATGAGGTCTGTTATAATTTGTGAGAGACAAAAATTTATTTTGGGACTTGGATAACACCTTCAGACAACTTTGAAGACCGTTGATGAAGTTTTCCTCTTTTATAAATTTAAAAAGCACATTAGAAGAAGCGATTGGCTCTGGAACTGTTTGGATTTTATGTTTGTGGCTAAACTTTAGACCACTTTAGCTCTTGAGCCCAAACGAAAGGTCAAAAGTGTGGTCTAAAGTTTACCACCTCAAAAATACATGGTTCAAAGTTTTAGTTCTCAACTTTAGCCACTAAACTTCGTCTAGAATCCAAATAGGCCCTCTTTTATTAGTATTACGTAGAGAGAAAAGATAGAGATTAAAAAAAAGCTCACTATATCCCTGAAGCACGTGTCCTATCTTGAATCCTGAGTCGATACATCGTGATGTTCACACTTTCAGTGTTTTTTTTTTTACGACCGCGATGGATTCTGGGCTGGAGGCCTGGAGCCCAACAGCACAAATGGCTAGCTGGCGATACCCTTACACGGTCACACAACTCACACACAGAGGAACTAAGCTCGTCGGCCAATAATCATTTCTGCAAATTTTGTTGAGGTATATATACGTATGTCGTGATCAACTCTTTTTTTTTATGGAATCATCAACTCATTTTTGATGGAATCATCAACTCATCATACGTAGACTGAATGGTTGCTTGTCTTTGTGCTTTCGTAATAGCTTCTCAGATTCGTTTTTGACAAATTAAGAGAACAGCTAGTAGCTTATCTTTTCGATTAAAGATATTGGCACGAACGCTGGTAGTTGCATCTAGCTGTTGTACAAGGAACTAAACTTGTCGGCCAATCATCACTTAGGTCACATCATGCCGTCATCATGTCCCATTGATCGTCAGTTGAATGGATGAACTGTGCAAGCCGAATGAATAAACCTTCTTAAAGGCTTAAACCATCTATCAAAGTCGAATATATATGCATTGATTCATCATATATTGAATGTCATTTGATCTTTGAAGACGCATGTACCAGAACTGACAAATAATGCATCGTTGCAGTAACATTGCAAGTACAGAGCTAGCTGAATGAACCTTTGATAAGAAGAAGAAGCTCCCGATCGTCAGAGGATGACGCACCCGTTGCCGGCGGCCTGCTCCTCGTAGCACACCACGGCACCGGGGAAAGGATACGCGTGCGCCGGGACCGGAACTAGTGGTGGACGGCAGGCGCTGCAGCCGGCGCAGCACGGCGGCGGCGGTGGCGGCTGCTTCTTGGCCTCCTCGCCGGCGGCGGGCTTCTTGGCGGCCTCGTCGGGCTTCTTGTTGTCGGGCTGCTTCTCCGGGCCGACGCTGAGGATGCGCGCCTCGAACCTGGCCTTGCGCAGCGCCTTGGCCACGCGCACCACGTCCACCTCCCCCACCACCGTCAGCGTCCCCTCCCCGTCCACCGCCACCGATTTCACGCCTACGACACCGCTCACGCACAACCAACCAATGCAACACTGGCTAATACGTTATGCCGCCGGCCATTGCAGCTAAAAATCACAAGCAATGCAAATTCATGTGCATGTAAAGCATATGTGATAGTTGATACCCTGGAACTTGGCGACGGTGCTCATGGCTTTGGCCTTGCACCCATCGCCGACGACGTCCACCTTCAGCACAATCTTCTGCAATAATCAAAAGACCCAGAAGATATATTACTAGACAATGTAGAGCTAGCGATGCTTAGTTACAAGAACAAAATGTGGCTTTATTTGCATTGGCTTTTAGATGCAATAGAAGAGGACGCCGATCGAGGAGTACTAGCTAGCTGATGACAAACCTTGGAGTCCGGCATGGCGACAGAGGAGGAATCGATCCACCGGGTACGCCAACGGAAGAAGAATATGGAGAGGGCCGGAGGCATGTTGTTCTTGTTCAATTAGTTGGGCACTTGGGCTCACCTATTGCTGGTGAAGACAGCTGGGTTATTATATGACGGTTAGGAGATACTCCGATCCTCTCGTCATATGACAATTAGTCACCACTCATCAGACATGCCGAGGATTGCAAAATGATTTCCCTCCAATCCTCTCGTCTGGTTGCAGCGCGTACATACAGCAGTCATGATTGTGCAAAGGTCAACGACCAACGCCGCATCAGGAGATGCACTCCGCAGCTTGATTGGATGACTATGAGAAATCAGATGAGCTTTCATTATCTATTAATTTCTCGTATTTTACATGTGTGAGAAACCAGAGATTAGTAGTATTGTAGTAACAATGATATGGTTTGGATTGGTGATCCTTCTTCAGGAAGTCTCACGGTGGCATTTTGATCGTTCTTTTGCAGCTTGTTTGGATATATGAATTTCAGGGTAAGCAGTTCTGTTCTTACTTTTTAGATGAAGAGTAATTATATGTTCTCAGTTAGGAACAAAAAAGTAGTAACAAGCTCAAAAGGAGCCTTTATGCGTGTTTGGATTGATGAGAATAGGGTCCATTTGAATCTCATTCTTATAGTGAGATTCTGGATTTCAGACAGTAAATGTAGAAATCTTGATTAGTGAATGTAAAATCTTGATTTTAGATTAAAAAAAAGGAGATGGATATTGAATCTCTAATTCTCATGAGTGATTATTGGCTTTGTATATTGAAAACCTCCAAATGGTAGGTTTGTGGTAAGATAATTGGCTCATTCTACAATCTTAAGTGTTTGGATCTTCTCATTTTTGCACTCCATTCTCACCTTTCTTGGAATATCCAAACAGAACCTAAGGCGACCCACCAGCTCTTCACATTTTTTGTTTGGTTATAAAGAATGAAATACATGGGGTGGAACTTCTCATAGGCTGACATAAGCATATGTAGGTTCACTAGCAGAGAAACGACCTTTTTATCTATGGCCAAAAAGCATATAGTTCTGGTTTAAAAATTGCAACCGTGACTAAAGGGAGGACTGGACCTTTAGTTTCGGTTTGTAGTAAAAACTGGGACTAATTCTACCCTTTAATCCCGGTTTGTAACAGTTATTATTAAGATGTGTCAGTGCTAGAAGCTTTAGTCCCGATTTGAAATATGAACCTGGACGACTTTTAGTCCCGGTTTGAGACATGAACCCGGACTAAAGGTACCTTTAGTCCCAGTTTGAGTCCAGGTTCATGTCTTAAACCCGGATTAAAGGTGCCTCCAGAGTGAATTTAAAAGAAAAGCACATCTTATCTAAGTCAGATGTGTGGTGGGAGTTATGATAGTAACGCATGCAAGGGCTAAAGTGAGAAGTCTTGTGTTCGAATCTCTATTTTTTAACCCAAGCAATTTTCAAAACCGGGACTAAAGGGTTAGAAACCGGGACTATAGCTAGCTTATCTACTGGCCTGTTCGCTCAGCTGCAGCGACGAGCTCCATTATATGCATACTTAAACAACGACTAAGGTTTGACACCAAACATTATCTATTCATCTATGGTATATTTGCTCCTACTACATTAGTGGCAGCCTCCATCACCAAGGGCATCCTCAACAGCGTTTACAAAACGCTAGCTGAGGTGGAGGTTGAATATAAGTTAAAACTAAAAGATTAGATAGTGGCGAGTATTGTCAGAGACTTGAAAAATTTTGGTAACCGTGCGAGCTAGGCTCTTATGAACGCGCTAGCTCGGTGAATTTCTTTTTTTCGAATTAGGGAGATTCTTTATTCTCATTCATTTTTGAACAGAAATACTTGTCCAGGTCACACAAGGTCTGGAGCCCGGTTGCAGCTCGGTGAATTTCTGAATTCTCTCTCCTTCTCGTTGGCCAGACGCTGCTCCGAGCTAGTGAACAGGACACCGTTGGGGATGCCTTAACTATCGTCACCTTGTCTGTCACAAAAGAATATGATTACATATATCACACATGACGAGCAGTAGCAAGTAGATATTAGGGTCTATGATTTTTGGGGTTCTATTGTTGATTGTTTGGTAGCAAGTTACGAAAATGGGGGTTGAAGAGACATTTAGACTAGTGAAAGATGTAGGGGCCACTTGGTTTCTTTACCGAGTGCTGTTTGGTCTCGTTTCTTTACCGGGCCCTTGTTTAGATTAAAAAAATTTCAACCTGATAAATAGTATTACTTTCGTCTTATTTGACAAATATTGTCCAATCGTGGACCAACTAGGCTCAAAAGATTCATCTCGTGATTTTCAACTAAACTGTATAATTAGTTATTTTTTTACCTACATTTAATACTCCATGCAAGCAGCTAAAAATTGATGTGATAGAGAGAGAGTGAAAAAACTTGAAATTTTGAGGGGAACTAGACAAGACCCGGGTGCTGTTTTCTTTACCTGACTGTGTTTAAGTCTCTGCGGGTAAGATTCTGCTCGCTCACGTGAGAGAGCCAAATCCGCCCGCCTGCCCGAGAGAGCACCTCGTCGCTCGTGCCGACGCAGCAAGCGAGGCGAGGCAAGCACGTACCGAGAACCAAGCAGCCCCGTAGGCGGCTGAAGATGCCACAAGGCAAAGATTCTTCAGGAAGCCAACCAAGGTGGAGTCAGGAGAGTTTGTTTGATGGGCAAAATTAGAGGTGGGTAAGCAACAAATGCATTAGCTAAGGTGCCATGAGGCAGATCTATCACGCGAAGATGACATGGTCAATGACCGAAAGAAATAGAGGTGTGGCCAATGGTGCATACAAAAGAGTGTGTGCTCAAAATTCATAAGATTATTTGTTGGCTAAATTATTGATTAAAAAAGATTATAAATTTTGAGTCTACATTACGTTCACGTCTTATAAACTTGACTAGAGAGATTACTTACTTATTATAACAATGCCAGTGCATTTTAGATGGTTCAATACAATATTAATATGTGTTTTTTATAACTAGAGAAAAATAATGTTGATGTTTTGCTTTTTACACTATCCAGATCGTAAAAACAATTTTTTCCAATTTTTTCTTTGGCTTAGATAGATGGTCGGTGTGATTGCAAAACGAAATCGAGATGGACGTCCGGAACGCAGTGTCCGCCCGGACGCAACTCCCACATCCGCGCTTAACGCACGCAACTCTCTTCGCTCCATGCCAAATCTCGCTCCGGAGGTAGCGTCTGTCCTGGACGGAGCTTCGCGCCTGCACCCGATGCCCGCCCGCATCACGCGCCAGCGTCTGGAACCGCGCCCCCTAGCCCGCACGTGAACCATGACTGCGCCCCGACAGCAGCACCAGGCCTTCGCGCCCATCCCGCATCTGCATGTGAACCACGCGCGGCGCCCCCGCAACAGCACTAGGCGCTTGCGACAGGCTGCTGTTCGCCAGCCACTAGCGCGTATTGCAACATGTGCAACACCTAATCTACTTTTGAAATATAAAGATAAAATATTTGCAACATACAACTGAAACAGATGAAACATTTGAAACAAGCTCTTGAACATGTGTATATAGTCATAGCAACATATACAACATCGAGATCCACTTTTGCAACATAAGTCTGAAACACATGAAAACAAACACTTGAAACATGCGTGTGCGGCCATAGCAACATATGCAACATCCAAATGAAAACACTTGAGACATGTGTCTGAAACAACTGAAACATTTTGTAACGTAGGCTTGAAACATGCGTATATTATCATTGCAACATATGAAACATCCTGAATCTACTTCTGCAACATCCAGACAAAACATTTGAAACAAAAGTCTGAAACGCCCGAAACACTTGAAACACGGCGTCGCCGGCGGCCATGACCCACCTGGTGGGAGACTACGGTAGCCAGTAGACTCGAGTTTAAGGGGACGTCGAGAACAACGACTGGCGACCTCCTGGTGGCGATGGGGTGGTGGTGGCGCTTTGTACGTCATGGCCGCGACGAGCGAGGCGGATGGGTCGCGGCGGTGAATGCCTCGCGCGGCGCGGCACGGCGCGAGATTGGGCGGGGTGCGGCGTGGGATGGGTCACAGCGGTGAGGTAGAGTAGGCGGGCGGACAGCGCATCGTGACTGCTGCAGACGGATGCGCAGTCGACGCGGTGCTATAGGCGGTCGACGGCACGATATACTTGGCCATCGGGCCGGCCCGGCACGCCCCGGCCCGGGCACGGTCCAGGCACGGCCCGCAACTTCTCGGGCCGGCACGGCACGTCGTGCCTGCGGGCCGTGCCAGAACGGGCCTCGTGCCTGGCATTCAGCCCAAGCACGAGCCCGCGGGCTGAGTTTCGGGTCGTGCCAGCCCGACCAGCCCGGCGAAAATATTGGGCCGGGCCAGCCCACAGTCCGCGATTCTGTAAACACACCAGTACACCACAAATTCAGCTCACAATCACAGATTTCAAATTTGGAATCAAATTTCACAGAAAACATAAAGAAAAAATGATCACAGATTCACAATCACAACTCACAATCACAGATTCACATTCAGCTCTAAGTCTCTAACAGATTCACAAGTCACAACTCACAATCACAAAATAATAATGCACAAACAAGACTTAAAAAGATAATTGAGCTGTGTGCAATGCTGCCTCATTAAAAACCTTTCTAGGTAAAACTCACCCTTGTGAGAAACCCTAGAAAGGAAAAAAGAGTGCAGCACAGCTCTTATAATGATAAGTTCAAAGTTCAGTTAGTCATACAGAATCTGTGTCACAGTCACAGATACAAATGTCACTCTCAGAGAACACTCTCAAATCTCAATCTTTCATCTCTCAACTCATCTCTCAGAACAGACAACAGAGAACACTAAGTACCAGCTACCGAAGTAGATGCAGAAGCCACTGATGTACCAGCCGAAGGAGCCCCAGATGCAGTCTGAATTTTTTCATCAAGATATTGATGCTCGAAGTAGCTTGCCAACTCTTGGTTGTCTGTTGAATGCTGCAGTCTTCGTTCTCCCAACTCCCAATCCTTGATGCAAGAAAGCATCTCAACATGTTCTGGCAACAAGCGTCGGCGCCGCTCTTCAAGTATCCTTCCTGTCAAGCTGAAGCACGATTCTGAAGACACAGTAGACACTGGAACAGACATTATATCTCTTGCCATTATAGATAAAACTGGAAAGGTTAGTTTGTGGTCACGCCACCTGAGAAGCAAATCAAAGTCATCCTCATATGCAGTGACATTATCACTGTCCAGGTAAGCTGTGAGCTCACAACCAACAGAAGCAGCAGATGAAGTTGGGGTAGGAGATGGACCAATAACACCAGAGGCTCCAGGGCCTCTAAATATTTTTCCCCAAGCCTGTTTTCTCTTACCAGTTTGGCCTGCAGGATGTGCAGCCCTTCTATTCTTAGTTGCACCAAACTTGCAATCATACTTGGCAAACAACTTATAAAGTTCAGTTTTAACAGAAGCATAATATGAACTGTAATCAACACCAAGGTTTTCTTTTAGAATTACCAGGACATTAAACAGACCTCTCATCTTAGCTCTTGGATCAAGAATGAAAGCAAATGAATACAGCAGAGGTATATTTTCCCAGTATTTAAGAAATTTTAGTTTCATAGGATACACAACAGCCATCAGGTTTTGATCATTTTCACTGGCATGCAAATGAGCAGAAATCTCAAGCAAATGATGCAAAACAAGAGGGCTAGTTGGATAGTACACACCAGAAAGAACAACAGTTGATTCATAAAATACTTCCAGGAATTCCAATACCTTTGCAGCTATATGCCAATGCCTTGAAGTTAACAATTCAGCCCCAAAATTAGCATTAATGAACACAGAAAAAACTTTCTTATATGGCAGCAGGTGTTTAAGCATAAGGTATGTAGCATTCCATCTAACATCCATATCCAAACCAAACTTCCTAGGTCTTAAACCTTGAGCATTACAGTAGTTCTTAAACATGGCAATTCTATGATTAGAAGAATTCAAGAAGTTAATAGCAGTTCTAAAATCTTCTATGTAAGGTTTGAACCTCTTTAAACCAGATTTAACAATCAAATTTATGATATGACAAGCACAACGTTGATGAACAGGGTGATAAGTTCTTTTATTAGGATCAGAAGGTGTAGGGGCTGGATCAGAGCCCAA
The DNA here is from genome assembly GCA_038087645.1 of Saccharum hybrid cultivar R570. Classification (NCBI taxonomy): domain Eukaryota; kingdom Viridiplantae; phylum Streptophyta; class Magnoliopsida; order Poales; family Poaceae; genus Saccharum; species Saccharum hybrid cultivar. The sequence goes on along the minus strand of JAQSUU010000056.1, from coordinate 72,919 downwards.
GTATCCTGCAAACAAAGGTGTCAAAGTTTCCATTGCTTTTGAATTAGAAGAAGCATTATCTAGAGTAACAGAAAAGATCTTGTCAGTCAAACCAAATTCCTCAATCACAGAACCAATTTTTTCAGCAATGTTTTGACCAGTATGCTTCACCTCAATCAATCTCAACCCAATTACCTTTTTTTGTAGCTCCCAGTCAGCACTCACAAAATGAGCAACTACACTGATGTAGTCCTCCTTAGCATTACCAGACCAAATGTCAGATGTCAAACCAACAGATGAAGCACCACGCAAAATATGATTCTTAAGCATATTACGACGTTCAGTGAATAACTTACTTAGGTCTCTAGTCGTGGCCTGCCTGGAGACCCTAGTAAAAATAGGGTTATGAGCACGTTGAATGTACTCCTCCCATGCATCAGTGTCACCAATACTTAAGGGAAGATCAAGCCTAGCAATCAAGCGACACAGCTCCTGTCTAGCTACATCAGGTTTATAGTCCCAGTTGTGCAAACCATCAGGATTAAGCGCAAGCCTAGACTGAACAGCAGCACGCCGATTACTTTTTTCCTTACATGATTTCTGGTGCCTCTTCAAGTGCCCAGTTCCAGAAACAGATCTAGCAGACAAAGTAGCCTTACACATTTTGCAAACAGCTTTAGTGCAAATTCTACTACCGTTCACATCCTCATAGATCTCATCAAAGTCAGCCCAGACAGGAGATTTGCGCTTACCAACTCTGGTTGAATTACCAGAAACAGATGGAGCAGAGCTGTTGGTGTTGGAGGCAGTCCCAGCCGTCGTCGCCCCTTCACCACCGCCGCCGTCCAGATCGATCGGAGCTTGGCTGGCTCCGAGATCGACACCGAACAAGGCAGCAGCATCCTCTCGGAGGTCATCGTCGTCCTCGCCCTCGGGGGCCATGCCCGGTAGGACGGCATCGTCATCCGCCATGGCAGTGACCGCTCCGGCCCCGTTCCTCGACGGTGTGGGTGGCCGCCGAGCTCGCTCTACGCCGCAGCTAGAAGAGGAAGCATCGGCTACCGACCTGCAGATCAAGAAACACATCAGATCAGAAGGGGAAGGGAGAAGGGTTAGGGACTTAGGGTTAGCCGGTTAGGGACTTAGGGTTAGGGTTAGGGTTAGGGTTAGGGTTAGGGTTTACCTGCACAACCGGAGCCTGGTGCCGGAGAAGACGACGACCCCCGCAGAGAAGACGACAGACTGTTAGCAAGGACGGCGAGCGGCGGAGGAGGGATGACACTGACAGGAACACGAACTCACATATCACCAAAAGGGGAAGGGAGAGGGGGAGAGGAAGGAGATCAGGGAGGAGAAGGGAAAGGCTGGCCAACGGCGGAAGGCAGATCAAGGTCACCGGAGACGATGAGGTCGGACGCCGAGGAGACAGCGGCGCGGCGAAGGCCGAAGGGTGAGGCGACTACGCGCGGCGGGTGGAGACCGGAGACTGGAGAGTGGAGAATGAATTAGGGTTAGGTGAGGCCGTGAGGGGGCGTCGGGCGCCGCGGCTGGCCCTTCTTATATGAAGGGAGGGGGCGGCTGGGTGGGCTGCTGGGCTGGAGATGGGCCGAAATGGCCGTTGGGTGGCGCCGCTGGCTCGGGCCGTTGTCGGGCCTCCCTGTTATCCTCGTGCCGGGCCGTGCTGGCCCACGGGCCGGGCACGATCGCGAGTGGGGAAAACATTCGGAAGTGGAAGAACGGGCGTTTACCTGGTGAGCCCAATCCGTGTGCCCCGGAACAGGTCCACACCACACGCACAGACGTCCTCGTCAAAGCATTCCATTATGGAAACGCAATTGCTGGCTGGAGATCCTAGCCGTCCGTATCAATCTAGACAGTGCAGGTTCACCAAATTCTAACTCTTTCTATAAACCCACTGCTGTCCGCACCGCTCTCCAAATCCCAAAACCCTAACCCATCCACCTCCCCTACCGCCGCCACCATCACCGCCGACAACATGGGAGGAAGAGGAGGAGGCGGCGGCCGCAAGGCCCGCAACTTCGCGACCTTCCGCCTCTTCCCGCGCGCCGGCGCCGCCGACCCCAACGACCGCGTCTTCGTACGCGTCGACAACAACGACTATACCGTCCCCGGGTTCGCCGACGAGGACTCCTTCGACCCATCCCTGTCCGACCCCTCCGCCGGCGACGGCAACTTCCACTCCGCCTCCGGCCCCCTCCCGGAACACGTCCGCCGCGAGATCCTCGAGCTCGGCCTCCCTGACGATGGTTACAACTACCTCTCCCACCTCCGCGAGCTCCGTCCCGCTGCCGCCGCCGCCTCATCCTTCGTCCCCAGCTCCACCGCTCGCCCCGAGCCCCTCCCGCTCGATGTCAAGGTCACTCTTATTTCGGCCAAAGCACACCCGTCCTTTTAGCAACTGGAACCGGGACGCTTAAGTTTTTTTTTTTTCTGGTTATCCTTTTCTATGCGCAGGCTTATGATGCAAGTAGGGTACGGGTTGGTCCCAGCGACGGTGAACTGGACGAGGGGAAGACGATGTGTAAGGTGGCTGCCAAGACTGCACCAGTGAGGCGAATTGAGAAGGCTGTCGACCCAGATGTCGCCAGGTTGCTCGATGAGAGCGATGTGTCTCATGTTGGGTCTGAGGATGAGGGGCTGGAGGAAGATTTTGTCATCATAGCTAACCGGGCTGAGGGGGAGGAGTTGGAGGAAGAAGACATAGAAGAGATGGAAGAGTGGAATGGTGTTTTGAGTGATGTGGAAGAGGAGGAGTTCGATTTTGAGGAGGATGAGCCAAAACCAAGAGTGAGACGATTGCTGGATGAACAATTTGATCTGGTGAGCCTACTTAACTTAATTATCCCTCTGTTTCTTTCTACTAGCAAATATGCACGTGCGACACGCACGTGTTTATAAAAAACTGTTTCAAATGGAATTAAAATGCTAATTGAATTGTCGATATACAGTAAAGGTTGATGGCAATTGTTTGATCGAGTTGATAAAGTCCCTAACCTTAGATTGGCCATAGCGAACTGAGCACTGTTGGTTGGCATATATGTTATATTGTGTAATTTTAAAAAATAAGAGTAGGCCATAGCCAGGCATATCGTGGAACCTACAATCCAAGGTGTGTCCAAGAGTAGGCCATAGCTAGGCATACGGTAGAACCTACAATCCAAGGTGTGTCCATCCCAAAACTAACGTGTATGCGTGCATGCCCATATTGACCCTTCCTCCTCGAAATTTCCAGCATGGAAGACTTATGGCAGGTGGGATTATAGACATATCGCAAGACGTATGTGAGGAGGAGTCTTACATCTTATTGTAAGATAACGGACGACTGACGGCTCGTATAGCACGACGTGTAGATCAAACGGTTGTTAGAGAGGAAGAGTAAAATCACAGATGACGGAGGGCTCATATAGCACAACGTGTAGACACACACGTATTTATAAAATCTATTTTGTATATACAATGGAGCATGATTAATGACATTTTTGACACGTTAACCATAATACCATACTAAAAACATATTTTAAGGAAAGACATTTCATAGTTTACCCAACGCTCTACATGTATATTCTATAAAATATATTATTTATCTTATAGGTCCATCCTAATCTTAAACCGTTTAAAACATACATAGAATCGTAAGTCATAGAAATCAATAAAAAATAGTAGCATTAATGAAGGTCGCTTAGCTATATATTATGCTTCCTAAGGCAGCCATTATGTGAGTAGGTAAATTTAAGTATTCAACTATGGAGAGAATTCTCTCGTAACAAACATAGTTTGCAACTACAATTATGTTAATGCATTAACAGAGTGCATGCCCAAAAAAAATCACTTAAATGTTGAGAGGTTCTCGTGCATCAATTTTACTTTGAGAATCTAATCAATTTCTCATTGCATCTAATCTTTTTCTGAATGAATAATCGTGCAGACAATATATAGTTATTAGAGTATTTTCAAAAGCACGTACATGTTTATATCGGGATCAAATAAATATATGCATATTAGTACAAGCTGATACTTATTAGAATTAAATCAAGCATGGATGCATGAGTGCATGGGGCGGACGCAATCTCCATGTTAACTGCAGTAGCTTACCATTGCTGGTGGTTGGATTGGATCGTTTGCCAACGCCGTGATCCGCGGGGAGCTGGGCACACGTGCACCCAATGATCCAACCTCTTCTCCCGAGAAATCGACGATGGCCGACGGCCCGACGCCTTCCTCGCTTTCCTCGCTGCCTTGAGGTGTCAACCGGGCGCGGGCTTGTGCGCTGGAGCTAGTCGCCACCTGTTCTCCGGTGAAGTCGATGATGGCCGCAGCCTTCCTTGCTTTTGGCTTTCCTCGCTGCCATGAGTTGCCAACCGGCCGTGGGCTTGGCACTTGTGTTAGTCGTCGTGCACTTGTGCGGCGGCAGCAACACGGGGTTAAGATGGGACCGGAGATCAATTGTAAAGGGGAAGAGCTCATAAAGGTAATTAAGATCTCAGAGAAGGAGTCTTACATGAGATTGAGTTTCGGACGGTTGCATCTTATAAGATATAAGATCTCGTATGACAGAGGGCTCATATAGCACGAAGGCTAGATCCAACGGTTATTACGCAGGGAGAGCCCACTCAAAAAAACTCGCTCTTTTATAGTAGGATATATAAGGCAGATTAGGATTTGGGGATGTCTTTAGAAACATACTTAGACCATCAATTACTCTTACAATACTACATCAATTGCATCAAAATCAGTTTTCTATAAAAAGATATGTGGAATCCAAACCAGTTGATATAACTTCAATGTACGAAGTGTGCATATAATTTGACTCATCATTGGTCAAAATCTACTAAGTTTCTTTTTTTGAATCCTAACAAGTCTTATGTTTCGACACGGAGGAGTAATTTTTAACATTTGGTCTTTTGTACATTGAGAAAGGATTGGTGAGTTTGTGTTACATGTTATTATGTTGAAGTTTCAACATGTCCGTTATAAATTGTAGTTTTTTTTTTGGGAGAGGGTGATGGGGGGGTGTTGTAGTTTTTGTGAGACATAATCTGCTGCTGCCCCAACTCTCTCTCTCTCTCTCTCTCTGTTGCAGATTATTGCCCCAACTCTCTCTCTCTCTCTCTCTGTTGCAGATTAGGATTTTGGGTTAGCATGGCTGTCCATTCCCTTGTGCTGTAGCTTGTAGGGCAATAGGCCATCTAAGTACTATAGTTGGTAGATGTACATCAGCCATGACTCTGGTAGTGGGCTGATCTAAGCCATGTACTAGTAGTACTAGGAGTAGATGGGGCTGTACACAGCCATACTCTTGTGTACCTTATAGTTGGTACAAGAGTTGTATATATACCACAAGATATGCAATGGAAAGAGCAGTTCTGTTGCCACAAAACTCAGAGCAGTGCTCTGGCCAGGGCTAGTGCGTGTGCAGAGTGAGTGTGTGCTGTGCTCAGGGTCTTCTTCAACCTCCAGCTGAGTGAGTGAGTGAAGGTAGGCTAGCTGCTTACCTGAGCTGCGATTGTAAGGGCCAACAGTTTTTTATATGTTAATATCAAGGGAAGTTGTTAATTATAAATATAACTAAAACTATTTCCCCCTGTATTATGTTGAAGGTGCCCCGTGTTACTTGATCTTTGTTTATTTATATTATATATAAGTATAATACTAACTGTGGGCATTTAGGGAGAAGAATTTTCAGGGTTGAGTTAGGCACCTATCAGCAGTAATATAGAACCTCTGGACAGGAAAGACAACTAATTCTTAGTTAACATACATGATGCCTCATCAGCCATTAATGTTTATGCCATTTCTAATATAGTCCATTACTCCATTGCTCAAAGTTTTGACCCCGCAGTTGCTGTGCTAAAAAAAACACTTCTTGTGAATAAACTTTCAGCTTGCTTTGGAAGAGTATGGAGACAGTGATGATGATGACAGGGTTGTTAAAGACGGGGAATATGAACTCCCAAGTGAGGCTATAAATGAACTGAAATTGTTCCAAAGTCAGAATGTATGTGTTGATGAAGAATATAGAACACCAGCAGATTTTGTTCGTCAAAAACTGGACTCAAGCACGACAGATGAGGTGGATGAATCTGCTTGTGTGATAAAAAAATGTGCTGAATACGCTGAAAGATATTTAAATGAAACTGCAGAAGAAGAGGTGGTTGTACTTGTTTCGGAAAGCAGTGACGAATCTGAAGTTTGGGACTGTGAGACCATTGTTTCCACATTCTCTAACCTTGATAATCATCCTGGGAAAATTGAAACTCCAGGAATCCCCAGGAAGCGGCTCCCTAGAGTTTTCCCTGGAGAAACAACTACGACAAATGACATCATCAAGCTTCATGGGAAAGAGAAACTGCCAGTAGAATACCTGCCACAGAGGAGAAGAAATGGTGAAAAGGAGAAGAAAGTAAAGCCTGTAGAAGCTTCTGTCACTGATAAATTTAAAAAAGGAGCTGAGAAGGAAACAAAAGAGGAGAAGAAGGCAAGAAAGGTAAATTTTTTTCTAGATGGACCTTATGACTATATATTATGCTTGATTGACTAATGCAGGAGTGGAAAAAGAAGTAAAGCATGTTTATATTGTTTAATCAATTATAGTCAATTGGTTCTTCATTGGGCCAGTGGGCCTAGCTTTCCAAGTTGTGCATGTGACCTAATTTTATTTTGTAAATGCTTCTAGAGGTAAGCAACCTGAAGTATTTAGTTCATGATGATCAACATGCATTAACTTGTGATAAATAGTGTTAACCTTTGGTCACAAGAAATTGTCTCTTGGACATTTCGACATAGTTTTAAAAACAGAATTTTGACTACGTTCCTATATTGCATAGTTTAGATCATGATTTTTTTTTATTTTATGGTATTTTGTTTTGTTAGGACAGTACTCTATTAATATATAATTTTGTGATACAAAGTTGATATCATTAGATTTGTATTCAAAAGGTACTTATTTATGTCTAAAAGTTTGTATCACAAAAATGATAGTAATTATTGGTCAAAGGCTTGTCTAACAAAACAAAATACGCATTAGATTCACAGATAGCGGGAGTAGTTACTTCCTGAGCCAATCCTACTCTGGACATGTGACTGTTCTAATATCAATAGTAAAAAAATATCGATAGCTGATGATTTTAGAGGTTTAAGTTCACTCATACCAGAACGACAATTTGGTTAGTTGTATTGCATTTTGATCTTCCAAATGGCTTAGTTAATAAAGTTATCATGCAATGATGCAATGCCTCTCTTTGTCAAGTGATTCGCAAAACCTTAAAAAAAAAGGTGATTCGCAAAACCTGCAAGACAGTAGATATCACTTGTCTTTATGGAACTGATTTCATCGGTCTTGCATTCTTGGCCTCTGGCCCTTTGCTACCTCTAGGCGGCAGTGAAAGAAGAAAGGAGACAAGCCCGGGAAGCCAAGAAAGAGCTCAAAGGCCTGTATAAATCAGAAACACAGAAGGCTCAGAAAGTTGCTGCTGTTACTGGACCATCTTCCATACGATTAATGTAAGTCATCATTTTGATTGTAAACTTCATCCTGTCAACTAAGTAGACTTGTAGGCATTGAGTCGTTGCCCTAGAATCAACCAAAACTCACTTCGATCCTGATGGCCATATTGTCTCTTTATAATGAATTCAACCATCATCTTATGCCCTGTTTGACTTATTTTGGGTCATACATAAACAATTAGCTTGGAGAAATTTTGGAAGACACTTTGGGCTGCTTCAGATCACGATGTTAAATTAAGTTGTTATACTTATACCTCTTTGCGGTTTCTTAAATGAATGAGTAATGACTATAACAGGTGATGGTTGATCTGTGTGGCACGTCTACTGATGGAAGTCTTGAAATCCGAAAGACCGCCTGGACAAATGCATCAAAGCTACCAAAGATTTATGATACCAGGTCATCTTTGTGCCATGCTCGTGGATTATGTCGACAAGATACCCAATGCATAGTCCTTGCCTTTGAGTTATATAATCCTGTTGCATCATAGAGCTTTTGTCTTCTGAAACACGACGGTTGCTATGCTATCCAAAACAGAGGCATTCCCCCTGTTCGGCTGAGCTTATCAGCACGGCTTATCAGCCGTGGAACAGTGTTTTTCTCTCACAGCAAATCAGCCACAGCCGGCTTATAAGCCAAAAAACAGCCTGCCGAACAGGGCCATTGTAGCACTACTATATATTGATTCAGTTAATTGAAGGAGAAGATACGAAATTTATACGCACTTATCGAAAGCGTGTCAGATCCTTAAAAGAACCATTACTTCGGAGACAGGTGATTTGTATGTCCATGTGGGTTTGTATTACTTGTGCTTGGTATGCGAGATGAATGATGAGATCGATCAGGGAGCTCCATGCTTGGCTTATATAGCCAGAGGGCAAGGATTACAAGATGTGCCGCCTCTGATCTGGTTTAAGATATACTTTCCTAATTAGTTACAACACAATCCTGAGACATGGGGGTTGACGATACCGTGGGTGGATCCCGACCCACCCACCCATGTGCGGGGGCTCGGATATGTCCTCAGTGATACCTGTGGATATGTCATACACAGTGGGCGACCTCAACTACCAGATATGGCTGGAAAAAAGCTCTTGCTTGGCAAACTACTCGAGCCCACCTCACAAAAAGCTCGATTTGAGCTATGCTCGAGCTCTTCTTATTTCAAGACGAGCTGAGCTCTTCTTATTTCAAGAAGCCTGGCTCGCAAGCCCTAAACAGTGAGCTCAAATAGCCCATTAAGGCTCGTCAGCCATCTCTTATCCCATGCATCTCTCTAGGTTTTTTTTCATCATCAATACTTTTCTGGTAATATTTGACTAATACAATTGATACAATGTGAAAGATACTGTTTACTCCATCCCTCCCAAAATATACGACGTTTTTTACCACACATCTTGTTTAGCTGTTTGTCTTATTCAATTTTTTATATAAATATTATTTATTTTCTTATGACTTATTTTATCACTAGAGATACTTTAATACTGACTTAGATTTTTTTTGGGGGGGGGGGGGTGTTGCAAATGCACCCACTAAAAATGTGAAAACAATAATCGTGACTACAATTTCACCATATATGCAGCTCTAGAGCATAAATCTATGCTATCTAAAGGCGAACACACCTCCTCCTTTAAATTATTTTATATTCGCCGTTGTAAAATACTTAATTATGGTTACTTGCAAACGAGACTCACGGAGCCTACTCAAGCCGAGCTCGAGCCCTACTACAAGCTTGGCCAGATCTCAGGTTTGGCTTGAGCTTTTGTCAAGCTCGAGCTTGAGGTGCTAGGCTCATTCAAGCTTGGCTCTTTTACAGTCCTAACAACAGATCATCCCGTGCAGTCCAAAGACTTGCATTTAAACTTGATCAACTCTTTCACAGTGTCACCAAACAATACGCTAAAACAACCAAGTTCTCATCGGATCATCCTGTGATATCTATAGGTGTGCACATCTTCATCTTCATCTTCACACAATGTCATAGGATAATCCACCAGATAATGCGATGATTATCATTTAGAGAGAGTATCACTAGAGCCAACTCCGCCGATACACGGTGTCACTGGATGGTCTTGATCAAGCATTCGCTGCACTCTGAACTTCAAATTTTGAATCCATTTCAATTTAGAGCACCACCAATTCTACTTCTTTGAGTCCCTAATTTCTCATCTTCTTGAGCTATATAGTCCAAGCTTCACTAGTGTGCATCACTCCCAACACTTTTGGATAAACCCTAGATCAAGCTACTCATCTTAGCCCTTTGTGAATACAAAGACCTATTCTACTTTTAATTGCATTGCAACACCAAGTGGCACTTGGAATTATATAATTGTTAGCCTTTGTGAATATCCTATGCATCCGATAATACTTAGAAAATTAGAATCCGACAACAAGGGCCAAAAGAACCATTGTGACTAATCAAAATAAGAGAACTGCTCCAATACTCCTCTTTTTAAAATTGCACAGATCTTAAAGCAACACATTTAATTAATTAAATATCTTTCTTAATTATTTGTCACATGGGCCCACATGGATCCATCCATGTCCAACCCAGCCCGTGCCCAATGCAACCCATCTCTTTCCAATCCCCGGTGAGTGTTCGTTCACCAGTTCCGTCGGGAGCCCGCTGCTGCCTCCGTCGTCATCCTCGTATCGCTGCAGGATCGCGTGAAGCGGATCATACGCCGTGCTATGAAGCGCGATGAACCACCGCAGGCATCGTCATATCACCGCTCGCGCATGAGAAGATTGTGCTCAGCATCGCCGTAATGGCGGACGATAACCCACAACGTGCGAGTGCGACTTGGCCATAGCCATCTGAGAGGAGTGGCGTCGATTAGCAGGGTGGAGGCTCCCAACATCGGAATTTTTTTCAGGATTCGGAGGATGTTTACAAATGGATTGGGTTTGGGCTGGACATGGTTTGGGCACGGAAGGTCTGGGGCCATGCGAGACCTAGATGGGTAATAATAATTAATAAAAATCTTTAGTTAATTAGATTCAATGCTTTGAGATGCGTATAATTTTAGAAGGAGGAGCACTGGAGCAGTTGCCTCAAAAATAATACCCCAACAAACACATGTTAATGACAAGAATAATCATCAAAACTATTAAGTTGCATGCACTGACCAATTCAACCCAAAAAACTTAAGCTGATTGGAGAGGTGAGCAATTCACTTATATTCCAACACTCCCCCTCACGTGGAGGCTCCCTCAGGCCTCAGAAGTGGAATAGAAGCGAGCAACAATTATTTTATTTAATTGCGGTAATCAGGATTCGAACTCAAGACCTCTGGCTCTGATACCATATTAAGTTGCATGCACTAACCAATTCAACACAAAAACTTAAGCTAATGGGAGAGGTGAGCAATTCACTTATATTCTAACAAAAACTAAATTAGGAGCCTAACTGCCCTTTCATTTAGTTTCATTTGAGTATCTGTTTTTAAATATATATGGCGCATAAGACAGGTCATTTGGATCAAAATAAACTAATTAGCTTGTCCTAACTATCCAAAGGTAGTATGCTTAGCTTGAGTCTTGAGAACCATTTCTCCCTCGGTAGTTACAATGCTACTAGGCAGTGCTAAAACCGATTGTCAGAGCATATTAGGACAACTCAACAAAAAAAAGGTGCAAAAACTCAAAATTGATATGAAAATCCTTCATTTAAAGGCCGAGGATTTGATCCTTGAACTAGGAAAGGCAAAGCAAGCAGCAATAAGGCAATAGAAGCAACTCACAAATTACTCATCCCTAGAAATCAAGGATCCTTATAGATAGCTGATGCTACTGCAGCAGACTGCGAACAATTTAGAGAAACAATATATTCAAGGCTAGAAAGGGAATTTGTAGGTTTTGCCATGCACCCCAGAGAAACTGAGATCGCGCTACCCTTTGGTGTTTTTTTCAAGATATTCATTTATATTGGAGAGCACACCTTTCTTCCAGTGCAGATGAACATGAGGCTTGGCACGATCCGGCAAGTTACGAGTTCGTATGTCCTGAACCACTGCCGAAATGCTCCTACACGGGCGTCTGGTCTTTTTCCTTTGTGTTGGACGCTTTTTTAACTAGACCGCAATCTATATAGTCTGCCAACGGCCTAACAGTCTTTACATTTCTCTCCCACGCCACAGCTCGTCTCCCTCACACGATTTCTTGTCTCCCTGACGATGACGTAGCTGCTCGTCGCCACCGATGCGGCTGCTCGTCTCCCCGATGTCGCTGACCGCCTTACTCTCTCACTACTTGCTTTCCTCCCTCACAGCCTTGCCCGTCCTTAATTGTTCTTCCCTCGCTGCTGCACCTGCTCACCTTCCTACCTTGTCTCCATGGTGACAAAATGGATCTAAGTGGACACCTCTGCGGTGAGCTGTTTCTCGGCTATGAAATCCTCCATGTTCAGGTGTCTCTCGACAACGAACTACATGCCGGAGGTGTGACCTCGCTGGCAACAAGCTCCTCCATGGTGGCCAGGCTCCTTCACAGACAAGCGCAACCGGATCTGCACTCTATGGTGGGTTATGTTGTAGTATGTGATATGGATTTTGCGGTATTGCAATAGTCGATTTGAGATGTTGCAACATGTTTTTCTAGATGTTGCAATAGTCGATTTAAGATATTCAATCAACATATTTTTTTTATGTTGCAACTGTCGATTTAAGATTTTGCAACATATTTTTTTTCTATTGCAACAGTCGATTTGAGATGTTGCAACATGTTTTTTTTTAATGTTGCAACAGTCGATTTAAAGATGTTGCAACATGTTTTTTTTATGTTGCAACTACGATTTAAGATGTTGCAACATATTTTTTTATATTACATGATGTTTCAGTATATTACAAACCTTTGTTCTTGAATGTTGCAAGCAATGATTAACATCTTATCCATTTGCCTCTCTTTTCATCTCTCTCCCTCATGTACGACAAGGTGCGGTTGTCTGCAAGCACTGTAGGAAGCGCAATCATCATATCATGGCTTACTATTGCATCACATAAGAAAAAAGAGAAACGGAAGGGGATGAGCGCTGGAGTGGGACGGGCAGAGCGAAAGCCTCTGGATCCAAAAGAGAAAGAGCGCAACAGATGCCATTGGATCCAAAAGGAAATGAGCGCCAGGGTGAAATAGGTAGAGCAGAAGCATCCAGATCAATTGCTTATATCCAGACGTCCGAGAGCTAGTATTTCCCGAACCACTAAGGCCCTCTGACATCTGAGCCTCCTAGCTGACACAAATTTCAGATATCCCTCCGCTCAAATATATTGGCCCAAATCACTCTGTAATAAGGATTTAATCTGCTCCTTGCCCTTAGCAGCTGCAGAAGCAGATTCAACAACCAAAATGCAACCTTCAAAGGCAACCGGCAAAATCTAGCAACCGGCAAAGGCATGACATTTTGGGCCTTTATGTGATCACAATGACATTTTTGAGCTTCAAAGGCAACCGGCAAAATCTAGCAACCTGTCAGCTCTGGCTATCTTCGAAGGCCACGGAATTTTTCTCGTTTGCGGAAACGCTGAAGCATGAACTCATCACTCGCAGCTTCTCTCCGTCCTGCACCAACGCCATCTGGTTTTTTAGTATCTGTTGCTTTGCCTCCTGAACTTCCACTAGGCCGAGAATCATTATCTTTGTACAACCCAGGATTCTCTGCATTATAAGGAAATAAATTTAGCACACTTTTTTTTGCGAAGAAATTTATAGCATACTTAAATGAGAACAGAAAGGATCCAGATGATATGGCATGCTTAGACACCCTTGAATGATAGAGCTCAGAAATAATATCACCATCACTGTGTATTGTAATCTGCTGCAGCAGAACGGTGAACATAAGCTATTTTTTATATTCTAATAACACTCACCATCCATATCCCTAACATTATGTCAATACTCCTGCTACTGGTCCACTGAGTATCTACTTTCATTATAGGGTAGGATCATTTTATTGTCTAGTTCTTCCATCTAGTGGGTTCCAACTATAACAGCCAGATTAAATCTTTTTGTAAACAAACCACAAGTACTACTCCCGCCGGTCAAAAGTATATGACGTTTTTTTTTTACTTTTTTCGTTTGTCAAAGTGTGACATTGACTATAATTTTTTTATTAAGAAATAGTTATAATGTATATGCGATTATGTCATTATGAAAGTGTTATTCAAAACAAATCTATCCATATTATAATTATATCTTTAAACTAAATACTTTGAGAGCTATTAGTCGTCAAAGTTTCAGAAGTTTGACCGGATTTTAGTCAAAGCTAGCAATAGGGCACAATAAGTCGCTCTATAATTTGCCACTAGCGACATAAATACAGGACACTTCCCAGCGAAGTCAGAGGACAGCAAGAGAAACCAACAATATTCAAATTCCCCAGGAAGAATTATATCCATAGTTTAGTGTACTGAGCATGTTTAACTGGATTGCAAAGCTGACATTTTTGTCATGGTCAGCCAGAGCAGAGGCAACACAGGACCACTCTGGGGTTAACAGATCGGACATGAGGGCTTAGGCAGCCTGGGCAGTAACAGACTCAAGTTGATAGTTACTGTACTTTCTTTAATCAGATATCTTATTCGAATTGAACTAGTTTAGTTTCGTTGGTTCTATATAGCTTAGCATCTGTTATCATTAGAATTCAAACATCAACAAGAAATCTGTTGCCCCAACTCCATTTTCTCCAGACGCCCACTGTCCACAGGTTGCCACCACGGCACCTGGATGCTGGGATAATGAATCAAAACAGGGCACAACATTTGTTGCGTATATCAATCTATGCTGGATAAGTTTGGCACGATTTTCTCCTCCATTCTCCACAGATGCCCACTGACCATGTTGCCACCATGGCACCTTGATGCCAGGGACATGAACTTCAATCACAGCAAAGCACAGAAGTCATGTATGACGAGAAAATCTAAAACTAATCTTTATGTTTTACTCAAAAGGTCCATTTTTTGTTTCCGGATAATTCCCTCAAGCATATAAATCTCACTTTACGCCCTAATGACATTTGCCCCCTTTTTTTTTCCTCTTTGTACACTTGTGCATCAAGTTGTAATTTTGTTGCGAAATATCCACACTATTTCTCATGAATATTTGGAAACATTTAATATCTTAGGTACGCCCAACTTTTACAATAGGTACAATAATTTCATAAATATTATGATATTTACTGTACAATGGCATCTATCATCCCACAAAATTTCAATTTACAGCTTGTATAAAAACAACAAATAAAAACAAAATGTCAATACGGAGTGACATGATGTGGTTTTTGTAGTTTGGCGCCCAAGACTAAAACAGAAGTTATCTGGAATGCAGAAAAAACTTCAGGAAAGTAAAATGAAGTTTTTCCTTAAAAGAAAGAAAACAATCTTGAATGAGAATACTGGTCTAAAATAATTTGTGGTCAAATACATCTCAAAAGGGATTATCAACAAAAATGTTGGTGCCACAAGCAGGGATGTTGGAGGGTGGTGTAGATCATAGTCATGGGAAACTGGGAAATACTAGGACGTGGTTGCAAAGTTCTAGGGCCTAGATGACAAAAAACTTTCCTTGTATTAGAGAGAGTTCCCTGACAATTTTCCAAAAACTGCTGAGCAGGATACTTGGTCTTGTATTCAGGGTTCTGGAGAACCTGTTACTAAAAGGCCTATCCATCTTTAGCAGGAATCCTGCTTCCTGATGGGAGTATTCCTTCATATTTTACTACAACGAAAAAGTCCGAACTAGCAGCAAGCTAGATAAATAGTAAATAAAAGTTGGAGTTATCAAATACTTGTCCTGCTAACACACTGGATTTAGTTCAGCGAGTGTCGGAGTATGATAGATGTAATATGTCTCTTCAAAATTTTATCTGGATGCAAAATCTTAAGCTGGCTCAGAAACAGTCAGCACGCTCGTTGTGCTCCCTTGATGGCTTCAAAAGAGCAAGTGAATTTCAAAATGATTCCTCCAAAAAAACAGAGATAAAAAACCTTTTATTTGTCGATCTAGGGGCAGTTTGTGTTTGCTTTATTATTATGTGCAGTCTTAAGCAGTTAGCTTGTAGGAAAGCAGTCGTGAAAATTTTACTTGGTAAATCAAGTTTGGTTTACATAAACTACATTATGCAAGTACTAAACAAATATGATATTGCTTCCCACACATTTGTTGTGTAATTGCAAATGCATTAGTGTTTCCATTTGCAACCTAGATTGAAAGAAAAGCAGCTAGCCAACTGTCAAGCCCTGAAAATTATAAAGGCAATTCTACCTAACAAGATTATCCTAATATCAGATGAAACTGTAGAGTACTATGTCAATTGCTATATCTGGTCCAGTTGTATAGGTCTTGTCTCCTTTTTTATTTCTGGACTTACATTTTTATTTTTTATTTCCCAAATCAAATCATATGATTTATCAGCATTCAGCAGGGTTCCCTCCAGCTTCTCATAAAAAAAATCATGAAAGGGGGCAAGTAACAAACCTCTTCGCAGTTTCTCATCATATTCTTTACCACGGTGGAAATAATCAGCACTGTAACTTGATGGAATGTTTGCATCTGATTTTGGTTTACTCGCAAGCCTTTTCTCTTGCAGCACCTTTTTAGCTGCCTCGGTTTCTTCGATATTTCTTAATTTGTACCTGTGGAAATAAAAAAAATGATAACATGGAATTGCATGTAATTGTGCATCTACCTTTGAAAAGAAAGTCTACTACTAGAATAAAATTTAAACTACAACACAGATAAAAATATTAGAAAAAACAGAGAAGCTCTGCCTAGGTTACATTGTTGGGTCCATGATGCTCATAGAACTGTGGTGATGCATGACATATCTTTGTAATAACCAGTCCTAATTTGAACATATCATTGTTGTATAGTTTAGTCACAATAAATTAATGGTGAGTGAATACATACTGAGATCAAGTTCTGTGTCTACCAATCAATGTATGTCCAATTAATCATAAACTAGACCATTAGCTAGTTTCCTTCTTCACACAATATTCTCAAGAAATTGTTAGCTGCAATATGTAAGGATTTCCAGCCAAATTATCAAAGACAATGTTAAGTGTGGACCAGACTTTTGTCAAACAAAAACAAATAGTGCAATAGAGAAAAAAAATGTTGGGTAACGCACTCAATGGGCAGCTGAACTTCAGCAATGCCAGTGGTCCATTGTGTCGAGCTCTCCTCTGAGTTCTTCTTCTTCACCTGGAAGGAACAATATAGCGGTACCATCATCGCAGCCCGCAGAACAATGTGAGATTCTCAGGTTGAGGAACTCGGTTGAGGCAGAAGCAAACCTTGAGGTGGTCTGGCACGGTGTAGAGCTCGTCCACATGGTCCATCTCTTCCTTGTGTCCCACATCAACCATCTTACCCCTCTTCTTCGCCAGCTCGGTCTCCACATACCTCAACCTTCAGGTTAAGCCAACACGTAGTCGTGTCAATTCCTCAATCTATTAGATGAAACAACATGCATATACAAGCGCAGCACAAGCACAATACATGTTGGGGTCCTCGATGGTGACGGCGGTCTCCTGAGCGAAAGTGTCCTGGAGGACGAGGTCCTCCTTCTCAGCCTCGCCGGCGGCCGCTGCCCCGCTGCCCACTCGACCACGGGCGGAGGACCCGTTAGTGGATGCGGCGGCGGGGCCGGCGGGGATACCCAGCTTCCTCTCCCGGAGCTTCTGCATATACTTGATCTCCTCGAGGGCGACGCTGCGATGGGAAGAAGGTAGGCAGGCATCAGCGAGAAGGCCTAGCAAAGCAAGAGAGAGGAGTGGATTGGAGGGAGGGGTACCGGCGAGTGTCCTCGTCGTCGGAGCGGTCGTCAGTGTCCGGCTCGATGCCCCGCTTGCGGAAGTTTCTCGGCATGGTGGGGAGGTGTTGCCGTGTTGGGCTCGGGCGGGATTTGAGGTAGGGAGAAGGGTCGACCGGGTAGGGCGACGACCGCCGGGGGTGTGGCCGGCGGCGAGGTGTGCCGATGAGGAGAGCAGATTTGGGATTGGAGGGTTTGAATCCCAAACGAGTTTTTGAAAATCAGGTCCAGGGCTCCGGACCTCTGGTGGCCAGGCCCAGGTGAGCCCGGCTCGGTTGCACAAACCACAAAGCATGAACCGGATGGAGTTACAGTAACTGCCATGTGGGCCCGTCCGCCTTTGCCCGTTTTAAGCTTGAGTTTCAAGCGCAGTTCATTTCGGTTTACCAAATCCCCAAATCCAATAGATAATCTCAAGTTTTAATAAAATCTACCTACATTGAATCTATAATCAGCCTGTTCGTTTCGCTGGATTATTGTGGCTGAAAGTATTGTTCGCTGATTTATTATAAGAGAAAAACACTGTTGGATGGCTGCTGATTTTGCTGAACCAGCGAAACGAACAGAGTGAATGAAGTGTCACCATTTAAGGTTTAGTTGAAGAGCCAGGCAGAGGTGACTGTTAGACAGCTTTTCAAGGTGAGTGACTGCTAGGTACCAAACGAAACACACCCTTATGCTACATAATTAACATTGAGAGAATTACCTCTATGATCCTCTTAAAACTCAGGCTTACTTTTTTGGTCCTAAAAATTTCCAACTTACCTATTTGGCATCCAATCCAACTTTCGATTCCTTATCTGGCCTTTCCGTCAATTTAACCTTATAACGGTGTTAGATGGGAGACGAAAAGTCGATTTTACCCCTAGACGCAAAATCACTGTTTTTCATAGTTCAGAATTCGATTTTTTGATATTTTATAATTCAAATTGTGTATGTACATTTTATAGATGCTTGTAAATTGCATGTTTCATTTTTGAGCATTATTTTCACTTGTTGCACATAATTTTAGAGCACATCATAATTGCACAGCATACACACGCATTTTTTTCCAGACATCACAGCATACGCACGCATTTTTTTCCCAAACACCTCCATGTCTGAAAAAAATGCGTGTGTATGCTGTGCAACTGTGATGTGCTCTAAAATGATGTGCAACAAGTGAAAATATTGCTCAAAAATGAAACATGCAATTTACAATTGCACAGGCAAAGGTTTTTGGCCAAAAAAAAAAAGAGGAGGTGGTACAGTAACGGGTGCGGATGGACAGTAACGGACGCGGGTGAACAGTGACATGTGTCTGAAAACCCGTTAAGGCAGGTACTGTAGCTACTTCACCAAAATTAAAGATCTTTATAGATAGACTAGGTAGCGTGCCCGTGCGTTGCTACAGGATAGCTAACATTTAGTATTGAAAACATTTGAATCGCACGATAAGATAATAATACTGTAAACATTAAATACTAATGTTAAAGTGACATTTAATTTAAAAAACAAAGTTCGTGAAATTAACAGTCACAGGGAGCCCGGTATCATAGGCTCACAAACTTTACTGCAATGCGATTAAGTCATGACACACATCTCTAGGTTTAGGAAGAACTGGAATTGAAATTGCCAGAAACAGAAAATTACGAGTAGTAGCTACGAGTGCTTGAATTAAATAGAAATATAAATTTGGGTTACAGTTCTTCCATGAACTCTCCAGCTCTCATATCTCTCCTCGTATACTATCCTCATCTCCCTTGCTCTACACGATGACCGAGAAAATGGTGATTTTGCCATTATAAAAGGTGGGTTTCACTATTTTGCCATTTCACATGAGAGTTTCGCTATTTTACCATTATCAAACTGAACACTCCGGGAGGACGGCGCGGCCGACTCTAAGCCAGCTCGTCGCGGCCGGCACGACACGAGTTAACCGTGGCGCCAGGACCAACGCCAGATCTGCAAGCTGCTATTCTTGCCCGTCGCTGGCCACCCACACGAGCTGCTTCTCCTGCACGTCGCCGGCCACCCACGCAAGCTACTTCTATTGCCTGTGGCTGGCCGCCCACGCAAGCTGCTGCTCCTGCCTGCCGTCTGGTCCACGCGAGCTGCTGCTGCTGCCCGCCCGGTGTCTGCGGCCGGCTACGCGGCTTGGCTGGCTGCCGGTGACGACTGAGGAGGTGGGCTGCCGGCGACGGCCGCGGCAAATGAGCCTTTCCCTCTTCTCACGTGCTGTCTCCGTCTTATCTCGTTTTTTTCTCGACTTTTCATCTCTCTGGTTCGTGGTCTTCTTCTTCCTCCTCTGCCTTCAGAGAGAAGTAGTTTGTCTTGTGAAAATCATAAGTCCAATCGATAAAGTTGCCTGCATTCACACAGAGGCCAGAGCAAAAATAGTGATGGCAAAAACTCAGGTGCACTTTTTTATAGAAATATAGTAACATAACAGTTCACTACAGGTCTCCCAACTATTACTTTTCGCATGCCTTTTTTTTCTTCTTGAGAATACTCATAGGACCATTTTTCACACTTTAATAGTGTAACCAATCTTTTTTGAGACAATCAGTTACAACTATGATTGGTATGGATTGCATCAGTTAAACTGTTAGGGAGATGCAAACTTGCAAAGATCTATGCTCCATTACACAAGCTTTGGTCCATACGGTTGTAACTTCCATACAGTTGGAGGCAAAATCACATGGTGAATGTACCAATAGTTTATTCATGCAATGATGATTCAAAAACTTTGCATTCGGAATGACCAAATAATGATCTAGACTATATCAATACATCTACAGGGCTGCTAAATCATTACCGATGGGCTGCAGGGCACATTGAAAATGACAGCTGCAGGGCTGTACATCTCTTTTCTCCAGAGTTTAAGCTGTAGCCTGAACAAATCCTGACAACAGGTTAGTGGAAGGATGGAGCCAAACAAATTGTCAATTTTTTTTTCACACTTACATTATTAATATAATTTCCTAGACATCTTACAAAAAAAGCCTACTTTCCTTGTTATGTATGCAGTGTGTACAACCAACTTGCACAGGTTTATTATCTAGATAGAAAAGCATGCCGCAAAAACGAACCATTCCTTGTTCAGGAATGCCAACAAACAATCTTTTGAAAAAAATTGTACACACAATGTGATTTTGAGTAAGATGCAAAATCGAGTTGCAACAGCTAGCCGATTAAATGCTAACTTAAAATAATCTTAACTACCAACATAGAGGTGGGGAGAGATTCAGACCTTTTCACCCACAGAGGTTCATGTGCGGCAATGAAGGCAGGCGAGGGCACGCGACGGCGAGGACGGTGCAAGATCCTGGCGGGCGAGGGCCGACAATGGCCATGAGTCGAGCGAAACTGCCGGACGGATGAGGGATACCGAAAGAGCATGTGAATGACACACACCTCTAGGTAGGAGGGCAGCGACCCTTGAAACCATAGAACAAATCACCATTGAAGATGGCATCACTGTTTCATATACTATTTCCATATTAGTGCTGCACCTGGAAAAACAAAAGTACAAAATGAATTAACCAAATTAGCAAGAATGCAGTTAACCAGCTACTGTTTAATTCGATGCATTCTAAAAGAGCAATTATTTAGGAACAAAGGTCATATAATGTTAAAATTATGAAAGTGTAATCAGCTACACAATGGAGAAACCATACGGCTTTACTGCATACTCGCGTCGTTCAAGCCATCGGTATGGCTGTTTCTGGGTGAAATTCTTTTGAGAATATAAGCATGTTGTTTTTTAGTAGAAAACATGAGGCTAAATCTTATCAGGACAGGAAAATAACATTAGTATAGCCCAAATACCTGCACTGTTGTAGCTGTTAGTGTCAAGCATAGTATTGCAAGTATAACTGCTTGACCTCAGCTTAATTCTCTTTGGTTCAATATCCACTGTTGTCTATGGCTGGAATGCAAATATAGTTGAATCCAAAACCTAAATAAGCAGAGCAAACAAAAAATAATATAAAAACTGTAGCCAACTGACCTCTCATCTTGTCAGTGAATCGAGGGGATAAATCCTTAGGGTCTTGCATGTACTTGGATCAAGGCTTATGGTACTCCAGTAAATTTAAGCAGATAAAAAGGGATGGAGAAATTGGCAATGATAATAGAACCATCACTTGGAATGAATATGAAATAGGCATGTACTGAGGCCTTTCATTTTTTTTTATCCTTGCTGTTATTCCTCATAAGATAATTTTTTTGAGCATCACCGGAGCTTTATATTACTCATGAGCAGGATTACAGTCATCATGGGCGATATCTCGCAATCCCGGTGGAGTTACAATTCCTCATAAGATAATTGTGATGTATGACCTGTCATAGCATGTTTATTTTTTTAAAAAATAGCATGTTTATTTGATAAACTCTTGCAGCCTAAATAATATAATCCAAAATCTAAACTCTTCGTGGCTGTATGGTGTTAACTCTTAGATGAGCTCTGCTACAAAAATCTAAATCATACTTGATCAAAACCAAAATTGTCAAATACTTAACTTGGACGGCAATTGTCAACTGCAGAAACAGTTGGCCACAGCCGTCAGCTACGATCGACATTTGATTAAGCACACTTAATGTATTATTGTTTCAGATAATAGGTCGTGCCCAGAGGACGATCATTCCATCCGCTTTTAATGGCATCAGCAAACTGCTGGACCTCTTTAGCATCCCACTCAAGAGTAAGAAGTATTAAAAGTATTAAAACAGCATTCAAGCAGCAACCACATCAGTAAAATCTGTTAGATACTACCAATGATCTCTGCTTCGAATTTCTGTGGTGATTTGTTTCTCAGGATTAACATATCGATATTTATTTGAAAGGTTCTGTCTAGATTTAGACACAAGACATTGGATAACTAATAACTATTCCTGATAACGTCTGTCATTGAGACTTTCTAAGTTACAGAAAACAATTTCTTCATTTATCCTCGACTGTCAGACACCAGGACTCTCAAATCAGATCAGTCCCAATAGAACCTCACATTAGAACAACCCCGGGCAAGGAGCCGGCTCCATCAACCCGCAACGTGACTCGACCGATCTAACTGGGATGGGTGCGAGCGGAGACATGGATCCGCGGCACGGAGAGGCAGCGTGGTAGGGTCATGAGCAACACACCTTGTGGTCGGATTCGGAGGCGGAGGTGGAGGCGAGTGCGAGCAGGGCAGCGATGGTGATGGCAAGGCCGAGCAGGAGATGGCGGCCACGGCTCCGGCTCGAACGGAGCAGATCTTGCGCTCGCTCGCGTCCTCCGCTCTCCCCGTGTCCTCTGGGCGCCTGAGGATGGCCGACAGCGGCTGTGACGTCGAGGAGGTAGCGGCCGTCCTCGTTGTCCAAGGAGAGGTTGGCAGTGATGAGGGAGGTGAATGCGTAGTCGTCGCCTGACTCCGCGGCGCGGAGACTCCGTGGTCGCAACAAGGTTTCCTTTTCTTGCTCGCTCCTTTCCTTTTTCTCGCCCACCGGTTGGACAGAGTGGGAGGTGGGATCGCATGGGAGGGTGGCAGACGGACGACCCAAAAGCCTCACCAAAAAAATGTCCATGTTTCGTTCTTTTTAGTTGTAAGGATGTACAGTACATAATTTGAATTGTAAAATATCAAAAACTGAATTATGAACTATGAAAAACGATGCTTTTGCGTCCAGAGGTCAAATTAACGGAAATGCTAGATAAGGAATCGAAAGTTGGATTTGAGACCAAATAGGTAAGTTGGAAATTTTCAGGGCCAAAAAATTAAACCTGAGTTTTAAGAGGGCCATAGAGATAATTCTCTCACTAACATTCTACATAGTTTTTTTTATGAGAATTGGTCCAAAAATATCTTATTTAAGTAATTGACACCCTATTTAATGAACATAGAAACCATCTAGGTTTATGGTTAGGAGTGCCCTAACATCTAAGGTGGAACTAAACTCCTGATAATCTAACATTAATATACACATGTACCGCCTGGGCCAAATAACTGAGCCGATGTCAAAAAAGTTTTTGTATCTTAAGTGGAATTATCTTGAGCTTACAATATTTTCACGAGAATCACGTGGGTTAAGAACATGAAGGGAAAATAAGTTTAAACTAATATTATGAATCTAAACAGGTTTGTTCATGATCCCGCAAACAGGACACCTTTATGTGAGCTTTTATTTTAAAAACTATTGTGTATTCGTGGATAAAACCACTTGCATCTCCACTAAGTATGTGAAGAGGAGAAACAACGGACTGAGTTTAAGTTCATGTCCTTATGCTGCCAGACAAACCCCACTTACAAAAATTGGCAAAAAAAAATCCTAGGTACAAGCAATAGGGCCCTTTCTAATGTTATCTCAATATCAAAGGAAACTTTTGTGTGTTTTCATATCCCGAGCAAAATTGGATATGTTCGAAAATATGTAATGTAGCAGCACTATTAACAAACAACAACCGCAACCGCTATTCTAGGAGCATAGACGAGCATGCCCATTGGTTGTCTAACATGGTTTTCATATACTCCCTCTGTTCCAAATTCTAAGGCATTCTAGAATTTGTACATACATATACTATGTATCTAGACATAACTTATATCTAGGTATATAACAAAAGCCATGAATCTAAAAATGCCAAAACCTTGTAATTTAGAATGGAGGAAGTACATTGTATGGACTTGCTTGGCTAACCTCCAACTCCAAGAATTTTTGTAGCTAGATATGCCTAGCTTTGTAAATCTATGGAGCAGAGTAGTGTTGCAGACGATCGAAGCCCTAGCTTACTACATGTTGTAAAAGTTAGTTCCATTCCCATGTAAGTTCCAATGATTCTTATGTAATAATAAGTTCCAATGATTCTTATGTAACTTGTAACCAATGACTCACAAAAAATAATTGCAACCCCCTCGGCCACATAAAGAAGAAAATTCCTATGCTGCTAAAAAATTTAAATCCCTTATGACATTTGTCAGCGCTACAAGTCCGATGTACCTTGTGTGGGTTATCTTAGGCTGCCTCTTGGTTAATCCCCGTGCCTTGAGGCATCGAAACCCAATTAGGCTCTACCTATGCCTGGTATAAGAACCACTAATATTGTCCTAGATTTAATTCCGCTGGTCAAGTCTGTCCAGTGTGAGAAGCAACACAACTAGTTCTCAGACTCTAGGGTTGTAAGAACCCACTCCCCATTGCATAGTTATCCAACCAAGTTGTCTATTACAAGCAGCCAAGTCCACTCGTCTAGCTCGGAGGAGGAGGCTGTTCGTGGCGTCACTATTGGTGCATGTGGCACTTTTATATCAATTTAGTTGATTATTTCCTCCTTTTGTAAAATGTTTATACCACTTAGCACTTACACTAACTCCATAATTGAACATCTTGTGTCTTCTAACTCATGTTGCTAAATAACAGAGAAGTAGACTTGGGTACGGTCGAGGCTCGAGTTACTCCTTATGTATCGATGAGTGTGATCGTTGTTTCTTATAGGGAACATTTGTACCCATTTGCACAACTTTGAATTTGTCTATGTCCATGATAACACATAGTTGGGGCAGGGGCGGAGCTTGGTTAAGGCCAAAGTGGGCCATAGACACCTTGCCAAATGCAATTATTTCACTAGCTAAACAGGAAAATTAGTATTGTTCATTGTTGTTCGACTCACAATTCTATGAATTGCTCCTATTTCTATGTTCAAACTCCGACACCTGTGAGTAGAGTTCTGTATACATATTCACACCTGTGGGTACAATTAGGGGCGAAGCTAGCTCAAAATTGATCCTGGTGCACACTTATCGAATATAAAAGAAGTGCATACAAATATAAGGGAAATACATGGAAAATTAGAGGCAGGTATTAGCAAACTTTTGTGTTTATCATGGTACACATGCACCAAGGAAAGGGAAAAGCCAACGTGGCTTCGCTCCCGGTGGATGCAAATCAATTGTAAGGATCCTTCAGCACCAAATAGCAATTACAGCAATACTGATGCCGTTTGAGGAAGAATTAGAGGGAGTTTAGACTGGGAATAGCAAGATCGGAGGGAGATGGCAAGAATAGCAGACAAGGGTTCTCAGCAAGAGGAAGAAGACGACTTGGTTCAGGTTCTGTTCGATGGATCGTTCTCCCCACGTTGCTGGCTCCTCTTGTAGAGTTGAAGCCCTTCTTCGACCCAGCCCACTAGGCAGGCTGTCTATGGCCCATCTGACGGCCTAGCTAGTCCATGACATCAATTGAGTAACTTTATTGGGGCCTGGTTTAGATTACATCAAAATTCCAAGTTTTTTCACTCTCTCTCCATCACATCAATTTTTAGCCGCTTGCATGAAGTATTAAATGTAGGTAAAAAAATAACTAATTACACAGTTTAGTTGGAAATCACGAGATGAATCTTTTGAGCCTAGTTGGTCCACGATTGGACAATATTTGTCAAATAAGACGAAAGTGGTACTATTCATCAGGTTGAAAATTTTTTCAATCTAAACGAGGCCTTGGTGTAACAATTTCTATTGCACTTGTACGCTCGAATCATATCCATTCAAGATGAATTATAGTCGTATACTGTACTAGGCAACAGCGAGAGCGTGCGTTGACCAATATCCTGTATCGATTACACTCATTTTTTGGGTTTGTTTCGACGCAACAGGAAGATTCCAAGGCCTAGCCAAATGAACTAGGCGCGTTCGTTTACGATTACAATCCATGGCTCCCAAAGTCAAAACACGGCAATGGTCAATTCTCAAGCCGTATGGCTCTGCTCGCCATAGTCAGGCATGACGATGCTGTGGGATGGAGATGGAGTCAAATGCAGTAACCTGTCTAGAAGAATGGCGGCTGGACTTTCTAATCTTCTAGTTGAACTGAACAGTTAGGGCCTGTTTAGTTCCTAAAAATTTTCTAAAAAAGCTACAGTAATAAATTTTTAGACACATCATAGAGCATTAAATAAAAAAAAAAAAATAATTACACAGTTTAGCTGTAAATCACGAGACGAATTTTTTAAGCCTAGATAGTCCATATTTAAATACTAATTAACAAATAACAACAAAAATGCTACATTAGTTTTTTTACAAAACTTTCTAGGAACTAAACAGGTAATTCACTGTTTCAACTTTTTTCAAACAAAAACAGTCATCAGAAGAGAACTCACAAGGGTTCGGAGTTTGACCGACCACACGACACGTCTGCAGGAGTGCAGATTACTTGCTTCCCTTTGAAGCAAGCAAAGCAGATCATAGCCCACCAAAGAGTGTGTTTAGTTCACGAAAATTTTTTAGCTTTGGTTACTAAAGTACTTTCGTTTGTATTTATCAATTAGTGTTCAATTATAGACTAATTAGGCTCAAAAGATTCATCTCGTAGTTTTCTACCAAACTATATAATTAGTTTTTTCATCTACATTTAATACTCCATATATATGTCAAACATTCAATGTGGCGAAGAATCTTAAAAAAAATTTGGAAACTAAACATGACCTAAACACACATCCACCAGGTGGCAACCAACTTTTGTGCTTGCTGTTGTCTCCTCCTGGCCGGGCTCTGGCGGCTGCGGTGGGCCGGTGGCGCTCGCTGCATCTGACCGGACCGGCGGGGCCCACGTGGCAGCGTCCGGCGGCCGACGAGCTTCGGAATCCACGCGTCTCCTCCTCCCCTTTGCCTCGCAAAGTCGCAACTCGCGAGCCTCCCGCGCGCCGGCGAATATTCTCATCCGCCGCGGCCGCGGGCAGGGGCAGTTCCGTCCGACGCGTCGCAGGAAGCCCCCAGGGTGCGATTCACGCGGGGGGCGGTTCGGTCATTCCCCCTCCCTCCCTCCCTCCCTCCCCACTACGCGCAGGCGCAGCAGCAGCAGGCTAGCAGCGTGGTACGCCCTTTTTCCTGGTTCCGTGTGCGGCTGTGCGCTCGCGCTTTTCTTCCCCTTCTTCCCTCCTGTCTTCTCCTTCCACCGCGGCAAGCTTCCAGAAACCAGGGAACAGGAGACCAAGGAGCCAAGTCGCTCCAAATGCTTTGATCCCTCCATGGCGCGCGTCCTCCCGCTCAGCATCGAGGCGGGGGAGGTGGCCAGGTACGCGCGCAGCGGGGCTGCTGCCGTTTCTTCATCAACTTCAGATTACCTCTTTCCTTCTCTCTCTCCCCCACCCCCCTGGAGATTTTGCTTCAGCGGTAGGCTTGAGAGAATCTGGTCGGTATTTCTGTTGATTTTGGGTGTTGTTTATGACGCGTAGTGTAGCCGCCGCCCGCAGGCACAGGTGGATTTCGCTTGTTTAGGAGGTTTCATTCATCCGTCCCAAAGCCCGGTGTAGTTAGTATCGCCAGCTGCAGATTGCGTTCAGGGAGGAAGATGCTCTTCTTGCTCCCTTCCGCTTGGTCGGGAATGTCTCGTGGCCCCCATTTTTGGCTTGTTCGGTGCGTTTAAGTTTCCAAGAATGGCGGTAGGTACTGCCTTCGGAGCAACGGCGGCCGCCGCCGACCAGCCACCGTAGCTGCCGAACGCCACGCGTCGCCGTGTGGTCACCACGGGTGCACGCCACGCGTGGATCTTATCCTATTTAAAACGTACTGTCCGGTCTTAAGCTTGGTCGAATTGGGGAACATAATTATTACACTAGTTAACGATGTTCCAACTTCCAAGTTACTACAATCATATCCAATTTCTTAGTATCTTTCCTAATTATCTCGATTGAACCACTGACCGTTGCACTGCACCATCCGGTGGGTGGTTTCAGAGACTATTGTGGTGGATGTGGATGAACATGAACTGATGGACAAGTGCAAGTGGATGCCTTTGACAATCTTGCTAGGCGTAATGTTTGCACTGATATAGTTGGAATATTATGTCAAATAAAGAAGACAAAATGAAAACTTTTGTGCGGGTAATTTGACTTTGTATCACTATATGACTTTGAAATAAAGAGGACAGGAAATGCAGGTCTTGTTTTGTTACTAATTTTAGCCAGAGAGTACCAGCACTTCAACTTCCATAGACACTGCAATCTAGAACCTATGTTCCCCTCATTCCGGGGCCAGGGATTCTATTGTGCACGTGGAATACCCTGGTATTGTATATATTGCAAAATGAGATCTTATTAGTCATTACAATGACATGTGAGCCATATGAGGTTCCTTAGTTTCGCTTGTTGGATAGTGCTACATGCTATTCTAGTATACATCACAAGTATGCCACAGCCTTACATTTATGTTAATAATTTTCGTAATGTTGCCTTTGGTTGATAAACAGAGATGAAGAGGCAGCGGCAGACATGCCCAGGTCTTCAGCTGGGGCGTCATGCACGGCAGTTGACGATTCCGAGCAGGACACAAAGGATGATGAATATGCGAGGCTGGTTACACGAGCTCAACATGCAACATCTGACGTTGGCACGGCAATTTTATCTGAGCAACCAAAGTCAAGATCTTTCATTTGGTGGATGAAAGTTCTGCTTGGCTGCTTCCTTCTTATATTAGTGGGTTACGTCTTCATGAAATGGGGAGTCCCCTTTGCCTTTGAGAAGGTGAACACCGATACTCTTTATCACCACTTTTGCAGGCATTCTTTTCTCTAACCTGAAAGGTCTTGTCATCGGCATAGATGAATCAGATCCTTCAGATAATGCTAGGACAACAACAATTAGGTTTCAGAGATAAACTGAAATATGCTACTTGGAAAGCTCTTAAAGGATAGTTACAAATTTTTTTTCCTGATGGCTTGTTTGATCGATCTGGTCCCTGGGGATCAAATCTACAAGAATATATGTTTCTTATGCTTGCTAGTTACTCCAAACTATCATTATAAACAATATGCAAGATGTCTTTACAATTTTGAATAAAAGACAAGTAGATTTTAGATGTATATATGCCCTAAAACTTGTAGTTCAGAAATTATCACTCAGTAACAAACACATGGTACCAGGTCCCATTGTATCACACAGAACTTGTGATTTTTCTCTTAAAAAGCAGTGGATATGTTGTAATTTAAGTGGCAAACATCCTAGCACACTCTTATCATTTTGTAACAAGCAGTTGATATGTTGTAGTTTAAGTGAAATGTAATTTGTGGTCTGTCTTTATGCAATTATCGATTGTGCCATTCTTCTTCATGCTATTTGTGTCTGTTCCATGCTTTCTCTCAGCATTTCTCCAATGCTGACACAGAATGTACTTTGTCTGTTTGTTGTAGGTTCTCTTGCCAATCATGCAATGGGAAGCAAGTGCTTTTGGGCGTCCAGTATTAGCTGTTGTTCTCGTTGCATCTTTGGCTCTCTTTCCAGTTATTCTAGTTCCTTCTGGACCTTCTATGTGGTTAGCAGGAATGATCTTTGGATATGGTTGGGGTTTCTTGATTATAATGGTCGGGACTACTATTGGCATGGTGGTACC
This sequence comes from Saccharum hybrid cultivar R570, assembly GCA_038087645.1. Taxonomy (NCBI): domain Eukaryota; kingdom Viridiplantae; phylum Streptophyta; class Magnoliopsida; order Poales; family Poaceae; genus Saccharum; species Saccharum hybrid cultivar. The sequence continues at coordinate 43,278 of JAQSUU010000056.1, read as the reverse complement.
GTATTGGATTGGCTCATTGTTCCGTGAACGTCTGCATGTAAAATTTCTCAGCCATATGTTCTGTGATTTGTAATTTAAGAGGTAGATCTTTTCTATGTTAGGATTATTCCCTAATTCGTTTTTTTTCTCTACTTCCTTTATTTTTTTTACTAAAAATGCAGGTATGGTTGACAAAGTGGCCTCAGCAGATAGCACTAATAAAACTTGCGGGTGAAGGGAATTGGTTCCAGCAGTTTCGTGTTGTCGCGCTTTTCAGAATCTCGCCATTCCCATATACAATTTTTAACTATGCCGTAACTGTGACTGAAATTAAGTTCAACCCTTATCTCTGTGGTTCTGTTGCTGGAATGGTACCTGAGGCCTTCATCTATATCTACAGGTTAGACATGATCTCTAATACACTGCAGATTATTGATCCAAATTCAACTTAGCATGGTTTGTTCATCCACCATCTAAATCTGTAACCTCTACTTGGTGATACTCCCTCCATTCCAAATTGTAGATAGCTTTTGTTATGTATCTAGATGTACGTTATGTCTAGATACATAGTAACATCTATGAATCTAGAAAAGCCAAAATGACTTACAATTTGGACAAAGGAAGTAATTCTTTGCACATGGTTCACATACTCAAAGACTAGCATGCTGAGTTTGTGACCATGAATCAAGTTAATCATTTTTTCTTATGAGTTCACCAGTTGAAGGACATCTTGCTAAAGTCTTCTTATAAGCTACATATCGGACCATGTAGAAGTTTAGTTTATCTGAAAACTTTCCTGTAGTTTTTTTTGGTTGCCAGTATATTGTGACAACTTAGCCAACATACTGTTTTTTTCCCAGATATTGAATGCATTCATATGCTTTATCTTTATCTTTATCTTAAAAGAGGTACTTTGTGATTTGCTTATTTCGCTATGTGTTTGGTGCAGTGGGATTTTAATACGTACATTGGCTGACATGAAGTACGGCAACTATAAAATGACACCAGTCAGTGGCGGAGGCAGGAATTAAACTGAGGTGTGGCGAGCGCCGAAATAGCTAATATAGGCAGCATATAATTTAAAAGTAAAGTTGTTTTTATAGAAATGCAAGATAATTCTATTCGTCAAGTACAAAACATATAAGCAAAAACATATAAAAACTATATATATATATATATAAATATATATATATAATATAGAAGAAATCGAATATTAAGGATAAAATATTGAAAAGATGCAAATGAATTCAATGGACAAACCGAGTGACATTGAAGCTTCAGTTACATTAGGAGACCTAGGTAATTGCACTTTCCTATTTCTACTACTTTGATTTGAAATGCTTTCTTAATTTTCTTAAGATCAGTTCCTTTGAATCTCTCTCTCAATATACTGGTGTTAATCGTGTGCTTTAATAAATAGACCCTTGTCGGCCTGTGCACACATACACTCAAGCCAGCTGGAAGAGACCAAGACCCCCATTACGTTCAGGTAGAAGCATTCAGCCTTCAACGAGGCTTCTTCAGAACATTCAGAGCAGCAGTTTAGAGTAGAAACTCCATCTACTAGAAGCGCTAATGGCAGGAAGTAATTTAGGAGAGGGAGTCACTTAGAAATTGAGGTATGGCAAGCGCCATACCTTGCCATATGGGTGGCTCCGCCCCTGACACCAGTGGAAATAGCATACAACGCCATTTCCTTCATCATCGCTATCGTCCTGACAGTCGCCTTCACGGTGTACGCCAAGAGAGCTCTGAATGACATAAAAAGTTCGGACGGTATTGGTAAAGAAGAAGATAAGGGCCCAAATGGCTCAGGGGCGCGTACGAGTCATCGTCAGGAGCGTGCCCAGGCCCGTTCCATAGAACTAGATGTTGTATGATGGTGTGTTGACCAGGAGGTTGCTTGGAAGGGTGTAGGTAGGTCAGTAGGTGCAGGGCTACGCCAGGTAGGTAGCTATAGGTTACAAGAGGAGGGCCTTGTTTAGATACCCAAATTCACCCTAAATTCCACTATGCAAAAAGAAGATTCCCCATCACATCAAAATGTCGACACATATATGGAGTACTAAATGTAGACAAAATTAAAAACTAATTGCATAGTTTTGTTGTACTTTGCGAGACGAATATTTTAAGCCTAATTAATCAATATTTGGACAATTATTACCAAATAAAAACAAAATTGCTACAGTGTGACGGGATATTTACTATGCAAAGTTTGCTTCCCAAATTTGGGATCTAAACAAGGTCGAGGTTAAATAATACACACCCAGCTGACGTGGTTTTCTTGATCCAATTCGTGTGCTTTGCCTGCACACGGCCATATTGAATCTGAAGGTGCATGACTACTGAGTTACTGACCGAGCGATGCTGCTATCAGCGATGTTTCTGTGACCATTATGTTGTTAGTGATGGAGACATTGGGATTCTGTAGAGTGAGAAGCACCGGCTTGCAACGAGCTACCACAGCGGGCGGACATTCGAAGCATATCAATCGACCTTGTCCTTGGTCTGAAGCTTTACACTGGAGCTTCATGTTTGTTGAAACATACTCCCTCCGTCCTAGAAAAAGTGTCGTTTTAGGTTTTTCAGACATCGTGTTTGACCGTTCGTCTTATTCAAAATTTTTATGCAAATTATAAAATAAATAAATCATTATTGAAGTATCTCTATGATAAAATAAGTCATAACAAAATAAATAATATTTATTAAATTTTTTTAATAAGACGAACGGTCAAACACGATGTCTGAAAAACCTAAAATGACATTTTTTCTAGGACGGAGGGAGTACATTGGAATAGTATATTTTTTGTATATATAATAATAACATAACTGCTGATATAGTTAGCATGTGATCTAATTTTGAACAGGAATCTCATGACTCATGAGGTCCGTTCAGCGATGTTTGGTATTTCATATGCAGACTACAACTTTCCCCATTAGTTGAACCTTTTTGTTTTGCCGGAATGATAAAATCCAGGCGAGCGAGATGGGGAGCACACGGCCGTGGAGGAGCTTCACAGCATTTGGGCCGGACAGCAAGGGGCTGCCTAGGCCGCACAGTCCTCTGGGCCAGTGTCCATCATCAGTGCGTCTGGCTCTGGCCGGCAGGAAATGGAAATCGGAAAAAGTCTACTTTTCCTCCCCCAACTTCCATGAAAGTCCGTTTTTCCTCCCTCAGCTTCAAAATCGGGCAAATCACCTCCCTCAACTTTTCAAACCGTGCATTTTACCTCCTTAGAGCGGTTTCGAAGGCGGTTTTGCTACAGTAAACGGTGGTTTTGCTACAGTGAGGCGGTTTTGTCTTTTTCTTTTTTTATTTATTTCGGCTGAATCTTTAAAAAATCATAGTAAATCACAGAAAAATTATAAAATGAAAAATCCAATTTTGTTGCACTCCACATGAGTAGATCTACACAGTGAACATATAATATGGTATGCTTTAGTATAAAGTTTTTGCTATGAAGGTTTTGCCTTTTTCTTTTTTATTTATTTCGGCTAAATCTTTGAAAAATCATAGTAAATTACAAAAAAATCATAAAATGAAAAATCTAATTTTGTTGGACTCCACATGAGCATATCTACACAGTGAACATATAATATGGTATGCTTTAGTACAAAGAAAAAGGCAAAACCTTCATAGCAAAAATTTTGTACTAAAGCATACCATATTATATGTTCAGTGTGTAGATCTACTCATGTGGAGTGCAACAAAATTGGATTTTTCATTTTATGATTTTTCTGTGATTTACTATGATTTTTCAAAGATTCAGCCAAAATAAATAAAAAAAGAAAAAGATAAAACCGCCTCACTGTAGCAAAACAATCGTTTACTGTAGCAAAACCGCCATCGAAACCGCTCCAGGGAGGTAAAATGCGCGGTTTGAAAAGTTAAGGGAGGTGATTTGCCCGGTTTTAGAGTTGAAGGAGGAAAAGCGGACTTCCGTAAAAGTTGAGGGAGGAAAAGTAGCCATGAAAATCCAAGGCGTAGGCCTTGATTTGCAGTTCGGCCATTGGCCCGTTAGCGTAGACAGCGCGCGGCATGGCGATTCCGCCTTTAGTCCCAAACCGCTTGCTGAAGCCAGTGGCAGCAGGGAGCGCTGCTATTAGGAGGGACAGGAGCTCCACAGGACAAGCATGCAGCTGCGTAGTGGGCACAGAGCGAACTATTCTTTCGCCTTTTACTAAAGAATACCGTGTGCCTGCTGCAATAAGCAGCATACGCTTATTTTTGGAGGGTTCTTTTTCTCTGTGAGAAGGAGCCCAACAATTCAATTCAAAGTTTTGTGTCAGCCTATCTAAAGAAATAAAGTCAGCCCAACAATTCAATTCAAAATTTGAGTCAGCCCTATGTAAAGAAATAAAGTCAGCCCATCTAAAGAAATATATTTTTGGAGGGAGGGTTCTTTCTCCCTTGAGCCCAACAATTCAATTTAAGTTTTGTGTCAGCACATCTAAGAATACCGTGTGCCCCTGCTGCATTAAGCAGCATACGCTTATTTTTGTTGTGGGTTCTTTCTCCATTTTGAGGAGGAGCCCAACAATCCAAATTAAGTTTTGTTGTTTTTCAGTTCAGCAACTAATGAACTTCACTTTCCAAAAAAAAACCAACTAATGAACTGCACTACAGTAACCTTCCCTTTGATCAGTGCTTGCAGCTGGAACAAAACTACAAAAGCAAGCGCTTCATCGGGCGATACGAGTAATTCAGAACCGTCTGATGAGACTGTCTACATTTGTTAGTCCGTCTGATGAGACTGTCTTTTTAAAACTCTTTCGGATAGTTTATACTTCAACTGTCAATGAAACACGAGCGAAACCATGCTCGAGTAATAGTTGAGCAACGTTCAAGAAAATTTCAGCTGCAACTGTATGCTTCAGTAGTTTGAGAGGCTCGTTTGACACGACCTGCGTTGAGACATTTCTTTCCAGATCAGAGTTTTCACACCATACATGTCAAAAAACCATGCTTGCTTCAGGACAGCTTTTTTTTAATATAAATACATGTAAGGAATGAAAGAATTTGTATAAAACCTTTGTGGTTAACTACTAGTATCTCATCCTTCACTGAACAATGTGTATTAGTATATGTATATATAGTATACTGTATACTACCTGCTCTATGACATCTACTACTCAAGCAGTATGTTCCATTATTTTCCCTGGTCCCTACCTACCTACTATACACATATCTTCATCCATCGAATTGTCTGAGGATTCTTCAAAACTTTTCACATCTTCATTCATCGAATTGTCTGAGGATTCTTCAAGGAAAATTTCAGCTGCAAGCCTGCAACTGCGCGCGTCAGCCTCAGTCAGCTGTGGCTGCCATTGCAAGTGCACCGTGCTGCAGAGGCGACCGGAACGCCTCCCTCGGCGTGGACGCCTCGCACCCCCTCGCTGACGCTGGCTGGTTGAAGCTTCGCCTAAGCGGCGAGTCGAACCGGGAGGCGGCGGCGGCGGCGCTGCACCTCGGCGAGAGGTTCACCTGCTCCAGCGCCTGCAGCTGGAGCTCGGACGGGTAGTCGCGCACGCACCCGATCCGGGGCCCCGCCCCCGTGGTCCACTTGAAGGACAGCTGCTTGCCCAGCTGGTACGACTTCATCTCCTTCTTGGAGTTGATCCGCTGCAGGATCTTCTCCCGCGGCACCGGCGCCTGCTGCTCTTCGGCCGCCTCCTGGTCGACATCTTCTGATGGTTCTGGCCGTGTCGTTGCAGTTTCTTCTTCGCGTTTCTGGGAATCTGTGCTAACAGCTTCAGGCGCTGTTTGGCAAGGGCCGGTTTCTTCAGGCGCAGCCGTTGTTTGGTCTTGCGTTTTCTCGCTCTCTGAAGTGATTCTCCTGAGGCTGCCCCAGAACTCCTCATCCTCCTCATCTGGGCTCATCTGCAGCGAGCGAGTTCACAGAAAAAGAATTAACCTCACATGAAGTTTAGAGATGTTCAGTTAACTTTCTCAATGATCAGGGTTTGTGATGTGCGAACCTTAACATCGGTTAGATCAACCAAGTTGTCCTTGAGGAAGCTCTTGAACTCTTGGAAGTTCTCCTCCGTCGGGCGGTAGTGCCCGCTGTGAGGCCAAATAGCCTGTCACACAAACATAGCGGATTTGTCATTTAATAAACTGGTCACTGAAAAAGTACTACCGAAAGTCTGCTCATAGATTGATAGGTACCTTCAGAGTTCCATTCTCAACAACCAATCGCCCAGCAGCAGAAGTGGCCCCTCCAGCAAGGAAGCTAGAGTGTTGAAACGTTCCCTTTTTCTTCTGCATTTGATTTGAAGTTACAGGACAATGTTACACGATGAACAGATAATTCTAGGCTTGAGTGAACCTTTTCCAATACGACGGCATCAGAATATTTACCTGGCCAACATACAAGTTCTTAGACGTGCTAAGAACAAAGATCCACTTTGCGTCTCGCGGTCCGCAAGAAGTGTCAAGGATTCGCCCACTTTTCTTGTACAAGAACTTGCCGTCCTCGATCACGACTTCATAGTCCTCTCTTTCTTTCTGCGCAAATATAAGCATGGTACATTAACCATCTTGCGTTTTTTTTTTCACTTTGCTCAGTCGATGTCTGCGTTCTGTCTGAATACTGAATACTTACTGGACCAAGGTACTTGATACACTGGCTCAGAAGCTTTGATCTTGAGCACTTGCCTTCAAGATTGATCTCTCTGCCTTCTCCCACATCAAGCCTGCATCGCCAAATCAAGATCATCAACTTAAGTCATCATTGCAGCCAGAGGCTGAAACTGTGAAATCCGAGATAGTAACTGAGTTAGTACTAACCAGTAGAAGAAAGGTTGCTTGCTTTCGGAGTGGAGCCAGCAATCATAGTAGTAGTGAAGGTTATGGCCGTACCGGTGCCGCGGGTCAATCTGTTCATCATAAAACAATTTTCAGTTTGAAAAAGTTAGTACTGCATATATATTGTCTGCAAAAAGATGAGTACTAAATCCGTTCTAAATTATAGTTCGTTTGACTTTTTTTACTCCAAATTTGACCACTCGTCTTATTCAAAAATTTATGCTAAATATCACTTCTTTTCTCGTAGTTTGCTTTATTAATAAAAATTCTTCAAGAATGACTTAAATTTGAATATGTTTGAACAAGATTGTTTAGAATCGCAGACATGTAAACAACTGAGATGCTCACCGCTTCGAGCCAGTGCTGCAACGCAAGCTTCTGAGCGTTGTCATCCTTGAGCAACCCCTTGCCAACCTTGGCGACACGCGTCCTCGCCCTGGACCACTTGGACATGGCGGTCTCCTGCTTCTCGATGTCGAAGAAGGAGACGGAGCTGCGCTTGAGCAGCGCGAAGTCCAGCAGCTTCCACCAGCTCTGCTCCACGAGCACGGCGCAGTCGGCGAGCTGGCGCCGCGTGCGGAAGCTCTTGTACACCTTCTGCAGCCTCAGCGCCGCCGCCTCGTGCTTGGGGCTGTCCGTGGCCGCCGGCTCGGCGAACCTCGCCCTGGCGACCTCCCAGGGCGCGGGCGCGGGCATGGCGGCGCCGGCGCCGGCGGTCCGGATGGAGATCTCGGTCTCCACCTGCAGCGCGGCCTGCGCGCGCTTGAAGCTCAGCGACCCCTCGATGCGCAGCTTGCCGGAGCCCAGCGACGCCCTGAGGATGGCCGGCTCGCCGGGGCCGGCGGCGGAGGACGTCGCCGGCGCCGGCGCTTCCTCCTGCAGGTCCAGCGGGTCGTAGTCGTCGGCGGGGCACGAGAAGAGGATGCCCATGGCGACGACCTTGTTGTAGCGACTGCAGGAGGCCAGCAATCGATTGAGATGCCAAGAAATGTCGCCAGGCGGAGAAGGACAACTAGTAGTACTACCAAGCAAGAAGATTGGAGCGCGAGCAAGAAAAGAAAATGCAAGAGGCAAGAAAGAAGCAAGCCTCCCTAGCTCTCACCTGTCACAATGTACGTATGGGGTTGTTGTTGGCTGGAGCCTGGAGCTGAGTTTCTCTTCCCCTTGGGCCTTGTTGGTTCCTTCTCCTTCTTGTCAAACAGAACAGAGGGCTGGCTGCTGAGCACTGGTGGTGGTGGCTAATTATGTGAGAGGATTAGTGTGAGACAAGGCCAATATATATAGACAGATCGGGAGCAGCTGATGAGCTGGGGCCTGTGGGAGGGTCGCTGGCGGTGTGGACTTTCTGGCCGGGCGGGCGGGTGCGCGCGCGAGAAGAAGAGGAGGAAGAACTCAAACCCAACAGGTGATTAGTCTTGTTGTGCCCTAAACAAAACAGAAAAAGGCGATTAGTTTTGTGGCGGTTCCACGTGTTGTGGGGGATGGGATGTCAGATTGGTCTCACTCGGAAATCGGGATCGCGGTGGCGCTAGGCTGCCCGCCCGCCGCGGTCAGTGCGGCTAGTATTGCTTGGCTGGCAACCGTGTGCCCCCGTCAGGCGTCAGTCCGTGTATCAAAACCAGCGACGCTGCCCTGCCTGTTGTAACAGTAGCAGTACTGGAGCAGGTGGTGCCGCTGCCGCTGCCTGTCTCCGCCTCCGCCGTGTGTGTTCTTCTCGTCCTCGGTCCTCGGACGCGCCGGCGCCGGCAAGTCACACGGCAGAGGTACCTACCTAGTAGTACAGCAACGCCAGCCCCAGTTACTACTGTATTCGCGTCTCTGGACGAAGTCTCGAGCGAGGCCATGTTTAGTTTCAAAATATTACAAGATTTCCCGTCACATTGAACGTTGGACATATGCATGGAATATTAAATATAAATGAAAAAATAAACTAATTATATAGTTTGGTACAAAACTACGAGACAAATCTTTTGAGCCTAATTAGTCTATGATTGAACACTAATTAACAAATACAAACAAAAATGCTAGAGTAGCCGAACCCAAAATATTTCGCGAACTAAACACACCCTGAAACGAGAAGACTTGAAGCCCTGATTTGTCCCCCAATTTACGCAACGGTTTACCTCAAGACTACTGTGCTTTGCAGTTTCCATGAACTAACCTTTGCTGGCTCTATTTTAGTAGAGTAATCCCCTGTTCCCCCCTTTAGCAGATCACATGGCTTGGCCATCCGTCAGGAGGTCAGTGAAAGTCAGATCATGACAAGCATGCAGATTACAGAGGGGAGTGACGACGATGCCGACGCTCGAGAAGAGGGACAGCCTACTAGTTTTTTGTATGGTCGGTCCGACGGTGCAATCCTCTGTCCACTTTGTTTGTAGTTTGTGCATTGTCCAGGATGACCTGTTTTACGGAACGCGGTGAAATCCGCCATATCGGGCCAACCATCATTTTTTTTAAGATAAGAGATCCTTTGCGCAAATATGGCACCACCATCAGTTGAGTGAAGAGGAGGATACATACGATTGGATTATGGAAAAATCAAGACAATATTCCACCAGATCCATGTATAGAAATCTAAGTTTCCGAGGAATTTCTAACAAGAGAATGATGAAATTATGGATAACAAGACTCCCATGAAAGCCTTATTTGGATGTATGTGTATCTACTTCAATCCACATATGTTGGAGTGGATTGGAATGGAACTTAGTTTAATTTCACTCCAATCCACTTCAACTGGATTGAGATGAATACGTACGTATCCAAACAAGACTGAAGGTGGGAATCTTCATGTGATTGGATGGCAGTTTAAGATATAGATTACAAGCTGGTGAGAATCTAAAGAAAAGACACTGGAAGGGGAACAAACAAAATGTGTTCGTGTGAGGTGAAGGAAACAACAGCCATATTCTTTTCAATTGCCTGATCTTTCGTGCTCTAAAGAGGTCTTCGGGTGGGATAAGTGCCCTGAAAAAAAGGAAGAAGCTAACAATCAGTTGATTATATTATGCAACAATATAGGAATCCTGGTTCGATAAGAACATGTATGTATATCCATCGGTTCCATGAGGGATGTCACAACCCAATGGTCATTCCAACTCGAAACACCCCTTGAAGCCCAAAGCTCTCACCAATTCCTCCCTAGACCTTGATCCGCATCTTTGATACACATCCCAATATGTTTGGATCACGAGCTTCATCAACCATGGCACAAAAACCCCGAACCTTTCTTAGCTCTTCTTTGTCAATGGATGACCTTATTGATTCAATCGAAACCTTTGAATCAACTCCCTCCGTTCTAGAAAAAATGCAAATTTTGTCCCATAAAAATGCTCATTTGACTAGCTGTCAGCTCGTGAGGCAGGACCTACCTGTAACAAAACTGCAGGATGTCTACTACCACTCTTTCCCCTCCCATAAAAAAAGTGCAGACAAAAAAAAAATCAGCCATAGCCTGCGACCTCGCTCACGGTAACGGACGCGGTGCCCATCTTCTTCCAGAAGGCCTCGACACCGCACAACCGCACAATTCAATCGTTCCAGGAGAATTTAGGGCTTAATTTCGCATCTATTCTTGGTATGCGTGCCTGGTCCTAGAATCACATTTTTTTAGGACAGAGGGAGTCGTTCTTAAAGGACAAGGACTCCAAATTCAACTCTTAGTTCCCATGTCCTCCATCTATCGAACCAAGTCAACTAGGGTCAATCTTGGTCAAGTCGATGGCTGACTTAATAAAATCCTCAAGGTTATCGCCCCAGAAATGATCTCCGGACCTAGAATGGTTTCTTCAGACATTGAAAAGGCCCAATATCAATCTCTTCTCTCCAAACCAAAAATTCCAAATTTTATGTCTTATCGGACTGTCCGATGATCTGACGGACCTTCGCTAGATCATTTACCCAGCAAAATCAGTTTAGATGAGTTGTTCTCCTCTCCTTTGTCTTGACCCGACCTGTCAGCTCGAAATGGGATCTTCTAGGCTCTCTCTCTCCCCCTCACTCACTTCCCAAATTTAAACACACTTTCTTGGGTTGTACACGTAAGTTAATTCCAGTATATATTAGTGCAAACCGCTCGATATACGAGATCTTTGCATACTCCTCTTACCACGTCACCATTTAGTTTATTCCGCTTTAGACACGTCACCGTATTTTCCAAATCTTAAGAAAATAGGGTAAGAACACGTCAGCGGATCGTATGTCAACGATATTCTAGTTCGTGCGTCATTTGGCCTGGATACTGGTAGTTAATACAGTTGCTCTTGTTTTAGCTGAATTTTGACCTCTCGAAAAAAAAGGTCGGTCGGTTGATCTATCATGTGTATCGTGTCAATATGGGATTGGAGCCACGAATCTCCCAACAAATTTGGACGGTGAGCTTTCTTGTTGGGACAGTATAATTCATCAGCTAATTAAGACTTTTTTTGTCAAGTTTTGAAAGATGGCTAACCAAACTTGCCGCGCGGTATCAGCTAAGACTTTATTGTTTGTGAAAGAAGAAGAAAATGGTATAAAAATGGACGGCCTCGTGTCCTCTGAACGTTTTTTTACTCCTTTGAGTTGACGATCGATTTACAATAGGCAAAAATGAAACCAACTTGCTCCGACTTGTGGTGAACAAGCACATTCAAGGGCTTTTAGCTACATTTTAATTAATTCACCCAATTCACATAAATTAGGAGAGATTAAGGCCTTGTTTGAATGCACATGTATCCATCTCAACTCACATGTGTTGAAATGGATTGGAGTGAAATTAAACTAAGTTTCATTCCAATTCACTCCCATACATGTGGATTGAAGTGGATACACATGAATCCAATCAAAGGCTAATGTGGAAATTAAACCCTCATGCGCATAGCTACACGCCTACACCCGAACAACAAATGTGTTCCTTTATAGTAGCTCCTTGAGGCCAGAGTGGAGTAGCCCGCAAGTTTCTTGTAGGTAGAGACATAGAGTAGCCCCGATTCTATCATTTTTTTTTGGGAAGAGAGATAAATGGTACTCCTTCCGTGATAGAAAAAAGAGAGTACATTTATGACATTATATAGGTATGCTCTAAAAATATATGTTATGATAAATAATGACTCTTAATTGGTATGAGAAATAGTTAAATTAGTACTCTTCTCTATCTATAGCTTAGCCACACTTAAGTCGGCTTGACCTAGGAGGAAGCTAGGAATGTTCTCTTTTTTTTTGGAACGGAGTATGTAGTTTTTTTCAAATGAAAAATGGTACTCCTACATATGCTTTTGACTTAGTCAGCAAGGCTAAACTTTAACGAGCAGTTTATATGAAGATATTATATTTCGAATAGAGGTATTTCTCTATTATGAAATTACTATTTATGATGAATCTAGTGGCATCAAACTTAATATTATGAATGTTATCTTTTTTACATTGCTAGCTATTGATGGTCAAAACTAAAAATATTTGACTCAGAGGCAGTGGTTTTGTAGTTGGTTTTGCGCAGAACCATTTGTTCACGTGTAAGTGATCAGAATATCCGTATACATAAATATGTGACTTTTTTGCAGCAAAAGGGATGAGCTCTACCTAATCAATTAAGAGGGATAAAGTCAATTTTAACCACCATCACAACTTATTTTTCCCTCAATTTCATATTAGTGCCATTTATCATTATTTATGCTCTCTTTTGTTTGTGTATTGAGGATAGATGGGAAAAAAATTGAATAAAGGCATACTATCAATTAAGCTTTAGAAAGGTTATGACTCTGAATATCTTCGCCAAGAATAGATGGAAACGCAATAGTAGACTTTGCTTCCTTTGAACTGCGTCTTTCCTTTAATTTGATAATCCAAAATTGTGCCGAAACTAAAACCTTGTAAGAGTACGCTCTGTATGTTGTAGAGGCTGCAGGAATTATTCCCTTTTATATAAAATATATATCAATCATATATAATGGGGTACATTTATTTAGAAGAATTGATTAAAAAAAGGAATCTTATCGGTGTCCATTATATCGATCGATGTTCCTTAAATCAGAACAAGCACAAGGCAGAAAGAATTGGAATATTTAGACACTCACATGGATAAGAAACCGGTTATACGTACGTACGTTGACCCCTCAACGCAAATGCCGGGCAATGCGTAGCCACACAACCGCAAAGAGACGAATCCAATCACCAAAACCACGGACATATACGTACACACATATATAAATGTATAAACGGTAGCATAAGAAGATGCCATGCAAGCAAGGAATCCAAAATAAGTACTCGTGTATAAGAAGAGAACTGAATTCCAAGTATGTATGCATGCCCCATAGCAATAATAATACGGGTGCACGAAACACCCTCGTTAGGAGCACGGATGATACCTTAATCCACAGCATGTTGGACGGGAATGCGATTATATTATACTGTCAAACCGGGAACGCCAGGGTGTTTATGACGCTAATCTTTCATCTGGGCGATGATTTAGTAGGCAAGCAAGCATGCATGATTACAGGAGAAGAGGTCATGTCTGACGTGGCTGCTGGCGACGAAACCGCTGCGTACGTGCACTAGCTCCTACAGCTAGCATTTTCTCCTGGCCTGGCCCACAGTGAGACTCTACGGACTCACCTTCCATGGAAGCTTCCAATGCTACTACTATAGTACGAGAAGTTGGTAGCTAGGGATCATTGTTAAATTTGGATGCACCGATGGATGGATATGTGCAGCAGAGCACGTACACGTCGGTGCACATGAGGGACAGCAAGGTGGCAAATCTAAGATGGATGACATGTCTCTTTATGTATCTGGATCATGGCGAGAGCGACGACAGCCGGATTTGTGGCTCCGACATGTAATTTTGTCTGTTTATAATACTATAATTATAGTACGGTGCACTTTCCACTAGCAGCAAGGTGACTCTGAATCTTGGGCCGGACGGAACCACACAGGAAAGATCCCGCTCCACCGCTACTGATGGTCTTCAGCACCGTCAACTACCTTTCTTTCGGTTTTCTTTATACACTAGGGAACGCCAGGTATATCGTATCTCTTTAGCTTACGAAAAAGTTAAGTTATTCGTGTTTGTCATGGTAGGGAACGCCAGGTACCTACGAGATAGTGTAGAGTGTACCCTAAGTTGTTTGGAAATTATTTTGTTTGATAATACTTGGCCACGGTCGCCCGTTCCATCCGGACGTGGCTCCTCCGCTCATCCACTCTGTCGTGCCCTCTCTAAAAAAAATCCCCTGCTCTTATCCCTTCCGCTCCTCCACTCATCCGCTCTAGCGCTCTCTCTCTCAGAAAAAAACACCACAGCGCTTATCCCTTCCGTCCAAATCCGTACCATCCTCTTCCTCATCAGATTCCTCACCTCCAAGGTCCATTTCTTCCCCGTCCCGCACCATCGCCTGCCTCAGGCCCGGGCACAGTGGCACCTTGCTACTCGCAGTGGCTTCTCCTGCTAGTACTTGATGCGGATGTGGCGGCGCTCCATCTCATCATCGAGCCACTACTGCTCAGTCCCCATGCCCCCTCCTAGTCCCTGGTAGTATACATAGTGGGCGCCGCCTCCGGCTCCGCGTCTCGGCTGTGGTGGCACGAGGACACGTGGCAGCGCTTGCGGTTGAGGTTGTAGTCACCGTCCTTGTTCTCCCAAGCTTGCTGGCTACCGTAGTCCCCCACCAGGCAAGCCATGGCCGCCGGCGATGCCGTGTTTTAAGTGTTTCCTCTTAATGTTGCAAAAGTCGATATGTGATGTTGCATGTGTTACAATGGCTATATATGCATGTTGCAAGCCTATGTTTCAATTGTTTCATGTGTTTCAGACGTTTGTTTCAAATATTTCATCTGGATGTTTCAAAAGTTAATCTGGTGTTGTACATGTTGCAATGGCTATACACGCTTGTTTCAAACACATGTTTCCAGTGTTTTATCTATCTTCAAACATATGTTGTATATGTTTCATCTGAATGTTTAAAAAGTAGATCGGGTATTGCACAGTGCCGGTGGCTGGTGGAAAGCGGCCTGATGCAGGGCTTCGGCTCCTGCCTCACGGCTTGCCTCACCCTCTCCTCTCCTCTCCCCTCCCTTCCCTTCCCTCCATCTTGCCGTGGCAGTTCGAGCTATAGACCTGAGCGGGATGGGCGCGGGGTGTTGCATGCATCGGACGTAAGTGCGGGAGTTCCGTCCGGACGAACGCCACCTCTGGAGAGGGATGGGCAGGGGCGGAGGGAGCTGCGTGCGTCGCGGTAGGGAACGGGGTGCAGGCGCGGGCAAGTGTCCGGACGTCCAGGCGCTAGCACTGACGTATTTTGTTCCCGTTGCAATGCACGAACATTTATCTAGTGTGTATTTAACACAAATATACAATGCACTTGCAATCACTCAGTAGCTTAGCCAGAATTTTAAATTAATTAAAGTGGTCTAACTTATTATACTAGTCATAAAAACATAATGTGTCGACATAAAAATATATAACTTATTCAATGCAATACCAATAGACTTAAGTTTTACTACATACTAAAATGAGCTATAAACTCTAAAATTTGTTTAAAACATATTACTACCTAGATCTACAATACCTTGAGTCAAATACTAGAGTAATCCGTGGCCCACATGGACCACCCTGAGCTACGCTCCTAACTTAGTTAAAGTTTTTGATACAATCATAAAGGTGTATGTTTTTTTTATTTATGTGGTATAGATAGAGATGTCCATAAACTCGTTCATACATTCACCCTAAAGGCCTAAACACACAAAAGCCCTATATTTATGAGCATTTCCAAAAGACTTTGTCATTGGGATATCTCGAAGTCAATGAAGTCACCATAGGTGTCTTGAGCACATTGTCTACCATTAAAAAAACGCCGTTAAACACTAGAATAAATGCAGCAAAATGTGAGCACCATGCCAAGTTAGGTACACAAGGTTGCATCAGTATATTTGTACTCTATGAATCTTTTAATGCAACACGACATTTTTTTTGTTTGTGTAGCAGCCGATGATATATATATTGTAAGAGGATCTGTTTTCGAAATATGCTTACAGTGAACACTTTTCTATACACTGTAGTGGCCCTAATTTAAAATCTTGCTGTAATAGATGCGCGTCTTATTGAAATATTCTAATATATGCAAAATCTTATTAGAAGTGTCAAAAGAACAGATGGACAGAGCAAATTAAACTTGTATACGATTTATATATACATCGGCCTCCCTTAGCGGTGCCGGTGGCGGGCAGTGAGTACTGCCATTAGTAAGTTTTTGTATTTGGAACATATATAAAATGATACTGTATGAATGAAACTTTATGCTGGAAATTAAAGGATTGTGTCACTTTCGTGTGGCCTGGTAATGAACACAGGACCTGGGATAAGCTAAAGCTGCACTTTTAGGACTAATAATGATTTGTATCGATTTGGAGGGATTGCAACATGACTGGGTGGAGTACTGGAGTGTGTGTCTCTCTCTGTATATATGAGAGAGAAATTAAAGATTAATCCAGCGTCTAACTATATAGCCCCCAGTGGCCAGTGTCCACGTCGACCCGTTGGTACGGCTGGGCAAATATATGCTTGTCTGAAAAAAGTTTGTAAGTGGTGCAAATGATTAGAATACATTGTTGTGAGGCTGGTGATGAGATGGTCTGTCCATCGCCAATTTGATAGTCAGTGATCATACATTGTATTTGTATCCCCCAAAAAGGTCATCATTATCAATGTTCCTCTAATTGGCAACTTCACTATTATATACAGTAATTGTGCGCGTTTATTATTTTTAGCGAGCATTTGAGAAAATAATTGTCTACAGGACGCATTTACGTTCGTATAATATATATGGTGAATTTGAAGGCATTATTGCTATTATTTCAACTGAATATATTTTTATAAAATGCTTGATGTCTGAAGATCCTAGCTTAGTTAATACCGCCTACGATACCTGTAGCTAAAAGTCTGGTTTGACCGCTGGTAAAAGTTTGTTTGACTGTGTGGTATGGCAGTAGCATGCATGTTGCGGTGTTGCCTGACGGTTATTCGTGAATGACAGAGAGTAAGCCTAAATTACTCGGTCTGCACTTGTCGTACGTGGAAGATCACTGACGGCACGCCCATTTGGGATAGTTAAACAGCAGGAGGGTAATTAAGCTTCGCCGCTGCCCGGTGATGTGTGCAGCGGCCGGGCAGGGCAGCCGGAGTCGGCAGGGCCAGTCCAGCGAAAACGCCATGGGTGCCATACCGGCGCGGCGGCGCGTAGCCGTACGTGCCGACGCGGCCACGTGAAGACATAGATGACGGCGGGTGGCGGTGGTCAAAACTTGCAGCAGTGCCACCGCACAGGCCGGCAGGCACAGCAACAAGTACTCGATGTACGGCGAGTGTACGTACACAACATTAATACTCGTGGAATCCAAGGTGGCAGTAATGAATCGAGCGCGGCCGGTGGGCGGGCGGTGGCCATGCCGCCATGGACTAGCTGTCCTTGGATCCGTACCATGTCTTTATGGGAAATACTCTGTTCACTCAACTTTTAAAAAATAACGAATCACTTATTTCTGTTATTGATCTAATGAACTCCCATAAGTTTAAAAAGTTTGACTTAAAACAAGTCTAAAAATTTAGTACGACTCCCGGACTGTTTTGCATGCAATTGACCTTTGACCGCCCAGACCCAGAGAGAAGTGAAATGAATGTTAGGCCAGTCTCAGTGGGAGTTTCACTAGAGTTTCATTTGCATTTAATAGCCTGTCACATATGTATTTTTGATGACATGTCAACGTTTTAATGAAGAGAGAGAAGAATTAGGTTTTATGGGGATGAAACTCTCTTGGCACAGTTACCAACTCTCTATGAGTCATAGAATTAAATGTCTATGAAACTATGGAATAAAACTTTTCATTGAGAGTGGGTGTTTCATCCGAGTTTTATTTCATTCTATATGACATGGCAATCTTGGAAACAACAAAATGAAACTCTCCACTGAGACTGACCTAGTTGAAAAGGAAAGCGAAATGAGCACAAAAGCTAGCGAAAACAGTTTGGTGAAAGTCGAGCAGGTAGATGCACGGTGGATTTTGATTGGATTCGACTCCGATGCTACTCTACTCTGCCTCTGGGCTCTGGCGTGGCTGGCGTGTGTGTGTGTCGTGTGTGTATTGCGATCGATCACCAACTGCGTGCCTCTGTGATTTGATTAGTGTAGCCATGCATGCATATACTGTACTGTACGTAAGATTGATTGAAATGAAATCGGAGGAGTACGCGGCGTGGTCGGCAGCTGCCCACCGTACCCACGGACCCATCGATCCGGGCCATGTTTAGATACCTAAATTCACCTTAAATTCTACTATGTAAAAAAAATTTATCACATCAAAATATCGGCACATATATGGAGTACTAAATGTAGATAAAATTAAAAACTAATTACACAGTTTTATTGTACTTTGCGAGACGAATATTTTAAGCCTAATTAATCAATGTTTGGACAATTATTACCAAATAAAAACAAAATTACTACAGTATTCAACAGTGATTCGGGCACCTCCGCTGGCTACTGTAGTATACCTCTCCTATTTAATTTTAATTTAATTTCAGGTGATCCTCCTTCGGTTGACCGCCGGTCGTTCTCGCCACTCACTACTCTACTACTCCCTCTGTCCCTGAAAGCTTCAATTTCTAGAGTTGTTTTAAGTCAAACTTTTTAAACTTTGACCGAATTTCTATGAAAAAATGCTAAGATTTATGGTATCAAACTAGTATCATTTGATTTATCATAGAATATATTTTCATGAAATGCTTATTTTATGTCATAAATGTTGTTCATCTTTTCTATAAAGTTAGTCAAACTTAAAAAAGTTTGACCAGCACGGATTCTAGGAATTGAAGCTTTCAGGGACAGAGGGAGTACTAGTGTAGTGTACTTCCTCCACGTTGGTAAAAGAAGTCGTTTTAGACAACGATACGGTCTCCAAAGCGTAACTTTGACTTCATTTTTCTATAAAAATATTTATTCAAACGTGATATATGTATACTTTTATAAAAGTATATTTCAAGATAAATCTATTCATATTGTTTTCACATTTTCAAACTCAACAACTTAAAAGTTATTCATGATTTATATTCTCAATGTTTGATCCAAACCTTGTCCAAAACGATTTCTTTTATCAATATGGAGGGAGTATGTACTAGTGGTAATATCCGGTCAGACAGCTAGCGTTGGGTTTCCATATGGTCAGCGTGACCCGCAGTTGGACCGAGTGTGAACTGGTGTTTCGATCCAAGACCGCTCCTATCTGCTGCATGCCATCAAGGCTGTACGGAAAAATTCGAAACTCGCTAGCTCGCTCATTAATAGCTCAGCTCGAGCTCGACTCGTTTTATAATGAGTCAGCTTATTTTATAACGAGCTAGCTCAATTTATAACGAGACAGCTCGAGCTGGCTCGCGAGCTGCTCGTTAGCTCGTACGCGCTAGTCAATTCACAAGCCAACAAACTCAAATTAGCTCGGCTCATGCCCATATGGCCATACATCCCTTGCTTCGTTCTTGAATCTTGAATTCTGTATGGGTGATGTATTGATGTCTAAACCGTATGAGTATGACTATCGTGGACTTATGGTCGTGGTCGTGGTGGCTGTCTTTAAACTTTGACGAATTGTGGATCGATCGATGGGTGGATTATATTATCCTTTGTTAAATTTATAAGTACTTTGTGTTTATTGCTCATTTGCTTTTATAATCTTCCTGTAATGTGTTTTTTTATTTGGCTCGCGAGCCAAAGGAACTAGCTCAAGCTTTTTATCGAGCCGAGTCGAGCCAGTATACTAACGAGCCGAACTATAACGAGCTGAGCTGGCTCGATAACCAGACCCACCTGCCATACAGCTTCGTCATAGTACAGTTGGAGGAGTAGATAGAGGATTAGGAAACCCGAACCCGGCCGGCCGCGGTCAACAATCCGATCCCTCCGGGCCGGCACCCGGCAGGCGCCAGGTTGTTGGGCCCATTTCGGCAGAGCGACCGACCGAAGCAACTACTTGTAGCGCGCGTCTACTTCAAGTCTTCAACTCTGTCTCTATGCGACTATGCGCATGCGTTCATTAATTCATGCGTTAGTTTGTCTTGAATCGAATAGAGAAAAAAAAAACTCTTAACATGCTCCTGGAATACACTATACGGAGCATATATATCTTTGTCATAAAATAAAAGATGCGACACTCTAAAATTTTGCGGCCTCTAAAAACATATACTTTGAACACTAGTATTTTCTCTTATAATATACTGTAAATAATTATGCATGGCAACAGAAGTTTGCCTATTAGAAAAAACATTTCTAAATACAAGTCTAATATAAATACTTTTATAAGGTTAGACTAATCGTTAGTTAAAATAACAAAAACACGCGTGCACATCCTATATTAGTATTTTGGAATGACAGTCTATACATAACGCCTTGTATTCTGGATGACAGGGCATACGAAGAAATTTAAACCTAGACTCCAGTTGTACTGTGTCGTGGAGGACTCGGCGTAGACTCTGCGACGGGCGGTCCATCTAACCGCGTCATCGGAGAGCATGAACCAGCAGCATGATGCTCGTGATCTATAGACATCTAGTCGTACGTTGCTCAGCCGTGACGTACCAGTACACTAATACTATTTCAGACCCACACTTCACTGACCAGTGACTACCGATAGATATGACGTAGACCTGGTAGATTTGATAGTGACCTCGTACTACTTTGAAACAAAAGTGGATGAAATCGTGGCCCGACCGGCCGGCCCCGGCCCTTCCCCTTCCCGTTCCCGTTCCCTACGCCCACGCCTACGCGGTTCTAACACGTACAGTACTCTGCTCCTACGGCACACACTCGCCGTGCGCCGACCGGCCACTCGTGGCAGCAGAGCGAGCGACGCACGTACTACGATGTATATATACCGTGGGACCCGCCGTGGACTAGGCCCCGTTCGGCTGATGGTTTCTGTTGCTACTGCTGATGTTGATACTGATCAGTGGCGGACCTAGCAAAAAACATGAGGTAGGGCGGAACACTGCGTACATATATCAAACTTCACCGATAAATCAGTCTATCCATATATGTATACCATATTTATATTGATGGTATACATGTACCAAAAGGTATAGGCGAAGATTCAAAGATAGTAACCTCTCACGTAAAAGAAACCCAAATCTTATAAAGTTTATAAATAATAGTTAAAAGTTTCTAAATTTGGAGTGTAAAGTTTTGAATTACAAAATTTTGAATCTAGTAGGAATATAATATTTACTATTTGTAGACAAATTTGGCCCCAAGCGAATAGGTCCAAAAGCTAGATAGGAGTAGCGGATTAGAATCTGCAAGCAAGAGAAATGGGAAGACACGTTGCTGCCGCCTGCCGGGTGCCTGAGGATTCGAACGCTCGACTTCTGTGCCTCTGCCTTAAGGCACCGGCTAATGGGCCAAATGATGGGCCAGGCCACTAGGCCAGTCGACCCAGTCCACCATAACCCCAACAACTCAACCAGAAGCGTCGTCCGTGTTGTCTTCAACCTTGGTCCAACGCCGCAGCCGCTCGGGAGGCCGCCGGTAGCCACTCCAGGGCGGCAGGGCTGGGTGGTAGTGGGCGTACCGGACAAAGGGGAGGTAGGGCGGCCGCCCGACCTCGCCCTATAGGTCGGTCCGCCTATGATACTGATTTGTTGTGAGAGAAAAACACTGCTGAACCTCGAGCGAGCAGACTCAACTGATCGATGCACCGTCCTAATCGCACAACATACAATTAATTAGTACGTACGTTCTCATCAAAAGTAATCGTATTACTATGTCGATAAACTCCTGTTCTGTCTGCTGACATTCACCCTGTTCGTTTGAGCTATTCAGCGAAATCAACAGCCATCCAGTAGTGTTTTTCTCTCACAACAAACCAGCGAATAATACTTTCAGCCACAATAAATCAGCCAAACGATCAGACTGATAGACATTATCGATTGACTGAAACCTACAGGGAATGAATGGTACGGTATGTGGAACAGATGCATCTGATTTCCTGTGCCTAGCTAGCACAACGCTATCAGAACTCCATCGTTCACTGGAATCAAGCTAGCATACATGAAACAGACCCAAAACAAAGTACTCCATCCACGCTGGAGCAGTTGAGCTTTTGGATAAGCATCGATGCAGATGCTGATGGCTCAGCTAACTGAAGCATAATTTACGAGCCTAAAACTAGCCCAGACTAGAATTAACCACCAGCCAGTGAGACAACAAGCAAGACTCGTCGTCCTACTAGCCAACTACCATCGAATTTTCCGTTCTTTAATTGTTATAAGTACTACTAGTAGTAGTAGTGGTATTTCCCTCGCTCTCCATCCCATTCCCATAAAACATGTAGGTCAACACGGTTTGTATGCAGCGGTGTTAAAATAACGTTTACCGGAAGATCTGAGCACGCAGGGCCCCATCGAAGAACCAGCGAGGGGAACCACTCCTTCCTTAATTACTTCTATACTAAGGGTCAAAGTCACGGTCCACGAGTCTGGTCTGAACTCGACTAACCGCTCTCTTTTCCTTTCTTTTCTTTTTTGTTTTGTTTTGTTTTGTTTCGTTTCGCATACTCCAGTACAGTTTTTGCAACTGTCGTCCAATTTTCCACAACGAAACCTCATCGTCTTCACGTCCAAGCAAGACCAATTTGCAGTCGTCTTTATTTTTAGCTCCCTCTGACATGGCTGCAGCTGCAGGGCAACGACGCGTCATGTTGAAGCAATTCACCCGGTCATTGCCGGGCTATTTTCTTTCTCAATCCGCTCTTCCCTCCACATTTGTCCCAGACTCGAAGCCTCTTCTATACAGACGATGAGTTCAAAACTCTACTTGTCCAGCTACGATTTCAAAACCGTGGGACTACCTATAATATTCATGTTTTCAAAGAAACAGTTGCTCCTGAGTAAATAGCGAAAATGTTTTCAAAGTTGGACTTCTTCCGTACTACTTTCACAAAAGTAAGCCCTGCGCGCTTGTAACAATACATCGCAAGGGTGCCATCACAGGGATAAACCATACAAAAGCAAACATGCATCTACAAACTTCAGAGACATTTGAGCACAGAAGTTGACCGCAATTCAGAATCACAAGGGAAATGAGGAACACAAAACGCACACATTCTCAGAGAAGCTCAGCTGCTCCTAAGTGACAGGCGATTGGATTGGATGAACCATGAATACCTGAACACTGCCATATCAGTTGCAGAAAAAAAAAACTTCATATCATATAGGCACCTTGGGCAGTGGTCAACAAACAGGTCGAACATCAAGGTTCGTTGGTTCACAATCCACTTCACTCATCAGAGATTTCGGAATACAAAATACATCATACACGTTCAAAACTCCTAGAGTACACGAGGGTGATGACAAAAATAATCCGGAACATATGCGGTTCAGCATAATACCGACTAGATAGTCACACAGAGCCCTGAGGTACCTCACTCACTAACAGAGAGAGATCTCTGCCTGCGAGGAGACCTGCTCACATTGGGGCTCGCACTCCTTGATCTGCTGTCAGCAGGTGAACGCGACACAGATCTCTCTCGAGGTCGAGGAGACGGGGACCTGTCAAGAAGGTAGGTGAGCCAATCAATTGAACTGGGACATTACAAGCACATGGAGTTTTCATCAGCACATAGGAGGGGGGGGGGGGGGGGGTGGTGGAAGCAAGTCGTACCTTGAATAGTGCTTTCGCTTAGGTGCTGGCGAGTAGCTTGGGCTGTGGGACCTTGGTCTACCCCTAGGAGAATCGCTGTTCCCAGGTGACCTTGAGCGCAACCTCCGATCATAAGAACGGCCTCTGCCACTACAGAAGTACAAAATGCATGAGTAAATGAGCTTTTACCTCGTAAAATGCATGGCATCATACGTATGCACATTGCACAGCTATAGAATGGTATCATCAGGACTAGTACCTCATTCGTTCCCTGGCCCTCATGTCAGAAGGTTTCTTCCTGTTTTCCTCTGCAAAAACAACAGTAATTTCCCTTCCAAGCAGCATCTGCCCATCCATATGGTACTTTGCATCAGAAGCATCCTCAGGATCAAAGTATTGGATGAACCCAAATCCTTTAGGTTCTCTGAAACAGAAAGCAAATTTTAGTATTTTTACTAAAAAAATAGCAATGCTTCAGAACCATTAATGAGAAAACCCCTGCATAAACAATCAAATCAAGATGCTGCGAACTCTTACTTCCAAGAATGGTGATACACACAAATCAATTTCAATTGATACACAAATCAATCTCAAAGGTAAAGCAGGCACTAAGCTGCTGACCTTGCACTCATCAGTGTTTAGATACACTTGAAACTCTTCATAACTTGCATATCTCTTTAAACCTCTATTTCTTCCTTTTCTTCAATAGTACTCTTAAGACTTGCGTCTTCAAAAAAGTTACTTTCGCTGTTAATCTCAGGGGGTGGGTAAAGCAATCCAGTGTAAACCAAGGAAACAAAGCATAATAATTAAAAAAAAATCTGTAAAGAACATGTTTAATATGTTAAAAACAAGCAACACCAATCATAAGCCTGTTCTGGAGCAAATATAGTTTAGTGTATCTCAGGTAGAGATCGCCAAGTTGCACGTAGGTGTCCATGGGCAAACGCCCACTCACAATAATTAAGACAAGGTGCCTTACCGAGTGTAGTAATCCTTTGGCAGATATATGTCTTTAAGGCGGCCAAATTTTCCAAATGGTCTACGAAGGTCATCAGGCCTGCAGTTGTGATAACAGCCAAGTTACAGTTGTGTAGTGTCAAAGAATAATCCATTATTTCCGCTATATGAAATAGGAAACACCTCATAAACATGGAAAACAAAAAGGACTTCGCAACCAAAAACTCAGTAAAATCAGGGAAGGGAGGGGCACGCTTCATCAAGACATAACTTACAAAGAAGAATGCATTACAAATCCCTCAGAATAGCTAGACAGAACTGTATATTTACAATTTGTATCTGTTCTGTACAGGAGCTACATTTCCATGGGACTAATTTGAAAAATAAAAGGATCAACATGCTTTTTTTTTATTTGCAAGAAAACAAAAGATGCTAGAAGTCTTAAGCAAAATTAAGAATTCAGTCCTCACACGCCTGCTAAATTCTATTCCCTTTGACAAATTCCAATATTAGAATGAATTGCCTATTTTATCTTTACCAATTCAATAACTATTGACAGCAGCACCAAAGAAAATCCATTCTACTACTGATCCAGGAGCAGGGAGAATCTTACCTACAATCCCGACGAAGATTCCTCACCAAAAGACTCGTTGGGAGGTCCCTACCACGGCCTCCATAACGACCACGAGGACTTGGGCTGCGAGTTCTTCTCCTGTAACCTCTTGGTGGTGATGGACTGTAATCATAGCTTCTTCCCATGTTCTAAGAAGCCAAGTGAAAATAATAAGATTCATTAGAAACGGCACAATAGCAATTCCGTTCATTAAAATCATGCATTTACATATCAGACCCTCTTAAAAAAAGAATCAAGGCCAATGAAGAAAATATATCTACTCAAACAGGCAACAACAGCCACCAAAGTATAAAGTTCTTCATTAATTACTGTAAGTAGGCTACACTAAAAGCGAATTGGACAACAGGTGTTCTTCATTAATTACTGTAAGTAGGCTACACTAAAAGAGAATTGGACAACAGGTGAAACAAAAGACATATATTCTGTTATAAACTGATTGCTTCTTTAGTTATTTATATATGCAAGGAATCCAACTCCATCTCGTATCAATAGAATCAATTTTATAAAATGTTGCTTAAGACGTGCACGATCCATCATGAACTTATCCAGTATTACAATACATAAAGTAGCAACAAACAGCTAGCTGTAGATCTGTATGAACAAATACAGCTAATAACACCTTTAAGTGTTGTGCATATTTTGTTTGAAGCAGATAATCAGCGCACCCAAGAAAACAAAGTTTTCCTATCTTTTCTTCTCATAATTCTCCTGGGAGGTTCTACCAGCACGCCATCCATCTCGCCCTCCCCGGGGAAATAACAGCTTCAACACGAGCACGGCCCACACCTCCAAGGCGCAAACGACCAATCCCAAAAGAATCTAAAGAGATCCCCCTCCCCCTCGGCGCAATGAAACCACTCAATCCCACTTTCAAAATTTTGTGCGGAACACGCCCTCAGCCCAAGGCAACAGGCCGACGCTCCACCTTCCGCAACGCAATAACGAACTAGGGTTCCTCGACAGGGAAAACGACCGAATCGACTAGACAAGACGCACGCCGAACATCGTCCAACCGCGTCAGATTCGAAGCGGGGAAGACCACGGGGAGTGCACCGCAGCGCTCACCTCGGCGGAGCAAATCGGAAGAGGCTCCTGGCGGCAAACTATCAGCAATCAGGGCGGCGTAATCCCTCTCCCCTCTGGAATCGGAGGCGTACCTCTTTTTGTCTAGGGCACGGGGAGCGCGGCGGGTGGTCTCCTGTCTCCGGAAGCTTCCGAGG
Source organism: Saccharum hybrid cultivar R570 (assembly GCA_038087645.1). Lineage (NCBI taxonomy): Eukaryota > Viridiplantae > Streptophyta > Magnoliopsida > Poales > Poaceae > Saccharum > Saccharum hybrid cultivar. Next base: position 17,025 of record JAQSUU010000056.1, on the reverse strand, counting down.
TCCGAACGCGACCGCGACGGGTGTGTGAAAGACAAGGAGCGCGGGGTGGGCGGGGCCGTGCGTTTTTATCAGAGAGGGGAAACGACATGGCGTTGGATTTGGGCCGGTGCAACAGTTTGGGCTGCGTATGTGGAGGGCCATGTTGTTGGGCTATATACTCGTTTGGGCTCAGCGTGGGCCTATAGATCATGGGATTGGGCCCAAAACAGGGTCAATGTCTCTGGACTTGTTTTCTTCTTCCTTGTCAAATGACTCACCGAGGTTGCTCAAAAAAAAATGTTTCTCAGAGAAAAAAGAAGAATTTCTAAAATCTACCCTCTGATTCCAAATGTATGTTGCCTCAAACGATGATGCAATCTCCAATATAATGATTGTCCTGAATTTTTTTAAACAGTATACTATTTTATATAGTGAAAGTTATGTACTCCTATTATGGAAGTTTTTTTTATGATTACTCTAGTAATGTCAACACGCAATCAGTCTGTGTTGTATATTGACAGGTTAAGTTAAAAAGAATGACCAACTAAAATCTTAAAAAAATTAAGTTCAGAAATGGAGAGAATTTATGATTGTTTCCTAGTGGTAGCCACTTTAAATACAAAATCCTATGAAGAAGCAGTCCGAGATTTCAGCTTTTCCATTAACTCAAAGCCTGGTGTACCCTTAAGGTGAATAATTTAACCTTCACGGTTCACCAACCAGTTACCACCAGGGGTGGAGACAGGGGGCGGGGGGTTGAGGGGCAGGGGCCTCCCCCCTAATGATGCACAATTTTCAATTGTACATCTCTTTATTAGTTCTCATTGATCACTAGAAATTAAATAAGCAAGCCAATTCTAAATTATCTTTTCAAATCAATCTCTTAATTGTTTAATGCTAAGTGTCTAATTATAGTAAATATGATGTGTATCATTGACCTATGAACAACCTTTTTATCTTCAATTTAGACATTTAGCATTTTTATAAAATGAAGAGACTAAGAGCATCTCTCTGAGTTTGGTATAGTTTACTTGCAAAACTAATAGATCTAGCAAATTAATAGAAGAAATAGCAACCTTATATTTTGTCCTATTACAATAATCTCCTATAATAGCTTCTAAACAATTTTGCATAGAAATCCAGAACTATTTCTAACGAACCAAACCTATTTAAATATTCCTAATTTCTTTGTCACTTACCGCTTTCTCATTTGAAATCCTTTATTTTAATTTACTCATGCATCCAATTTAATTCGATCTCTTGGGAAAAAATACTGGACATGGAGCGAATACAGAATTTTTCTCGATCGTAGAAACTTACGAGTTGGAGAGGATATTTGACATCTTTTTATTTTTAAGGAGATCTTTTACCGATTTGTTGGAGGGTATTTTTTTCCTTTTTGCTAAAAAATCAAAATAGGAAATTGTTTTACAAAACTTCTAGAGATGCTCTAAAGATGATTTATTATAATTTTTAACCTAACGTCAAATAATTTTTTAAACCAACATGAAGATTTAATTGTGGTACCATATATTTTTTGTGGACACTCGACGACCCGCCCCCCATACCTAAATCATGGCTTCGCCCCTGGTTACCACTACAGGAAACCATGATTATTTCAAAACTACTGCTATTGTTCTTCTTTGCATCTTTAATTGTGTCTTATGGATGAGGTTGAGCAAGTGTACGTACTTGATGTAATTGTCATTATTAGACTGTCAAGGGTACATGATACTTTGGTGCAAACGATCATTATAGGCCACCATGATTCAGGCAAACAAACACACCCTATATGCTACCAAGATAATGTGAGGTAAGGTAGTTTTGTTTGAAAAAGAGGTATGGGTGACTGGTGAGATGGAACCGAGCAGCAACAGGAAAGAAAGGAGGAGGATGAAGATAAGCAGATGTCTCGCACAATCAAGACAAGTGAACGAACAGCAGACGGCTACAAATCATCAAAACAAAAGCCTAAAATAAGATTAGAAAGAATCTTCCCTGCATTTTTTTCTCACGGCAGTGAGCTTTTCATATACTCCCTCTGTCCCTGAAAGCTTCAATTTCTAGAGTTGTCTTAAGTCAAACTTTTTAAACTTTGACCGGATTTCTATGAAAAAATGCTAAGATTTATGGTACCAAACTAGTATCATTTGATTTATCATAGAATATATTTTCATAAAATGCTTATTTTATGTTATAAATGTTGTTTATCTTTTCTATAAAGTTAGTCAAACTTAAAAAAGTTTGACCGGCACGGATTCTAGGAATTGAAGCTTTCAGGGACAGAGGGAGTATTTATCTACGCATTTCCCCGCAAAAGAGGCGTGGCATAGTCCGGACTCCGGATCCTTTCTCTCCTTTTTTTTATCCTTGTTTTTCCATTTATTAAGTTTGGTATATGGTATATCGCGGAGTCCCTCTTTGTGTGAAAAGGTAAATGACAATCTGTTTGGTATCCGGGCAAGAAGACAAAACTTGACAAAGGAGCTCAAGCCATATGCTTACGTACACCTGTTCATTTTTTTTTTTGTGGGGAAGAAACAGGAGGGGCTCGCCCCTACTGAAATTATTATTAGAGCTAAGGAACAAAGAGTTTAGGATTACAGCCATACACCTGTTCATTCTCATAAATAAAGTTCGACAAAAGAGGAGTGCAGCACAGCAGCGTAGGTTCCAGAGTCCAGAGAAGCCTGCTGCCGGAGACCACGTTCAGATTGCCATTTGTCACCAGCCAATGCGATTTGCGAAAGTGTCGAGCGGATAGCTAGTGTACATGTGCGTGAGCATGGGAGGAACCAAAAGGTTTTTTTTTCTTCTCTCGTCCCCTCTCGGAGGCGCAAAGTATCCTTTGATCACAAGCATCTTCTCGCGATCCCAAAGGCTCTGTGATGAACATGCGTGATGCGCTGCCGCGACAGCGGCGGCGGCGTTGCCTTTTTGTTTGGCACGACAATGTTCTTACGTCTTCGCCATACCCTTGACGGCGACTGGATGCGTACCACGTAGTATCAGGAATACTCTTTTATTTTATGTTTATTATTTTAACGCAAAAGTTCGGTTGGTCGATTATCCGCGAGATGCTAGACGATATCTTTCTTATAATGCAATACTAGAAAATGTACCCGTACAATGCAATAGTAGAGATATCATTCTTATAAGTCGGTGAGTTTTGCATGATAATTGAGAATCTTAGTTAATCTTCACGAGTTCACGTGACAAGAACCTCTCTTTTTCTAAAAAATGAAAAGAAAAGTTCATTGGTTTTGTAAACTAAGTGGTCATGAAATAGAAATCGGTAATGCACTAAGTGGGCATCCGCCTGTCCGGATGGACCGCTCCGCGTGCCCTGTGACCCGCCCGTGCCGTTGCTCGCTCCTGGCCGTTGCACGCCCCGCCTGCCACGTTCGTATCGCAGGGTGGCTCCACCACACCAGTTCGCCGCGCCGTCCGCCCATGGTGCACTGAAAGCGTATGTTGCAAACGTATGTGTCAAATGCTTCAAATATTTTAAAGGTATGTTGCAGGTGTTTTATATGGATGTTGCATACGTTGCAATGACTATACAAGTATGTTGCAACTGTCTATTCAAAATGTTTCATCTATTTTAGACGTATATTGCAAGTGTATTATCTCGATGTTGCATATGTTGCAGTAGCTATACACATATGTTGCAACCATATGTTCTAGCTATTTCATATGCTTTAGACGTATGTTGCAGCAAGTGCTTTCATGTTGCAAGTTTCATGAGTAGGCGCAGGCGGTCTCCGCGTGCAGCAAGCAGCAGTAGGCGTGTGCAGCAGAGCAGGCAACATCAAGCGCGTGCAACAGAGCAGGTAGGAACAGGCGCGTCCGTCCGGACGTCTAGGCGCTAGCCTAGCCCCATAAAAATTGGATCTAATCTACTTTTAAACTACTCACCTCTTTCATCATAAAAAGTAACATAAAATAAACCCCTACATACACACCTAAATTATCCGCGTCTACTATCAATCCAAAAGTAAATTAAAATAACTCTCTAATTACACTAATTGTCCATTTTGTCACTATTATAAAAACATTATATAAACTTCTACATTTATATTTAAATTTGCTCAAAGTTACCATCGTGAAAAATAGCCGTTAAGTAACATTGTATATGTTTCCAAACTTTAGAAGGTTACTTACCCTCTATCCCAAAATTGACCTTATAACATTTAAATGATGTCCCAAAATACTTGACTTTCTCATTTCGTAATATGTCTTTTTATTTTCCTCAATACATCTTTATCTCTATTGCTTGAGGAATTTTGGCCTTTTGGCTTCAGCATTAGTTTTTGCTAGAGATTCTAAAATATCATCTAATACGGGAAGGTGGGAATAAAGTTTTTTTTAATAATGGCATAGGTGGATACATGAGATAGATTATCTTTCATAAAGTTGTAGGTGGGTAATTTCGTTGCCAGTTTAGAGCGTTACATATTGTTTTTCATAAGGGCATGTGAGTATTTTTTGAAAAACAAAATAGGCCCAACGATGGTTATGCTAGAAATGATGATTAAAGCTAGTTGAATATATCGCAATGTTTGTGATCTGTGATAGGATTTATCTTTTCTTTTTCTACCGTGTTTCATAAGAACTAATGTGAGGCTCTGTTGGAAAATATCAATTAGTAACAGTAAGATAAGATGGATGTCTACCATTGTGTGCACTGTCAGCCTATGTTACACGGATACGCCAAGGCACAGGCGTATCGCGTATCGGATACGTATCCGATACGGATACGCGTTGGATACGGCACGGATACGTATCGGTGGAGTATCGGATTTTTATTAATTTAGCGAAAATAGGATACGCGGGCCTGATACGTATCAATGTGGGGGATACGCGTATCAGCCTTACTGGATACGGCCCGGCCCAATTAGACCGCATATCCTGTCGCCCTAAGCCAATCACCGTCGCACTTCTCCCGCAGCGCGCCGCATCCCGCGATTCCTCCCCCCGCGCGCCGCGATTCCTCCCCCCGCGAGCGCTGCTCGCCGTCCGCCGGCCACCGGCGACGACCCTCCGCTCGCCGGCGACGAGCATCCGTCCCTGCCCGCCGGCAACGAGCTCCGCCCCTGGTCGCCACTTCGCCCAGCGGCCAGTGCTCCGCCCCTGCTCGCCACTTCGCCCAGGCTGCGACGGTGACGGTGAGTTCCTGGTTGATTTGTTCGATCTCCTCTTCTTTAGTTCGTACTTCGTAGCTGCTTGATTTGTTCAATCCCTACCTCATCTTCCTCTCCCCATTCTCGATCTATGCAGTAGATGGCGTCTCCCTCTCCCAATTTGAGCGCTGCTAGTGGAAGTGCAACTGCAAGTGCTAGTGTAGGATCTGCAGCCACAAACACAACAAACATCAAGGCTCCACTTTGGGATCATGTCACCATTTTAGAGAAGCCTAAATCTGGTGGAGGAAACACATTTTGGCGCTGCAAGTACTGTCCACTAGAAAAACTGAGTAGTTACTCTAGAGTTGAAGCTCATTTGTTGCAGGTTAAGGGAAAGGGAATAAGTACATGTCCTAGAGTTTCATATGAAATGCTTAGTGCAATGAGGAAGGAAATTGAAAGGTGCAAGAATCTGGTGGAAAGATCCAAGTCAAAAATGGTTTCTCTACCTACTGTTCCTTCCTCGGGCAATACTGATGACACTTCGAAGAGGACCAAGAGGGGGCCAGCTTCTGCATTGGAAAGATCTTGGAGATTGGATGACCGTAACCACTTGGATGCTTTAATCAGTAGAGCAATTTATTCTGGAGGGGTTTCTTTCAATTTTTTGAGAAATCCGTATCTTCGAGAAGCCTTTAGCTTTGCTTGCAGCCGCAGCATGCAGGGCTATGTGATTCCTGGTTACAACAGAGTTAGAGAGGGACTTTTGAAGCAAGAAAGGAGGCACATTGAGCGTTTGTTGGAGAGCACAAAGAGCACATGGGCAGAGAAGGGAGTCTCAATCTGCACAGATGGTTGGTCTGATCCTCAGAGGCGACCAATAATCAATTTTGTTGCTGTTTGTGACAAGTCACCTATGTTCTTGAGGGCTGATAATTGTGAAGGTGAGATAAAAAGCAAAGAATATATTGCTGAAAAGTTGAGAGGTATAATTGAAGAAGTAGGTCGAGATAATGTGGTACAAATCATTACAGACAATGCTGCAAATTGCAAAGGGGCTGGTCTAATAATTGAGGCTGAGTATAAAAACATATTTTGGACACCATGTGTTGTGCATACCCTCAACCTTGCTTTGAAAAGTATATGTGAACCTAAAATAGGAAACAATCCTTCTGATGATGAGATATTTATTTGGCAGCAACTTGAATTTATATATAATGTCAAAACTGAGGCTGCTATGATAAAGAATTTCATAATGAATCATGGCATGCGGCTTTCAATCTTCAATGAGTTTAGCCCTTTGAAGTTACTTTCTATTGCTGAAACAAGATTTGCCTCTGTTGTTTGTATGTTGAAGAGATTTGTTGAGGTAAAATCAGCCCTCCAACAAATGGTGATTAGTGATAAATGGAGCATCTACAAAGAAGCCAGAGATGATTCTCCAACTCCAACAGCCCAAATTGTCAAGGACTTGATACTTAATGATGTATGGTGGGACAAGGTGGACTACATTCTTAGGATTACCACTCCTATATATGAAATGATTCGTATGACAGACACCGACACACCATGTCTTCACTTAGTTTATGAGATGTGGGATTCAATGATAGAGAAAGTGAAGAAAGTCATATATCGATTTGAGGGCAAGCAAGAAGATGAGGATTCAGACTTGTACTCAGTTATTTATGACATACTGATTGCTAGGTGGACAAAAGGAAATAATCCACTTCATTGTTTAGCTCATTCACTTAATCCAAGGTATAAATTGCCATTCAAATTTTTTCATTTAGTTCACATGTGTCATTCATATTTTTTCCATTCACTAAATCATAAAGACAAATTGACAATTACAGATATTATAGCAAAAATTGGCTTGAAGAAGTTGTTGGCCGTGAACCACCCCACAAGGATAAAGAGGTGTCAAAAATGAGAATGACTTGCTTCAAGAGGTTCTTTCCCAATCCAGAAGACTTAGCAAAAGTAAAAGAAGAGTATGCAAGGTTTTCTAGTTGTTCAGAAGAATTTAATGATCCTGACTCAATCCATGATAGATGGGCTGTTTCTCCCATGACTTGGTGGACAAATCATGGACAATATGCTCCTTTGTTGATGAGTTTGGCCATGAAATTGCTTAGCCAACCAGCCTCATCTTCTTGCTGTGAAAGAAACTGGAGCACCTATAGCTTTATCCATAGTGTGAAGAGAAATGCCTTAACTCCAGAGCGTGCTGAAGATCTGGTCTTTGTGCACACAAATCTGAGGCTTCTGTCTAGAAGAAGTGATGCGTACAAGACAGGAGAGACAAGGATGTGGGATGTAGGAGGGGATTCTTTTGATTCACTTGGTGGTGTTGGCATTCTTGAAGTGGCCGATCTGTCCCTTGATGAACCTGAATTGCAAGCTGTGACTTTTGGTTTGGATGCTCAGGACCTTGATGTTGTGGATGACAATGAGCCTAATGAGGAATAGGAATTTGCTGTTGCTGCTGCATGAATTGCAAGCCTGAATGCCTTTTATTACTTTCCTAAATTTGAGACTACTATATTTGAAACCTTCAGACCTATTGTCCTGTAATAATAGTACACTTAAGTAGTTATTTAAGACCTTCAGACCTATTGCATGATTTGCATTATTATTATTATTATTTTATTTTTTTAAATATTAAACGTATCCGCGTATCGGGTTTTTTGGGAAATTGGCGTATCCGTATCCGTATCCGATACCGATACACGTATCCGTATCCGTGTAACTTAGTAGAATGGTATCATCAGGACTAGTACCTCATTCGTTCCCTGGCCCTCATGTCAGAAGGTTTCTTCCTGTTTTCCTCTGCAAAAACAACAGTAATTTCCCTTCCAAGCAGCATCTGCCCATCCATATGGTACTTTGCATCAGAAGCATCCTCAGGATCAAAGTATTGGATGAACCCAAATCCTTTAGGTTCTCTGAAACAGAAAGCAAATTTTAGTATTTTTACTAAAAAAATAGCAATGCTTCAGAACCATTAATGAGAAAACCCCTGCATAAACAATCAAATCAAGATGCTGCGAACTCTTACTTCCAAGAATGGTGATACACACAAATCAATTTCAATTGATACACAAATCAATCTCAAAGGTAAAGCAGGCACTAAGCTGCTGACCTTGCACTCATCAGTGTTTAGATACACTTGAAACTCTTCATAACTTGCATATCTCTTTAAACCTCTATTTCTTCCTTTTCTTCAATAGTACTCTTAAGACTTGCGTCTTCAAAAAAGTTACTTTCGCTGTTAATCTCAGGGGGTGGGTAAAGCAATCCAGTGTAAACCAAGGAAACAAAGCATAATAATTAAAAAAAAATCTGTAAAGAACATGTTTAATATGTTAAAAACAAGCAACACCAATCATAAGCCTGTTCTGGAGCAAATATAGTTTAGTGTATCTCAGGTAGAGATCGTCAAGTTGCACGTAGGTGTCCATGGGCAAACGCCCACTCACAATAATTAAGACAAGGTGCCTTACCGAGTGTAGTAATCCTTTGGCAGATATATGTCTTTAAGGCGGCCAAATTTTCCAAATGGTCTACGAAGGTCATCAGGCCTGCAGTTGTGATAACAGCCAAGTTACAGTTGTGTAGTGTCAAAGAATAATCCATTATCTCCGCTATATGAAATAGGAAACACCTCATAAACATGGAAAACAAAAAGGACTTTGCAACCAAAAACTCAGTAAAATCAGGGAAGGGAGGGGCACGCTTCATCAAGACATAACTTACGAAGAAGAATGCATTACAAATCCCTCAGAATAGCTAGACAGAACTGTATATTTACAATTTGTATCTGTTCTGTACAGGAGCTACATTTCCATGGGACTAATTTGAAAAATAAAAGGATCAACATGCTTTTTTTTTATTTGCAAGAAAACAAAAGATGCTAGAAGTCTTAAGCAAAATTAAGAATTCAGTCCTCACACGCCTGCTAAATTCTATTCCCTTTGACAAATTCCAATATTAGAATGAATTGCCTATTTTATCTTTACCAATTCAATAACTATTGACAGCAGCACCAAAGAAAATCCATTCTACTACTGATCCAGGAGCAGGGAGAATCTTACCTACAATCCCGACGAAGATTCCTCACCAAAAGACTCGTTGGGAGGTCCCTACCACGGCCTCCATAACGACCACGAGGACTTGGGCTGCGAGTTCTTCTCCTGTAACCTCTTGGTGGTGATGGACTGTAATCATAGCTTCTTCCCATGTTCTAAGAAGAAGCCAAGTGAAAATAATAAGATTCATTAGAAACGGCACAATAGCAATTCCGTTCATTAAAATCATGCATTTACATATCAGACCCTCTTAAAAAAAGAATCAAGGCCATTGAAGAAAATATATCTACTCAAACAGGCAACAACAGCCACCAAAGTATAAAGTTCTTCATTAATTACTGTAAGTAGGCTACACTAAAAGCGAATTGGACAACAGGTGAAACAAAAGACATATATTCTGTTATAAACTGATTGCTTCTTTAGTTATTTATATATGCAAGGAATCCAACTCCATCCCGTATCAATAGAATCAATTTTATAAAATGTTGCTTAAGACGTGCACGATCCATCATGAACTTATCCAGTATTACAATACATAAAAGTAGCAAGAAACAGCTAGCTGTAGATCTGTATGAACAAATACAACTAATAACACCTTTAAGTGTTGTGCATATTTTGTTTGAAGCAGATAGTCAGCGCACCCAAGAAAACAAAGTTTTCCTATCTTTTCTTCTCATAATTCTCCTGGGAGGTTCTACCAGCACGCCATCCATCTCACCCTCCCCGGGGAAATAACAGCTTCAACACGCGCACGGCCCACCTCCAAGGCGCAAACGACCAATCCCAAAAGAATCTAAAGAGATCCCCCTCCCCCTCGGCGCAATGAAACCACTGAATCCCACTTTCAAAATTTTGTGCGGAACACGCCCTCAGCCCAAGGCAACAGGCCGACGCTCCACCTTCCGCAACGCAATAACGAACTAGGGTTCCTCGACAGGGAAAACGACCGAATCGACTAGACAAGACGCACGCCGAACATCATCCAACCGCGTCAGATTCGAAGCGGGGAAGACCACGGGGAGTGCACCGCAGCGCTCACCTCGGCGGAGCAAGTCGGAAGAGGCTCCTGGCGGCAAACTATCAGCAATCAGGGCGGCGTAATCCCTCTCCCCTCTGGAATCGGAGGCGTACCTCTTTTTGTCTAGGGCACGGGGAGCGGGGCGGGTGGTCTCCTGTCTCCGGAAGCTTCCGAGGTCCGAACGCGACCGCGACGGGACAAGGAGCGCGGGGTGGGCGGGGCCGTGCGTCTTTTATCAGAGAGGGGAAACGACATGGCGTTGGATTTGGGCCGGTGCAACAGTTTGGGCTGCGTATGTGGACGGCCATGTTGTTGGGCTATATACTCGTGTGGGATCAGCGTGGGCCTATAGATCATGGGATTGGGCCCAAAACAGGGTCAATGTCTCTGGACTTGTTTTCTTCTTCCTTGTCAAATGACTCACAGAGATTGCTAAAAAAAAAATGTCTCTCAGAGAAAAAAGAAGAATTTCTAAAATCTACCCTCTGATTCCAAATGTATGTTGCCTCAAACGATGATGCAATCTCCAATATAATGATTGGCCTGAATTTTTTAAACAGTATACTATTTTATATAGTGAAAGTTATGTACTCCTATTATGGAAGTTTTTTTTTACGATTACTCTAGTAATGTCAACACATGCAATCAATCTGTGTTGTGTATTGACAGGTTAAGTTAAAAAGAATGACCAACTAAAATCTTAAAAAAATTAAGTTCAGAAATGGAGAGAATTTATGATTGTTTCCTAATGGTAGCCACTTTAAAGTTTAAATACAAAATCCTATGAAAAAGCAGTCCGAGATTTCAGCTTTTCCATTAACTCAAAGCCTGGTGTACCCTTAAGGTGAATAATTTAACCTTCACGGTTCACCAACCAGTTACCACCAGGGGGGGGGGGGGGGAGGGGCAGGGGCCTCCCCCCTAATGATGCACAATTTTCAATTGTACATCTCTTTATTAGTTCTCATTGATCACTAGAAATTAAATAAGCAAGCCAATTCTAAATTATCTTTTCAAATCAATCTCTTAATTGTTTAATGCTAAGTGTCTAATTATAGTAAATACGATGTGTATCGTTGACCTATGAACAACCTTTTTATCTTCAATTTAGACATTTAGCATTTTTATAAAATGAAGGGACTAAGAGCATCTCTATGAGTTTGGTATAGTTTACTTGCAAAACTAATAGATCTAGCAAATTAATAGAAGAAATAACAACCTTAACTTTTGTCCTATTCCAATAATCTCCTATAATAGCTTCTAAACGATTTTGCATAGAAATCCAAAACTATTTCTAACGAACCAAACCTATTTAAATATTCCTAGTTTCTTTGTCACTTACCGCTTTCTCGTTTGAAATCCTTTATTTTAATTTACTCATGCGTCCAATTTAATTCGATCTCTCGAGAAAAATACCAGACAGGGAGCGAATACAGAGTTTTTCTCGATTGTAGAAACTTACGAGTTAGAGATGATATTTGACATCTTTTTATTTTTAAGGAGATCCTTTACCGATCTGTTGGAGGGTATTTTTTTCCTTTTTGCTAAAAAATCAAAATAGGAAATTGTTTTACAAAACTTCTAGAGATGCTCTAAAGATGATTTATTATAATTTTTAACCTAACGTCAAATAACTTTTTAAACCAACACGAAGATTTAATGGTGGTATCATATATTTTTTGTGGACACTCGACGACCCTCCCCCCATACCTAAATCATGGCTTCGCCCCTGGTTACCACTACAAGAAACCATGATTCTTTCAAAACTGCTGCTATTGTTCTTCTTTTGCATCTTTAATTGTGTCTTATGGATGAGGTTGAGCAAGTGTACGTACTTGATGTAATTGTCATTATTAGACTATCAAGGCTACATGATACTTTGGTGCAAACCATCATTATAGTCCACCATAATTCAGGCAAACAAACACACCCTATATGCTACCAAGCCCTTGTTCTCTTCTCTTCCAAATTCTAAGTTTTTTCACTCTCTCTCCATCACATTAATTTTTGGGCGCATGTATGGAGCATTAAATGTTGATAAAAAAATAACTAATTGCACAGTTTAATAGTAAATCACAAGACGAATCTTTTGAGCCTAATTAGTCCATAATTAGACACTAATTGCCAAATACAAATGAAAGTGCTACAGTAACTAAGGTTGAAAAAAATTACAATCTAAACAAGGCCCATGATAATGTGAGGTAAGGTAGTTTTGTTTGAAAAAGAGGTATGGGTGACCGGTGAGATGGAACCGAGCAGCAACAGGAAAGAAAGGAGGAGGATGAAGATAAGCAGATGTCTCGCACAATCAAGACAAGTGAACGAACAGCAGACGGCTACAAATCATCAAAACAAAAGCCTAAAATAAGATTAGAAAGAATCTTCCCTGCATTTTTTTTTCTCACGGCAGTGAGCTTTTCATATATTTATCTACGCGTTTCCCCGCAAAAGAGGCGTGGCATAGTCCGGACTCCGGATCCTTTCTCTCCTTTTTTATCCTTGTTTTTGCATTTATTGTTTGGTATATGGTATATCGCGGAGTCCCTTTTTGTGTGAAAGAAAAGGTAAATGACAATCTGTTTGGTATCCGGGCAAGAAGACACAACTTGACAAAGGAGCTCAAGCCATATGCTTACGTATACCTGTTCTTTTTTTTTTGGGGGGGGGGGGGGGGGGGGGACAGGAGGGGCTCGCCCCTACTGAAATTATTATTAGAGCTAAGGAACAAAGAGTTTAGGATTACAGCCATACACCTGTTCATTCTCATAAATAAAGTTCGACAAAAGAGGAGTGCATCAGTGCAGCACAGCAGCGTAGGTTCCGGATATAGATGTCCAACGGGCCGTGTCGTGCCGGCCCGCGTCGTGCCGCCACGGGCCACCGTGCCTGACGGGCCGTGCCTGTGGCGTGCTCGTGCCTGGCCTCCGGCCCAAGGCACGGCCCGTGGGCCGTCGGGCCGGCCCAAGAGCACGGCATGCCCTGCGTGCCGCAGGCGGCCTGAGAGCAGCAGACTGGGAGGAAGTTAGGATTTGGAGTGATTGGGAGGGGAAGGGAAGAGCAGCGCCGTCTAGGAGAGTGGGAGTGGGAAGAAGTTAGGGTTTGGAGTGATGAAGATATTATATATATATATGTATGGATTACAGTGAGCTATGCCAAATATTCACATGGTTATCAATTTAACGGGCCGCCTCTTGGACCGGACCGTGCCCGTGCCGTGCCACGTGCCTGGGTGGCGGCCCAGGCACGGCCTGGTCCCTCGGGCCGGGCCAAAACGCCGGGCCGTGGGCCGGGCCACCAGGCCTCAGGCTGCGTGGCCAAGTATAGTTCCAGAGTCCAGAGAAGCCTGCTGCCGGAGACCACGTTCAGATTGCCATTTGTCACCAGCCAATGCGATTTGCGAAAGGGTCGAGCGGATAGCTAGTGTACATGTGCGTGAGCATGGGAGGAACCAAAATGTTTTTTTTTCCTTCTCTCGTCCCCTCTCGGAGGCGCAAAGTTTCCTTTGATCGCAAGCATCTTCTCGCGATCCCAAAGGCTCTGTGATGAACATGCGTGATGCGCTGCCGTGACAGCGGCGGCGGCGTTGCCTTTGTGTTTGGCACGACAATGTTCTTACGTCTTCGCCATACCCTTGACGGCGACTGGATGCGTACCACGTAGTATCAGGAATACTCTTTTATTTTATGTTTATTATTTTAATGCAAAAGTTCGGTTGGTTGATTATCCGCGAGATGCTAGACGCGGCTCTGTTTATCTGGCTTATAATCCGTCTTATTCAACTTGTTTTTTCAGCTGAAACAATATTTTTCTCTCACAAAAAATCAGCCAACAGTGTTTTTCAGCCGGCTTATAATTTCAGCCGAACGGGGCCGATATCTTTGTTTTTCTTACTAGAAAATGTACCCGTACACTGCAATAGTAGAGATATCATTCTTATAAGTCGGTGAGTTTTGCATGATAATTGAGAATCTTAGTTAATCTTCACGAGTTCACGTGACAAGAACCTCTCTTTTTCTAAAAAATGAAAAGAAAAGTTCAACCATTGGTTTTGTAAACTAAGTGGTCATGAAATAGAAATCGGTAATGCTACTAAGTAGGCATCCGCCTGTCCAGACGGATGGCTCCGCGCGCCCCGTGACCCGCTCGTGCCGTTGCACGCCCCGCCTGCCACGTTCGTATCGTAGGGTGGCTCCACCACACCAGTTCGCCGCGCCGTCCGCCCATGGTGCACTGAAAGCGCATGTTGCAAACGTATGTGTCAAATGTTTCAAATATTCTAGAGGTATGTTGCAGGTGTTTTATATGGATATTGCATATATTGCAATGACTATACACGTATGTTGCAATTGTCTATTCAAAATGTTTCATCTATTTTAGACGTATATTGTAAGTGTATTATCTCGATGTTGCATATGTTGCAGTAGCTATACACATATGTTGTAACCATATGTTCCAACTATTTCATATGCTTCAGACGTATGTTGCAGCAAGTGCTTTCATGTTGCAAGTTTCATGAGCAGGCGCAGGCGGTCTCCGCGTGCAGCAAGCAGCAGTAGGCGCGTGCAGCAGAGCAGGCAACCGCAAGCGTGTGCAGCAGAGCAGGTAGGAACAGACGCATCCGTCCGGACGTCCAGGCGCTAGCCTAGCCCCATAAAGAATTGGATCTAATCTACTTTTAAACTACTCACCTCTTTCATCATAAAAAGTAACATAAAATAAACCCCTATATACACACCTAAATTATCCGCGTCTACTATCAATCCAAAAGTAAATTAAAATAACTCTCTAATTACACTAATTGTCCATTTTTGTCACTATTATAAAAACATTATATAAACTTCTACATTTATATTTAAATTTGCTCAAAGTTACCATCGTGAAAAATAGCCGTTAAGTAACATTGTATATGTTTCCAAACCTTAGAAGGTTACTTACCCTCTATCCCAAAATTGACCTTATAACATTTAAATGATGTCCCAAAATACTTGACTTTCTCATTTCGTAATACGTCTTTCTTTCCTCGATACATCTTTATCTCTATTGCTTGAGGAATTTTGGCCTTTTGGCTTCAGCATTAGTTTTCGCTAGAGATTCTAAAATATCATCTAATACGGGAAGGTGGGAATAAAGTTTTTTTTAATAATGGCATAGGTGGATATATGAGATAGATTATCTTTCATAAAGTTGTAGGTGGGTAATTTCGTTGCCAGTTTAGAGCGTTACATATTGTTTTTCATAAGGGCATGTGAGTATTTTTTGAAAAACAAAATAGGTCCAACGATGGTTATGCTAGAAATGATGATTAAAGCTAGCTGAATATATCGCAATGTTTGCGATCTGTGATAGGATTTATCTTTTCTTTTTTCTACCGTGTTTCATAAGAATAAATGTGAGGCTGTGAGGCTCTGTTGGAAAACATCAATTAGTAACAGTAAGATAAGATGAATGTTTACCATTGTGTGCACTGTCAGCAACCTCCTGAAGAAACAATAACGCACCTTCTCTTCTACTGCCCTTTTGCTAAGGACTGTTGGGGTGTCTGGAATTTTCAGTATGATGATCAACTCACTGTACCCCAGATCTTTCAAGAATGGAAATCCCTTCAAATGTTAGCTTTGCACTTGACATCTTCATTCTGATCTTCTGGTCCATATGGTCGATGAGAAATGATGTTATATTTCAAAATAAAAACCCCTCTGTTGAAGACCGCAAAAGGGTGGTCACGGTGGAGTCCCTTCTCCTGTTACACAGAACGAAAGCCAGAATCACCCCCCGCTTGAATCATGGATAAACTTCAACTTGTAGTCTTTTTTATTTTTTCCTTTCCTTCTCAGTTCCCTGATCTCCAGTTGTGGGGAGAGACAATGATCAATGAGTAAGCGAGAAAGAGAGAGAGTTTGTTTTTTTTTGTTTTTTTCCTGTATCTCTGTCACTCTGTTTTGGTCTTTTAATAAATTACAGTAGGAGCCTCCCCTGATTCCTAAAAACAAAGATAAGATGGATGTGGAGACGTGGAGATTGGGACAGTTAGAGGTAAGATCGCGCTCTAATGTACAAAAAGCCCCTGAATTAATAATAGCAAGACTAGTTAATAACAGTAAGATAAGATGGATGCTCGGTGCGGATTATGGAGACACAGGCAGGTTGCCGGTAGGATCTTATCTCTGATAGTATATAGTACCAACGAATGGATGTGTAATGTAAAGTAGGGGCTGACAGAGTGGGTGTATCTTTGCTGTGTGCATGCATGCATGTGAGAACCCCGTCAGCGATCGAAAGGCAGGACGCAGCAAGCACTCGTGGCGCTCTACTTGAGGCTGAGGCTTATCCATAATTCATAGGAAAACTAGCCTTTGGATTCCACTTATGATGAAAGTTAGTCTGGATGATGGATGGGTGGATGAACATCCGTGGCTAGCGGCGCGCCGTCACCTGATGACTTGGCGTGGATGCTACGTACTGGCCTATTGCTGCTCGGAATGGTTTCGCTCTGGAGCAGAAGCTGAAAGCAGAGCGGGAGGGCGATGTGTATGTAACTCGTGATCGTGAGAAGGGGAAACCAAGTTTGGTTGGAAGAGGAAAGGAAGCTGATGCGCGGATGGCCACCTGCTCGGAACGGCCGCCGCGCCGATAGATGCGGTGGCCGGCCGGCCGGTCGGCCGAACTCTCCCTATTCTTTGGTTTGACCGTATGTGGATGGGGGATGATAGGCGAGATGGTGATGGGGTCTGTTTTTCTCCGTCTCTGGTGTGCTTTCAGCTCGGAGTTGTACCAAGACGAACCGTCTTTCATTCTTTGGAGTAGTTTGTGGCCC